>OZ038500.1:76703978-76741478 GCA_964036315.1 Acanthosepion esculentum
CTCTCTCTCTCTCTCTCTCTCTCTCTATATATATATATATATATATATATATATATATATATATATATATATATATATATACGCTGCGTGTAACAGCACAATTCTTCAACTACTGTAAGCACAAAATTGTCTAATTGATAAATTAATATTAGAAATGATTAAAGATATATCACTGGAATTTGCTGACATGTTTATTACACTTTTGGACTCTGATTTGAACAATAACCGTAACAGAAGAATCTAGTGAAATCTATCATAAACGAAAATGACGTTCATCATTAATTAATCATACCTAATGATCCGAATCTCAGGAAGGATTGAAATGAATTTCAAATAAATATATTATTCCAGCATCATTTCCAGCTTATTCAAGACGATCTTCGCCCTCTTTAACCTTCTAAATTTCTGTCCTAGGGTAACAATCTGCCGCATACGTCACACGTTCGATTTCATTTTCATGATTTTTTTTCACTACTCTTTAGACTGCCATACGTGAAACTCTCTCAGATGCCAAACGTCTTATGGATTGAGTTGACTCTTTTCTAATTGATCTCTTTAGCTTTAAGTTAAAAAATGATGACCCCTTCTTCCTTTGTGACCTCCTGATCCATTTTCCCTCTCTTCTGTCCCCTCTTTTTATAAAAAGTTATTCACTGTTCTCTAGATGGTTCCTGACTGGACATTGAAGATGGAAGCCAGTTTATGAGTATTGGTACCATTACTAAAGACCTGAAAGATTTTCTCCTCATCGCTCAGCTGAGAAGGCAGTGGGTCTGACACAAAACGATTTTAACCTGTTATCTTTCTAGGTGAATAACTCAAAGGGTTTTTCCAGTGATTCTTACGACATGTGATATTAAGATGGCTAAATGTATTTTCTGTTTTTTGTTTTTGTTTTTACATATTAAACATTTTGGACAATTATTCTGTTGCACGATTTGGACAGTTGTGCTCTTACACCCGATGTACACATACACACACACATACACACACACACACACATATATATATATATATATACATATATATATATATGTATATATATATATATATGTATATATATATTTATATATATATATTTGTATATATATATATTTAAATATATATATGTATATATGTATATATATATATATATATATATATGTATATATATATATTTATATATATATATATATATATATATATGTATATATATATATATATATATATATATATATATATATATATATATATATATATATATATATATATAAGTCCGTGCTTACATTTATATATTTAATTGTCCTTAATGCATGTGTGGCTGGATAAAATGTAATTTAACCCCACACCAATACACTTACATTATTATTATTATTATTATTATTATTATTATTATTATTGTTATTATTATTATTGACATCCACCTCTCCCTGCCTTTCTGCTACAGCCAACGTTGTGCGTTTGTTTCTTTATTTTTTTAAATAATAATGTATACTTATTATCATTAAAAAATCATTTTGTGGTCATTTGATAAAAATCGCCTGAGGAGACCGTAAGGTTGAAACCAAGGCTGCGGATTCAACAAAACTGCTGATTTTTAAAGTATATATATATATATATATATATATATATATATATATATATATATAAATAAAAAGAAAGAACAGTAAGATATAAAATCCGGTGTTCTAATAGATATTTTTATTTTTACACAATAGTGCTCAATGTAAATTTACAGAGCATTAATATTATAAATTAATTGATTTAAAATATGTTTTTTTCGCTACACAGTGATACCATGTTTCAGAAATGGAAGCTAAAGCCCCCGAATTTAATTTTGTTATTAAACCAAAGACATTAGTTCCATTTCCTCGTCAAGCGAATTTTATTAGATTTTATTATGTTAGAAAAATCAATGAGAAATTGTAAAAATATTTTGTGTGAGGCATTTGTCCTTTGGGACTTCCTCAGACTAAAGTGATGTTTATTTTCTGTATCCAACAGAGGGAACGCTGAAATTTGAAACTTTTAAAATGTAATTCTTATCTTTTTGAAATCTGTTGGGGTATATTGTATAGCCAATTTCATTTACTTTTTATTTCTTTTTGTCTATGTTTTTATCACTGCTGTTATTATATAACTCACATTGTAATAATAGAAGCTTTACCGAGAAAGGTGAAATATTTTGAGAAACTAGACGTAAATTTAATGTGGATGATCTACTGATTGAAGCACTTTCTATACATTTTCCCCCTAGTAATTTAAAAAAAAAAATTAAAGCAGTATTTTTTGAAATCGAAATTGCGACCGGTCACATGACGGTGAGCAACTACTGCACTGAGTTTTGTGTGATCACTTTTATGTTCATAAAATATTTTATTTGAATTCCTCGACGTTTCTTCTGTGTATTCCTTGTAGCAACCATTACAGATGATAGAGTTAATTCCCCGTTCCAGTTTTAGTTTATTATTTTTTTTTGTATTAAGTCTTTTATTGTTTTAGAAGTTGTTATTTATAATACATTTTATATTAATGTTTGATAAATCCTTTTCAACTGTAATTGTGCTAAAGTTTATAAGTTGGTAATTGATTGGTGGAATCATATATCTTGATTCGTTGAATTTGTCAAAATGGTTCATTATTCTATTTTGAAATATTTTACAAGCATTTTGCTGTGAAATAATTAATGTATTGGATAGACTTCAAACTATTTCCCATGTATTTCTCCTCTTAATATAATGAATAAGATCTAGAAGTTCTGAGTGCTCTTAAACAGAATCTGATAATTATTCCAGATTTTATTTGCTGTTATGGTGAGAATAGAAATATATGAGGCGATTTGCGTCAGTTTTAGATCATTTTCAGTTTCTGTTTAGTAAGTGAATTCTATCGTAGGTTCGACTTTGTTTATTTTATTTACAAGGAGAGGTAATAGAGTTTTGAAGGAATAGATTAATAAAGCGTCATCAATAGATTCGAAATATGTTGATTGTTTCGGTAAAATACTCCGAAGAGAACCTGATTGAAGAAATTCTATGAAAATACCCATACGTCTACCATAGGTCAATGCTTTGACTATTGCTGCCACATATGGTCCGGTGCTTCTGCTATTTTCCTTGATCTCCTTGATAAGATCCAAAGAAGAATCAGCAATATTATTGGTCCTGATCTATAAACCTACCATTCGTCCATGCTTAGAAAATTGCTGCCATATATAGTCCGGTGTACCTGCTATTTACCTTGATCTCCTTGATATGATCCAAAGAATAATCAGCAATATTATTGGTCCTGATCTATAAACCTACCATTCGTCCAAACTTAGAATATTGCTGCCACATATGGTCCGGTGTCCCTGCTATTTACCTTGAGCTGCTTGATAAAATCCAAAATAGAATCAGCAATATTATTAATCCTCATCTGGTAGGTCGGATTCAGTCAGTTTCCCACCGCCGTAAGGTTGCCTCTCTATTTGTCTTTTCTATAAATTCATTTATGGTAATTACTCTTTGCTATGGTATCTAGACTTTTTGAATTCAAACACGGTACTGGCGTCGAGATCTCGCCAATTTGCAGTTGATCTAGCTAGATGTAGCCGTAAATTCTATGCTAACAGTTGTTTTTCTTGCCCTTATCACTTGTGAATTTCCATTTCGCTTCTATGCTTTCCAGTCAACTTTGATCAGCAAAAAATTAAATGCAATGTCATTCACTGTCGACTGTCCCCCTGATTACTCTTTCCTCTCCCTGCTCATTATTAATGTTTATGTGTTGAATTCTTCCACACGTTGTAACCCCTTGTGTCTTAGTAGTTTTACTGTCTTACATGGGGTGATACTGATTAAAAAGATATACATGTTAAAACCCGACTCAAGTGCGAACAATATTGTTAAAGGTGAAATACTATTGTTTGTTTCGGCAAACTTTTATGATTTTAGTTATTAGTAATGAGAGGTGTATTTTTATAGTTTAGATGCTGTTTAAAAAGATTAAGCATTTGTTAGCAAGAACGTTGGTATAAAAAAAGGATTCAATATCTAAATTAGCCATAATTCTATCTGTGATATTTATTTCCTTAGTTTTTGCCTGAATTTTTTTTACATGTAATAGACTGATTGTTCCAAAAAGTGGCGCCATTCTATGTGGAGTGATAAGGATTTCTGATATACAGTCGTGTACACCTAGTGACTTTCAAGTAAAATACGCAATACAGCTATATGGCGTACTATAATATAAATTTATCAAGAAAAAACATTGAATTACATAAAAATACATACTACAGTAGAATCCCTGACACCTGGACTGAAAAGGCCTTCCGGATATGAGGAATTGGTTACAAAGTCCGGATATGAGAGGTTATATTTAGATTAAAATAAAAGAACTGAAATCAGGTTTAACATTTATTTTCAATGTTTTATATTAAACAAAATAAGCTAATGGTTAGTGAGATATAACGGAATTGATTTTAAGGAAAAAGAAATAAATTATGTAATGTTAATGAAAATTCGTTAAATTAAGTATGCCAGGTATGCAAAACAAATAATGTAACGATGATTTTTTAATCGCTGTTGCATGATGATTCTTTCTCATCCAATGTCATTCTCAACTTTTTCTGCATTTCGTTTTACTTTTGTTCTTTAAATTTTTTAAACGAAAGATAATTTTTAACTCTGCGTGCACTATTGAAATCGTCATAGCTGAATGCTGGCTTTCTTTCCATAAAACTGATGACCTTTTCAATAGTTTTTTTTTCTCTTTCAGTCCAGGTTTCATCACAATCATGCATCTCGTCGCAAACTTGTTGCAGATGTGTCTCATTGTCATCCTGTCATCTTATTCCATCATCTTTTGCATCAATACAAGACATTATGGTGAAATAAGCATAAGCAGCTATCCAAATTAAATATCATGAAAAACTGAAATTTCAAAATATTTACATATCATCCAAATAGATCAGATATACTAAACAAAATCATGTCCGGCTGTTTAGGATTCCGGATACGAGGGATTCCGGATATGAGGGATTCCGGATATGAGGGATTCTACCGCATTTCAAAAAGTAAACCTACAAATTTGAGAAACAGTCATTCATATTAGGCAGTTTTTTTCGTGAGGATCTAGCAAATCTGGGAATATTCAGTATTTTGCATGTCCGCCTTTGTTCTTTCATCCATTTTTGTATTAATGCGAAAATATTTTACTTTTTTTTATTTAGGAAGATAAATAAAATTGGCTTCTAGGTTTTTTAGCCTGGCTTACCTACACTTTATGTATAACTCGATAAACAGGCGTACTTGAACGCTGTGGCTGACAAAATCCAGTTTTGTTTTGCTTTCCCTCCCGAGGCGAAATGATGAGTGAAAACCGTGCCGATGATATAGATATACATAGCTGAGAAAATGAAGTTGAACAAAGAATAAACACCCTTTACCAAATGTTCCAAGACATAGAAAACGGTATAAACCTTTCCAAAGTATAAACTATTTTTTGGAACTGGAATAAAAACAGAGTTAAAAAGTATCTTTCGTTAAAAAATTCCACTTACTCTGAAACCATAACAATCTATATGTGAATTTTGTAAATACTAAACATTTAAAATACAATCGTGTGCAAAAGTGAAAGACGGCCTAGTGATTTTCATGTAAAATAAACTCTACAGCAATATAGGGTGATCTATAATATATATTTACTAGCAGCATGACCCGGCGTTGCCCGGCGTTGCCCGTGCTTGATTCAAAAATCGTACGACTCATACAGCAATCGCTATCACTTGACTTAAAATATTTTTGCCCTTCCTTGCCTATAAAGGAGTGCCCTTTGCCGTGCTGATGTTGCTACATGCCTTACTTCTTGCCTATCTCACACAGCGAATTTTTTCTAAACTCTATACTAAACATTAAATCTGTTACGAAAAAAGAACTAAACAAAATGAACACAAAACGATCAGCTTTACAAAAGGACTCGTAACTGGAAAAACCGAATGAAAAAAGAATGTTAACAACAAATTATTTTTCACACCCAACCCAGTTCTGCGGAATCAGAATCATCATTGAGTTTAATCAAGCGAATGAGCCAATTGCAGTAAAGTGCCATGCAGATTTAAATTTTTCCCACTTGTGACGAATGCAGCTATCGATTTTTTTTGCATGCTAGCATGCTAGTTAACATTCGTGTCAGTCAGCTGTTGGCACTCAAGCTGGCCAATAGAATCTTCCTGCCTATTCGTGGCAGCCAGCTATAGGCTCTCACTTTGGCAAGTAGAAAATTGCCGCAAACAACATGAGAACTGCCGTAGAAGCATGGAAAAATCGATTATTTCCACTATCGATGGGAGTTGGGAAATGCAAATTCGGTCTTGGCCTTACTGCTAACTTGGAGCATGTGCATGTAAATTTTGGTACAGATCCGTCGAAAATTGTGGCCGCGCATTCGTTACACACACACACGCACACACACACACACACACACACACACACACACACACACACACACACACACACACACACACACACATCCTGCCTTTTATAGCTAGAGATTCATCATTGAATCACCTGAAAATACACAGTACTTCAAAAAGTAACTCCACACATTTTGGAAACAATTATATTAGGCAGTTTTTTTCTTTCCTGAGGATCTAGCAAATTTGGTAATGTTCAGTATTTGGTATGTCTGCCTTTGTTCTTTGTTACAGCCTATGGACGACGAGGCAGGCTGTGCACCATAACTTTTGCAGTACTCAGCAGTTATATCACCTACCCTGGCTTGTTTTAGGGCATTTTTCACATTTTTTACGCTTGTGGGCTGTTTAGCCTCTACTTTGTCTTTCAGTTGTGTCCACAGGTTCTCAATCGGATTACCGGGATCAGGACTGTTACAGGACCAATCTAAGCTTTTGACTTTTGGGAAAGCATTATCTTTGAACGGTGACAGGGAAAAAGAGCATGAAGTGATGAAAAAAAATGTCCCAAATTTGACAAAAAGCAACGTTTTAACGTCAAAATCTTCATGTCATTATTAACAGTAAAGATCAAATTATTTTTCTTTATTAAATTAATCTTTTTAAACCTTTCTAGCATGTTCTTAATTTTGGCGAAATATCTTGTTTTTCTTGTGTCAGCGGAAGGACTACTGATTAGTAGAGAAAATTTTAGTGTCTTTTAAAAACACACTGATTTGGAAATTCTTGCATAAACCAAATAACTGTCGAATTTTAATCAACTTTTAGAACTTATTCACAAATGAATGAAATTATTTTTTAAATTATTTCTTTGATAAAATCTTGATAAAATTATTTTTCCATCTGTTATTGCCTACATATTTAATTTTATGATATTTCAACAAAGTAAACATCCACTCTCTTAAAATTTATATTAGTTAAATGCAGAACTCCTTCGAGAATTTAAATAATCCATTTTTTTTAAAACTGAAGAACCATTTATCGAAAATCTGCTCTTAAAGTAAATACTATTTGTTTCAAATCAGATTAATTATACTTTAAATCAACTATTATTTCTCAAATAAAAGTACATTTTATTTTCCGAAGATTTTTTAATGAAAAAAATTACATTGCGATAAACGTGAGCTAAAAATGTCGCTTAAATCAGATTTTTTAATAAAAATCTCCTCCCAGTCAATTTAAATTAGTTTTGAAATAGAGCAAAGTATTTTGTTTATTAGAAATAGTAAATCTAATCTATTAACTAGAAACTAAAAGAAAGGTTCAAGAAAGATTTTTCAATTTGAAAAAATCTATATTTAATAGGCGTCTCCACCGATTCGCGATACTTAAGTTGTTATTTCTTCATATTATTTAAAGGAATCAATTCCTAAAATATAGATCTATTCGGAGTGGGCTAAATTTCAAATTCAGTAGATATCAACAGCCTCAATACAAGAAGGACTAGTTCGTGGACGCACCATCTGATAAGGGTCTTTAATAGCTCTCCCCCTTTAACCCAATGCATTTTCCTCACACGGGCTTGTCTCTTGTTCCGGCCTGAAGACGCCTAACACAAGGAAGCGAATTGTGTATTTGAATAGCTTTTCCCTTTCGTTGCATTATCTCGACATTTGTTTGTTTGGATATTATTCTACATTGTACAATAATACCCATAATATATATATATATATATATATATATATATATATATATATATATATATATATATATATATATATATATATGTGTGTGTGTGTGTGTGTGTGTGTGTGTGTGTGTGTGTTGTCAACAAGGATTTTCCGGAATTGAGTACGCGGGCAGGCATTGTTGACAACACAATTATACTTAAACATAAAAACAATAAACAAAAATTAAAAATCCTTGAAGCTATATACATAAAACAGTTGAAACCTAACCTGAACAAAATAAACTATGAAATCCCATAAACATTCTTAAATGCCTATAATTTATAACAGAAGCCATTGGTTTATACCAACGGCTTCCCATACTTAATACTTCTCGTTTTCACTCTCACGTAGTCATGTGTGACGTCACGAGCTTGCGACGCGATTTTCGCTTCCTTGTCTCGTAAATATGAGTTTGTCGTTACTTTGAACAGTAAGATATAAAATCTGGTGTTCTTATAGATATTTTTATTTTTACACAATAGTGCTCAATGTAAATTTACAGATCATTAATATTGTAAATTAATTGATTTAAAATATGTTTTTTTCGCTCAATTAATTTATTATATATATATATATATATATATATATATATATATATATATATATATATATATATATATATGGAGATTCTTGACAAAATCCAAAGACGGGTATGTCATGTAATCGATCTTGGCATAGCATCTCGACATTAGTCAATTTCTCGCCGAGATGACGTTACTTCCCTTTTTTTCTACAAATATTTTCATGACAACTTTTCTGATGAACCTTTTTCCTAGTGTTTCGCCTGCATGAATTTGAGCGCTCTACTAGATTGGCAATTAGGTCACAACGGTTTGCATTCGAACTAACTAGCCGTAACCTTCAGTTCTATTCTAATATTTTCTTTTCCCGCACTTCTCGCTTGTGTAACTCCCTTCCGATTTCTTGCTTCCATGAAATCTACAATCTCCAAAGATTTTAATGCAAAGTCAATCGCCATTTCCTGTTTTCCTAAACCCTGTTTCTTTATTGTCCCTTTCCTCATTTCTCCTCACTAAAGACTTCTTATTCTCTTCTCTCTTGCACTCACTGTAACATCCCGCGTCTCAGTGGTATTACTACCTTGCTTGTCGGGGTGTGAAATGATTTTAAAAAACGAAAAAAATGGATCTAATCCCTGGATTGGAGTGGTAATCTTTCCAACAGTACCTCTTTCTATGTCCTGAAAGGGCGTGGCACATAGGAGAATACTTAGAATCAGTAAAAACAGCTAAAATTTCTTGGACACATAATCAGGAAGGAGGGCCCCGAAATCTTAATCCTCAGAGGACATAATGAGGGCAAGTGAGATAGGAAAAAGCCAGGAAAGGGGTGCGGTATCAAACGGAAAGAAACTACTAAGGGCCACAAGAGATAGGATGCTATGGAGAGATATGATTACTCATGTCCTGAAGCCAGGCGGCACATAGAACAAGTCAATCATAGGAAATTCAAAAATAGTAAAATAAAATCTATGATAAAATAAGATAAAATCTTGAAGAGGCATGATAATAATAAAAACGTCAAACTAATATAACGGGTGTTTCATTAATACGGATCAAAGTCATCTGTTAATAAATCACTGTTATTAATTAAAAAAATTATTTATTTCTCTATTGGATCATGTTATTTGAGTCATATGTTTGAAAAATAATATTGGCCAAAGCTTTGGCAGAACACCTCCACTTGATGGTCAAAATTTTTGATGACGTCTCTACATAGTTTCTCCTCGATCTCACCAATATGACTTATTATATCATCCTTCAGCTGTTGAATTGTTGTTGGCTTGTTGGCATAGACATTACTTTTGAGATGACTCCAAAAGAAGAAATCTAAAGGCGTCAAGTCGCACGATCTTGGTGGCCAATTGGCATCGCAGTTCTGAGAGATGATACGACCTGGGAACTTTTCAGTCAAAATCTCCTTGAATGTCCATTTTAGTAATAGGCTTCGATAACTTTAACACGTTGTTTGATGGTTAATCTTTCCATGGTTGAAATTGCCAAGGACTTAAGTTGTTAAATCTGAAAGAAAAAGAAAACATAATTAGACGATTAAATTTAATTCACATTTAAAATCGGTCCAAGTTATTGGAACACTCTATATATTTTTTCTTTTTTACTATTGTTCACATAATCCAGGGCCGTATATGCTTTCAAGATTAATAAATGGGATTGTTGTAAGAGCGGACAGGAATGAAGGAAGAGTTGCGTAATATGAGAATATGTAGGATATAACCCTAAAATTGAAGATGTGAAGATTGTAGTGATCAGGGAGACATCTTCTCGGGAGTCTGTTTCCTGATGCAATAGTTCTTGGAAAGAATAGGTTTGAGTGTAACTTCCCCACTCACTAGTGTATTAAAAGGCGTTTCATTAAAAGGGATCACAATTAGCAGTAAATAAATCAGTATTATTAGTGACAATTTATTTTTTTTCTCTATCTTATGTTATTTAAGTCGTGGCAATTATGTGTTAAAAATAACATCGCCCAAATGTCCACCAAATCTGAAAGTAAAGAAAAAAATCAATAGACACTTAAACTTAATTAACATTTAAAATCAGTCCAAGTTATTGGAACACCCTTTATACAATTATATATATACACACACACACACACGCACACACACACACACATATATATGTATATACATACATACATATATATATATATATATATATATATATATATATATATATATAATGGAATATGCATACACCTGTATTTCCCCTCACTGGAATATGATTGGCTGATGCCAGTCATAAATACAGACTGACGGAGAGACCAAGAGAAGAGGATTGACGACGCCCATTGGTTATCCTATTGGTCTATACCTATTGACTAAGCATATTACCGGCGACTACGACGAGTACCAGTTGATTACTGCTACCGTGTACTACTTGGTTACAGTAGCCAAAACCACTTAGCTACTTCGATCAAATATATCCTGTTTCCGGGACATATCAGTTGGCGACGAGATTCGAAACGACCTCACAAGTTAAAACAAAAGAAAAAAAATACAGTCGACAACGTGAACGTTAGAAAAACTTGTTCAACGCTTACAGAGAGTAAGTAATTTTCTCCCTCAGGTTTGTTTTAACGCTTATGGACGAGGAACGTTAGAAAAAATGTTGCAAACGCTTACAGAAAGTAAGAAATTGTCGCCCTCGTGTTTGGACTTAAAAAAATTATTGTCTACTGGAGCCAAATTTTTTCTTGTTTCGTTGGCAGAATGGAACAAATTGTGGAATTAGCTAAGGTGCTACAAGTCACTTTACAGCAACAATTTCAACAACAACAACAGTTCCAACAACAGCAACAATAATTCCAACAACAACTACAACAACAATTTATTCAACAAAAAGAAAGGTTTGAAAAGTTATTCAAGCAACGAGCAGAAGACAATAAAGCACTTTGGGAAGACATTTTATCTAGAACAACAAAAGGATACGATTCCAGATGTTATTCGGCGGAAGGAATTGCAAATTCACTCTTTGAATTTAAGTACGACCCTGACAGTGGTTCAACGTTTCCGGCTTATTTTCGTAGGTTTGAAACAATATTTACGAAAAGATGCGAACAATGGTCAGACGAAGAAAATATTACTTTATTGTTGCTGAAGTTGGGAACAGAAATATATATACGAAATACACGAATTTTATTCTCCCAAAGAAGCCAGAAGAAATGACATTCGGCGAAACAGTAGTAATTTTGTTGAAAATCTTCGATAAAAGAGATAGTCTGTTTCATACTCGATACAAGTGTCTGAATATCGTTAAACAAGAGGATGAAGATATAGTCACGTATGCAGGTATGGTTAACGCACAGTGTGAGGCGTTCAAGTTAAAAGCAACATATTCAAGTGTCTAATTTTTGTGCAAGGTCTAACGACACCAAAGGATAAAGAAATTAGATCAAGAATCCTCTCTATCATGGAACGAGATCCGGAGATTACGTTACAAAAAGTAACGGAAGAATGTCAATGAATGATAAACGTAAAAAAGACAATACTCGGAGAAGAACATTTCCCCAGTACAAAATGTACGACAAAAGAAGTGGATACAAAATGAAAGGAAAATTATATGCAGTTCGTGTGGAGGACAGCATATAAAGAAGAATTGTTTCTTTAAGGATAAAAAAAAATATTCTAATTGTGGGCGTGTAGGCCATAAAAGTTCCCATTGTCGGGCAAAACAGAGAAATGAAAAATCAAAGTCTCAGGCAAAAACGAACGTAGTTCTGTCTGAACACAAAATTAAGGAGGGTCAAAGAAGAAAATACCTCAATGTAAATATAAATGGGCAGACCGTAAAATTATTACTCGATTCAGGAAGTGATATGTCGGTGATAAACGAGCAATCATGCTCAGAATAGTTGTAGTATAGGTGAGATCTGTGGGTGTTGAATAAACACAAATGCGCCTGAGGAGCAAGCGTCTGCAATAGGGATTGGCGAGCCGGTCTAGTAGACAGGTATCCTCGAATACGAGTGGCCAGCAATATATATATATATATATATATATATATATATATATATATATATATATATATTGCTGGCCACTTGTATTCGAGGATATTATTCGATATATATATATATATATATATATTTCATGCTTGAAGTAATAAAAATGGCGGGTTATAATTGCTTTGTTTACGTTGTTTACATTAGGGATGCCTCCTTAAATAGAATACTAAAAGTTAAGCTTACTACAAAGTCCTTTGTGGACGAACAGTAAGGCATGCCGGATCAAAGAGTAGTTTCTTCTGCAAAGGAGGAGGCAGAGTTGATCCCTGAGATTTAATTTTTACATAGATTTCTCGGATGTGCAGGTCAATAGAAGTATAACACACTGTTTAACAAATAAATAAAAACGAATCGTTTGTTTTTAATGAGAAGACTCCACTATAATGTGAAGATATGCAAAGGTGTTTCATTAAGACGGATTATATATAAGGGTGTTTCATTAAGACGGATCAAAGTCAGCAGTAAATAAATCAGTATTATTGGTGAAAATTAATTTATTTCTCTATTCGATCATGTTATTTAAGTCATGGCAATTATGTGTGAAAAATAACATCGCCCAAAATGCCCGACAAATCTGAAAAAAAAAGAAAGAAATATATTTAGACGCTTAAACGTAATTCACATTTAAAATCGCTCCAAGTTAATGGAACACCCTTTCTAACAGCATAAATAATGGCCTTAAAAGCTGTGTTCCAACCTTTTATTTCATCAATATTTTAACGCGAATAATTAATTCTTCTCTTTTGACAGACTTTCAGATGCAAATGGTGTGGTACGCGTTACTGCAAGGAATGTCTTCGCGGAGATTTTATCGGTCTAATGATCAACTCTTCCACTTGTCGTAAATGTTCTCAGGTAAATGCAATCATTGTATGAACTTTTCTTTATTTCACATGTACAACCTGATAATGCTCTAACTATTATAAGTTCTACTAGGGCGGTGTAAAAGTTAACAAGTCTGTCTCGATAGACCAATAGTGACAGTGAAATCCGAAGGCATACAGGGATAGTCAAAAGTGCATTACAAAAGTGAAGCAGAGTATTTATAGACACAAATAAAGAATACTGAACTGATAATGAAATATATATATATATATATATATATATATATATATATATATATATATATATATATATATATATATATATATATATATGCACATTTAATTGAAAACGACTGACAAGGTGCTTTTATTTAGTTTTTTATACAATTTCTCACGCGATCTAATTTTTTTTCTATTCGGATGATAAATTATATAAAAACTGTCCGAATGTTCTTTTTAGCCGAGAGCCTTATTAATAAAAACAAACAAACCAACACTTAATAATATTAATTTTGAACATGGACATAATATCTTGACCGTGTTTTGAAACAAAAAATGAAAATATTTTATAAAATATACATAAAACTAACTATTTCTTAATTTACCAGTTAAATTATAATCCTTGAAAATTGCTAAATGTATAACCGAAAGCGCTCGGATAAAAAGAACATTCGGACAGTTTTTTAATATAATTTATCATCCGAAAAAAAAAAAATTATTAGATTGCATGATAAATTTTGGCTCAAAACAAGAAAGAAATAGAAAATCTGAAAGCTACATTTCAACAAAATTCTGTCCTAAATTTTACTTATGAACTAAGTGAAAAAAAATAACATTCCTTTCTTAGATGTTCTCGTCGATTTTAGTACTATTTTAAAACTTCTGTTTATAAAAATCAACTAGTAAAGACTCTTGTCATCTTAATTTCTCTAGCGAATGCCCTCTTAGATATAAAATAGATGTTATTAAAAATTTCCTCACGAGAGCGCACGAGAACTCATCCTCTCGCACGCTTTTCTTTAAAGAATTAAAAATATAAAGCAAACGCTGATTAATAACGGATTTCCTAATCAATTGTTTGATCTTCCCTTACTATCAGTCCCCCCATCTCGCGGTTTGAGCGCCATCGTAAACCCCGGGCTCAATCGGATTTCCTTCGCGAGTGTCGGTCGGCCTTGTTGGCTGTTCCCCGGTCTAGTGACCTTTCACAGCCTAGGAAGGTCTTCTATCGTCTGTTAGTGGATGGGGGTCGCGAAGGTTCCCCTACGTGATACACTCTGCCTGTGTAGAGGATGAGTTTCGCTCTTACTGGTCCTGGGCGCCAACGGCGGATTACCTCAGTAACCCTGAGTTTTCGCTTACCTGTCGATTGGCTCGGAATCGGCTGCCTCTCAATGACAAGGCTTTCATATGGGGCTTGGCGGATTTGCCAGATTGTGAACGGTGTGGCCTTGGTTTAGAAGAAACGTCTTCGCACGCCTTCTACCTTTGCCCCCGGGCCCGCCCCTTATGGGACCATGTCGGCGAGTTGACGGCTCGTCTCGCTCCAGAAAAGCTTGTGCCCATTGATCGCGCATACGCGTGTGACAATGTGTCGGCCCCGTATTCCGGGGTGAAACGAATGGTGTTTCTGACGCTGCTAGCCATGGCCCGAATGGTGATTTGGACGACGCGAATGGAGGAAGTCTTGCAAGGCATCCGTCTTTCTCATCAGGATCTAATCCGATTCTTTGAGCATCAGCTCAAGATGAAGATTAGAACTGATAGAAAACGTCTGCATTCGACAGTCTTCAGCGAAAGGTGGTGACTGAGGCGAGCTTGGTTCATTTGAACGGGGCTAGCCTTGATTTTCACTTCTAGGTCAACCTATGTCACATCGGGGTGGTTTCCTGTGGAGCCCTCCCCTTGGTTAGGTTAGACAAGCTTTAGTGTACCTAGTTAATGTGAGTAAATGTTGTTCCTGGCCTGTTCCCGGCTTTCTCTTTTGTTATGATCCAAGTCGAGACTCCCACCCTCCCCATTTTGTTAACCCCACTTTTTCATCTCGACTTTATATTTTCTCCTTTCCCACTCCCTTAGCGAGACGGCTTCTTGATTCTGTACAACGGGCAGAATACAGCGGCCTTTCTGTTTTGAGGGTTGGACGGGCCGTACTAACATCTGTTATGTTTATTTCGAATTACGTTAATATTTTAGTTGATTATTGGGTTCATCTCCCTTCCCTCTCATTTTTTCACCACAGAAAGTATTTATCTTCAAAATTTTCATGGCTTGCGGCGCGTTTTGTAGATCCACCCTTGTGGGGAAGCGGTATTTTGGTGTATGGTGGATCGAATGTTGAAGGACGAGTTCTTTTGGTGAATGTAGAAATTGTAATGTAGGAAAGGGTCGTGAATCTGATTAGCTAGGTATAAGATAGTTAGTGATGACCAGCCTCAAACCCGCCTCTTCTTCAGCCTTGTGCCACAATTTTGTATTCTTACAAAATAAATCTTGGTAACTAATAGCATCGGCGAGAATAGAAACATAAACAATAATATTAATATTTTTTATAAAAATCAGATGAACGAAAATTATAAACAGGATGAATGCAGAATTAAGAACATTATAAAGAAACAGTTGACAACAGTTGACAACAGTTGACAATGGCAAACAAAATAGATTAATTATTTATTATAAAAAATGTAAAAATTCTAACCTTATAGTTAAAAATAACAATTCACCTCCTCGAACAAAATTAAATAGAGCAAATATTATTTACGAATTCAAATCCCCATTAAGGAATTGTATTCCTGATCAATCAAAATTCGTAAATAATTATATAGGCGACACTACAAATTGTTTAACACGCAGACTAACTCTACACCTTTCTGACAATAGCTCAATTAGATCTCATTTAAATATTCATGGAGACCTACCGGACACTATTCGGAACATACTAGTCGACAACACTAATATAACAGCATCATTCACATGCAAACAAAAGGCTAAAAATAATGGTAGCCTTATAAATAAAAACAAACAAACCAGCACTTAATAATATTAACTTTGAACATGGACATAATATCTTGACCGTGTTTTGAAACAAAAATATATATATATATATATACATACATATAAAAAACTATTTCTAATTCTAACAGTTGAAATATTATACTTGAAAATGGCTAAATGTATAGCCGAAAGCGCTCGGATTAAAAGAGCATTCGGACAGTTTTTATATAATTTATCATCTGAAAAGAAAATCATTATTAGATCTCACGAGAAATTATATAGAAAACTAAATAAAAGCACCTTGTCTGTCGTTTTTAATGAAATGTGCATGAAAGAAGGATTGCTGCCTAAATACACACATATATATACATATATATATATATATATATATATATATATATATATATATATATATATATTTATAACAGCAAAATTGTCCAAATCGTGTAATGGCAAAATTTTCCAAATGTTAGATTAAATTAAGCTTTGAAATATTGTATCTTAGAAATCATGAAAGATATCTTTCTAGAATTATCTGAGGTTGTTAGAACTCTTTTTATTTTTTAAGCAAATCCCCCCAACCAAGGCGGGAATGCCACTAGCACGCAAGAAGGGGTTACAGAGAGTAAGAATAAAGAGGAGTGTTTGGGAAAAAGATAAAGAGAAGGACATGGATCAAGGTCAAGGCATCAGAAGATGTCGATTGATATTACATTTGAATATTTGAAGACTATAGCTATCAGGGGAGCAAGAGATAGGAAGGGAGTTCCACTGACAGAAGGTGCGAGATAAGAAGCTGTTGGAGTAAAAAGATGGCTACATTTAGCCGTTTCGACAGTGAAACGGTGGGACCGAAATGCCAATCTAGTAGTACGCTTAAATTCATGCTGTTTGGGAACCAGTGAAAGTAGCTTTTCAGAACAGTTGCCATGAAAGTACTTGTAGAAAAGGCGGAGGGAAGCCACAATACGTCTGTGAGATAGCGACTACAGACGAGATGCCAGATCAGGACCAACCACGTTGCATATCCGTCTCTGGATTTTGTCGAGGACCTTGAGATGAACAGTATTAGATTCTACTTTGAGCAAGAATATATATTTACTCTCCAATCTTAACAGAAGAATCCGGATGAAATCGATCATAAATGAAAATGACAGGTTCATCATTAATTAATCATAGCTAAAGTTAGGAAGCTCATGATAGATAAAAATTGAGTTAAAATATATATATATATATATATATATATATATATATATATATATGAAGAAATATAGTTTTAAGTCGTGTTGTATTTATGGGATAAAGTGCTCAATGTCAGAGGTAGACCGTATGTAAATATAAATATAAAAGTGAATATTGAAATCAAAATTCAGAGGCGATAGGCCGTTTCATGCTAGACGCAATCGTCAGGCCGCGAGTGTTGGATTTATTCTCGACTATTTATGTATATGGGTCAGTGGTTCATTGTGGGTAATCCATTCTGGCGGTTATTTTGGCGGGATTGGCTTGTTTATTTATTTATATATTTATTTATTTATTTGGGTTAATTTCTTTTACTTGTGTTTATTTTCATTTTTTATATATTTATTCTTTTCGGTTTTCTATGTTTTATTAACGTAGTAAAAAATTGGTGGGGGATTTGCTTAGGTCACTTATTTAATAATTTGTTTTGTTCTGGGAAGATAAAGCTATTTATCGATCCAATTTTTGGATTGATTGCCGTAGTCTATTCTGATATTTTGGCGGGGACAAGTTTTATTTGTTTATTATTTTACTTATTTGGATTGATTATTTTTACTTGTTTTTGCTTATTCATGTTTATTTTTATTAGCTCTAACGGTTATTTTAATATATATATATATATATATATATATATATATATATATATATATATATATATATACATATATATATATATATATATATATATACACACATATATATATATATATATATATATATATATATATATATATGTATGTATGTATGTATATATATATATATATTAATGCATGTTTCATTAAATAATATAGACAAGTTTTGTCTATTTATTTTAAGTTCCTTCCTTATTGTCTGATAAGCTTAATCACATTATCGTTGAAAGACGAAAGGAAAACACCATATTGACACATGTTTGAATCCAATCTAAGCTTTCGGCTTACATAAGCCATTATCAAAGATGACAATTTCAATAAATCAAAGAACACACAGACGAAACCACAATGATAGACCGCCCTTGCTGCTTGAAAATTTTCAAAGTAACGACAAACTCGTATATACGATACGCGGAAGCGAAAATCGCGTCGCAGTTCGTGACGTCATACATCACCATGCGAGAGTGAAAAACGAGAAGTATTAAGTATGGGAAGCCATTGGTATAAACCAATGGCTTCTGTTATAAATTATAGGCATTTATGAATATTTGTGTAGATTTCGTAGTTTATCTTGTTCCGGTTATGTTTCAACTGTTTTATGTATATAGCTTCGAGGATTTTAAATTTTTGTCTTGTTTTCATGTTTAAGTATAGTTGTGCTATCAACAAGGATTTTCCGGAATTGAGTACGCGGGCAGGCATGTTGTTTGCATGAAACATCCATTAATGAAAAATTGCTGCCTATATATATACACATATTACATATACGAACTCACAAATACTTACATTTATATATACGCATATCTATATACACAGACCACATGCAATCCCATATACATGACACGATATATATATATATATATATATATATATATATATATATATATATATATATACATAAATATACACATAGATATATACAAACATACCTACCTAAACTTACGAATACACCTATACACACACACACACACACACACACACACACATATATATATATATATATATATATATATGCACACATATATATGCATATATATACATACATATATATCTTACATATGCGCCTACAATACATATATACATATATATGCATACATACACCTCTATACAAATGCATATACATATACACATCAAACCACATATCAACGTTCAAGTCCATCTACATATTTGTATACAGACAATTATGTGTCCGCATCCATGTGTGCATATAATCATTTCCAAAACCAAAAATACCATAATATTTTCCATTTCTATATAGTATTTTCTAAATATATTTAGTTATATTGAGGTGCTTTTCATGTCTACATTTAAAAATTAACTCGTTATGGTGGTTCAGTAATATATCCGGATCTTTATGTTTTATCATTAGGATCTTCTCTTTTATACGCAAGTCGCATCTATCTCTGAAATTTATTGGAGTTCTGGCTCTCGAGATGATTTTCTATTTTACTTGTGGGGTTAATCCGCTCTCCAAGAAATCCAAATAATGTTTCGACAGTGCTGTTTAGTGTTTTTTAGATCTATTTCTGAAGGACTGGCGATGGTTATAAAACCTTTGCTTCCAATTTCCCACCGATATTCCTATATATATGTTTTTTCTGTTCAATATTCTCCTTGGGGAAAATTGTAGCTTCATATATCACATTTTCTGCCATGCATATTCCTTCAACTGGACAATCAGATCCTGTCCTGCAATTACAGGTAGATGTTTTCATATGTGTGTGTGTGTGTTTGTGTGTGTGTGTTTGTGTGTGTGTGTGGCTCCAATAGAAATGGGGTGCAGATGTTTCGTCGGATACTAAATGAGCAAAGCACAGGCGAGAATTGGAATCGTAGGAGCAGCAAAAAAGAAAAGACGGAAAGGTAGCTGAAGACGGAACCTGGTAGATATGGCTGAAATGATCCGCGGTTTAAAGAATGAATAAGACCGTTCGTTGTCTGATTTTTTTCCCTCTCCTCCCTTTTGTTAAGCCAGTTCACTTACATTTTTTCTGGCTTGGGTGGAAATGAAGCCAACGGTGTTTGTTATTTTTAAACGCTGCAGGTGAGGGGATATAGAGATTTTTTGTTTAATTTTAACAAGATGAACAAATTGATTAGACGTAATTTAGTTTCTTTGTTATATTTTGTTACATTGTTTTCGTTACCAATTAAGGTGACATCAAGTAGCATTCGAACCCACCAAGCCATCTGATTTAATGTTGATCGAGTGTAATATGATCTCCCCACGACGGAACATCACCTGTTGATTTTGACTCTCTGTAATAATAAAAGACTGCGGCACAGGGTTGACGAACTTGTTCAAATTATTGCAGGGTTGCTTGTGTTGTTTTTTTGTTTGTTTTTTTTAACGTTAGTAAGTGAATGAATGGGAGGAGGCACGGCGGAGTAATTGATAGCGGCTCGGATTGAGGAATCGGAGAGCCGAGTTTGTGTATGTCCTGGAAATAGTCCTTTCCCAAAAAGACCGCGTAAACGATGTTGACTGTCAAGGCTGAGAAGGCATAGTGGAGCAATAGATAGCAGCTCGGATTGAGGAGCCGAGTTCGAACTCCGGTCAAATCCATTAAATTCCCTGACGTGCTAAGACCCTTGGGAAAGGTTTGAATCCTCTTTTTCTCCCCCGCCCCAACCAGCTATGGGTAATTAGCAAGATGGCAACTGGCTTACCGCAGAAAGAAATGGTTACCTACTGGGGGAAAAAAACCCGGCCTCGTCAGTCATGTATCGAAATATACAGGTTCGCTTAAGCGTGTATCACACATGGCACATAACTGACTGAATTGAATGCATAGGCCTCTTGATCCAATTTTCCACTCTACTGTTCTCTCTTTTTTTAAACTTATTCACTATTCTTTGAATATTTCTTGAATAGACTTTAAAGATTAAAACCAGATTATGAATGTTGGTACCATTACTAAAGGCCTGAATGATTCTTCTTCACGGCATTGATCATTTGGGAAGACACAGTGGGGTTGACCTCTTTCTAGGTGAATAACTCAAAGCGTATTTCGCTGATACTTACAACAAATGGTGTCAAGATGGCTTTTCTGAAGACCTGGAAGAAAAGAAACTTAAGTAGTTTAATGTTTTGTTTAGATATTAAACATTTTGTGGGATGGACAGTTATGCTGTTACACGATTTGGACAATTTTAATGTTACATCCGGTGTATATGTACGTTTCATTGAATGTGACAGACAAGGAAAATTTTATGAGTTTTTTTTTTTAGTTTTTTCTAATGGTCTTACTGTATACCATATTTTGGTGAGGCTAAGTGGTCGCAGAAACTGTCTGTAATGATTATTGTACCAGGCACTTTCGGCCAATTTTTGACCCATTGTCAAGATGTTCACTGTTAGTGATTTGTTGTGTTTATGCACTGATTTTATTGCGCGGAACTTGTAGAAACTCTAAAGTAATTTATGACGCATGAGTAGAACTGACCAACTAATGTCCATTTTTTTCCTCTGTTATTCTTGCTGTACACGGCTTTTTTTGCCACTTACTCTTCTTTTGGAGTTCTGGGTATGACGATAAACTACATCCGGTAGCAAAGCTTCTCATCGCGAGCGTGGAAGTTTAGAAGGGCTTGGAACCACCTCTTAATTGCTCGTCCTGAGTATGACGATAAATTACATCTAGCCGCAAGACCTCTTATCAGGAGATTGTAGGTTTTGAAGAGCGTGGAACCACGTCTTTATTGCTAGTCCTGGGCAAGACGATAAACTATGTCTGGCAGCAAAGCCCCTGATCGGGAGATTGGAATTTTTGAGAAGCGTGGTACCACATCTTAATTGCTATTGTTCCCAAGTCCGTCCTGGTCAGACGTGCGAGCACCTGTTATGGTCCCAGCTATAGGCAATTTAGGGAATACACAAATAAAGCACTATAATTGTATAAAAGTAGATTTTTTTATAGTAAAAATACAAGGAATACATATTTATATAAAAAATAACCAACAATACATCGTCATCATCATTATCATTATCATTATCATCATCCCCTTGACACATTTAATCGTAGGGGTGTATCTGAATGCAGAAGCCACACTGAATTCCTTCAATATCAGCCATCAGCAATTCTAATACTAGAATTGCTGATCGCTGATATTGAAGGAATTGTCCATTGTCCATTGTCCAACCATTTTTTGCTTTGGCGTTGGCATCCTCTTCTATGTTCACCTTCAACGATGCCTTGCATGATGGTCCTACACAGGTTGTCGTAACCTTTAACGTGTCCAAAGCACGCCATTGATCTCCATTTGACAGTGGCGAGAAGAGGTTCCTGGTGGCCCACAAAACTTTCAACTCTTTTTCGCACAAACTCATCAACAATACGTATTTATAGTAAAATGATCAACAATAAGATTTTTATGCAAAACGACCAGCAATACATTTTATCTATAGATGGAGGCATATAATTCCGTTCAAAATATGTATAGTTGAAGACATAAAATTGTCTTCAAATAATTTATATTTCGGCATTAAATAACCCATAGAGATGTTGATATGCCACTAATCAAAATCATTCAATTATCTTCTTATGTTTCTTCTTTATATTAAAAAAAAACGTATGAAAACCACATGTGTGTTGTATTTATTTGCTTTGATAAGGTTGAATTAATTTATTTTGAATGATTTCATTCTTATCAGCAACAAATCGTAACACCTCTCACAACAAACTCTTGAATAACAGTAACCTCGTCTATTGCAATCATGTAGCCTCTCTTCACTTCGCCTAGAAAAATACACGAATAATATTACAATGTTGTTGTCGTGCTTTTAAAATTAATTGTAACTAGCTTAAAAGACGCCATATAGGGCGGCATTTAAGCTAACTCAAAATTAATCGATGCATTTAAGTATTAATATTTAAGCTTATCTTTTAAAAGTTCAACGATAATTCTTCTGACGCTATTGAATTTAAAGACAAGTTGATGTACGTAGGTCCTTATTTTCCGTACAAACAATTATTTTTATTCTAAAAAAAATCATGTAAAAAATCGCCGAATATAATCGCACTAATGAAAACTTGGAATTCCGAAATTTTAAGGATTGGGGGTCTGGATCCGGTTCGGTATGTTTTTCATTTGCTCGCCTGTATCTGTCTATATTTCTGAGATGAGGTATTATGTGCACAATTTACATTATTAGGACTATTTTCCTTATATTTGTCGCCATATTTATTACAACGTTTCGGCCGTTGTACGCTCCGGCCTTCTTCAGGTTGTTGGAATGTCGAACTGAACCCTTCCTTTTGCTCGCTGAGGACACATGGCACAGTAGATAAAAGCGTTGGTTAGATCAAGTGACAGGACCCAAAGAGTGTGAGTTCAATACCCAGTTAAGGAAGTGGAGAACTTGGAAAGGGGAATTAACAGGATATAACTGATAACTGATATCCATTAAACATGGCACGTGGAACTAGAACAGTCTACACCAGTGAGCGAAATAAAGGGTTCAGTTCGACATTCCAACAACCTGAAGAAGGCCGGAGAGAACAACGGCCGAAACGTCATAATAAATATGGTGACAAAGATGAGGACAATAATCTGAATAATGTAAATGGAATTTTATTATATGTTGAGCTCCGGACTCTAGGAGTAAATTTGAAAAAAACGGACAATTTTATTTTGAAACACTCTAATTTGAGAACAGTAACTTTTTTCGTTTGAACATGAGCTATTGAAAGTTAGAGAGTTATGTCCCTTTAATTATTCTTATCAGTAGAAGCCAAGATGGCGGAATCCAAAAATAATCGCAGTAATGAAAATTTGGGAATCCCAAATTTCAGGATAGCCGGTCCCGATACGGCTTGGAATATTTTTTTTTAAATTTGCTTATGGTGTCGGCCTGATTCCAAAATAGTATATGTTGGGCTACGGCTTCTAGGAGTAAAGTTGAAAGGGTGTAACACAGTGGCACACTGACATTGGAATTAAATATATAGATGGTAATATTGAAGACAAACCTTTCCATACATGAAACATCAGCATTCATTGTGCGAACAGTTCGCGTTAGTGTCAGTCGAAATTTATAAAATATTTTTCTTAAAACAGTTTTTACGGAAAATAGTCCGCTGACATCCATTAAACGTTATCGAACTTTTATTAAAAGTGGGGGTTTCCTTCCTAACCTTTTGCTTGAAGTAGTGTGGAAAGTCAACATCTTATGTTTTTATAACCCTTCGACTTACATATTCTCTTCATTTTATTTGTTGCTGCTGTTGGAAATTTTCAAGGGACTTATTTCTATATCGCCTGTCCAAGAGATTTGATGAAGGATTGTCCTCACAAAGACCAACAGGGGTAATTCACTCGGATCTATTTTTTATTATAGATCTAAGAAAAACAACTGACATAAACGGCTTCGACGGATCGTGATTTCCATATGGATGCCATGCATAGCACCAAACCCGTTCAGAAATAGCTAAACTGTCAGTTGTATATGTAGCATCCCGCTACCACTCTCTTACCAATTTTGAATTTGGTACATTTTTCTGCAAAAAAGTGGATCAGAGAGACTACTCATCTTAGTAAATATTTTCAGGAAATATCAGCTTCTTAATGGACAATAAGCACACAAGTGGGCGTTGCAATCCACCCACGTACAAATATTTTCTCCAGAGCGTGACCAAGCTAACTTTCCCGCCAATTTGCTGTGATCCTGTCACGTGATTACATTATCTATAAATAGCAGACACAAGATTGCTGCTATCTCTTTTCTCTCTTCTTGCTGCTTTCTCTTTTCTCTTTTCTCTCTTCTTGCTGCAAAAGGATTCTCGTCTCGACCATGGACTGTCAGGCGTTAAAAGCATATTCGCGCACGCACGTATGTACGAACGTTTCCGAACTACATTACAAACATATAGAGTATTTCCAAACAAGCAACAAGAACTTTTTCTCTTTGAAACATTCTTCTAAAGCTACAGTTTATTCAGCATTTCCCAGCTTTGTAATTTATACAACTTTTGTGAGTTCAGATAAAAATATTCACAGTCTAAGAGACATAACTCCAACAGATCTTTAACTTCTACGCATGTATATCAACACACAAATAAATACAAATGTTTTGTTTTAAAACCATTCTGTTCCTTCTTGTATTTCATGTTTTGTGGTAATTTTACGTCAAATATAAATTGTGTGGTCATGTTATTCACGCAGCCATAAACAGACATCTACAATTATCCATTCTGTTTAATATACCACTACATATGGTAACCCCGACGTTTGACATGGGGCGAGACAAACAAATAGACCTCTACATATACAACCGCTTTCTTACATCAGAAGGACTTCGAGTGGATGAAGCCTGTAGCTCATAACGAGTATGCTCATTCTTCGAACATCGTGGACTGGCGCTACATGATCACAAAAGAAGAACTTTACAAAATAACGGAAACTACATCGCATGAGGACTTTTGATAAGAGTAAAAATTAAAGCAATGTAAATCGAAGAGAATATAATGACATAAATTAGGATGTTGATCTTCCACGCTACATCAAAGAAAAGGTTAGGAAGGAAACGTCCCAACAATACTAGGAAAGAGCAATAACACTCACTGGACATGAGAAACTTATTTTATTGAAAAATTGTTTTAATAGAAATATTTTATAAATTTCAACCGAAAATAGCACTGGCTCCTCGCTCAAAGAATACCGAATGTTTCCTTATAGGGAAACGGCTAAGATTACCAGATGCCGAAGTGTTTAGAATTTTAATATGCTTTTTAAAAAAAAAATATTTCAAGTGAAGCTACCATACAACAACTGCTTTCTTGCTTTACAGGGGAAATGTCAGGGCGCACGGGTTGAATACGTCGCACTGCCGGAAATGAAAGAGGAACAGATGTCACGTGCTTCCGGTAAAAAGAAGAAAACAAAAGAGGTGGCCGCTAAGCAAAAGAAGGCGAAGAAGAAAAGTAAGCCGAAGAGAAAGACAAAGAAATAAATGAAATGAAAAAATTCGAAATGCCTGTTAAATGACTTTCTCCTTTTAAATTGAGTGGATGAAACGGCATTGTTGATAAAATCGAGAGCGTTTCTAGAAAAATGTTTCTAGAAAAGAGTTTCTAGAAAACTGTTTCTAGAAAACTGTTCTCAACGCAATAACGACAGTGTCAAAAGCAAACAGTTGTAAAACAAAATCCTACACTTTAACAAAAATAATGATAACCTATTATTTGTGTCACTCCATATTAAATTATGGATTAATTATTACTTAAAATTAGTTGATTATAATCTGTTTATATAGTTTTAGAAACTTATCCTTGAATAATGTTGCTAATCCTTCTAATCTCTCTTTCTTTCTCTCTCTCTCTCGTTATATATATATATATATATATATATATATATATATATATATATTATATATATATATAAACATATATATATATATATATATATATATATATATATATATATATATAAATATATATATATATATATATATATATATATATAAACATATATATATATATATATATATATATAGATATAAAAGTGAACATTGAAGTCAAAATTCAGAGGCGAGAGGGATATTGCAATCGGTGGCTTGACGATTGCGTCTGGCTTGAAACAGCCTGTCGCCTCTGAGTGTGGACTTCAATGTTCACTTTTATATTTATATTTACCTACGCTTTATCTCTGATATTGAGCAATTTATCCCATAAATATAGCAGACCTTAAAACTATTACATATATATATATATATATATATATATATATATATATATATATATATATATATATATATGCCAAAAAAACAAACCCAAAGCCGTTGGGATATAATCAAAGTAGATCCATGTAATATAAAATACTAAAATTGGTTAAAAAAAAACTCAATGTATTTATTATTACTGAGAAAATAATTAATAAACAATAAAATCCCAAGTCATATAACATGGGGAATAGCCTATTTCGGCAGATAAAAATATCGGTCATCTGTCTCTATCAACCCCAGTGTGGACTGAGTTCGTGTGAGCATATATATATATATATATATATATATATATATATATATATATATATATATATATATACGAAGGTCATGCAATAAATAAGGTGAATTTTTCGGTATAAGGACTTCTAATACAGATAGAAGCTTACTCTTTTTTATTTTTATTTTTTTGTTTTACTTCTTTTTCACATGGATTTAATTTCTTTTGCAGATTAAAAAAAAACTTTTAGAGTTTTCGCGATTAACAAAGATGCCGAACAAGAAGCGTGCTCCAGGATTGAACAGCGGTCAGTTATCAAGTTTTTGCTTGCTGAAGGAAGAAAACCAGTAATAGGAGAATGTCATCTGTGTATGGTGCCACATGTTTCAGCCAAAAAAATGTCTACAAGAGGGCTAAATTGTTTAAAGAAGGACGGAGCAGTGTTGAGGATGAAGACAGCCCTGGGAGGCCTACAGAAGTGAGCTCTCCTCAGGTGATCGAATCAGTCAATGACCTCATTCAGTCTGACAGAAGGGTGACAGTGGATGACATTGCAAGGACTTTGAGCTTATCTGTTGGGACAAACGCAGGGGTCATCAGTCAGAAGGAGTCATCTTGCATCATGACAACGCAAGGCCTCACACAGCAACCCAAACGGTGCAGACCATCAACGAGCTGGGCTGGGAACTGCTCCCTCATCCCCCTTACAGCCCAGACCTTGCCCCTTCAGACTTTCACCTGTTTGGTCCCTTGAAAGCGTTCACGAGAGGCACGAAGTTTAAAAGTGACGATGAAGTCAAAAGTGTTGTGAGCGACTGGCTTTTTTTTTACGCTGAGGGAATACGGAAGCTTGTGCACAGATGGGAAAAGTGTGTGACAGTGCTGGGAGACTACGCTGAAAAATTTTTAAAAAAGTAAGCTTCTATCTGTATTAGAAGTCCTTATACCGAAAAATTCACTGTATTTATTGAATGACCCTCGTATATATGTAAGTGTCTGTGTGTGATTTTTTTACAATTATGTTCGGTACGTGCAAGCTCAAGTGCCACTCGAGATAGAGGGTTACAGACTGGGGGGCACCGTTTATGAGGTTATGTGGCGGAAAGTAGCTGTTGACCTTAGACTTGAACAGATTAAGTTTGTAGGGGTGCTGAAAAGTTCTTGGTCTGATCAAGAAGCTCTTCAACCCATTAGTAACCACCAAAAAATTCCACATTTATTATATAGCTTAAAACTCCTGAGAGAATGCTTTCCAGACAATTACAATCTTGGTCTCTTTAATTCCGGGGTCAATCGATATCCCAACCTCATCATACTCTCTCAAATCTCCTCCCTTTCCAAACCCATTCAATAATCCTCTAGCTTGAGTGGCCGATGAGCTCTTGTTTTTGGTTAACTATCAATAAAATAAAAACTAATTAAATATTTCTGAAGAAACCCGTTATTAGAAGTTTATAAAAATCCGATACTTATTGAACTGTTATTAAGTATAGGTTTCTACCAATGAATAGAAAATCCTGCTCGTCCATTTTGTCTGAAAACTGTCAAGACGTCTTTATCTTATATTGATATTCTGAGGGTAGCCGAGATGTTGCACGAAGCCGAATGCGTTGGGCGCCCAGTGAGGATCGAACTCACTTTTCAGTCGAAACTGTTTCAGCGAGACAAGCTTGCTAACCATTTCACCACGCCGAGATGCCAACGTCTTGAACTTATAATTTAATTTTCTGACTATAATTTATTTTCATATCTTCCCCCTATCTCCCCCCTCTCTCTCTCTCAATATATATATATATATATATATATATATATATATATATATATATATATATATATATATATATATATATATATATATATATATATATATATATATATATATATATATATATATATATATATATAAAATAGACTACTGACAATGCACCACTGACCAGTATATATAAATGGCCGAGAAAAATAACAGCACTCGTGGCCTGACGACTGCATTTAGCATGAAACAGTCCCTCGCCTCTAAGTGTCGACTTCTATGTTCACTTTTATATTTACACACGCTCTATCTCTGATATTGAGCACTTTATATAGCACATCTTAAGTCTATATTTCTTATATATGTATATATATATATATATATATATATATATATATATATATATATATATATATATATATAGTTTATTCATATCAATTTTTATTTATTATTATTATTACATATTTAAACAGAATGTTTGTTTTCTTCAAGTTATATTTAAACAAGTTTTTCAGGTATAAAAATATATAAATCTCAAAAATCTTACAAGTCTTTGTACAAACTTAGCTTGTCTTCGATTTATTACTGATTGAATACAGTAAGTGTGGCACAAGGCCGAAAAAAGAGGAACGATAGGTTAAAGCTGGTCGACACTATCTTACATCTAGCAAATCAAATTCATGACACATTCATTCCTTACAATTTACTCATTCACCATAAGAATTTATCCGTCACCATTTGCTTTTACATACACCAAAATACCTCACAGATACAGGACACGAACTAAAAAAACAAAAAAAACAGCCTATGACATAAATTTTTAAAAAATACGTACCATTGTGTATACAAATTACATATATATATATATATATATATATATATATATATATATATATATATATATATATATATATATATATATATTCTATAAATCTTATGAAATGATGGCATGGCAGTGATACTCCTGAAAACAAACTGAAAATAATTACTGACTCAGTCGAGATGAAAAATGCAGACCGAAACAAACGGGGGAGATTTGGAATGTCGATCATCGGGAGAAACCGGACACAGGCCGGGAACGACACTTACTCAGATTAACTAGGTATATTTTTTCAGAATGTGCAACTTAGCATGTTTGCCGAAATTACAGTCGTTTGTGATAAAATGTTCTGCAAGCTCCGTTGATGTCACATTATTGGGTTTGACATCTGTGTCCATTGAATCTGTTATTTAATCTTTCCGTTGTGCCACCCCATTTAAATCAAGTCATGTCTGGTACATTGGCGGCGTATATTAAATGGCAATCAGTACAATTACCATCCTCTGTAGAAATGGTGATGTTTCTCTTTGAAATTGTGATAAAATTAACTTGACTCATGACACAGGATTTGTTGGAGTTTTTGGGTCCCTTGGTGTACTTGTGAACTAGCCAAAATGAGATGACTCATTTTATAGTTCATCAATAGAAAGTATAACCAATCAGAAGGCTCAAAATATTTAATAAACGTGTATAAAGGCGGCCATGTTTTTTTCCGGAATATTCAAAGCCAGCCTTTGATATCGAAGACTGAAGACTTACGGAACAGCTGCTGGTGGTATTGGCGATATAGTCAAATCCAGTAGAGTGTCTGAATCGTGAGTGTTAATCTTTAACGTTGTTTCATTGATCATATTACGTACTGCGCTGGATTCTATATTCATAGACTATGGTGAACATGGTCAACAGGATTTTCCTCTTTTATGAGTGTTTGCGGGAGTATAACGATCCGAAACTCCAATGTTGTTTTGAGTATGGGCGCTTAAATTTTAAAAAATTGTCTGATGCTTTTATTTCTTTTGAAAGGGACTATAGACGGGTTGGAAAAATCTCTTTAAAACGCGGATATTTCTGCGCAATGTGCTTGTAGCTGTCATGTGGTATTTTCGAGATTCCACCTAAGTTTCAGTGCCAATGGATGACTAATGGCATTTTGTCAGAGTTTTTATTGTGTTTTTCTGCGTTTTGTCCTGGTATAAAACTATGGTAATCTTCATTTTTAGCTATTTCATTGGCAATTTCTTTCAGTCGCGATTCCTGATAGCTGCGTTTAACATAATGCCGATTAAAATTATTAGCACGCTTCCAATCATCTTTTATCACCGTGTAAATTCGCCGTGTGCGTAAAAATTGGCACATGAGTTTTCATATATTAATATTGTATTATAAAATACAAAAACTGCGAATATGCATCTTTTCCATTGTTTACGTTTATAAATTGCTTAGATGTTTCTCATTCGATTGTTTGTGGCTGTACGTGTTTACGCAACGAGTATAGCGTTACTAATAATTCTTTATAATTCTCTTTTATTTTTTTTAACTTATTTAATTTGAAAATGAGATAAAGAGATAAAGGAAAAGAGCTTAGTCTATTGTGATTTTGTCTCTATCATACATGAAATATATGATAAAAATCATTATTTTGTAAGTGAAAATTTGGAGCATGCGCAATACGAGAGATCGCGCTTTACACGACAATATACGGTATATGACAACATCTCAAATCAGATTAGAGAAAAGGCCATGACTTGTATAGTATCAGGCTAATATTATTATTTTCAAGACGTTTTCTCTTTAAACTTTACGAAATTATGAATATTGATAGTTATTAGATAAACTCAAAGAGTGTTTCGGAGACTAAGGTACATAGCATTGAACCATTTCTCTCAAGACAATTCCTGAAAGAATCCTCATACTTTTAAAGGATATCATTCCTGTTGTCTTTGAAAAATACACGAATCTATCTTCCGTCAGCTTTGAGTTAAACTGCCCGCAGACTGAGTCCTTTTGAATTTGGCTTCAGCCCAGCTAGGTTAAGGAAAATTAAGAATTAAATACGTGGGCCTCTTCGAGTATATATGAGGCTAAGTAGCAAACTCTACACAATTTGGATTGGAGTGGTGAAGGCGCATCTCTGGTCTTCTCCATCAGCTTTCGGCAACTCCTGCATCTGTATCAAACTGTATTGGTTATTACTTCTATTTAGAGCCTACAGACAACGATTAGAGTTGGGGATTATTGACGTAATATATATATATATATATATATATATATATATATATATATATATATATATAATCATTTAGTGTAATGAACAATTATCGCATGCTATTACACGATTTGCACAATTTTACTGTTAAACCGGTCTATCTATCTATCTATCTATCTATCTATCTGTCTATCTATCTATCTCACTATATATATATATATATATATATATATATATATATATATATATATATATATATATATATATATATGTGTGTGTGTGTGTGTGTGTGTGTGTGTGTGTGTGTGTGTGTGTGTATTCCACCATATCCTTATAATCTTCATTTCCTACTTTCTCTTACGTTAATATCACACACCTAATTCGGTAACTGTAAAAAATATATTTCGGTTTAGCCATCTAACGCTTTCTCTATTTCCCCTCCTTCCCTCTCTCTCTCTCTCTCTCTCTCTCTCTCTCGCTATATATATATATATATATATATATAAAAATAAATATAGCACACTTTAAGACTATATTTCTTTATATATATATATATATATATACATATATATATATATATATATATATATATATATATATATATATATATATATATATATATATATATATATAGGTACATCTACCCATGACTAAGCTGATATATGAAGTCTATATGAAAAAACATTTATAAAACTTTTATCTTGTATGTATGTCTGTGAAACTCCCTTCTCCTTACTTGCTTCCCTGGCAGTCATAGTCTTCAAATATTCAAGTGTAATGTCAATCGACATCTTCTGATGTCTTGATCTAATTCCCCGTCCTACTCTTTATCCTTTTCTCAGTCACGTCTCTTTACTCTTGGTCCCACTCTCTGCAACCCCTTGCGCGCGATTACCAAGGTCGATTTTACTGTTTTTAAACTACAATTGTGAAATGGACAAAGTCCAACAATTATTTTTAGACATTTTTATGTTAAATACTTTCTTTTTATAGATACAAATGTAAACAAATGACGTCACATATAATGTGTGACGTCAATTGGTTGCATTTGAATACGCATCGAGCAGATATGAATGTATGAGAGAAAATCATGGAGAATTGTTCTTTAAAAACAGTAAAATCGACCTTACAAACCGAAACCCACCTCTGTGGCTTAATCGGTAAAAGCACGTTAGGCTGTATGACGGTTCCGTATGGGATTCATGTTCGATTCCTGTCTAAGGCCGCATATTTTCTATGAAAATTTCTCGGACATTCAGGCCGTTAATGCTGTTTATTTTAAACAGAGTATTTACGTATAAACATAAAAAAATGTGTTAAAATATATGAATTACGTTCTATTTTTTTTGCAGAATAGCAGATAATGTATTTGATTTTAATTTTACCTATTTTGAAATTTGAAATGTTCTTTTCGTTGGCCTATCTCATTTACATCACACATGAATCTGTTTTTCTTTTCTCTTGTTATCTGATACTCTGTCTATCCGAATTCCTTACCTATTTATCAATATCAACGTCTTATCTATTTCTCTAGCTTCTTAATCAAACCCCCTTTGTCTTTCTCTTCTTTTATATATATATATATATATATATATATATATATATATATATATATTATCAGTCTCAGTAATCTCTTCTTATCTAGGTCACTTGTCTATTAACTGGTTTATTTTTAATTCTTTTCAATCATTTTCATCCACCTGCCTTTTCTCTTGGTACTAAACCTTTGAGCCCCAGCCACCACTTTACCGATGGAAAAGCAAAATGACTTCAAGTCCAGCAGCCGGTTGTACGGTGGGTGAGCAGTTGCGTCGTATTTTGGTCTTGGTTATCTCGTTTGGGTAGACTGGGACACAAAGAAAGAATTCTGGTGATAAAGTGAAGGCATGCAATTATATTCTCTCCCTGCTAAGTATAATGCTTATATTTTTTGTAACTATTTTTATATCTACCATGAAACATTACATACCAATTCTTTGCAAATTTTGACTCGGGAACTCTGGAAGAAACGTTAAAATTGTCCAGAGACGCAAGTCTCAAAGGGTTAAAAAAAAAACTGTGAATTGGATGATAAAAAGAAGATCAAGAAAAAAATAAAAAACAAAGATTATGTCGCGCAAAACCTTCGTGTAAACAGAGCAACACTGAATTTGAATTCTCGCTTTGATTTTTAACCAGATACAAACTCTGGTCTTCAGCATTTACAAATAGGCAACTCTTTCTTTCTTCTCGCATCAGAGACGGAAAATAAAATTGCCAAAAACCCGAAGAATGATGCTATTTTCGACCTGTGTTTAGTATTTGCATGGTAATGGGCAGTCTATCTTTTTTCTTTTAAGTCTTGGTGATCATGGCTCTCCATGACTTCATGTCCTTTGTACCCCTTCTAGTCATTGTTCTGCCACACAAGCTTGTTAGGTAGGTTAGTTGCTGTTTCCTTTCTCCCTCTTGATTTCAATATGTCACGTGAGGACCAAAATCTCCAGTCCCTCTTTCCTCATTCTATGCCCTAGAAATTTCATCTACATGTTCTAATTCTATGCATAGACATCCTTTTTGTTTCCATTTTCCTTAAAATAAATTACTCATATGTTCCGTCCATGGAAATTTCAGCCTACTTCTGTAGGCTGAAATTTCGTTTGTCTCGCTTGATTTCTTCACCTATGAGGAGATTGTTTAGTATTCACTGTCATATAGCAGAAGTGATATGGCATAAGTTTGGCAGATATTCTGATAACATTTTGAAAGTCTTTGGGCATCTTCTGATGTAGAATCACATATCAATAGACTCACTGTGTCTGAGATTTAGACAGAAACGCATGCTACTATGAGTTTCATCTAGACTGGTTGCTAAACATGGCTACGGAGCTCAGTCCGCCCTGTTCTTTAACCCATCTATTATATATTGAAATGTATATTAATTTACTTTATATATATATATATATATATATATATATATATATATATATATATGTGTGTGAAAATAATTTACATAACATAAATAGACAAAACTTGTCTATATTATTTAATGAAACATACATGAATGAAAAATGCTGTCAAAATACACACACAATATATATATATATATATATATATATATATATATATATATATATATTGTCATCCACAGACTGATTGTTTTGCTGTATCACAGCTGATCAGTGTGGCTAGAGTAGACTTCCGGTTGCCTCTAGCTAGGATAGAAACCCGGTTGAATTGGTGGAGATTCTACCCCTGAACTCGATGGCGCACGGCTGGGATGAAGGTGAATTTAAGCGTATTTATTTTTGGGTAAATACACAGTGACTGAGAGAACTCGACTCGTTTTCCGAAGAACCTTGCATATATATATATATATATATATATATATATATATATATATATATATATATATATATGTATGTATGTATGAAAAATTTCTCAGAGTTAACCTGTAGAAAAAGACAATATGTATAAAGTAAAAGACAATAGGAAAACTGTATTATTGCTAATAAAACAATAAAAATAAAAATCACCACAATGACAATCTTAAGGATCACATAGGGCAACAGTTCAGTTCCTTTTGTAGAATAATATACGACGTTTGCTTTGAGTGGTTTGGACCAGTAATAGAAATGAAAGATAAGAAAAAGGAAAAACGACCAAATCGACGACAAATCCAGAAGGGAAAGTTAAGATTATAACAAATAATTACTGAAATATTATGCGCGCAACATCACGATCTAACATGCGCAAGTGAAATATTTGCGTAGTCATCTATAACGATTTTTACGAGCGCATCAATAACGGCAAACGCGTTCAGGAACTTTCATTACGGACAGAAGCGGCAAAAAGGAACAATCGTTTTATTTATTTCATTACGAAAATTTACAAAGAGGAATGATCAGTTAGCTTTTCTTCATACCCTGCCTGGTGGCAAACGCTGCTGGTGGCGCCTGGGGTGGCGGTCCCGCCATAGCCACCGAAACCGTGAGATCACCCCTGGTCGGCGGCTGATGAAGACAGGGTATCGCACGTGCTAACACACGTTGTATGTTAAAATATATATATATATATATATATATATATATATATATATATGTATGAAAAATTTCTCAGAGTTAACCTGTAGAAAAAGACAATATATATAAAGTAAAAGACAATAGGAAAACTGTATTATTGCTAATAAAACAATAAAAATAAAAATCACCCCAAGGACTCCGATTATACCAAAGGCTATATCCAAGGCCTAATGACAGTTACACACATGAAAAAAAGCGACACCAGATTTTCTCGAAGATACATATTTGCCCTGAAAGAATTAGCTAACAGCAAAAACATCCATATATCTACTTCTGACAAGGGCGGGCGAATTGTAATCATGGATAAACACATTTACCAACAGAAAATGAGAGAACCCATTTAACGATGATAACGTCTATGAAAAAGTAAATGAAAACAAAGCTATAAAAGAAACATAAAAATTCACAAACGACATCAAAAAGCTACAAAAAATGAAGTCTTCTCCCGGATAAAACTTATTGAATACCAACCAAAAACACCTACATTATACGGATAACGAAAAACACTTAAACCGAACATGCCAATGAGACCTATCATATCAGGGATAGGCATCACCCCACATAAACTAGACCTCAAACTAAGCAGAATTTTAACCCCACTCCGCGGAACTATTAGTCCATCACACATAAAAAAAAAATTCGGGTGACCTCCTAAATAAATTAAAAACATAGACATTAAAAACAAATATATGACTAGTTTAGACATAAAATGTCTATACACAAACGTCCTTTTAGAGAACTGCTTAAATCTATTAAAAAAAAAAACTAACAAAAGCAAAAATTAAATTACCTCTCTCTACATATAAAATCATAAAAAATGCTAGTTAATCACCAAACCATGTTTCTTTACATTTGATAACCAACTTTACAGACAGAAACGTAAAAGCGTCGCCTAATAATACAGTTTTCTTTTATATATATATATATATATATATATATATATATATATATATATATATATATATATATATATGATAGGATAAAGAGCAAGTAGGAAACAGGTCTCAATTTAACAAATTTTAACTTATTAAAGAGAAAAGAAAGTATTAGTATAGAACTAAACGTTACGGCTAGTTAGTTCGAATGCAAAACGTTGTGACCTAATTGCCAATCTAGTAGCACGCTCAAATTCATGCAGACGAAACACTAGGAAAAAGGTTCATCAGAAAAGTTGTCATGAAAATATTTGTAGAAAAAAAGGGAAGTAACGTCACCTCGGCGAGAAATTGACTAATGTCGAGATGCTATGCCAAGATCGATTACATGGCATACCCGTCTTTGGATTTTGTCAAGAATCTCCATATATATATATATATATATATATATATATATATATGTGTGTGTGTGTGTGTGTGTGTGTGTGTGTGATAGGATAAAGAACAAGTAG
>OZ038500.1:76746478-76763978 GCA_964036315.1 Acanthosepion esculentum
ATTATTATGGGATGAATCATAGGAGGAGTAGCACCAGTAATGCGCAGCCGCGTACGATACCAATATCGGACACCACTGGATAGTAAGCTCTGCTTACACTATTCTTTGTAACTTTTCTGTTTAATATATCTTTCTTACCTCTAACCGGTGTTCCGTGTTTTCCTTCCGTGGCCCCTACTTCGGATCCACATCAGATACTTACCGGAGCGGTATAGCGAGCTGATCCTTTTACCTGCACCTTTTGCAATGGATCGTATATAAGACTTCCAATTGTGGCCGGGTGTGAGTTTGGCGCCCAATATTCTTTTAAGAGACTACTTGAGAGGATATCTGTACAACATGACTGGCGATAGTTCGGGGTAGATCGGAATCCCCATGATGCAATACAGGCTAGACAACAGCATAAGTTTACGATTAATGTGCGGGCTAGACTTGTAGGTGACTGTCTGGTAGGTCCATATGTTCTCTCAATATGTCTTACAACAGCTGTCTACAGGAACCTTATTTCGAATACACTTCCAGACTTGCTAGAGGATGTACCCCTGCTCATATGATATGGCATGTGGTGCATTTATGATGGGGCTTCAGCACATTTTAGTCACATTGTCCGCCATGCACTAATATGAAAGATGGTTAGGTAGGGGAAGACCGGTTCCATGCCTGCCAGTTCCCCCGACCACAATCCTTTGAGTTTTTATCAGTGGGGTCACCTAAAACAATTGGCTTATGCAGCAGATATTAATAATGCAGCGAGGCTTCATCAACGTGTCATGGGTAAAAGCGTGAGACCGAGATGCCAACCCAGTAGCACGCTTAAATTCTTGCAGTTGGGGCTGTAGTGAAAATAGTTCATCAGAGCAGTTACCATGAAAATATGTGTAGATGGAATCCACATCAGGTCTGTGAGAATGTGACTGGAGTCAAGATGCTATGTCAGGTCCTATCCCATTGCATATACGTCTTTGGATTTTGTCGAGAACCTCAAGATGAACAGGGGGGGGGGGCAGCAGATGGCAACAGTGCTTAGATTTGACACTCTTCGCAGTCAGTTGGTCTGAAGTACACCGGCTCAGGATTTTTAAAGGTGCGTCCGGAGCTAAATGTTATAATACGTATTGTTTTTTTTTTGTTTTTTTTAGCTTAGCTTAGATAAATGTTGAATCAATTCGAAACAGGTGTGAAAGTCCGTACTGCACCAGCCCTGTAAGTGGACAATGCACACCTGTTTGTCTTGAAATTCATTAATTTTTGCATGTAACTAGTTTTGAAACCGACAACTGGATCCTTTAAAACAGATGTTGCTATTTCAGCCCCGAACCAGAGCAAGGCATATGATCGCACGTCAACAGATAAAAAGCACAACGATAAAATTTTTTTTTTAGGGTTCATTTTAAGTAACTTCGGGGATCATGGGTAAGAATGGCATCGTGTCTTTTCATTCTCTGTTTTACTTTTGAAGCTTTACAGTCTATCAACTGATCTAAGAAACGGGACTCAAGATCAACCTTTCCAAATCAGAAACTATGATCTGGAATTGGAATGAAAGCAATGATGGCACATACCTTGAATCTATCATGAATATACATATGGAATTATTAAATACAAAACACTTCGGCGTACACCCTTGTGTGATTAATTGAAACAAAACGAATAATTTCGTTATTATTTACAATTTTTCCAATGAAATATGACCGAGTGCACATGTTAGTACTTCTTATGTCCATTCTACGAAGTCTTTCCTTGCAGATAGACGACAGATTCTCGACTGGACTTAAATCAACACATTTTCAGGGCCAGTCTATAGCACTTTGATTTGCTCAATGGCAAGGCTTGCCAGTGTGTTCGTGTAGCGTTACAAGTGTCGTACGCTTCCTTGGAGTAACGTCCATCGCAGAAAATGCCCGCAGGACAACTAATCGACAGTCGAGACAATATGATCTGCGTGTGATAAAAATCTAAGACAATCATGGATGACGCATATTTTTTAAGGACAGACACATTTCATCATATAAATGGAAAATTAATTCACATTACTGCAAATGATCTAACCTGAGGAAAAAATAGAAATCGATTAATTACACCAGTGGGTTTAAAACTGACCGAATGGTGAAAGAAAGGAAACTAAAACATTTGTTTCAATTAATTTACACAAGAGTGTATTGATCAGCAATAACAGATTAAGTATGAGAGGAAAAGAAATTGAGCATAAAATAGGTAGCGCCAGGGATAGTTTCGCCCAACACCGCAAATAGCTACGAAACCAAAACATCAACCTGAAAACTCGTGTCATTTTCTTAAATAGCCTCGTTAGATCGAGACTTATATATTGATGTCATGCATGGCGCCAATCCCCTTCAGAAATATCTAAACTCTCAGCTGTATACAACCGCTTTCTAAGATCCATGGTGAAAAAAAGGTTTTGAGCGAGTAAAGCCTGGGGTCTTGACAGAGATCACCTTGCTTTGAACATTGTGGACTGGTACTACAGAAACAGAAAACAAAGAACTGTACCAAATAACACTTGAAGACTACCAACAGCTGCAACAACTAAAATGAACAGTACATGTAACTCACCAAAAAATGATAAAATAAACGAGTTTTATGGATTGCAAAACAGGGACTGGGAGGGGTTGTAAGGGGATATATATTATTTGGAACGAAACCGGATAGGAAGTAGTGGAGACCTATGGTCAACCTACTTGAAGTTGGGAGAGTCATGATAAACCTACTTAACGAACTTGTGTAAATGGATGGTAGAATATGAAATGGGAGAGATAGTAAGGGGATAATATTGCTTCGGGCTAGAAAGGATAAGAAGTTGTGGAGAGCCGTGATCGGTCTTCTTAACAAGCTTGTTTAAATGGCTTCCAGAACAAGGATTGGGAAGAACATTAAGGGAAAAAATAAAAACATTGCTTAGAAATATGAAGGTTAGGAAATTGTGTAGAGCCGTGATAGGTAACGTCCGGAAGAGACACTTCACATAGAAAAGGATTCTATTTAAAACCTCGTTGTTTCTCACATAATCTGTCCATGATATTCTCAGCGTCCGTGAAAAAAAAAAACAGATACACATTTTCATTTGCTTCAAGTCTTTTCGCCTTTTGCAACGTGACTGTCCACTATTCACTGCTATATAAGAGATTAGACATTTTTAAATACGGACAACAAAAACCAACAATAGGCTTTTGTCCTCGAGATTCAAGTAAAGCTGACACACGGACTCGTATGCTCTTTGTCTGACAACAAGATGACTTAACTGGAAAGAAAGAATTGTGAAAAGAGAGACTGATAATTTTAACATATTTTAAAATGACAATCCAGAGGTAAGTCTTAGTTGAAGGGTGTTGGGTTTAGGAGCTTTTGTCTTCTTTTCTTTTTCTCAAGATTCATTTTGTTTCAGATTTTTTTGTTCTTTTTTTATTTTAATGTTTTTGTTCTTTCGTTCTTTCTTTCTTTCTTTCTTTCGTTCTTTCTTTCTTTCTTTTGCTCATTCTTGATTTCTTTTTTGTTTATTTTCTTTCTTTCTCTCGATTTTCGAATTCATTGTCTATTTTATCCCCCTTTTGCTTTTATTTCTGTATGCTTTCTTTCTTTTCTTTCATTCTTTATTTCTTCCATTTTTTTCGCTTTTCCGTCTTTTACTTACTTTCTGTATTTATTTGTTTATTTATTTCGGTTTCTTTCTTTCTTTCTTTTTATTTCCATTTCGTGTTTTTACTTTCTTTAATTGTTTCTTTCTTTTTTCTTTTTTCTTTTTCTTTTTTCCTTCTTTATCTTATTGCGTTTGTAGCTTTTCTTTCTCTTTCTTTCTGTCTTTGTTTCTTGATTTCTTTCGAGTTTTTCTTTCGTTCCTCTTTTTTCCTTTATTTATTTACATTCTTTTCTTTCTTTTTATTTTTTTGTTTTTACCTACTTTAATAGTTTCTTGCATTCTTCCCCTTCTTCGATGTTCTTTATTTTTCATAGTTATTTTTCCTTTCTTAATCTTATTTCTTTTGTAGTTTCTTTTTTCTTTCTTTCTTTCTTTCTTTCTATTCCCGCTTTCCCTTATATCAATATCCTTTGCCTCGATCTTTCGTCCATTTATACTGATTTCTTTTACTCTCAGGCAATGTTTATTGAGTTTTTGGCCTTCTTTTTCGCGGTATTTTTCTTTATTTCTTTTTCTTTCTTTCTTTCTTTCTTTCTTTTTTTCTTTAATCCTTTCTGTCTTTTAGCTTTCTATTATTTATTTTCGTTTTTTAGCTTTTTGTCCTTTCTTTCTTTCTTTCTTTCTTTCTTCTTTTTTCTTTCCTTTTATATTTCCTTTCTTTCAATTACAATTTCACTGGTTCATTTATTTTTAGTCCAGCAAATCTTTCATGTTCATCATTTTATTTATATGATTTTCACTGAAATAGTTTGCACTTTTCACAGATAATCACTGTTCTTACCCTATCATGCATGTTTTTATATTACTTCTGAGTTATCTTATTATTTTTGTTATTATACCATGTTACAGTGAAACACATCAACCTTAAGCAAAACTCTGTATTTTCATTCAATGACAATTAGAGTAGCCTCTACTATAAATACAATACAATATGATTTAATATATTTATCTATCATGCAGACTCATCTCTCTGCCTTCGTAATATTGTGTTATCATAACAGGTATATTTCACTGGTAAGTAATAAAATTGCTTTTCAATTTTTTTTTTACAATGAGGTTCCTACTTTTTATTTTTAAAATTTCAAAAGCAGAATTATTTCTCACATGTGACAAAAGAGTTAATTTTATAGGTAGATAAAAGTAATAGATAACATACGCGGATAAAAAAAAAAAATATAATAATAATAATAATAATAATAATAATAATAATAATAATAATAATATATTATTATTATAATATATTATTATTAATAATAATAACATATATTATATTATTATTATTAATAATATTTTATTATATTATATTATTAATAATAATATATTATACTATATTATTAATAATAATAATATATTATTTTATTATATTATTATTATTATTAATAATAATAATAATATATTATATTATATTATTATTATTATTAATATATTATATTATTATTATTAATATTAATAATATATTATTATATTATTATTATTATTAATAATAATATATTATATCATTATTAATAATAATATATTATATTATATTATTATTATTATTAATAATAATAATAATATATTATATTATTATTATTAATAATAGTATATAATTATATTATATTATTATTATTAATAATATATTATTATATTATATTATTATTATTAATAATATATTATTATATTATATTATTATTATTAATAATATATTATTATATTATATTATTATTATTAATAATAATATATTATATTATTATTATTAATAATAGTATATAATTATATTATATTATTATTATTAATAATATATTATTATATTATATTATTATTATTAATAATATATTATTATATTATATTATTATTATTAATAATATATTATTATATTATATTATTATTATTAATAATAATATATTATATTATTATTATTAATAATAGTATATAATTATATTATATTATTATTATTAATAATATATTATTATATTATATTATTATTATTAATAATATATTATTATATTATATTATTATTATTAATAATATATTATTATATTATATTATTATTATTAATAATGATAACATATATTATTATTAATAATAATAATAAAATATTATATTATTATTATTATTAATAATGATAATATATTATTATATTATTATTATTCATAATAATAATAATAATAATAATAACAACAACAACAACAACAGCAGCAGCAGCATATTAGCAATGCAATTGCAAAATTAATTATCTTCATCCACCATTTTTGATAAGACAAGTTAAGTTGTGATTATTTAAGATATAATAATGTTAAACCTTCTTTGGATATTTTTTATTTTTAATGATTTTTGGACTGTTGGTAATTATTTTATATAAAACGTAATTTTACAATAAATTGGTACTTTTTGTAATTTTACTAGAAATAGGTATTATTAGTAATTACATTATATAAAATATATTGCTGGTAATTTCACTATAAATAGGTATTTTTGGTAATTTTATTATAAAATTAATGGTACTCATTTTATATAACATGTATTCCTGGTAATTTTACTATAAATAGGTATTTTTAGTAGTATTGTTAGTAGTTATGTTATATAAAACGAAATTTTACCATAAATACATATTTTTGGTCAACATTTCTATAAGTAGGAATTTGTTGTTAATTATTCTATATAAAATTTATTGCTAGTAATTTTACTATAAATAGGTATTTTTGGTAATTATTCTATATAAAATTTATTGCTAGTAATTTTACTATAATAGGTATTTTTGGTAATTATTTTATATAAAATTTATTGCTAGTAATTTTATTTTAAATAGGTATTTTTGGTAATTATTCTATATAAAATTTATTGCTAGTAATTTTACTATAAATAGGTATTTTTGGTAATTATTCTATATAAAATTTATTGCTAGTAATTTTACTATAAATAGGTATTTTTGGTAATTATTCTATATAAAATTTATTGCTAGTAATTTTACTATAAATAGGTATTTTTGGTAATTATTCTATATAAAATTTATTGCTAGTAATTTTACTATAAATAGGTATTTTTGGTAATTATTCTATATAAAATTTATTGCTAGTAATTTTACTATAAATAGGTATTGTTGGTAATTATTCTATATAAAATTTATTGCTAGTAATTTTACTATAAATAGGTATTTTTGGTAATTATTCTATATAAAATTTATTGCTAGTAATTTTACTATAAATAGGTATTTTTGGTAATTATTTTATATAAAATTTATTGCTACTAATTTTACTATAAATAGGTATTTTTGGTAATTATTTTATATAAAATTTATTGCTACTAATTTTACTATAAATAGGTATTTTTGGTAATTATTTTATATAAAATTTATTGCTGGTATTTTTAGTATAAAAATGTAATTTTATACTTTCATAGTGCTTTGTTTGTCGGGTTCACTATTTGTCCATAGCTGCGACTCTAACGGTTGCTACCACCCCGCATCAGGGTGGACCGGGGGGGGAAATAGAAATTAAGAGACTTCACTCTCCTCAAAACCTCCAATCTCTCGAACAGAGGCCTTGCTGCTGGATATAGTTTATCGTCATACCCAGGACTGAGGCTATAGAATATGGCATATAATATTAATAAACATAAAGAAGTCGTAGAAAAATAAAGAAATAATTGCAATGATTGCGATGAATTGAAAGGAAGTTATTTTAATCTTGGGTAGGTTGCTGTTTTAATGTCTCTTCATGGGCGTTATCCATTTATTCCATTTCAAGTAATAATATATTATAATATATTGTTTCATCACTTCCGCGATCCCATATATAACAATTTAGTAAGCATAGCTTAGATGTGGCTCAAAGCTGAATGTAGGGATCACCCAGTGTGGTTCATTATGACTACTTAGTCGTAAGTGATACAGCGAGACACAACTTTGAAGTGCTCACTCTGTCTTCCTTATAGACGGCTACTTGTGAACAGCTATTTTTACTTTTAATGATATCAAAAGCAGAAATATTTCTAACGTCTGACAATCGAATTAATTGTATCATTCCTGGAAGACTCGAGCAGAAGACTTAACTAATGCAATTGTAAATTACTAAAGCGTTCGCGTTATGTGTTTCTTAGTCGGACAATGTTTTAACAGAGGACAGAAAACGTGGCAGTGCATTGGAATAACGGAATATGGCTTCCAAAAGCTAAGTAAAGTATTAAGAAACAGAGAAAAGTCTACATTTTTTTAAGGCAATTCATCACAAGCAAGGCGGCAGTGCTACTAGTGCGCAAGGGGTTACAGAAGATTGAGAAGAAGAGTAAAGAGGCGTGTTTGTGGAAAGGATACAAAGAAAGACGGGGAACAAGCTCAGGGTGTTTCGGTTATTAAGGTCGATTTTACCGTTTCTAAAGTACAATTCTCCATGATTTTCTCTCATACATTCATATTTGCTCGATGCGTATTCAAATGTAAACAAATGATGTCACACATTATACGTGACGTCATTTGTTTACATTTGTATCTATAAAAAGAAAGTATAAACATAACAAAATGTCTCAAAATAATTGTCAGACTTTGTCCATTTCATAATTGTAGTTTAAAAACAGTAAAATCGACCTTGGTAATCGTGCGCAAGAAGTTGCAGAGAGTGGGACCAAGAGTAAAGAGACCTGATTGAGGAGAGGATAAAGAGAAGAACGGAAAATTAAATCAAGACATCAGAAGATGTTGATTGACATTACACTTGAATATTTGAAGATTATAGTCACCGGGAAAGCAAGTAAGGGGAAGGGAGTTCCACAGACGGGAAGTGCGGGTGAAGAAGCTGTTTGAGAAGAAGAGACGGTTACTTTTAACCGTTTTGACAGTGAAAGGATGGGACCGAGATGCCAGTTTGGTAGCACGTTTAAATTCATGTATTCCGAGAACCAGCGAAAGTAGCTCGTCTGAACAGTTGCCGTGAAAATATTTGTAGAAGAGACAGAGGGAGGTCACACCACGTTTGTGGGATAGCTATTGTAGACTAAATGCTAGATCAGGACCTATCATCTTGAATATTCTTCTCTGGATTTTGTCAAGGACCTCGAGACGTACAAGAGGAGCACCAGACCATATATGACAGCAACATTCCATGCAAGAACGGATGGTAGATTTATAGATTTGAAGGATAGACTCAGACGAGAAACACTTTCTGTCATGACACAGAGAGCCAACTTTCCTTGCGGATGAAGCTATTGATTTAATGTATTCGTTCTACTTCATGTCAGTGGACAGCGTGTGTCCAAGCAGACGTAACGAGGCACTCTCAAAGAGTTGGGAATCAGTCATTCTGATGGGAGACAGGAAGGGATCTCTGTGGTGGGTAAAGGAGAGAAGTTTCGTTTTGGAGGCATTAAAGTTTACAAGCCATTACCTGCCCCAGTCAAACATAGATTGAGGGTCCTTTTCGAGACCAGCAGGTTAGTTTTGTCAACGATACTAAGCTGTTATGTATTATATATTATATCGGTCCTCCTATATAGCAAATGATTGCTGAGCAATTGGTTTACAGATGAAGAAGAGACTTGAAGTAACAGAACTGTGGGTCTTCTGAATGATGCTGAGAAATCCATAGGCTGAACCTGTGATTAATGACGAATGTTTTGATAAAATGAAAATATAACGGACACTTATGCTTGCCATCAGAAAGAGAGTTTAAATTTCTAGAGCACATAATGCGAAAACAGGTTTTAGATAAGCCGAAATTCAGAGGACATATTGAAGGTAAAAGGGACAGAGAAAAAGTAGCGAATAACGTACCAAAAGAGCTCGTGCAGATAGTTGGCCGAACAGGGATCAGGAGAGATAGCAGAAATGACAAAATTTACAAAGAGCTGCAAAGGACGGGAAATTGTGGAGAGCAATGATTGATCACCCCCTGAAGGGACACGGCGCATAGAAGAAGACGTGTACATTCGTATTAACATATATGAGGCTTACAACGACTTGTTTAATATATTCATATTTAAAAGGAAGATATGCTTCTAATTCATTTTATCTTCCTCAGATAGTGTAGCAATATGAGTCAGCTGAGGTCTTGAACTGAAAGCAGCAGAACCTATCGCAAAAGTTGATACGGAATATTTACCTACGACCGATGGTTATCAGTTATCGAAGTCGACTTCAAAGTACAGAGGAAGAGGCTCAGACTGAGAGAAAATCACGGAAGGAAAATAAATTACTTATTTTAGACGAAGATGACAAGACAAAGAAAACTGTTATCCATAAAACTGACCATTTTGCGAAAAGGCACACAAAAGGAAGACAAAAGGAACCAAGTGGAATTCGCAGGATGAATAGTGAGGATCGGCGCTAATTGTGTATAGCCCCCCATTACTTACGCCTTATCTCTCCATCGCTCAATTATAGCAGTAAGTTACAACCTTAGAATAAAATCTGCTAGAATTTGTTTTGATCTCCACAAGTGGGTATTATCTGGCTGAAGGGTAATTTTTAAGCTATAGGCGTTTGACTGCAAGAAACTGCACCCTGTCAACGGACGTCATGTCTGTTCTAAGTTGCAAAGCAACAATAGTAAACCAAAGAAAATATTACGAATAATTTTTGTCCCCTCACAATTGTCTTTTTAAAGAAGTCGACTTATCCTCTTTTTAAACAATTTTTTCCTTTATTTTTTTTTCTCATCACATGTTTTCCTCTCTCTCAAACTTACATGTTTATTTAAAATTTACGTGACTTGCATTTCTTAAAGAATTTCTTGTGTGGAGCCTATGGTGGATTATTTGCATATCCATTTGAATCGAAATCCTTTGTGTATGTACTTGTGTGTCGTGGACAATAACAAAGGTTTTATTTCCGTAAAAAAACAGTCGACCAGCTGGGTATTTCTGTAAATATAGTGCTCGATAGCGATAGAGCGTAAATAATAATAATAATAATAATAATAATAATAATAATAATAATAATAATAATAATAATACATTGTTATTAGAGACGACAAACAAAAAAAAGTGCCGCCTTATACATATGGCAGTCCCTGCAGACTGCAATGTATCTTTGAAGATATACAAAAAGCTGTCAAAATACAAGGACCTTGAAATAGAAATCTCAAAAATGTGGCACATGGGAACATCAACAATTCCTGTTGTAGTTGAAGCCCTAGGATTGGTTGGAAAAGATTCCAGTAGACTAATTGAAGGGATTCCTGGAAGTCCATGCCTCAAAGAGATACAAAAAATTGTTCTCACAAGTACAGACCACACTTTACGAAGGGCTTTATCTATGTAATTTTTTCCAGTGGAAAGTGTCATGATACCATTTCTAACCTTAGGTCCCTGGGCGGGACATGGAAAGAAATGTGTAAACACCAGAAATCAAACGAAATAATAATAATAATAATAATAATAATAATAATAATAATAATGAGACTTTAAAATACGCACAAACAGAACAATCAAATTTAATAGCCCACATATTGTGATAAAATACAACAAAAAGAGAAAGTGTTTTTTATATTGATAAGGTGATCTCTGTTGACTGTAGTGTATCTTTGAAAATCCTCAAAAAATATCGAAGTACTAGGATCTTGACATGAAAATCTCAAATATGAGGTACATAAGGACATCAATAATTCTAACTGTAGTTGGAGCCCTCGGGTCGATTGGAAAAGGTTTCTGATAGCTCATGCCTTAATCCTTTGCGCCTTACCAGTGGCAGAGAAAAATGGCGTCATGCCCAGCCACCCGTTGAACAGTGGTAGAGAAAAATGACTTAATGTCCAGCTACTGGTTGAACGGTGGGTAAGCACTTGTAACTATTTTTATATCTACCGTGAAACATTACATACCAATTACTTGCGAATTTTGACTCAGGAGCTCAGACAGAAGGGTTAAAATTGTTCAAGTACGCAGGGCTCAAAGGGTTACAGAAATACAAAAAAATATACTCACAAGTACAGCTCACACATTACAAGAGAGCTTTATCTATGTGAAACGCGTTTTGTTTTGATTTGTACAAAATGATCGGTGGAAAATTTTCAGGTAGCCATTTCAGACCTGAGGTCTCTGGTTGGGAGGGAAATAATAATAATAATAATAATTATAATAAACCAACAAATTATGAATAAAAATAAAATTTGGACGGCATTTTTCGATATTACTCTGCGTCTTCGGATTTCAGTGTCAAATTTTTCCATCGTTAAATGTCTGTGCTTACTTGATTCCAACGTCAGTAATTTCTGTCTTGGACTGACCCTCTTGCTAACATCTTTCCTCCATGATATTCTCAGCATTCTTCTGTAGAACCGCAAGTTTCTGCCTTCATCTATAGGGAAACTGCTCAGGTTTTGCTACAAAATTTTCCCATTACTTAAATTTTTTAGATTATTCGGACTATTGTCCTCGTCATCTGTCGCCATTTTTATTGTTGTTTATTGTTGTACGCTCCGGCCTTCTTCAGATGGCTGGAATGTCGAACTGAACGCTAGACTGTTCTAGTTCCACATGCCATCTTTAAATGGAAGTCAGTTATCTCCTGTCAATTCCCCTCTCCAAGTTCTCCACAGCCTTAACCGGGTATTGAACTCATACTCTTTGGGTCCTATCACTAGATCTAACCAACGCCTTTATCTACTGTGCCATGTGTCCTTGTGTATGAATTTCTGGGTATTATAAATCTAATGCCTTCTGAAAATAATGTTTTACCGGTGCTCATATTGCAATTTTTTGCTGTTATCATTTCATGTTTTAACAGAGCTCATATTGCAATTTTTGCTGATATCGTTTTTCTCTAGCACTCCTTATTACTGAAGAAGGCCGGAGCGTACAACGGCCGAAACGTTGTAATAAAAATGGCGACAAAGATGAGGACAATAGTCGGAATAATGTAAATAGTGTACATAATACCTTATCTCAGAAATGTAGACAGATTCTTAATAACTTGTTTAGCTTTCTGAAGGCATATTTCCATTTTCGGTGCCTCATTTTTCGACATCTCGTATAGGGCTCCCTATGTACTTATTTTTTAGCACACTGATATTTTATACTATGTAGGTAATTTTTGTAGGGTCGCATAGGTCTATAAATGGGGATGATATTGTGCATGATTTACTCACATTTTGTGTAATAGTATCCAAGAGGCTATGTATTTAAAACATTTTTCCTCTACATGCCATGTCTCATCAGAACGTTGGCGATTATGACTCTCCACAATTTCTTATCTTTTGTAGCTCTTTGTAGTTCTTTATAAATGTAGTCTTTCTTTTGCTATCTCTTCTAAACCGTTTTGGTAAACATTTACAGAAGCTCATTAGGTGGGTTATGCGCTGTTTTACTCTGTCCATCTTACCTTTACTATTTCCTATGAGTGTCAAATTTTCCAAGCCGTCTTTCCCCATTATGTACCCTAGAAAAAGTCAACTCTCTGCTTCTTATTTTAATTATAAGTGTCCATATTGTTTCCATTTTTTTTCTAAACCTTCTATTCAGTCCTCTTTTCTTCGTCATTGCTCACGAGTTCAGTTCATAGTATTCTCAGCACCCTGCTGTAGAATCCCATTTCTGTTGCTTCAATTTTCTTCTTCATCTGTGAGGAAATTGTCTAGCATTCACTGCCATGTAGAAGGACCTATATAATAGATCACAGCTTAAAAGTTTTTTCTTTGTTTCTAACAAAATTTTTCTGTCTCTTAATATCTCTGCTTAGCTTTAGGTAGGCATCTTTCGCTATCCCAATGCGACTTCGGATTTCGCACTTTCCATCCTCTGTTAAAACACTTCCCTGATATTTAAATTGTATTGTATCGCGTGTTGGGCTGTTCATTTTGTAAACAACCATACATTGTTTTCTTGCAAATGATGTTTAGTCCTTTCTTCTCGCTTTTCCTTCGCTACATTCTGTGGGAGTTATTGTAGTTTTCATTCTGTATCTACTCTCAAAATTGTGCCATCTGCATATCTTATGTTGTTAAGATTGTGACCGCCAATAATGAATCTTGACAGTACTTGTAATTCTCTCATCGGATAAATTGAATAGATCCGGTGAGAAAACGCATCCTTGTCTTACAGCCCTTTCTATTTTTTTGGTATATTTACTGAATTCATCTTCGATTCCTATGCTTCCGGTACAGGTTATCGATTATTCTAATGTTCTTTCCAAATATGTCATGGTTTGGTAGCAGTTCCAACATTTCTTTGTCAATGCCTATGCATATATAAATGGGTTGACCATTATATGCAGTTCTATATTTTAAGGCTATAAATCGCGGAGTGTCACCATTTTCAGTATCTGCCTTTTCAGTATCTGCCTATATTTCTGAGATGAGGTATTTTATACACTATTTACATTATTCGGACTATTGTTCTCATCTTTGTCGCCATATTTATCACAACGTTTCGGCCGTTGTACGTTCTTCAGGTAGTTGGAATGTCGAACTGAAGCCTTTACTTCGCTAGCTGAGGTAGACTGTTCTAGTTCCACATGCCATGTTTAACTGATGTCAGTTATCAGCTGTTAATTCCACTCTGAAAGTTCTCCACTGCCTTAACCGGGTATTGAACTCACAGTCTTTTGGTCCTGTCACTGTATCTAACCAACGCCTTTATCCACTGTGTATAAAGTGAATAAATGGCCGAAACGTTGTGATAAATATGGCGACAAAGATGAGCACAATAGTCCGAATAATGTAAATAGTGTACATAATACCTCATCACAGAAATATAGACAGATACTGAAAGGCCGAAACGTTGTGATAAATATGGCGACAAAGATGAGGACAATAGTCCGAATAATGTAAATAGTGTATATAGTACCTCATCACAGAAATATAGACAGATACTGCAGGGCTGAAACGTTGTGATAAATATGGCAACAAAGATGAGGACAATAGTCCAAATAATGTAAATAGTGTACATAATACCTCATCACATAAATGTAGACAGATACTGCAGGGCTGAAACGTTGTGATTAATATGGCAACAAAGATGAGGACAATAGTCCAAATAATGTAAATAGTGTACATAATACCTCATCACAGAAATATAGACAGATACTGAAAGGCCGAAACGTTGTGATAAATATGGCGACAAAGATGAGGACAATAGTACGAATAATGTAAATAGTGTACATAATACATCATCACAGAAATATAGACAGATACTGAAGGACCGAAACGTTGTAATAAATATGGGGACAAAGAGTAGGACAATAGTCCGAATAATGTAAATAGTGTACATAATACCTCATCACAGAAATATAGACAGATACTGAAAGGCGGAAACGTTGTGATAAATACGAGGACAAAGATGAGGACTATAGTCCAAATAATGTAAATAGTGTACATAATACCTCATCTCAGAAATATAGACAGATACTGAAAGGCCGAAACGTTGTAATAAATATGGCGACAAAGATGAGGACCATAGTCCGAATAATTGAAATAGTGTACATAATACCTCATCTCAGAAATATAGACAGATACTGAAAGGCCGAAACGTTGTAATAAATATGGCGACAAAGAGTAGGACAATAGTCCGAATAATGTAAATAGTGTACATATTACCTCATCACAGAAATATAGACAGATACTGAAAGGCCGAAACGTTGTGATAAATATGGCGACAAAGATGAGGACAATAGTCCGAATAATGTAAATAGTGTACATAATACCTCATCTCAGAAATATATGCACAGATACTGCAGGGCCGAAACGTTGTAATAAATATGGCGACAAAGAGTAGGACAATAGTCCGAATAATGTAAATAGTGTACATAATACCACATCACAGAAATATAGACAGATACTTAAAGGCCGAAACGTTGTAATAAATATGGCGACAAAGAGTAGGACAATAGTCCGAATAATGTAAATAGTGTACATAATACCTCATCACAGAAATATAGACAGATACTGCAGGGCCGAAACGTTGTAATAAATATGGCGACAAAGAGTAGGACAATAGTCCGAATAATGTAAATAGTGTACATAATACCACATCACAGAAATATAGACAGATACTGAAAGGCCGAAACGTTGTAATAAATATGGCGACAAAGAGTAGGACAATAGTCCGAATAATGTAAATAGTGTACATAATACCTCATCACAGAAATATAGACAGATACTGAAAGGCCGAAACGTTGTGATAAATATGGCGACAAAGATGAGGACAATAGTCGGAATAATGTAAATAGTGTACATAATACCTCATCACAGAAATATAGACAGATACTGCAGGGCCGAAACGTTGTAATAAATATGGCGACAAAGATGAGGACAATAGTCCGAATAATGTAAATAGTGTACATAATACCTCATCACAGAAATATAGACAGATACTGCAGGGCCGAAACGTTGTAATAAATATGGCGACAAAGAGTAGGACAATAGTCCGAATAATGTAAATAGTGTACATAATACCTCATCATAGAAATATAGACAGATACTGAAAGGCCGAAACGTTGTGATAAATATGGTGACAAAGATGAGGACAATAGTCCGAATAATGTAAATAGTGTACATAATACCTCATCACAGAAATATAGACAGATACTGAAAGGCCGAAACGTTGTAATAAATGCGACGACAAAGATGAGGTCAATATCCGAATAATATAAATAGTGATTGTAATGTTTCATCGGTTTCATATCATTCATTCACATCTCTAAGAGGCTGGTATCTCATATAATGAACAGTTAGAAATTCCGGATTTTAAAACTGTAGGACTAATTAAAATGGCATGTTTATATTGAGAATGTTTAAGACCGACAACAAATGCGTGTTGTTGTGGTTAAGGAGTGTGATGCCTTAGCACAAAACAATATCCTGCAACCAGTAAGAAAAGCGTGCTATAAATGTCGGTCAATGAGGACGCCGATAGTGCACGAAATCGTTTCTAATATTGTTGCTTAGAAATTTTGCCTTGGGCCTTTTGAACAGCGCTAAATGATTTAATAAATCTTGTTCTCCAGACCTGTATCTGTGTTTGTGCAAAAGAATTCATATGACACATTCTGAAATTTATAATCATGCCAGTAATTAAGAGCCGAATAATCGTAATATCCTTAACTTGTTGTTGTTGTTGTTGTTGTTGTTGTTGTTGTTGTTGTTGTTCTTCTTCTTCTTCTTCTTCTTCTTCTTCTTCTTCTTCTTCTTCTTCTTCTTCTTCTTCTTCTATATTATTATTATTATTATTTCCTTTGATTTCTGGCGTTTACACATTTCTTTCCGGGTCCCGCCCAGGGGCCTAGGGTTAGAAATGGTATCATGACACTTTCCACTGCAAAAAAAAAATTACATAGATAAAGCCCTTCGTAAAGTGTGGGCTATACTTGTCAGAAAAATCTTTTGTATCTCCTTGAGGCATGGACTTCCAGGGATCCTTTCAATTAGTCTACTGGAATCTTTTCCAACCAATCCTAGAGCTCCAACTACAACAGGGATTGTTGATGTTCCCATGTGCCACATTTTTGAGATTTCTATTTCAAGGTCCTTGTATTTTGACAGCTTTTTGTATATCTTCAAAGATACATTGCAGTCTGCAGGGACTGCCATATCAATAAGGAGGCATTTATTATTATTATTATTATTATTATTATTATTATTATTATTATTATTATTATTATGTTGTTGTTGTTGCTGTTTTCGTTGTTGTTATTTTTGCTGTTTTGTTTCTTTAACCATGTATTAGTTAGTTTTAAACAGAATTTTAGAGTTTCAATCAATATCCCAAATTATTCATACCGTATTTTAGGATTTTTTTTTGTTTTGTTTTTGTAAATAGTCTGTCATTTTACTCACTATTGTATACGTTTTGTTTAGTGTAGTTAAAAAAATAAGAATAAAAAGGAAAGTTATAAAAAGAGAAAGACCAAAGAAATAAGATGTAATAAAGAAGTTGAAAGGG
>OZ038500.1:76768978-76778978 GCA_964036315.1 Acanthosepion esculentum
CAGTAATCATTGTATTTAGTTTTTGTTTCTCCACGGCTTCAATACGGGTTTTCTTCATTCGCTTTCTTTCTTTCTTTCGGCACTTTCCTTTCCATCTCTTTCCTATAGTCTACTCTCATCACATGACTGGGATTGGCATAACAAAATATCGCAAAGGTCAGTTTCTAAAGGTCAGGTTTATTCAAAGATATGCCGTATATTTACATTCCAGCATGATCCAAAGTAATCCTTATGTAAAGTGTTAGAAATTCAAACACAGGGGTGGAACAAACCAAAAAAATATTAGGTTTATCTGAGCAGCGAAATTTTGTTTATACAAATTTGGTTAATGACGAACGATGTTTTTATTGTTAAAGTTTTTTTTGTTTACTTCTACATAATAAATGCAAATGTCAGTGTGTCATCGTGTCACATTTTTTCAACTTAAAGGGACACAACTATTTAACTTTCAATACCTAATTTCAAATGAAAAAAAATGACCGTTCCCAAATTACAGTGTTTCAAAACAAAAATGTACGTGTTTTCAACTTTACTTCGAAATAGCGTAGCTCAACATATTTTGGAATCAGACCGACCCCGTGAATAAATTAAAAACATTCCGGTGCGGATACAGACCCGCAATCATGAAATTTTGAATTCCCAAGTGTTTATTACTGCGATTGTTTTCGGCGATTTTTTACGCGATTTTTGGGTACGATAACAATTTTTGTATAACTTGGAAATAAATTTGAGAATAATCAAAATTAATTGCGAATTTCAATGAAAGTCACCTATGAAATAAAAATATTTTGTTGTATGGGTAATAAGGACCTACGTAATTAAATTGTCTTCAAAATTAAGTGGTGGCAGAGAATTATCGTTGAAGTTTAAATATTAATGCAGTACTTAAATACAGCGATCAATTCTGAGTTCTTCTGTAATTTATTGTTGCTTATTGCATCTACTCCTCAATAATTATTGCTATGAAGTCTCAATCAAGAGCCCTCCGCAGAAGCTAGCTTAAATGACGCCCAATAGGGCGGCTTTTAACCTAGTTTTATATATTTCTAAGAATTGTCCTGTTTTCTATGAAAAATTAAATATTAAAACAGTTGTGTGTGTGCATCGTTTTAATCTTCAGATTAAACTTTGACCAAGTAACCGAGTAAGCACTAAAATAGTTTAAAACACACACATACAGCCCCATACACATACATTCAACAGAGGCATTTTTTTTTATTGCTAGTTTTATCTCTCTGGGATCGATAAAATCCGTTTTTGTGTCCGCGGCACGCACGAAATTGGCATATATATATTTTTGAATAGACCATACCTTGCGTAATGCCCTTCACCACACGACTAACGAGATGCTTGTTTTGTTTTTTTTAAATTTTCTTCCCGCTCGAACATTGACGGTAACAGACGGGTTAGCAGGTCCTGCTTAAAGTTGATCAAAGGTTAACATTCGATCGTCAGCTCTTTATACCCTTGCCATGTTCGAGTTTAGACAGCAATCATGTACGAATGTCGGCATTGTTCGGGGTTAGTAAGCCAGAAATAAAATGAATCATTTAAAGTGGACCTTCGTGAGCGATTTAATTTAAAGTTTCCGGCATTCATAGTTAACAATACTTGCAAACGTGACATAGTCGGCCACATCCGGCTTATTCCTCTTCAGAAAATCGTATCTAACATTAGACAAGGAAAGTGACTCAGCGAATATGTCTGTTAACTGTTTAATGATCTCCGAGGAGGTAAAATCTTTAGCTTGTTTGGGCAATATTAAATTGGTGAAACGCACATGTTCCCTCGTACCGAGCATTTATTATCAACAGACGGAACCTGCAACCATCATCCATGCTTGGTAATTTGTACTTAAAGTGTCCTCCCAACTTTTGAACGATGCGTCAAACATGTTTCTCGAAGGTGGGTCGAAGTGGAAATCCAAAATTGCAGCTGCTATTTGTTGAGTTGCTGCATCCGAACTTTTTACAATCACAGTTATCTGCTGTAGGTCATTGCTCTTGCAAATGTGCGAGAGAATTCCCCACTTGTGTCCTCTCAAACTGTTCCTGCTATTGACGTTTCAGGACTTTTGAGGAGATTGCCATGTTGATTCTTTTGGTTAAATCCATTGGATATTGTCGCACGTGGTTGAGCTCACGTGAAAAATCCTCCTCGCCAGTGTTTTGTCTGTGACTGTGCTTATTTGTCTCAAATTAAAACGAACCTTTATACACTGTTGGGTAACAATAGATGTAAAATATGACCTGTGAATTCTGGTAGATTAAGGGTTTCTCAGAGGGAACACAAAGGGATGACTGACAGCCATCTTGAAATACCTTTTCTGCTCTATTCTAGAGAATTCTGATCAAGAGTCATTTCTTGGTTTCCATCTAGGGAGCGTGTTAACTCTCTTGTTATGACCTCCGACCTGGGATTCTTGGATTCTGTTTAGATTCGGCGAGAAAAAGCAAGTAATAAAGAAACAAGAAAGAGAGACAACATAAAGGAAGCGATAACATAATAACTTTGTTAAGATCAAATATTTAACGATGCAACATGGGAATTTCTATAGACATGTTACAGTCGTGGGACTCACTTGAAGCGTATAGAATATAAACTCCTATATTTTACGGCTAATAAGTGAAGAAGAAACAAGTATGAAACGCCTTGAAATAAATCTCATTAAATTCAGTAGATACGAATTTTTTTATAATTCTGCACAAAACACGGCTCCAAAATTAAATAAGTGGTTTCTGGGACCTGATTGAATAGGACAAGTCACATGACATGCTCTCTACGACTTCCGCGCGGTTGAACTCCAAATAGGTCAGAGCTTGAGTTATCCTGTACGTTCCCGCAGAAAACTCAAAATTCGTGATCCAATCACCGACTTTCCATAAGCGATAAAAACGGCAAGTCAGTGGCAAGATCTGAAACAGGACAGTCAGCGACAAATGTGAAACAGGACATTCAGCGGACAGATCTGTTAAACGGAACAGTCAGTGAACCAGCCAGCCTCGAGAAACGTTATTATGACAACGTATCAGTCAGCAATTATTTGTCCACATACAAAGCCGTAGCGAAGTAAGTTTTGTTCACCGTGTTTTAAAATTACTGCTGTCGCACGAAATCAGACAGCAGCCATACATGTTTCATTAGCGTGTGTTTCACACACATATTGGCGTACATATTACTTCGAACTTTTCAGACTCACCTACAACAATTCACTTTGAACATTCAACCTATTGGTCTTATAGCCACAACAAAGACAATTGAATTCTAATATGTAAATACATGTATCTTCTGTACAAATTTTATTGCCACATTTAACCTCGTTCGGTGGGAAGAAAACAAGAAATTGGAAGAGATTTTCACAGATGAAAAGTGCAAGAAAACAAACCAATTAGAATAGAACTTACGGTTGTATCTCGCTAGTTCAAAAATGAAACGATGAAACCTAGAAACAAATCTAGTAGTACGGCAAGGGGACCTTATTAGAACAACTGCCACGAAAATATTTAAAGAAAAGACAAAAGGAAGTCACGTTACGGTGATGGGAAAGTGGCTGAAGTCGAGATGCCAGGTCAGGACCGATAATATTACAGACACTTCTTTGGATTTTGTCGAGGATCCCGAGATATATAGTAGGAGCACCAGATCAGATATTGCGATAATATTTAATGCACGGGCGCATGGTTAAATTTAGAAATGTGCAAGATGGATTCTAACAATAAAATTTGCCTAACAAGACATAGTGAATCAATCTATTTATAAGCAGTACAAGCCATTGATTTAATAGAATAAGACAAAATGAGTTGCTCTCCTGGAAGTAAGCATCAGCTCTGCCGATGGAAGAGAGAAATGGTTCTCTATGATGATAAAAATATATCAGCTTCATTTCGGAGGTGGTAAAATTTACAAGCCATTTCTTGCCCCAATTAACCACTAACTGGATGTCAATTTCTTATTTTATTAATATGGAATTAAGTTTCTGTATAGTGAGATTGATCACTCGATTTGTTTTATATTTTAAGCTTTTGAGCGTATTAGTTATAACGAGAGCACACACAAACACATACCAGGTGTAACAGCAAAATTGCCCAAGTTGTGTAACACCAAAATAGACAATTTTTAGATTAAGTTCTGAACCGATTCTGAAATGATTAAAGATATTGTTAAGGGGTCTCCCCTTTTCACGAATGGACTCACCCAAGGTATACATATACTACTACCAGTGAATACCCGAACAGTCAAGGAGTCGATACGGAACGACAGAAGAGTAGTAGATTTCAGTAGTAGTAGAGTAAGTCACACACAGAGACGGCGGCAAGCGTTACAGTTAGCGAGCACGTAGACTCAGTAAGTAGTCATACCGCGATACTTCAATACCAAGACTGTATATATATATTATTGCTACTAACCCGCAATCCTGGATCTACTAAACTGTATTACAAGTTTGTATTATTACGTTAATACATTTATTTTCCTTATCTATTCCTGGCGTTTGTTATTCATTGATATCGGATTTCATCTCGGAATCCACAACAGATATCTTACTGAAATTTTCCAAGGATTTTATAACAATACTGTACTCTACTTTGAGTATAATGTATAATTACTCCCTAAGAAGAACCGTAATGAATTTGATTATAAACGTAAATGACATGGTCATAATTTATTAATCATAGATATGCATCGGAAGCTCATGAAGGATTGAAATACAGTATATATATATATATATATATATATATATATATATATATATATATATATAAGTGAACATTGAAGACAACACTCCGAGGCGACAGGCTGTTTCATGCTACACGCAATTGTGAGGCCGCGAGTGTTGGATTTTTTTCGACTATTTATATATATGGTGGGTAATCCATTCTGGTGTTTATTTTGGCGGGAGTGGTTTGCTTATTTATTTATTTATTTGGATTAATTTATTTTTTCTTGTTTTTATTTTTATTTTTTATATTTATTTATTCTTTTCGGTTTTCAATGTTTTATTAACGTAGTAAAATATTTCAGCGGGTTGTTTAGGTCGCTTATTTAATAGTTTGTTTTGGTCTGTGACGATAAATTTATTTAATTATTTATTTTATTATCCCAATTATTCAAGATGATCTTCGTTCTCTCTGATATTCAAATTTTCTGTCCTGTAGCCACAAGGTGCCCCGCACCTTTCACGCCCGGTTTTATTTTCAAGTCCTTTTTCACTGCTTTCTGTGCTGTCAAAGCTGGAACTCTTCTCTCACGTGCCAAAGGTCTTATGGATTGAGTTGGATCTTTTCTAATTGATCTCTTTATCTCTAAGTCGAAATGAGGATCCCTCTTCCCGTTGTGGCCTCCCGATCCTCTTTTCCTCTCTACTGTTCCCTCTATTTTAAACTTACTCAACGTTTTCTGGATGGTTCTTGAATGGACTTCGAAGAGAGAAGCCAGATTATAAATGTTGGTACCATTGCTGTAGGCCTGAATGACAGTGGTGCTGTGACAAAACGACTCTAATTGGTTCTCTTTCTTGCTGAATAACACAATCATTTTTTTCTATGATTGTTACGAAAAATGGTATCAAAAGGGTTAATCGTGTTATCTGAAAACATTGGGAAAAAAAGAAAATCAATTAGTTTAGTATCTTTTAGATATGAAACATTTTGCTGTTAAACCTGATATATATATATATATATATATATATATGTGTGTGTGTGTGTGTGTGTGTGTGTGTGTGTGTGTGTGTGTGTGTGTGCGTGCGTGTGTGTGTGTGTATGTATATAACTGCGATAAAAGAACAAAATAAAACGAGAACGAAGAGCTAGTTGAGTTTCACATACGAATAGAAGGATCGTCAGCCCATTTCCAAATGTTAGTGAAATTAGTTAAAATTACGCACGCACACACACACACACACACATATATATATATATATATATATATATATATATATACATACATATAGATAGATAGATAGATAGATAGATAGATAGATATGAACAGACTGGAATAGATAGATAGATAGATAGATAGATAGATAGATAGATAGATAGATATGAACAGACTGAAATAGATAGATAGATAGATAGATAGATAGATAGATAGATAGATAGATAGATAGATAGATAGATATGAACAAACTGGAATAGATAGATAGATAGATAGATAGATAGATAGATAGATAGATAGATAGATATGAACAGACTGGAATAGATAGATAGATAGATAGATAGATAGATAGATAGATAGATAGATAGATAGATAGATAGATAGATAGAAACAGACTGCAATAGATAGATAGATAGATAGATAGATAGATAGATATGAACAAACTCGAATAGATAGATAGATAGATAGATAGATAGATAGATAGATAGATAGATAGATAGAAACAAACTGCAATAGATAGATAGATAGATAGATAGATAGATAGATAGATAGATAGATAGACAGAATATGAAAAGAGTGAGATAGATAGATAGATAGATAGATAGATAGATAGACAGAATATGAAAAGAGTGAGATAGATAGATAGATAGATAGATAGATAGATAGATAGACAGACAGACAGACAGAATATGAAAAGAGTGAGATAGATAGATAGATAGATAGATAGATAGATAGATAGATAGATAGATAGATAGATAGATAGATAGATAGATAGTGAGAGAGAGAGAGTGAGAGATACATATATACATACATACATACAGGTTATAATCCGTTGGTATATAATGCAATGAATCCTAATAATATTAAATATTAGAACTGGTCCACAATATATATATATATATATATATATATATATATATATATATATATATATAGATAGATAGATAGATAGATAGATAGATGTTTGTCCATATTTTTATACCTGCGGGATTTCAAATTATTTATTACACATCTGTAGATTTATGGGTGTGTCTCTTTGTGTATGTGTGCGTGTGTCTGCGCATGTTCGTGTGTGGGTGTGCGTTTTATAAGGACGTAGAAAGGGAAATCATGAATATAAATATAAAAACTACACTTCTTTTTACCGGATGTTATTATATATATATATATATATATGTGTGTGTGTGTGTGTGTGTGTGTGTGTTTAAGCTTCTCTGTATATGTGGTTCGGTTAGTCGACAATCCCCATATCTTTTACATAACAACGACATTGCTTTCAGTGATTATTTGCCAATCCAATGAATATTTATGACATCTTTTATTATATACCAATTAAATTAATTCAGGTGTAAAATATATTTTTATTATTTAGTCAGTTTTTTCCAAAATCTATTACATATCCTATTGTTGACTTAATATATTGAATTATCGATGGTACATGTTCAGTAGACATGCCATGGTTGGAATCCGAACATGACTCATTTAGAATGACTATTTATTGCACCATCCACACATCCGAGAATGCCGTACAAACTGTTCGCCTTCTAGTTTTCAGCGATACATGTAATACGGTGAAGAGAAAATTTCCTTATCAACACTTCTATTAGAATTCGCTACATTCATTTACGCACGCAAGCTATGGATTAAATAGTATGACTTCTCATATATATATATATATATATATATATATATATATATATATATATATATATATATATATATATACCCAAGTTTAGGATTGGTATATACGGAGTGAAATCCAATAACCAACAATTAATATTCTTTAAAGAGTGCTCAATACAGAGCGCTTAACATGCGTGTGTTCGAATGATTTCGCGTGAGAGGCGACTAACATGTTGAAATGAAACTAAAGTGTATACATTTCTGTCTGGGATTCTGAACATCCCTTTCAACATAATTTCAATGAAAATACAAATTAAATAGCATATATATCTTTTAATTTTATTTTTATATTTTTTCTCCTTGGTAATTCTACAATTTAAAACTTAATAGAGATTTGATTTAGATTTCTAAATAGGTAATTTTAATTTTTTACTTTTAATTTTAATTTCAAATTTTATAAATCTTTTAATATCTATGATAACCTTGCTTAGTTGTCAAATTTTTCGAATCACCCTATACTTGTATCTTGATTGGCTACTCTAGCTTATGTAACAGCGTTTACTTCTAGATAAGGATCGTTAATTAATTTGAAACTTTTAAAACCATTTATTCTATAATCTATATCATCACTTGACAAGACACAAGAAGTGTTGAAACAAAATGGCTCCTTTTGTCGTGATTTTATAACATATTTATGTTGTAATATTCAAATAAATAATTATATATATATATATGTGTATACATATATATTATATTAAATATATATATATATATATATATTATATTAAATATATATATATATATATATTATATTAAATATATATATATATATTATATTAAGTATATATATATTAAATAATATGACTTCTCATATATATATATATATATATATATATATATATATATATATATATGAGAAGTCATACTATTTAACCCATAGCTTGCGTGCGTAAATGAATGTAGCGAATTCTAATAGAAGTGTTGATAAGGACATTTTCTCTTCACCGTATTACATGTATCGCTGAAAACTAGAAGGCGAATGAACAAACCAATACGAAAGGGAAAAAAAACTGGTACAAAAAAAGAAAGAACAGAGAACATTTACGTCAGCCGAAAATAATCGTCTAGCATCCAAGTTAAGAGTCCAACGAAAAAAAACGATACGTGTAAGTAAAATAACTAATTAAACTGCTCGATACGTAAGTAGAGCAAACCTAAGTTAAACCTAAAGAGCCAGACAAACCTACCACGGTTACACCTAAGCGGTTTAACTGATATATATATATATATATATATATATATATATATATATATATGTATATATATATATATATATATATATATATATATATATATATATATATATATATATATATATATATATATGTATATATATAATAACAAAATATCAGCATTGGTATATACTACATCTACATAAGCGCGTACGTTATGCCCGAGGGTCAACTGCTCTTTTCACCAGAAACTGCACCAATATCATTGGTACAGGAGCGTATAATTAGTGTCTTCTAATAGACACTGCATCCAGACTAGCAAATCTGCAAACTCTTTGTCGAGTCTCTTCCCGGACGGTCCGCGGATGTCGTCTGACGTACCAAAACAGATAAGCTTAAGGTACCAAAATCAATTTTACGACCTGGAAACAATCACTGTAAACAATCAAGTAATCGAATCGAGAATTTTCCTACCGCAGACTGTCGAAGCATTCAGAGATAGTGAAAGAGAAAAAAAAATTTCTCTTGACAGGAATCGAACCTGTAATCTCTTTTCCCATTATATATGAGTAGCATCTCTGATCAAAAAAGCAATACAGATTCAATTTTGTTTTTAGGTATATTTTTCTAGAATTTATCGATCTAGGCCTGTTGACATTATTTTACTGCTTAAGAAAATAAAAGCAGGGATACCAACTCAAACTATATATATATATATAAGAAATATAGTCTTAAAGTGTGCTATATTTATGGGATAAAGTGCTCAATATCAGAGATAGAGCGTGTGTAAATATAAAAGTGAACATAGAAGTCAACACTTAGAGGCGACAGTCTGTTTCATGCGAGATGCAATCGTCATGTGGCCTGACGATTGCATCTAGCATGAAACAGACTGTCGCCTCTAAGTGTTGACTTCTATGTTCACTTTTATATATATATATATATATATATATATATATATATATATATATATATATATATATCTTTAAAAGTACATATATTTATATATATATATATATATATATATATATATATATCTTTGAAAGTTTTTAGTTGATACTCGTATCTTATTTATTAAAATATATATTTATTTATTTAGTTCAAATCTTTCGGGAGAGTGAAAATGTTTCTTTAATAAGATTACTTATATATAGGTAGTTGATATATATATATATATATATATATATATATATATATATATATATATATATATAAAGATTTAAAGATAGGATGTGTCTATTTCAAATACGTGTACCCACTATAATAACGTTTCA
>OZ038500.1:76783978-76813978 GCA_964036315.1 Acanthosepion esculentum
CCTACTTGTGTTTTGGATTTCAGTGTGGCCTGGTTTTCTGCTTTGGCCAGGGCACACTCAGTATTCCATCTTAAGGTGTTGGAGACGCTGTACATCAGGTCCAGGCGACCGGCTCTTTGCAAACAAAGAGACTGTTTGCTTGGGCTTGCTGTGCTGTGTCTTTAGCATCTTTGTTGGTATTACTTTTATCATATATTTTTTCTCTCTTCCCTGCCCAGTTATTCATGTCATCCATTACAGACTTTCTTGTTCTTCATAATTTCTATTCCCCGTTAACAGTTCTGATGAGAGGGAACGAAATCGGTCGATTGGTGTTTTTATTTTAAATCTATCATGGCCTATAATAAAAAAAAAAACGTTTTTTATACCTTAATACGCTTTTGTACTGTTGCAAACATATTTAAATATATATATATATATATATATATATATATATATATATATATATATATATATATATATATATATATATATACTTCTAAATGTCTAAACATTCCAAAAACAACGGTAGTTAAGAGGGCGGAGTTAAATAAACGTGAATTCATAGGAGCTTGTTATAAAGCCTATAAAAATGTAAGTTTACGGAAATTTTGAATGATTAATTGATGTATTTCATCAAAATCAACTGCTTATGGGTCATTTAATGCTGGAATTTAATTTTCTTGGGAGCTTGGAAGTAATAAAAATACGATATATGTTATTCTGCTTTCACAACTGAATACATGGTAGATGATACTCTGCTTTTGTGCATATGCATGTTTGTGTAGACATAATGACTAGAGGCAGTAATATGTTTATTTTATTTTGTAATTTTGTTGAAGTTACATTTTGGATTGCAGTTTGATTTTTAGTGTATTATATAAACTAGTGTCATGAAAAGTTCTTTCACGTTGGTTGTTTGGTTTCCTTGGCAGCATATCAATACTTCTATGAGTTACTTAATGCCAAAATCTAAATGTTTTTTACGTCATTTTATGCTTTCAACTACAGGTATTTTGTACATAATTCTACACTTTCAGAGTTAAGACATGTTTTTCATATATATACAAGGTAACCAAAAAAGTACTGTCCGTTTTTTGATTAGTCATTGAATGAAGTTGAAATATATACGAAATGCGTGTAGCAATTGTTTTCAAATTCTGACAGCCGGAAGTAGAAATATCAGACGTTATAGAAAACACGCGCACCGTGCCCGGCCATCAGTTATAAGCCGGACAGCTGTGAGAAGGATGGAAATGTCTAGAGATCTCGTTCGGGGCTGTTTGCTTTACGACTTCAAAGTGGGCTTATCAGCAGCTGCATCAAGTCGCCGCATATGTCAAGCGTTTGGGGATAGTGCTGTAGATGAATGTACTGCAAGGCGTTGGTTTTGAAAATTCAAGTCGGGATAATTTGTCTCTCCATGAGGAGCCTTGCAGTGGACAACCACAGGTCTTGAATGACGGAGTCCTGAAGGCGGCCATTGAAGAGGACAGTAGTCTAACGTGTTGTGAACTTGCAAGACTGTTCAACGTTTCCGATGAAACAGTTAGACTTCACCTGCACCGCCTAGGTAAGACGTACAAACTGAGCAAGTGGGTTCCGCAAACGCTGTTGGAGGTCCACGAGGGACAACGAGTGGCAGCCTGCGTATCGATGCTTTCTTGCCACCGTACCGCATCCTTATTCAATCGAGTGCTTACCAGTGATGAAAAGTGGGTTCTTTACGAAACTCCCAAGCGTTCTAGACATTGGTTGTCTACTCCGGATGTTGTCCTTTACACCGCAAGACCGCCTATACACCCACGAAAGATTATGCTTTGTGTCTGGTGAACAGGTCGTCAAGTGGTTCATTATGAACTGCTACCAACGGGCCAAACAGTCACTGGAGACCTATACTCGCAGCAATTGAAACGTGTGCAACAGGCATTGCGCCCGAAGGAGCCAGCACTGTTGAATCGCAAAGGTGTGCTTTTCCTCCATGACAACGCCAGGCCGCATGTCGCGCGAGTGGTCAGGGATACCATACAGAAACTTGGGTGGGAGACTTTGTGCCATCCACCTTATTCACCTGACCTTGCGCTATCCGATTACCACCTCTTCCACTCCTTGGATAATCATCTTCGTGGGAAATCCTTCACAATGAAGCAGACTTGCGCAAAGACCTCACGAACTTCTTTGCGTCACCCCACCCCGAGTTCTACCACAAAGGCATTGAACAGCTGGAGACACGTTTGCAGAAGTTACTGGATGCCGATGGCGATTACTTCGAAGACTAAATATAAGTTACACATACTGTGAAGCGTTTTCTTTTTTTCCTTTAAAAACGGACAGAACTTTTTTGGTTAACTTGTATTTTGTAGATTATCAAATGTATTACTAGCAATTTTACTATAAGAATGTACAGTTGATTTTTGCTTGAGGGTTCACTATTTGTACATGTTTGGAGCCTTAACAGGTGCTACCACTCAGGTGCAGGGTGGACCTGGGAACAACAACAAGTAAGGGGTTGTTCCACGTTCCTCAAAACCTCCAATCTTCCTATCAGAGGCCTTGCTGCCGGATGTAGTTTATCGTCATAGCCAGGACGAAGTTTACGGAAAGGAAGACTGATTTTTGTCTTTGAGTGTGTGTCTTGGTAGGGACACATCAGGAATGACAAACACCCTTTCTGCGAGGCTAAGAATAATCCCACTGCAATTCCTGGCCAAGCTTTGGTTTGGCTTATTTTGTTTTACGATATATCAACCCCAGCCGCTTATTTAATGCCAACAAGATTTTAAGGATAGGTTCGCATGAGTAGAATATGTATTAATATTTTTTTTCCAAAAATGAATTGCTGGTAATATTTAAAAAAAAATGAATTTTGATAATTTTATAATGTTTTGACCCAAGTTTGAGGGCTCAGTATATGACCATAGCTGGGACCCTAACAGGTTTTACCACCCTAGTTTGGGTGGAGCAGGTAACAACAACAATTAAGAGGAGGTCCCACTCTCCTCAAAACCTCCTGATCAGAGACCTAGTTTATCGTCATACCCAGGAGGCCTTGACCGAGTAAATGTGACTACCGTGAAACCCGGATATAAGAGAGTTGTCGGGACAGGAGAATAAGTATCTTTTATACGGGTTTCTCATATATCCGGGTTTCTCATATATCCGGGTTTCTCTTATATCCGGGTTTGGTCTATTATATATACATTAACACAGGCTCTAATTTGGGAACAGAGAAACTCTCTCTTATATCCGGGTTTCTCTTATATCTGGGTCTCTTATATCCGGGTTACACTTATAAGTAAATGTGTCTATAAACATTTCCCGATTCCTGAAGCAAGTAAATAAAATCTAATGCGCAATCACTTAACTATTTCAGAAGCAAGTAAATGCTCACAGGCTTAAATAATACAAACATATTTACACTACGACGTTTCGGTCATTGTACGCTGCGGCCTTCTTCAGGAGATATTTGGAATTTCGAACCGAATCATTTATTTAGTCCACGGGAGTAGATTGTTCTAATCCCCCCCCCCCCCGTAGACTAAATAAATTGTTCGTTCCTAAATTCCAAATATCTCCTGAAGAAGACCGGATAGTACAACTGCCAAAACGTCGTGAATATAGCAATAAAGATGAGGACAGGCAGTCTGAACAGTATATTATAAATACATGGAGCGATAGATAAACTGTCGTCTAAATTACGCAAAAATAAAATCACCGTTGGCTTCAACCACAATCTCCAGTCGGCATCGAAATCTCCTGCAACTCGTCTGGACGGTCAACTTGTTTAAGTTGGTGAATGCTTCCATAATCCTTGCCTTCAGCTCATCCTTGGTGTTACAAGGCGTTTTGTCGTGTCTCTCGATCAACTGCGCCTCACACATAATATTCAAGGGGATTGCAGTCTGGGGTGTTAGATGGACAGATGTAAGAAGTGAGGCGGTTTCAGAAATTGTCTGACAGCCATGACTGGTTTCTTTTGCTTGCGTGGCATGGTGCAGATTCTTGTTGCAAAAAAATGAGTCTTCCAGCAGCTACCCTCTTGACCCAGCGAAGTAATACCTCATCTACGCACTTGATGTAGGCTTCTCTGTTGAGTTTGAGGCCCTGTGGGCAGATAAAATGAACCATAACGTCTCCAATAAAAGTGATCCCTCCAAACATCTTTGTAATCACTGTTAGACTCATCCAAATCTTTCTGAATCCTCTGCAGTGTTCTCGGATTGATACCGAATCACTCTGAAATGTTCGTACTGGAGAATCCGGCGCGAATGCCAAGCAGTACAACATGCCGTTTCCAAATTTCTGGTGGAGTGAAGTGGGTCTTGGTGATCTTTTTCTCGCATACGGTATCCAACCGACCCTAGTACACTCTGCAGCCGGCAAAATTAAAAACAAACAACGCGCATGCGCGAAATTAAAAATATAAAATGGCGAGGTTTTATTTGGATATGGACACCAGATTTCCCTACCAGCTTCTCGAGGCACCCAGGAATCGTGTCAACTGATTTCACTTGGAAGTTCTGTGTCATGGAAGGCATAACTTCATTTATTCGCCCTCTAAATCTTTGTCTATATTCTTGAGATGAGGTATTGTGTACACCATTTACATTATTCGGACTATTGTCCTCATCTTTGTCACCATATTTATTAGAACGTTTCGGCCGTTGTACACTCCGGCCTTCTTCAGGTGGTCGGAATGTCGAACTGAACCCTTTATTTCGCTCACTGAGACCTACATTGTGCCATGTGTCCTCAAGGATAAAGGCGTTGATTAGATCTAGTGACAGGACCCAAAGAGTGTGAGTTCAATAGCTGGTTAAGGCTGTGGAGAACTTGGAGAGGAAAATTAACAGGCGATAACTGATAACTGACATCCATTAGACATGCCACGTGGAACTAGAAAAGTCTACCCCATTGAGCGAAATAAAGGGCTCAGTTCGACATTCCAACCACCTGAAGAAGGCCGGCAAGTACAACGGCCGAAACGTTGTAATAAATATGGCGACAAAGATGAGGACAATAGTCCTAATAATGTAAATAGTGCCCTCCAAGTTCTTCCAAAGTATTGCTTTGGTATAGTAGATTTGTTTCGTTAACCCCCACCACCACCACAAGAAAAAAGAAAGACACAGTGTGGTAAATCAGGACTATTGGCTGGTAACTCACACATAAAATAGGGAGTTACTTTTCAATAACCCTGTATATATATTTTACATAAAGTCATATATATATATATATATATATATATATATATTTGTCATCCACAGACAGACTGTTTCGCTGTTTCACAGCTCATCAGTGTGGCTAGACGTCCGGTTGTCTCTAGCTAGGATCGAAACCCGACTGAATTTGCGTCAGTCGGAACTTCTCCCACTAAGCCGTCGGCGCACGGCAGGGATGAAGGTGAATTTTAGCGTGTTTATTTTTAGATTTAGATAAACACACAGTGAATGACAGTGACTCAATTCTACCGAAGAGTCGTGCAATATTAGCTTAAATAGTCACTGTTTACAAATTCACACCTATATATATATATATATATATATATATATATATATATATATATCGTCGTTGGCGGAACTGCTTGCCGAATATTGGGGTGCACATCGACATTTCTTTCTGTGTGAAATAAGTCCTAGAAGCAGAAGAAAAATATTTGAGCGTGAAAGCCTTGGTTGCGAATTGTTTCACGTCGATCACACTTCAGTTCGCAACATCAGTTGCGACAAAAAAAGGGCTTGATCAGCAGGTTCATCATAGCAACTTGCATCGGGCTGCCGACTTCTCATGCGTAAGACGTCACCTTGACCGCCTACCCATCCGGCGTCGGATCGTATTTTGTCTTGTCACTTCCATGAATCCTTACACTCACGGTAAGGTTTCAGGGAAGGAAATACGCCTCGCCTGAAAAAGCCCGCATAGAGCATTAAAAAAAAATGTGTATTTTATTCTCCTTGATGTCAGTTTTCAATGACGACTTCTAAATGTTTAAATATACAGTGATGTTTGATAAAAGTGACTCACCTGATTTTTTTTTTACTTAAAATTTGTTTCGCCTATTGTTTTGGGGTTCAAACTAATTTTTAATCTTACTAATATAAAAACCCCTTCCCGACCACCTATTAAAGATTTACTCACCCTAAGGTATTCTATTGATAATTATAATTTTGGATATAAATCAGATTTAGAGAAATAAACTGTGCAAAAAAAGTGACTCACTTATTTCCTGCTACTAGTAATCAATAGAAACATAACCGAACAGCTTTAAATAAAGAATAATAGAGGTATGATTTATTTATAATAGGTAATATAGTTCGAAATATTTAATAATCTATGGGTCCTCCTTTATTTTGAATAACCTTTTCAACCCTTTTTGGCATTGACTTGATTAGGTTCTGGCAAATCTCATCTCCAAGCATTGAATTCTATTCGGATATGAAATTCACAATCAAATCCTCTTTGTTGCTCAACTGCTTTCTCGAGAGCCTGTACTTTATAATGCTCCATAAGTTTTCCATGGGGTTGAGGTCAGGAGATTGGGGCGGTCATGTCATAACAGTCACCTATTTCTCATCAAAGTATTCCTTCATCATTTTTGATTTGTGACAGGAAGCATTACCCTGCATAAAAATGGGCTTGGTGGGGTCGATTTGCACCTTTTCAGCAGAAAGGAGCAGACAAGACTCTAAAATTCTCTTGTACTGCTCGCTCCTGAGGGTCTTTTCAATAGGTTTTAATAAACCAGTTCCGTGAAAAGAAAAGCACCCCCAGAACATTATACTGAACGGGTGCTTGACAGTTATTACTGCTAAATTCAAAGAGCTTTCAAAGACGTGTATAAAGTGTATAAAGGCGGGCATGTTTTTCCCGAATATGCAAAGCCAGCCTTTGATGGCTGAGCAGTCGAACTCTCTGCTTTCGGGCAGTGAGGAACTCGGACGATGCTCCGCCGTGGGCCAGAGTCTCGTTCTGGGTAGTAGACTGTCCCTGAACCCGTTTTTACGGGTTCCAATAGGGAATATTTTTGGCCGAGCCTACGGGCTCGGGAATCCCACGTTCAAACCGGTTGTGTGCCACATGTAACCCTTGTGGGAGTGTGGCTAAATATTACAGCCAGCTTTTGATATCGAAGACTGAAGAATTACGGAACAGCTTCTGGTTGTATTGGCGATATAGTCAGATTCAGTAGAGTGTCTGACACGTGAGTGTTAATCTTTAACGTTGTTTCATTGAACAGATTAAGTACTGCGCTGTATTCTATATTCATAGACTATGGTGAACATGGTCAACAAAGGTTATGAGGCCAGATTGCGACTGTATTTTGACGGAGACGAGTCAAAATACGAATTGTGGGAAGTGAAATTCCTAGGCTACCTTAGAATACAAAAACTTCATGACATTCTTTGCCAGGATGACCAGAAAGAAGATGATGATTTTATGGAAAGAAATACAACCGTGTTCGCCGAATTAATACAATGCCTGGATGACAGGAGTTTGTCTTTAATAATGAGAGAAGCCAGGGACGACGGCCGCCAAGCTTTAAGAATATTGCGTGAATGTTACTTGTCAAAAGGTAAACACAAAATTATTGCTTTATATACTGAAATAACTTCGTTAAGGAGACGAGAAAATGAATCTGTAACAGATTATATTATACAAGCTGAGAATGTCACAAATGCCTTAAAAATGGCAGCTGAGACTATCTCAGATTGGCTGCTAATAGCCATGGTTTTAAAGGGATTACCAACAACATTCAAACTATTCACGACAGTCATAACTCAAAAAGATAAAAGATTAACTTTAACTGAGTTTAAAATTGCGTTACGTAGTTATGAAGAAACTGAAAAAAATGTGTAATCCCCCAAATCAAGGAAATAACGTAATGCAACTGAGAACGTCATTTAAAAAAATCAGAAAACGAGTCCCTCAAACCTACCAGACTAGGAATTATGATATTAAAAACAAGGGGCTTAAAAACAACTATTACAATAACAACAACAACAGGAACAATAATAATAGAAAATCAAATATCATCTGCTTTCTTTGTTGAAGAGCCGGGCATGTACGTGCGAAATGTCAATTTCATACAAGGAGTGATTTTTGTAAAAATGTAAAAGCTTTTTCGAATGAGCGAACATATGCTTTTTCGTTTTGGTTGAATACTATACCCAATAGTTATAATTCTTACCTAGTCGACACGGGTGCGACAAATCATGTAATTACAGATGAAACAAAATTTATTAATTTTGACTCCAACTTCGAGCCAGATTCCCACTTTATTGAGTTGGCTGACGGTACCAGAGCTAATAATTTAGTTTTAAAAAGAGGCGATGCCTGTATTTATTTACGCGATACTAAAGGAAATATTTGTGATTGTTTGTTAAAAAGGGCTTTATATATCGCTACATTTAAACAAAATATTTTCTCAGTTCAGTCTGCTGTTAGAACTGCTGTTAAAGTTAATTCTCACCGAGACAATTCAAAGTTAATATACCCAGACGGAACTGAATTTAATATACAACAAAATGGACGTTTGTATTATTTGAAAAGTATTAAATCTGTGAAAACAGCCACCCACGACTTAAGCACTTGGCATAAAATATTAGGGCACTGTAATAATTCGGATGTTAAAAGATTGCAAGAACACGTCACTGGAACGAAAATTACATTTCCAAAGGGCTTACAAGATTGTGACACATGTATTAAAGGGAAAATGACGAAATATAGAAATAGGGATCAAATCCCAAAATCAACAGACATCTTGTTCAGAGTTTATTCCGACTTAGCGGGTCCAATTTCACCAATGGGCATTGGAGCCTATTCATATGTATTAAACTTTGTTGACGAATATTCAGGACTTATCTGATATTTCACCTCATGGAAATGTGAAAATAATTAGAACAGATAATGGTGGAGAATTTACTTCTGATGACTACGAAAACCTCCTAATAAATGAAAGCATTAAACATGAGAAAACCTGTCCTTACACCAGAACAGAATCGCTGAACGTAGTTGGCGGACTCTTTTCGAAATGACTAGATGTTTGCTAATAGAATCTAAGTTACCCCAAAATCTGTGGGTCTATGCATTAAATACAGCCGTATATATAAGAAACCGTTGCTATAATAGTAACATTAAAAAGACTCCCTACGAGGCTTATACGAACTACAAACCCAACGTAAGTGGTATGCATATTTTTGGTACAATTTGCTACACATATGTCAACCACAGGGCAAAACTAGATCCAAATGTGAAAGAGGCATATTCATTCGCTATGACACAAAAAGTCCGGCCTATATGATTTATTTCCCACAAAGTAAAATAATAAGGAAGATCAGTTGGGTCAGATTTACAGATTCCGTTGAGCAATTGGAGGATCCCGAAGAAAAGAACATGTAACCCTCGTGTGGGGGTGGTGGTGGGGAATATTACAGCCACCCTTTGATATCGAAGACTGAAGAATTACGGAACAGCTGCTGGTGGTATTGGCGATATAGTCAGATTCAGTATAGTATCTGACTCGTGAGTGTTAATCTTTAACGTTGTTTCATTGAACAGATTACGTACTGCGCTGGATTCTATATTCATAGACTATGGTGAACATGGTCAACAGATTTGGAAATTTTCCCACGGTATTGCCGTTAAACCCGCTTTAAACCTGATATTCGGTATCGACGTCGGCCCGCTGAAAATTAAACACTCTTCGGTCTTCTGACTGGAATCAAGGTGCTGCATCTACCCTCGGGCGGATAAATTGCATTTTATCTCTCAATCGTGTCTCTCTCTTTGAACAGAGCTCGACTCAATTGTGTCTCTGTCTGTGGGTAGGGTGCAACTGAAAATATTCTTAAGATGTGCTCAGTCTCGGGACATAGCTGCCCGCGACAGTACATCCGTCATTGCACTAAAGAGTGGAGGGAATCGGTAATGTTATCGATGCCAGCACAACTGACTGTTGCTGGGTCTGGACTATTTTTGCACATGGCCCGTGTGCACACGCTCGGACCCCCCACATTAAACTGACCATGTGTCACATCCTGCCAGTGTGGAGCGGGGAGAAAAATACAATCTTTTGTCAACCTTTTGGCTTAGATCAAAGTGTAGTATCTGTTCCTATCAGCTTAATCTGATTCTCTCTCTCCACTTCTATCTTCTCTTTTTCCTTCCTGTCATTTTCTCACTGAAACCAAATAGTGTCTTTCCCCCACTTTTGATCAAAGTCAGAATAGTTCATTATTTATGAGGGAATGGCAGGCCGTAACGGTCGTGCGAACTAACGCAGGGAGGGACAAGCACAATTGTTACAGGCTCGGATCTTTACGGAAAAGAAGCCTGACAGATTTGGAAGTTGGAAATATAATTCAAGTGTTGCTACTTTCTAGCACATATCTACTAATATAATGTAAGCTGAATAGCTATAAAACCTGACTCAGATGTTGCCAGCTATCTGGGAAAATATGGTGCCAGGGGCACACGGGTTTTAATTACGGGATTGAAGCGATACGAGTGTTCGACAAAAAGCGCAAAGCTTACAGCTAAGAAGAGACTGCGTCAAACTTAGCATAATGACCACAGTCATTTTAAGAGATTAAAACCACATGACCATCCACCAAATCGCATCTCCGCGAGCGTTATAAAACGCATGGAAACAAAAAATACGAATCACTTACCAGTTGCTATATAAGACACACCAGGGTCTAAAACGCATTCTCATTTCAGTAAGGCATAATCAGGACAAAAGCACGTTATACTCAAGCGAAAAGTATATTACAAAACATTACAAAAGCACTTTAGGTATAGCAGAAAACATTACAGTAGATAAAAAACCAAACTATCAGTATATTAAAAAACGTTACAAAAGCACTTTGGATGCAGCAGAAAACATTAATGTATATAAAGATGAATCTATCAAATTATTTTAAAAAACAAACGTTACAAAAGCACTTTAGATAGAGCAGAAAACATTACTGCATATTAAAAAGCAATCTAGCAGTATATTAAAAACGTAACAAAATCACTTTAGATACCGTAAAAACATTACTGTACATAAAAAGCAATCTATCAGTACATTAAAAAACGTGATAAAATCACTTTAGATACAGCAAAAAACATTACTGTATATAAAAAGCAATATTCAGTATATTAAAAAACTTTACAAAAGCACTTTAGATACAGCAAAAAACATTACTGTATATAAAAAGCAATCTATCAATATATTAAAAGAAAGTTACAAAAGCACTTTAGATACAGCAGAAACATTACTGTATATAAAAAGCAATCTATCAGTATATTAAAAAACGTGATAAAATCACTTTAGATACAGCAAAAAACATTACTGTATATAAACAGCAATCTATCAGTATATTAAAAAACGTGATAAAATCAGTTTAGATACAGCAAAAAACATTACTGTGTATAAAAAGCAATCTATCAATATATTAAAACAACGTTACAAAATTGAACTGAAAGCAGTGATGGCACCTTTTCTCCTGGTGTAATGTGGAGACGCGCATTCAGGACTTAGCCTTACGCGCAGTAATAAAAGATAAAGAAACATCGCAGACTGAACAGCTGCGTTATTCACATGGTTGTTTTTCGAGACGCCTAAAAATGGATGACTTTGAATGTTGCTATGCAAGTTCTCCCCGCCTGGCATAACACAATCTTACTCCGTTCTGAATCATTCCACCCCAACTATTCTCTGGTAAATAGAACAAAAAATATCGGCAGTGAAATAAATATCGATATTTACCATAAGAAATCTAACCAGAAATCAAAGGTCAAATGTGAAGGCAATAAACAATTGTCGAGAGGCTTATGAGATAATCTAACCCTTTTAATAAATCCAATGTTATCATAAATGCTATAGGCGGACATGGCTCTCCACAGTTTCTTTATTTTCTGTGAAATGCCATAGGTATCTGTAACGTAATCGACCCTGACTTGTCATCTCAATTTCTGACCGACGCGATGTGGCTTCTCTCTGTCTTTTCTACAAATATTTTCACGGAAACTGCTCTGAAGAGCTTTTTTTCCAACCTGGTGCCCCGCCTCTACATAAACTTAAGCGTGCTACTAGATTGGCATCTAGGTCCCACCCGTTTACTGTTGAAATAATTAAATGCAACCGTCACTTCTACTCCAACACTTTTTTCTCGCACTTCCCGCCTGTGGAACTCCCTTCCGTTTACTTGCTTCCCTGATAACTACAATCTTCATAAATTTAAAAGCAACTTCAATCGCCAACTTTTATCTTCTTGAACAGCGTTCATCATTTGTCATCTCCTCAATTCTCCTTATACTCCGTTTTTTCTCTCACTTTCACTCCTTGTAACACCCGGCGTACTAGTGACATTCCTGTTTCGCTAGGGGTGAAATGATATATATATATATATATATATATATATATATATATATATGCATGTTTCATTAAATTATGTTGGTCACACCACAAACTCGCTTTCAAGACGCTTAACTCTACATTTAACTGATAATTCTAACATTTTTAGACATTGAAAACAACATGCCTGCCCGCGTACTCAATTCCGGAAAATCCTTGTTGACAACACAATTATACTTAAACATGAAAATAGTAAACAAAAATTAAAAATCCTTGAAGCTATATACATAAAACAGTTGAAACCTAACCTGAACAAAATAAACTATGAAATCTCCAAAAACATTCTTAAATGCCTATAATCAAAAGCAGAAGCCATACTTAATACTTCTCGTTTTCACTCTCGCGTGGTCATGTGTGACGTCACGAGCTACGACGCGTTTTTCGCTTCCTTGGCTTGTAAATAAGAGTTTGTCGTTACTTTGAGCTTATTCAAACAGAAACGGGGGGCCATTATTGTGGTTTCGTATATGTGTTGTTTTGATTTGTTAAAATTGTCATCTTTGGTAATGGCTGATGTAAGCCGAACGCTTAGATTGGATTCAAACATGTGTCAATATGGTGTTTTCCTTTCGTCTTTCAACGATAATGTGATTAAGCTTATCAGACAATAAGAAAGAAACTTACTTAAAATAAATAGACAAAACTTGTCTATATTATTTAATGAAACATGCATTAATGAAAAATTGCTGCCGAAATATACACAATGTATATATATATATATATATATATATATATATATATATATATATATATATATATATATATATATATATATATATATTGAACGATAAAAATTCTTTAAAAAATTAATTAAAATCTTCAGACATACTGGGTTGTAGATTAATATTCTTATGTTTTTATTATTATTATTTCATTTAGAATCCTCGACTAGTTTCGGCCAACATGGCTATCATTTGGAGAAAAAAATGTTTCTGCTTGCTGTAGCAGTAAACTACAGAAATGAATGTCTTGATGGAGAAAATGAACTGAAGAAGTTGAGATTTATACTGACTGCCAGATGATTTATGTAATGGCTCTCTCTCAGAGACAGATGTTTTCGGTAATGTCACTTATTTTTCTTGTCTGTTATATTCACATGTTTAAAAAAAAGCTTGCTGTTCAAATAGACATCATATATATATATATATATATATATATATATATATATATGAAAAAATATAATCTTAAGATGTGCTATATTTATGGGATAAAGTGCTCAATATCAGAAATAGAACGTGTGTAAATATAAAAGTGAACATAGAAGTCAACACTTAGAGGCGACAGTCTGTTTCATGCTAGATGCAATCGTCAGGCCTGACGATTGCATCTAGCATGAAACAGACTGTCGCCTCTAAGTGTTAATTTCTATGTTCACATTTATATTTATATATATATATACACACACACACACACACACACACAGATATATATATATATATATATATATATATATATATATATATATATATATATATATATACCTTAAACATCAGGAAGTCAATTAAATCCGCTACCTTGGTTTCAACCTTACGGTATCCTCAGCCGACTTTTATCAAATGTCCACCTAATCCGAAGTTATAAGTCCTTTCTTACATATCAGAAAATTATTCTTATGTGCATATGAGGCTGGATAAAAAAATAAAATTTAATCCTCAACCCATACATTTATAATACACTTGCTTTTATTCACTTTACCCTTCTTCTTCTTCTTCTTCTTCTTCTTCTTCTTCTTCTTCTTCTTCTTCTTCTTCTTCTTCTTCTTCTTCTTCTTCTTCTTCTTTCCTTCCTCTCTCCTGCTCCTCCTCCTCCTCCTTTTCTATTATAATCCACGTAGTGCGCTTGGTTATTTGAAAATAATAACGTAGCGTTCTTTATTTATTTATTTTTTTCTTAAATGAAAAAGCATTAGGGGGTCATTTGATAAAAATCACCGTAAGGTTGAAACCAAGGTAGCAGATTCAACTGAGCTCCTGATTTTGAAAGTTAAAAGTTCTACATATTTTTACTCTTGTTTTTTTTTTTCAGATGTGTATTGAGCACTTTTTAATAACACTGTTTCCTGGTCTGATTCAACTCTAACAATTAACCTTTTAGTTTTATATATATATATATATATATATATATATATATATATATATATATATATATATATATATATATATATATATATATATATAATTATATATGACATAATAAAATAGGCAGCATATATTTTACATTACAAAGAGTTAATCATACCTTGAATCAATCAGCAATATAATCGCATTCATATTGCTGATTGATTCAAGGTATGATTAACTCTTTGTAATGTAAAATATATATATATATATATATATATATATATATATATATATATATATATATATATATGTGTGTGTGTGTGTGTGTATTAGGAAATTTCGGACATACAGGAAAGCGTTTCGTTCCTTAGGACTTCATCGGATTAAAGTGATATCTAATCCGCATGCGCAAAAAGAAGAAGGGGCAATAAAAATATAAGTTTCAAGTTATTTTGTTTTTCAATAGGTGTTTTTGATATATTGTCTACCCGATTTAATTTAGTTTATATATCTTTCAACATTCTTTGGACGCATAATGAGGAAGGAGGTCTTGGAAAACGTAGCCCACATGGGGCATATTGAAGGCAAGAAAGATAGGGGTTGGCAGCGAGTCGCTCAACTGATGAGCTCATGTGAATGGATGGTGGAACAAAGAGAGAGAATCTACCAAGTTCTACATGTAATATCTACTTGTGAAGAGGAGGCACGGTGGAGTAATAGCTAGCAGCTAGGACTGAGGAATCGGAGAGACGAGTTCGAATCCCAGTCGAATCCATTACATTCACTTACGTGCTAATACCACTGGCAAAGGTATTAATCATCTACTCCATCCAGCAGGAGTGATTGGATGGTAACTGATCTACCGCAAAAAGAAATGGCAACCTACTGCGGGAAAAAATCTGCCTCGTCAGTCATGTATCGAAAGATTCATGATCGCCTAAGTGTGTATAATAACATGGCATATAATTGGAGAGACGTGATCGCCATGTCCAGAAGGGACACGGCACGTAGAAGCAAAAATGATTTACTGATTTATATTAACATTGTAATCGCCAATAATTAATCAAGGTAGGTCTTCTAATTATCTCTTTAGGCTGAATAAATCCGGTGAAAAGATACATCCTTGAATAAGATGGAGAAATGCATAACAGCTTGGATCCAGGAATCAGAGAGCCGAGTTCGAATTCCAGTTGAATCCATTACGTTTACTTGCGTCATATCATATTTGGGAAAGGTATGAATCCTCCTCTTCTCCCCCCACCTATGGGTAAATTAACAGGACAGCCCGGGGTCTGTGGCTTTGGATAGCAACTGGTCAACCGTAGAAAAAAATGGCAACCTACTGCGGGAAAAAAATTCTGCCTCGTCAGTCATATATCAAAAGATACATGATCGCCTAAGCATGTATCACGCATGACACATAACTGACTGAAGGAAACACGGTGGTGTAATGGATAGCAGCTCGGATTGAGGAATTGGAGAGCCAAGTTCCAATTCCGGTCGAATCCATTACATCCACTAACGTGCTAATATCCTTGGAAAAGGTATGGATCCTCCTCTTCTCCCTTCAGCTATGGGTAAAATAGCAGGACAGACCGGGGTCTATGGCCTTGGATGGTAACTGGTCAACTGTAGAAAAAAAATGGCAACATACTGCGGGAAAAAAATTTGCCTAGTCAGTCATGTATTGAAAGAATCATGATCGCCTAAATGTGTATAATAACATGGCATATAACTGGAGAGACATGATCGCCATGTCCAGAAGGGACGCGGCACGTAGAAGAAAAAATGATTTACTGATTTATATTTTCTGCCTGTTCGCATTGATTTCGTATGATGACATTGGATGTTTGATGAATGATAAGACGATGTCAAAGTTAAAACCTCCGATTTGTTTATATAATTTCACTGCAATGAAATGCATTTCTGTAAACAAAGAAACATTGATAGTAAAAAAATTTTTAAAAAATCAACAAAATTCACGATCGATGGAAAAATTCACGGAAACACAAACTGTGGTAATATTGATAATTATCGATTATTTACTTATCTGCATATATTGCCATGTTCAGAACGTTTCGGCTGTTGCACACTCCTGCCTTCTTCAGGATCTGTCTATATTCCTGAGATAAGGTATTGTAGTTATTTACATTGATCGGACTGTTACACTCATCTTTATTGTCATCTTCAGAACGTTTCGGCTGTCGCACACTCCTGCCTTCTTCAAGATCTGTCTATATTTCTGAGATAAGGTATTGTAGTTATTTACATTGATCGGACTGTTACACTCATCTTTATTGTCATCTTCAGAACGTTTCGGCTGTCGCACACTTCCGCCTTCTTCAGAATCGGTCTATATTTCTGAGATAAGGTATTGTAGTTATTTACATTATTTACATTGTTCAGACTTTTTTCCTCGTCTTTACTGTCATGTTCACGACGTTTAGGCCGTTGTACTCTCCGGCCTTTTTCAGATGATTGGAATTTCGAACTGAAGCTTCTATTTCGTCCATCGTGAGTAGATTGTTCTAGTTCCACGTGATATGCCTCTTCCGAATATCTCAGTTCTCTCCCTTTAACTCGACTCTCCAAGTTTTTTGTTCACCAATACTGTAGCCAGGTATTAAACACAAAACACTTTGGGTCAAGTCACTGAATCCAAACAAAGCTTTTATCCACTGGACAATAAGTATGAGGACAACAGTCCGAACAATATAAATAATCTAAAGGTTTATTTACTTGTTTATTTATAAATTCCTTTTTCTATTCTTTTTTATTCATTTTCATCCAAAACATTTTCATCCAGTCAGAGTAGAGGGTTACCGAATGAGGTTACCGAATGAGGTATGGACGTAAAAGGAGGAAGTAAGTGCAGATTATTAGGACATGTAGGATAGATAACGGTTGTCCCTAGAGATTAAGATTAAGAGATTAAGATTGTAGTGATCGGGGAAGCATTCAGTCGTGAGTCTGTTCTACAAAAGTTTGGTTCTCGGAAAGAAGCTGTTGGGGTGGAACTTCCCCTTACTAATACGAATACGAAATAAATGAGAATAATTCGATCATATGTAGGTCCCAGCTGAAAAGGTGGAATGAAGAAATGTATCTGATTGAATGGTGATTAGTTATTTTTCACGAGTTATCAACCCTTTGTGGGTTGTATAAAGCCGAAACAAATTTGAATTATAAGTATATCTTTTTGGCAGTGAATATTGCAGTAACACTTTATTTGAGAATAACAAAGATTTTTTTCAGGCGATCCCTACTATTTAACCCATATTGTGGGGAAGGAGATGGATCCATACACGAAGAAGAAAAAAATCAAGGTTGCACCAGTGAAAAGTGCATAAATTACGTTTCAGCATAATGTAAGTGAAAAGCGAGAAAATAAAGAGTCAATTGCTGATATCCCCTAACGAGTGGATGGAGCGTCTGCCGGAAGGTCAGTTTACGAAAATCTAGAGCCAAGGACTGAAAGTAACATCAGTCAACTAAGTGACAATTCGTATTTGTATCACAACTCAGTGATATTTGTATTCATCCTTTAAAAGTGAACATTGAAGTCGACACTTAGAGGCGACAGGCCTGACGATTGCGTCTAGCATGAAACAGCCTGTCGCCTCTAAGTGTCGACTTCAATGTTCACTTTTATATTTACACACGCTCTATCTCTGATATTGAGCACTTTATCCCATAAATATAGCACACCTTAAGAGTATATATGTTCTCATATATATATATATATATATATATATATATATATATATATATATATATATATATATATATATATATATATATATATAATAAATCGTATTGTGTATTGTGTGTGTACGTATGCGTTGTAGGGGTCTGGGCGGAAGTATAAGATTTTATCGCCTATGGGGTGTGTGTGTCACCAAGAAATGTACACTCTTCTGGTATATCTTTGAAAATACGCACCCTTTTCTCACAGAAACACCTCTTTAAATCTTCCCTCTGTTAGATTTTAATGCCCTCTCCACCTTCGGACCTGCCTGTCTCTCTCGTCTGTGACACCTCTATATAGATCACAGGTCCCCCCACACTCTCATACATACTCTCACCAATGTTTCCCGGAGTTGTTGTTCTGTTTTCTTTTTGAATCTGTAGGTCTGATGAATTGGGTCGTTTTTACGATTCCAATGGAATAAATTATGACCATGGAATATTAGTGTTTAAGTCTTTTTATTATATCCTTACTCTGTCCTGGACATCGAGTTCTACCTGGATCATATCCTCTTGGAATTATTTTTATACATATATGTATGTGTATATATAATTGCATATGTATGTGTATATTCACCACTAATATTGTCTATATATATATATATATATATATATATATATATATATATATATATGTATGTATACGATCAATGTTGCATTTTTATATTTTTAATTTCGCGCACGCGCATTACTTAACGTAAGCTATTGAAAGTTAGACAGTTGTGTACCTTTAATTGAAAGGGGGTGACACAATGACACACTGATATTGGAATTTATTATAGAGAAGATGAGCTATTGAGAGTTGTGTCCTTTTAATTGAAAAGTGTGACACACTGATATTGGCATTTATATATATATATATATATATATATATATATATATATATATATATATATATATATATATGTATGTATACGATCAATGTTGCATTTTTATATTTTTAATTTCGCGCACGCGCATTACTTAACGTAAGCTATTGAAAGTTAGACAGTTGTGTACCTTTAATTGAAAGGGGGTGACACAATGACACACTGATATTGGAATTTATTATAGAGAAGATGAGCTATTGAGAGTTGTGTCCTTTTAATTGAAAAGTGTGACACACTGATATTGGCATTTATATATATATATATATATATATATATATATATATATATATATGTGTGTGTGTGTGTGTGTGTGTGCGTGTGTGTGTGTGTATGTTGTATGCCAGTTAATTAAGAACGAATTTAGTATCGTATAAACTAGCGTAGAAGGCGACTGTGCATATAACTCAATTACCAAATATTAAAATTAAAATGTAGATTTCGGGCACTATTCGCCATACAAGACGATACCCCACACTCAAATTTTATTTTAAAATGTATTGTATTGAATTTATTAAATAAATTCAGTAAGCATATCGTTTCTATTCACTCAAATTCTTATGAAAAAATTATGGAGAGATATTGTCAATTAACTACTACGATATACAATAGTTCATGAGTGGATCCTGTATTTTCCATGGCCGAAACGACGTCATCGTTACAAACACTGCGTGTCTGTCTCAACAAGCCATTGAAAGATCAAATTCGAGAACAGTGGAACGAACAGATGGTTAGCGGCGAAAAAAACATTCACAAAAGGAGGCAATATGCTTTCTCCGTGGCTGGATTTCTTGTGTAACTTCGTCATAAAAAGCCTGTAATGATATAGACGGAAAAAAGAGTAATCCAGTCTTTCAAGAAGTGTGGCGTATCAAAAGGGGGATAACTACATGTGATAAGAAGAAGAGAAAGCAGAAGATGTAGCCATATCATCCGATTGGATTCATATGATGATTGCCTTACAAATATAACATAACATTGTCAATTAACTTATGATGTCAGATGATGAACATTATTTGTATTTTGAAGGATGTTAATGTCATAACCGTTTTGAAATTATTTAAAAAAAAAACTTTTCAAATGGTTTTAAAGTTTTTAATCGTCCGCCATGAAAATGGTGAAACATTCATTTTTTTCAGTTGCATATAAGTTCACTATTAAATATATTGTAGGGATATTATTAACTATATTAAACTATTTCAAAATGTTTTAACAGTCATATTATTTGGGTTAATGGTAAATGAAGATTGTCTTAGTTAATTACTTAATATCGCCTCTTTTTTTCTTTTTTCAAGCCGTTTAAAAGGTTTGTTGAGACACAAGATGACATTCGAGAACAGTGGAACGAATGGATGGTTAGTGGGGAAAAGTCATTCAGGCTACTGCAATAAGACGGACCCTTATTTTGGAGGAGAATTTTTATGATTAAAAGACTGTCTTGTACGCTGACATATACGTTATAAAGAAAGATGAAGAAATTCAATAGAATAAAAAATGAATATAATAAAAAAGCACAATTATACACGTTTTCAAATTGGAAAAGGAAGAAAATACTTTTCAATAAAACCACACTCACTCACGTGGTCGGGCTCGATAATTCTTAATCATTTCGCCTCAATTAAGGCAATAAGACGCAAGAGGTTACTGAGTGCGAGAGAATATGAGAAAAACATAATTACAGAGAGAGATAACAATGAAAAAAACAGGAATTAAGTAGACAAAAGATAACAATTGATATTGCATTTAAGTCTTTGAAGATCAAAGTTGACTGGAAAGCAAGAATCAAGAAGAGAGTTCCACTAACGAAGGTGAAGAAACATATAGCATAGAACTTACGGTTAATGAAGGTCGTGTTGAACAAACAAGTTTCATACAATATCTCACGATTTCACGGACACGATATCTCGAAGGCGTCGACAGTGTTTAACTGGAGCCAGGAATGGATTGTAAATCTGAAGGTCATCAAGTAAAACTGCTTTCATTTAGTCAACCTTTTCTGCCTGTCGTCAGCATGGCTGATGCTAACCTACAGGCAAGTCTGCCTCTTTTGGGGCTCATGATATGAAGGTGAGTGATTATATTGAATCAATTGCTAGGTCTACTGTTAGGAGTGTTGATTTACTGTGTCATGCCAGAAAAGGTTTCTCATCAGAATCCATCTTATATATTTATAAATCTACCATTCGTCCATGCATTGAAAATTGCTGCCATATGTCGTCTAGTGCGCCTGCTACATATCTTGAAATTCTAGACAAAATCCAAAGAATGGTCTGCAATGTAATCGATCCTGACCTGGCATCTCGATTTCAGACATTTCCTGAACGACTTGACGTGTCTTCCCTCTGTCTCTTCTACAAATATTTTCATGGCAACTGATCTGACCAGCTTTTATCCTTGGTGCCTTGACTGCATAAATTTAAGCGTGCTACTAGATTGACAATTAAGTCTCACTATTTTACTGTTGAACTAGCTAGATGCAACCGTCACTTATATTCTGTATGATTAAGTTTGTCTATATTTCTGAGGAGAGGTATTATGTACACTATTTACATTATTCGGACTATTGTCCTCATCTTTGGCACCATATTTATTACAACGTTTCGGCCTTTCAGTATCTGTCTATATTTCTGAGATGAGGTATTATGTACACTATTTACATTATTCGGACTATTGTCCTCATCTTTGTCGCCATATTTATTACAACGTTTCGGCCTTTCAGTATCTGTCTATATTTCTGAGATGAGGTATTATGTACACGATTTACATTATTCGGACTATTGTCCTCATCTTTGTCACCATATTTATTACAACGTTTCGGCCTTTCAGTATCAGTCTATATTTATGAGATGAGGTATTTTGTACACTATTTACATTATTCGGATATTGTCCTCATCTTTGTCGCCGTATTTATCACACCGTTTCGGCCTTTCAGTATCTGTCTATATTTCTGAGATGAGGTATTATGTACACTATTTACATTATGCGGACTATTGTCTTCATCTTTGTCGCCATATTTATTACAACGTTTCTGCCTTTCAGTATCAGTCTATATTTATGAGATGAGGTATTATGTACACTATTTACATTATTCGGACTATCGTCCTCATCTTTGTCGCCATATTTATCACAACGTTTTGGCCGTTGTACGCTCCGGCCTTCTTCAGGTGGTTGAACCCTTTCGTTCGCTCGGTGGGGTAGAATTTCTAGTTCCACGTGCCATGTCTAATGGATGTCAGTTATCAGTTATATCCTGTTAATTCCCCTCTCCAACTTCTCCACCGCCTTAACCAGGTATTGAACTGACACTCTTTGAGTCCTGTCATTGGATCTAACTAACGCCTTTATCCACTGTACCATGTGTCCTCAACGAGCGTAAGAAAAGGTTCAATTCGACATTCCAAACACCTGAAGAATGCCGGAGCGTACAGCGGCCGAAACGCTGTGATAAATATGGCAACAAAGATGAGGACGATAGTCTGAACAATGTAAATAATGTTCAGTCACTTTTTCATCGACTTGACGTAGAATCTCTCTGTATTTTCTACAAATATTTTCATGGCAACTGATCTGACCAGCTTTTATCCTTGGTGCCTCGACTTATATGCATTTAAGCGTGCTACTAGACTGGCAACTAGATTTCACGGTTTCACCGTTGAAGTGAAACCGTATGTTCTATTTTATTTGTTTCTTTTCCCGCACTTATCGCCTGTGGAACTGTATTCCTATTTCTTGCTCCCCTGCTTAAAAATACAAAAATAAATGCAACACCAATCGCCCTCTTCTAAATTTGTTCTTTTATTGGCCTTTCCATTCACTAATGTATTCTCATTCTCTTTCACTCCAAGCAACCCTTGCGTTGTTATTGCTTCGCTTGGGATGAAATGATAAAATATGAAACATTTGAAAAAATTGCCCCCACCTTCACCATCTGATTGAAACCAAATATTTTTTTAACATCTTTTAACCTCAAATTAACATCAAAATTACCTCCGTATTTTAACATCTGGTTTCGTTCTAACAGTTAACATCTGATGTAGCCTCCCCGTCTATTTGATTCAACACATTCCCTTTTAACTTCCTATTTGTCCCTCACTTCCATATTTGTCATCTGATTTAGCCCACAATGCTATTTTAGCCCTTGATTTACACCAAACCCCACCTTTTGTGCATCCTTTGTGATGTCAACGAACACTCGTTGCATCTTTTCTGATGCCAACTAATACTCGTTGTCACTTTCGTATTTCTCGTTGTAGTAGAGACTTTGTAATCGCAGACACAACTATATTAACGCCGTTGAACAATACTGGTGTCAGACGCCTTTGAATAACACTTGCACTAATAGTACTTGCTCGATAATACTTGCTCGAATAGTAATCCGTATAAATGATTTGTCATCTGATTTAGTCCACAATGCTACTTAGATATATAAATTAGCTGCCATATTTTAACCCTTGGTTCACACCAAATCCCACGTTTTATACAAATTAGGGATGCTAACGAAGACTCGTTGCCACTTTTGTGATGTCAACGAATACTCGTTGACACTTTTTCGTAATACTCGTTGTAGTAGAGACTTTGTAATCGCAGATACAACTATAGTAACGCCGTTGAACAATACTGATGTCAGACGCTTTCAAATTACACTCGCACTAATAGTACTTGCTCGATAATACTCACTCGAATAGTAATCAGTATAATGATCAGTATAGAGGAATCGTATAGACAATAGCGAATCTTATAGAGGATAGAATAGAAGTGAAGATCCGAATAGTAATAGAGGATAGACTAGAAATGACGATCAATTAGAAACACGCTACCTCCCATGTATGCGTTTCCCCTATGGTCACGTGGACTACTTAATTCAATAATGGGGTCGCCTGTGTTTGCTCACTGGCGATCTATGTTCAAAATCAAGTGCCGGCAGTAACAATTTATTCCTATTTAAAAATATATGATTTAGCCGACCCAATATTTGAGGCGCCATAATTCAAGACATCATAGACCAGAGCATGGGTGGGAAACCTTTTGAAATTCATCAAGGCCGCATTCACCAAGTGATTTTTTTTACTGTTACACATTTTATATCTTAAGCAAATAATGCATAAAATAGAATTTAATGAATAAATAATCTAATAAAAATAGACATTATAAAACTGGAAAATAAGACATGTTCAAACAAATAATTTATTTATCTTTTTGACAAATTAATGACTTCCTTGAATATTGCTTCTTTTGAGATAGCATGTTGATACTAGGCTCTAACATGGTGGTTTTTAGTTTTAATTGGTCTTCCAAATGCTCATCTGTCAACTGTGTTCTCAACGAATTCTCGATTCGTGTCAAGTATGTGAATGTAGTTTCCCAAATGTATGTTCAAGAAAAACATGAAATAAGTCGGCATCCCTGTTCATGAAGATGGGTATATTCTATCAGCATTTTCTAAATTTCAATGGTATCTTTCTTTCTGTCAAACAGAGTTTTCAAAATATTCAGAGAAGTCAATAAGCTCCATTTTCAACTCCTCCGGAGCCTCTGAAATGTTAGCTAATTGAGACTGAAAATCAAGCTTCAGGGTGACGTTATTCTTTTCAAAATCACTGAATCTTCTACTGTATTCTTCTATTAATGACTTTAAAACTGACTGATATTCCTGAAAAGATTCATAGATATTCTTTTCACCTCCACTCACAAAATTTCGACAAGTACGGAAAATGTTTTTCAGAAAGTTTTGATCAAGCAAGAAAGGACTTGAAAAATAACATATTCTTTCTAAATGAAATAATTTTTTGCTACATATCATATATTGATTTATTTTTTTACCTTGTAACGAAAAATGTATCTCATTTTGATTTGTCATTACATCACACATAAATGCAGCATCTCTTTGAAATTTTGTATCTGATAATGCACAAGACGTACTGTTTTCTTTGAAAGAGTCAATTATTTGCTCTCGTAAAGACAACGTTTTGACCACTACGTGCCCTCGTGCTAACCAGCGTATTTTTGAGTGTTAAGGCAAATACACTAATTACCACACCTTCATCAACATGATTCTAAAATGACGATGTTTCATGGTATTTGCTCATATATAGTTCACAATACTTATAATCTTTTTGTACGGTGTTATCTAAAGTAGCAGATTTTGCACAGAGATTTTGCTGGTGCAGAATGCAATAAAAAGAAATAAGTGCATTTGAAGCTATGGTTTCTATTTTTAGATGTGCAATGAATCCGTCATTTTTAAACCATTAAAGTTGGATCGCAATCTGTACTCACAATAAACAATTTAGTAAGAGTCAGCCCAACTTTATGGCATTTCTCTTTTAAGTTGTTGCCTGTTTCTCGTGTGCATCCTTTAAGCATGCCGAAAGCAATTAATTCTCCAAATAATTGAAACTTACCTTGAACGAATGAAATACAATACTTGTGCTCAAATACAGTAGAATCTGTCGATTCACCCAAAGCTATGAAGTTGTTTTTTTGTGTTTCTTGTTATATTTTGGAGCTGGTTTGTCCCGTTACTGGCCAATTCATGCTGTAGATCTCTATTAGTCATGGGTATGACTCCCATTTTTTTATATTTGCTAACTTCATCTGGATGTAAACATTTTATGACTTCTACAATGCGTTCCTTTATGAGCGCTGAGTCGCTGAACGTTTTGCCTTTTTTACTCAAGGAAATATGCAACTTTATAACTTACTTCTGTTGCAGCATTTTGTGAATCTAATGCAGAATCTAATAATTGTCCCTGCTTTTGCTTTCCAACCTTTTATTTCTGCAGTGCAATCCTTCGAGCTTCAACCCCCAATTTAGCAGACATATTGTCTTTATAAACAGTACAATGTTGTTACGCTTTGACTTTTTAACTGTTGAAATTGAATTATCACAAAGTAAGCAATACATTTTACCACTGTTAAACACCGAAAATATTGCAATTCCCATTCATCATTTAATGTCCTATTTTCTTCTTTCAAATTTCGTTTTAATTTTTCGGACATAATGGACTAATAGAGAAATGATTTTATTCTGAAAAGATAAATAAATAAATATTAGCAAAAAAATTGTTTATAGTTACGTTGTTCTGGAATTGTTCTCAATGGTCGACTGAACTTCCTTTGTTTCAATGACTTTTGTTTTGTTATTATCAGTTACTTTGTTCAGCAAAAAAACTAGGCTTAGAGATGCATTGTTGTTATTGAGAATCATGTTAATTTTCTGCACCAGAGATCAGTATACATAATCAAAATTAGTAAAATTATAAGGAGCAGTTAAAATATGCGGGCATCGCCATTATTAAAGTTGTAAAAGTTGTATTATAGCCTCAAATGAGAAAGGGAAATTTTATGTGAAAAGGGAAATTGTGATGGTTTACCTAGAGAAATATGGTTGTGGAAACCTGGCATCTAAATCTTCAGCTCCAACTCCGGCTTCAACATTTTAAATTTCCGGCTCCAGCTCCGGATCCCGCTCCAAGATCCATCTAGTCTCACAGTAATATTTGATAAACCTTATTGAAATTGTACCTTGCTCATTGCTTTTCATAGGCCATAATAGACGGATATTAATCTAAATTCTCACGAATATACATCTACCTTAGTTAATTCCTTATTATCGATTATAGTATAATCAATAATTGATTAATGCTAACAATATAAACTTAGCAACACATTTTAGTACAACACAATCATCCTTTCTTAAATATAAGTTCAATGTTTCAATGAAAATTCCAAAGAACAAATAATATTAAAAATATTAAAAAAAACATCGTTGTTAATTGAAGTGGTATTTGAAGGGTTAATTGATTAGTATTTGAAGGGTGATAGATGAAAAGAGTCAATGTTGAAAATATTTACTTACTCAGGTTGAGCAGTAGCAAGATGACGTACAGTTTTTAGAATTTTTCGCTGGCCGAAGGGAACAGAATTCGATTTCTTTTATATTACAGCAGTCCGTTGTTCGGTAATAGAAGTTTTTTTTGTAAGATGAGTCGTAGAAATAAATTTGTCATCAAATATTTGTTCTGAAAGGTCCACTGCTAAGTTGTATTACGTTTGCATCATTCTATGTCCAAATCTTTTCTTTTTTACTGTCTTGAGTCAGTTGTCAGCGCCTTCTATCTGTTTATATACCAGTTATTTTCTCGCAGCAGCTCGTAAATTGCTTTCTTTTCTTTTTCTCTAATTTCTCAAAAGCCATGCTTCACAGTGGTTGAATATTTATTTCTCACATAGTCTCGAGAATTCTTTGTTCCTCTCGTTTCCCGAAGGCGAGGCCACTCGTTGGTTGGATATTTGTTTCACACCTAGGGGCGATTTTTTTTCTTGAATTGGCGATTTCGTTAAGCAAGCTACGGAAGTTTTATTCTTGTTATTGTTTTTTTTAAATTTTTGACCTCTACAATAGTCATACTTACGGTATGAATAAAAATTAAATATAAACACTGATAAAAGATAGTTTGAAATTTGTGTTCTTTTTAGCGAAAGATTTTTTTTTTTTCATACTGTATATAAGACTTTTTTTTTTTTTGTTAAAAATATTTTTATCGAGTTTTTTTATCATGGAGAAAGAAACGGAAGAAAACGAAGACAGCTAGCTGAAACTTTTAGTAAGGGGGAAGTGAAAAGTTAGCCAAGGCGTAAGAAACAGACTCATCACTAAGTCACTAACTAACGAAGAATGCTGTTACAAGCAGAATAATATTAGTCTGATGATATATATAATTTTACTATAAAGATTTTAATGGTTCCAAGCTAACTCCAGGTAAGAAACATTAACCAAATCAAATCGCACTAGTCATGTATCTTTGATTACCAGTAACACAAGCTAAGAATGATAAATTTAATTATTGCTGAGAAAGAGGAAAATTTATTGTGAACTTTTAGTTTAGGGGGCTGTAGCCTGAGTTTTTACATTTTTGGCTGGCTTCGGCTCAGGCTTCAGCTTTTCTAAATTATCTGGCTGCATAGCCCAGCTCAAAAGATGCAGAAGGCCCAGACGGACGCATGTTCCCCAGCTCTGGACTTTTTTTAATGTGCCGTGTCCTTTCAGGACGTAGGCGATCATGTCTCTCCACTTCCCACTATCCCTTGTGGCTCTCAGTAGGTTTCGTCCTTCTGCCACCTCCCCAGACCACCTTCTGTCATCCACTTGCTCGAGTCAGGTATGTCATGCGTTGCTTTCCTTTGTCTCACTTTCCTTCTATTCGACCTGTGAGTATCAGATTTTCCAGGCCCTCTTTTCTCATTACGTGTCCCAGAAACTTCAGCTGCCTCTTCCTGATGTTAAGTATAAGCCTCCTCCTTCTTTGCATCTTCGCCAAAACCTCATCGTTGCTCACACGCTCAGTCCATGATGCCCTCAGCATCCTACTGTAGAACCACATCTCCGTCGCCTCTAGTCTCTTCTTCATCTTTGAGGAGAACACCCAACATTCACTGCCGTAAGGAAGGAGAGATGTCACGTAACGGCTTAATACTCTTTTCTTTGTTACCAAAGAAATCCTACTCTTTTGTAATACTCTGCCCAGGTTTTGGAATGCGTCCTTGGCCATCCTAATACGTCTACGGATCTCAGTGCCCTACTTACCGTCCTCTGTCAAAACACTTCCCAGATATTTAAACTTCTGCACCGGCTTCAGTTTAGTGTCTCCCGACCTGCAAATCGCATTTCGGTCTCATCCTTTTACTGATGACCATGTATTCTGTTTTCTTGTATTTAGGCTTAGTCCTTTCTTCTCGCTCTCCTTCGCTATCTTCTGTAAGAGGTTTTGTAATTTCTCTTCCGTGTCTGCTATCAGTACTATGTCATCTGCATATCTTATTTTGTGTCTGCCAGTGTTGAATCCCGGTAGGATTTCCAATTCTCGCAGAATTGCCTCGCTGTATAGGTTGAATAGATCCGGTGAGAGGACGCAACCTTGCCTTACGCCCCTTTCTGTTTTTGTATATTCGCTGAACTCGTTCTCTATGCGCAGCCAGTATAGGTTCTTGAGTATTCTAATATCCTACCCGAATATATCAAGGTTGCTGGGCAGTTCCAGCAGATCCTTGTGTCATATTTTGTCGAAGGCCTTTGCATAGTCTATGAAACATAGTTACACGTCCTTCTGCATTTCTGATAATGTTCTGAGCATGAATATCGCGTTCCTTGTTCTGGTGTCTTTAACAAACCCGCACTGTTCTTGTACTATCTCTGGCCTAATTCTGCAGAATACGGATGACGAGTTTTGTTACGTGGCTCAGGCTGATTGTTCACTGGAGTTCACATACGGTTGCGCCTGGTTTCTTAGGGATTGCTATGAAGATAGATCTGCCGAGATCTTCCGGTATATCACCACTGTTGTAGATTTAATTTATTATTTCTGTGATCTTGTCTATGCCAAAGTCATCTAAGGCTGTCAGCATTTCCGTTAATATATTCGCTCCAGCGTTGAAGAATTTTTTTCCTTCTCTAATATCATCGTTACATCCTTTGATTTTAAACAGCCTGTTGACGGGCATGTCTTCTGTTAGTTGCCTCATCTGTGCCTATCTCCTTTGCTTGTAGTACTCAATCTCTCTATTTCTGCACATTTTTTGTTTAGCCACTCTTCTTTAGCCTGCCTGTATTTCATTGTGTCATTTCCTGTATTCCGTTCCGTATCTTGGCAAAGTTTTCTCTCTCCTTTGCATCATGTTGAGAATCTCATCAGTCATCCATTCGTTTTTTCTTCTTCTTCTTCTTCCCTTCTTTCGGATGATATCGTTCGCTGATGCCACTAAAGCGTCTCTTAGCCCGTCCTATTTCAAGTTTCCGTTGTGTCCCACGTATCTTCTTTTCACATTGTCCATATATTTTTCTTTCAGGTTCGGGTCGCTCAGGAGTTTGTTGTACTACAACCTGGGTGCTGTGATATGTTTCTTCAGTTTCCGCGGTTTACATATAACAGGGCGATGATCGCTTTCGCTG
>OZ038500.1:76816478-76836478 GCA_964036315.1 Acanthosepion esculentum
CTTGAATTCATGAAGCCTGGCAAAGCAGCTCATCGGAGCAATTACCGTGAAAGTATTTTTTTTAAAAGACAAAGCGAGTGAATAATAAGTTCTACTCAAGCAACTTCTCGCTAACCACTAACCTGTGTAGACTCCTCCGAACAGGATACTTGCCCGATCACTACAATCTTCGCATTTTCAAGGCTTGGGTAAACCATTATCTCCTACTCTTGGGTTAACCATTATCTCCTACTCTTGGGTTAACCATTATCTCCTACTCTTGGGTTAACCATTATCTCCTACTCCTATAGACACAAATGGCCTCCTAACTTAACCCTCGACTTCGAGTAGCCCCCACCCCAAAAATATTAGAAATATTGAAAAAGTAAATAAAAAATAATAAAAGTCTGTCTATATTTCTGAGATGAGGTATTATGTACAGTATTTACATTAGTCGGACTATTGTCCTCATCTTTGTCGCCATTTTTGTCACAATGTTTCGGCCGTTGTACGCTCCGGCCTTCTTCGATCACTGACACATGGTACAGTGGATAAAGGCGTTGGTTAGATCCAGTGACAGTCCCAAAGAGTGAGAGTTCAATACCCGGTTCAGGCAGTGGAGAACTTTCAGAGGGAAAATTAGCAGGAGATAACTGATAACTGACATCCATCAAACATGACTCGTGGAACTAGAACAGTCTACCCCAGTGATCGAAATAAAGGGTTCGGTTCGAAATTCCAACCACCTGAAGACGGCCGGAGCGTACAACGGTCGAAACATTGTGACAAAAATGGCGACAAAGATGAGGACAATAGTCCGACTAATGTAAATACTGTAAAAAATAAGAAATAATGAACTTTTGTTGTTTTATATCAGACACCCATAAATGCAAAATTGCTGTACAAATACATATATTTAAAGACATTTTTGATATGTTTAACGTTCTTTTTATAGATACAAGTATTTGAGCAAATGCTCTGTTTTATAATAAACAGTATTAAATAACATTTACCGGCCTGAATGTCCGAGAAATTTTCATAGAAAATTTTCGTTCTCCGACAGGAATCGAACCTGTATCCTATACGGAACCGTCATTTCGCGTGACGTGCCTTAACCGTTCGGCCAAAGAGAAGCGTCTTGTCAGCAATGTCGATTTTACTATCTTTAAACTTAAATCTTCCATGAATCTCTTCTATTCATATCTGCTCTTAGCGTATCAAATGTAAACAAATGACGTCATACATTTTTGAATTGGACAGAGTCCGACAATTTATTTAAAGACATTTTTGATATGTTTAACGTTCTTTTTATAGATACAAGTATTTAAGTAAATGCTCTGTTTATAATAAACAGTATAAAATAACATTTACCGGTTTGAATACTTGTATCTATAAAAAGAAAATTAAACATATCAAAAATGTCTTTAAATAAATTTTCGGACTCTGTCCAATTCAAAAATGTATATATATATATATATATATATATATATATATATATTATTTCGCCCAAAACAAGGTGACGATGTCAGTAGGCAGCTTGAGGGTACAGAGAGTGAAAGTGAATGAGAAGAATTTAGTGAGGAAAGGACAATAAAGAAACAGGTTTCAGAAAGACGAAACATGTCGACTGGCGGTGCATTTAAGTTTTTGAAGATTGTAGGGAATAGCGAAGCAAAAAATCGCAAGGGATTTCCACAGGCGAGAATCGCGAGAAAAGAGACTGTCAGAATAGAACCAGAGGTTGGGGGAGAGGAAATCTCATCAGAATAGTTTCTATGAAAATATTTGTAGAATCGACAGAGGGAAACCACGTCCCGTCGGTGAGAAACTGACTGAAATTGAGATGCAAAGTCAGGGTCGATTGCACCGCAGATACTTCTTTGAATTTTGAGAAGAATCTCATGATATACAGCAGGAGCAACCAGACAAGATACGGCAGCAGTTGTAGTGATTGATTTTGTATACAAAAAGAGATAGATAGATAGATAGATAGATAGATAGATAGATAGATAGATAGATAGATAGATACAAAAAGAGATAGATAGATACATAGATAGATACAAAAAGAGATAGATAGATAGATAGATAGATAGATAGATAGATAGATAGATAGATAGATAGATAGATAGATACAAAAAGAGATAGATAGATAGATAGATAGATAGATAGATACAAAAAGAGATAGATAAATACATAGATAGATACAAAAAGAGATAGATAGATAGATAGATAGATAGATAGATACAAAAAGAGATAGATAGATACATAGATAGATACAAAAAGAGATAGATAGATAGATAGATACAAAAAGAGATAGATAGATAGATAGATAGATACAAAAAGAGATAGATACAAAAAGAGATAGATAGATAGATAGATACAAAAAGAGATAGATAAATAGATAGATAGATAGATAGATAGATAGATACAAAAAGAGATAGATAGATAGATAGATAGATAGATACAAAAAGAGATAAATAGATACATAGATAGATACAAAAAGAGATAGATAGATAGATAGATAGATAGATAGATACAAAAAGAGATAGATAGATAGATAGATAGATAGATACAAAAAGAGATAGATAGATAGATACAAAAAGAGATAGATAGATAGATAGATAGATAGATAGATAGATAGATACAAAAAGAGATAGATTGATATATAGATAGATAGATAGATAGATAGATAGATAGATACTTACATGTTGATGGATAGATACAAAAAAAGAGATAGATAGCTAGATAGATAGATAGATAGTTAAGATATAGACAAATTTAGGTTTCCATTTCTATTATTTATTTCCCCAGAAAATATATTTTCCTGACTCACCAGTTCACATCTCTAGATACAAAAGAATTAGGTTTCTTTTATTTTTGATACAATTTTTGAGGGATAGTTTTAGATTGATATAAGGTGACAGAGGTGGTTGGAGGAATATGAAAAGGTCCATCTTGGAAACGTAAGTAGGAATAAGGCTGTTTTTAAAACATCCTTAATAAATTTAATTAAGGTTGTCTATTTCTTAATTATTTAATTAAGATTTGCTCTGGTTTTATATTGAGCTCTTTGGATCACATCCTCTTTGGAATTATACACACGGATTACCAAACCCTTCATTATATATATATATATATATATATATATATATATATATATATATAGATAGATAGATAGATAGATAGATAGATAGATAAAGAGAGAGAGAGAGCGTCTGTTGTGTGCCTAATAATCTATGAGAAGAAATTAGTGATGACATGGTCTGTTATAAAAGAATCTCATCCAGACTAGATATAGACAATATAGTTAAATACACGAACGAATATTTGATTTATAAATGTGCTTGAAAGGTTTTCTCGCACGACACAGTCAACCAATCTTCCTTTATATATATATATATATATATATATATATATATATATATATATATATATATATATATATATATATATATATATATATATTTAGTGATTTTTCAAGCGTAGCTGAGATGCGTCACAAGGCCGAAAGTATCCTAATTGAGTGCCCTATACTTCCGGCTTTACGCGGCATCTATGCTACGCTTGAAAAATCACCATATATATATATATATATATATAGATAGATAGATATATAGATAGATAGATAGATAGATAGTCTGTTGTATATCCAGTAAGCTATGAGAACGAATTTGTGATGAAATTGTCTGTTATAAAAGGAAACAAAAAAAAAAGAAAAGAAAGAAATATGAAACTAATGAATGTATATAGGTCAAGTATTGTGGTAAGGGCTTCAATTGATTTTGAAGACATTCCAATCACTGATACTTAAGAACCGGTTAAGTGCGATCGGCCCCAATGCTCACTCAACCTCGCTTTTATCAAGATAATATTGTATTCAGGCAAATACCTGAGAGTTATCTCACACCCAGAATAGGTAAGAGTTATAAGAAAACTGGAGAAAGTTAATTAGGCATGCAGGGCATTTTGTATACGAATAATTTTATGTGTGGAAAACAGTAGCAATACACGCGTAAACATAATCCCTCACAGCAGCCATATATATATATATATATATATATATATATATATATATATATATATATATATATATATATATATATATATATATATATATATATATATATATGCACACACACACACACACACACACATATATATATATACATATACGTGCATATTTTTAGGAAATAGATTAAATTCGACATATTGTTATTTTTTATTTATTTTGTTTTATTTTTTGTTTATTTTGTTTTGTTTTATAGATACTAATATTGAAGTATTTTTTTTTTAAACTAATTCAACTACTTTTTATTCAACTACATCTATCGGCATGAATATTTGAGAAATCTTGTGAGAAAAATGTCCGTTCACCGGCAGGATTCGAACCTGCATCCTCTATGTCAGGTTTACCTCATAGTGTATGCAGGTTCAAATCCTGCCGGAGAATGAATATTTTTCTCACAAGATTTCTCGAAGAAATAGATGTAGCTGGATAAAAAAAAATACTGTTTATTTAAAGAACAGAGCATCTACTCGAATATAAGTATCCATAAAAAATAACGTATATATATATATATATATATATATATATATATATATATATATATATATATATATATATATATATATATATATATATATATATATATATATATATATATATGTATGCAGGTGTGCAGAAAAATAGGAAAGAACACGTTAGGTAGATAATCCGGTGTTCCTTAGTATTTAGCTTTATTTTCAAAAGAACAGTGCTCCATACAGAAGTAGAGCTTATATTATAATATTTTTAGTCTTTAAAAATATGATTCCTTCGCTATGTAAGAGTTCTCATGTTTCAAAAGCAAGAGCCGAGACCACTAACATAATTTTTGAAGTTATGCTTCCTTGTCAAGCGAGAATTTTGGAAAATTCTCGCTGGTAGCGGGTTCAGACACCTTAACTCTACATAACTTCAAAAATTATGTAAGGGGTCTAGGCTCTCGCTTTTGAAACATGAGAACTCTTATATAGCGAAGGAATCATATTTTTAAAAACTAAAAATATTATAATATATTATATATATATATATATATATATATATATATATATATATATATTTATATAAAAGTGAACATAGAAGTCAACACTTAGAGGCGACACTCTGTTTCATGCTAGATGCAATCGTCAGGCCACGAGTGCTGTTATTTTTCTCGGCTATTTATATATATGAGTCAGTGGCTCATTGTGGATAGTCTATTTTGGCGGTTATTTTACCGGAAGTCTTTTATTTGTTTATTTATTTATTTGGGTTAAATTATTTTGCTTGTTTTTATTTATTTTTATTTTTATTTCTTATCTTATATATTTATTTATTTTGATCAGTGTTTTTATTAACGTAGTAAAAAATTTTTTATATAGCTTATTTAATAGTTTTGTTTTTGTTTGGGAAGATAATTAAAGCTATTTGTTCAATTTTGGGGTTGATTGTTGTAGTTTGTTCTAACTATTATTTTGGCGGGAACAGTTTTTAATTTGTTTATTACTTCATGTATTTATTTGGATTGATTATCTTTATTTGTTTTTTCTGACGGCTAGTTTATCGGTATCGGTTGTTAGTTTATTTATATATTTAGATCAGTTTATTTTAATTGTTATTATTTAATTGTTATACTGTATATTTCTACTTTTTTGGTTTTCGATTTTTAAGTAACGTAGTATATTATTTATTTATTTTTTTATTCATTTTATTTTATCTTTATATAACAGTTATAGCTATTTTTTTTGTCCGATTGTTGGTTTGATATTTATAGTCTAACTAATATTTTGGTCATAATAGTTTGCTAATTTGTTTATTATTTACTTTATTGATTTTGTTTCTTATTTTTTATTCTATTTCGTCTAACAGGTGTGATTTGGTAATTTGTTTGGATTAGTTTATTTTGCTTATTTTATTGTCATTTTGTTTATTTATTTATTCCGTTTTCGATTTTTAAGTAACGTAGTAAAAATTTGTTTTCATATCTGCACTTTGAGATGAGCTCGGATCTTTTATTTAATTTATTTTGGTCTGGGAAGTTAATGATAGCTATTTCTTCCTCCAAGCAAAGTTTGCATGTTTTTGATTGGTTGTTGTAGGCTGATGATCTTTTCCTTATTTTCCAAGATATTTTTGGTGTGGTCTGCGTTTGGTTTTTAATTTCCCAGATATACTTAGAAAACATTGTGCTGTTCGCATATTTACTATTTGTGAAAGATGTTTTGTGTACATAATTTCTTTGTTTCCAGGGTCCTTCAGTTACTCCTATGTATACTTTTTCTTCATTATCTGGTGATCTTATCGTGGCTTGGTATATTACGTTGTTTTGTAAAAGATTATCGTTTAAGGGACATTCGTTCTTTATTCTGCAGTTGCACCTGGGTTTAATTTGTTCGTGTGGTTTGTTGATAATTTTTATGTTGTGCTTTTTTATTATTTGTGCCATGTTCTCGGTGCAATTGTTGCTGATTTTTACTGTGTTTTTGTTGAATATTTTGTGTAGGGTGATGAATTCCGGGAAGTGTTTGTGTAAGAGTTTGAAGAATATTTTTCCTACGTTTGTTTTTACGTTTTTTCTGTACGGTGGGTTGAAACATGTGATATTTCTTTTCCTGTTGGCCTTTTTTGTGTTCTGTGGTGAGTATGTGAGTGTTGCTGGGAGTCCGCTATCTTTTAGGGCTGTTTCGTATTCTTTCTCAGCTTTGTTAAATATAGATTCATCGAAGGAATTGTCGGAAAGCCTGAGATTAATCGATTTTGGTATCTGTTTGATTATAGAAGACGTGTGGTTGGAAGATGTGTGTATATAGAGTGGTTTATCATTGGGTTTTCTGTATGGTTTGTATGTGCCTTCTCTTAGGTTGAAGGTAACATCTAGAAAATCTACTTCGTTTATGTTAGTTTTTATATCTATGTCGAATCCGTTATTTTTGAAAATCTTTATTATTGATTTTCTAGTTTTGTCTGTGTTTTGTTTGTTACAGTTTCTTAAGATTATGAGACTGTCGTCCCTGTAGAGTCCTGTGTCATTTATATCGATTATTTTGCTTAGTTCGTGTAGTAAGTAAATACCTACGATTTCGCATGTTCAGCACCGTCAAAGCATCCCATTGTAGTGTCAAATATCCCATCTTTCTTTATCCATGCTTCTTCATGGTGAAATAATAATGATTTACGGGAGTGCTTAATGATGTCGATTTCGTTTGGTTTTATTATTATTTGTTCCTGAGCTAAGTTGATGGCCTTATCTAACATGTGTTCTCTTATGGATGTTAAAATTCTTTTATGTCTAATTGTAGGAAGTGGCAATTTTGTTTGTTATTTATGCTGTGGAACCAGTCAATAGTAGCTTTTGTGTTTTTCCACTGGTTTACTCCTAACTACTTCCTAAGTTCAGAATTAATTCTTTCTAGTATCGTTTAACTTATTTTACCTAGTTCGCTTTCGGTTGGGTTTATGAGTCTGCATGCAGGGTTGGTTTTGAAATTTTCTTTGTGGTCTTTTAGTGTGATAAAGGCTTGCGCCTTGCTGATGCAACTTATTCGGTCATTTAGTTCTAATTTTTTGGCGATTGCTTTAGCTTCCTTATTGATATCGTGTTCTATTGTTTTTGGTGCCTTTTTGTATGTTTTGGTTATGTTGTTCTTGAGTAATTTATTGTGCGTAGGTGGGGGGTAGTTTGTATAAATTTCTTGTTTGAGGAAAAAATAGATAGCATTACCTTCCCAGGCCAAAATAAATTATTAAATAAAAGATCCGAGCCCATCTCAAAATGCCGACATGAAAACAAATTTTTACTACGTTACTTAAAAATCGAAAACGGAAAAAAAAAATAAACAAAATGACAATAAAATAATCAAAATAAATTAATCCAAACAAATTATCAAATCACACCTGTTAGACGAAATAGAATAAATAATAAGAAACAAAACCAATAAAGTAAATAATAAACAAATTAGCAAACTATTATGACCAAAATATTAGTTAGACTATAAAATCAAACCAAAAATCGGACGAAAAAAATAGCTATAACTGTTATATAACGACAAAAAAATGAATAAAAAATTTTAAAAAAATAATATACTACGTTACTTAAAATTCGAAAAAAAGAGAAAATATACAGTATAACAAATAAATAATAACACTTAAAATAAACTAATCTAAATACATTCAAATATATAAATAAACTAACAACCAATACCGATAAACTAGCCGTTAGAAAAATCAAATAAATATAATCAATCCAAATAAATACATGAAGTAATAAACAAATTAAAAACTGTTCCCGCCAAAATAATAGTTAGAACAAACTACAGCAATCAACCCGAAAATTGAACAGATAGCTTTAATTATCTTCCCAAACAAAAACAAAACTATTAAATAAGCTATATAAACAAATGGCTTGTTTTAATATTTATCAGGTTTTAAAAAATAATATTACTAAAATCCCCTTGGGCATTTTTTATTCTATTACATTTCCAAGCTTTGATCGAAATGCTAAGTTGGTTACCACATTCAAGACTGAAAATGACTTTGTTTTGAATCACTAAGCAATTTTTGTTATAGAAGCCATCAACAAAGATGACTCAATTATATATAAATACTAGCAGTATGAACCGTCTTCGACCGGGTCTTTCATTCCTGGGAATTTTTACCGTTCAGTTGGATTAGTTTAACTTTAAAGTCAACCCACCTGAAAATCAATATTAGTAACAACAATTGGGTGCAACTGAGGCACATCCCCAAATGGAGGGTTAATAATTTGATTTGTGGGAGTGGCCCTGAAATGTGCCGTTTTTGCGTTCTCGTTCTTGTTTCAGCTTCACGCAGAGCAGCTGCTGAAGGAGCGTTTCTTCTCAGCTGTTGAGTCATTTGATCACCATTTTCAGCCTCGCGCGCAGAAGCGTTCAGGTATGCTCTTATGAAAAGCCGATGGCTAAGTTGATCTCTGGACTCAGTGGCTCTGATTGAAGCATTCCGAGAGGCATTTTGAGACAGGCTAACTGAACGTTCTAAAGACGATTCGTTATCTCTTATTCGCATGGCGGACCTGGCGGCAGTGGTTTTGCGACCTAGGCAAGTTCTTTTCTTTCGTGACATGTCTTAGGCAAGTCTGAATTGTCAAATGGAATGCGTGGGCAAATGCCAGAAGAGAACGCTGTAATGCTACAGGGATCACTAAACTCGAATACCTTTAGGAAAGTTTGGAAAAATAAATGTTGAATAATAAAAAATCTTAATAGCTAAATCTAAATATAACGTAAAACTCTGTATCAGTAAATGTCCTTCTATCCTTTATTTTGTCTAACCTAGAGACTCTTAATGGTGATTTTCTAAGCGTAGCTTAGGTGTGGCACAAGGCCGAAAGTTGTGGGCACCGAGTGAGGATCGAACTCACTAACCACTTTTAATTGTTTTAGCGAGATCCTTGCTTGCTGACTGTTGCACCACGTCAAAGTACCCAGCGATTTTCTAAGCTTTACTTAAATGTAGCACAAATCCGAATGTACGAGGCACTTAGTGAGGATCCAACTCACTACTTAGTCGAAACTGTTCTAGTGAAACGCGCTTGCTAACCCTGGCGTCAAGTGTCCTGTGATTCTCTAACTTTGGACAGATTAAAATTGTAGCAATCGTGAAAACATCCTCTTGTCAACCGGTTCCACAAAGCGCCATTCGTGGGAAGAATCGACTCGTGTGCAAGAATCTGGCCGAATGGAATACGAAGGGGATGAGGGTGGTTCATAGGACAACAGGTCATAGCCGGGAAGGTTAGAACCGGTGCGACTAAGGAATGCAGTTCGTCTGAACACTCTCGTGTGTCTGTTATAGACTTCAGAGCAAACCGGATTACCAATCTATGAATTCTCATTGTAAATTTTGTTCTATATGGCGATTTTGTAAGCGTACCTTAGATGTGGCACAAGGCCGAAAGTTGTGGGCACCTAGTAAGGATCGAACTCACTTTAAAGTCGTAACTGATATAGCGAGACAAGCTTGATAACCATTACATCACGCCGAGGTACCCAACTACTTATCATATCGTGATTTTCAAAGCGTAGCTTAGATGTGGCACAAGGCCGAAAGTATGGGGTACCTAGTGAGGACTGAACTCACTTTAAAGTCGTAACTGATCGAGCGAGACAAGCTTGATAACCATTACATCATGCCGAGCTACCCAACTACTTATCATATGGTTATTTTCTAAGCTAGCTTAGATGTGGTTCAAGGCCGAAAGTATGGGGCACCTAGTGAGGATCAAACTCGTTACTCTTAACGATAATAACAGATTTAGGTATTCAGATTTAAAAATCATTTTTTCCATACATTTTAAGTTTTGATGCTTTGTAATCTCAAAATGCGTGTATGTATGTATGTATGTATGTATGTGTGTGTGTGTATGTATGTATGTGTGTGTGATCGGATATTGTTTATGCGTTTCCTCAGTTTTCATCCGATTCCGGTGAAATTTTTTTTTGATAGATAATTCGTCAGTGCCAGTTTTGAGTCCAAATTACACATTCCTCTTCTTTTGTCCAAGTTTCAATCTCTCTCAAGTGAGGTTACCTTTCCCGTTGCATAAAGCCTACTACTGCAGTTTTAAGGAGGTGTTTTCATTGTCGCTTATACCCATTCCCAATTTAATTTTTGTTTTATTGTCCTGCCTGTTTTTGCATTGCATCCACCGAAGTAATAAGTAAACTTGCTTTTTTATTATTCAACATTTATTTTAGTTATTCGAGCTTAATGATCCCTGTAGCATTACAGCGTTCTCATCTAGTATTTGCTCATGCATTCCATTTGACAATTCATACTTGCCTAAGACATGCCACCAAAGAAAAGAACTTGCCTAGATCGCAAAACCTCTGCCGCCAGGTCCGCCATGCGAATAAGAGATGAGGAATCGTCTTTAGAACGTTCAGTTAGCCTGTCTCAAAATGCCTCTCGAAATGCTTCAAACAGAGCCACTGAGCCCAGAGATCAACTTAGCCATCAGCTTTCCAGAAGAACATACCTGAATGCTTCTGGGCGCGAGGCTGAAAATGATGATCAAACGACTCAACAGCTGAGAAGAAACGCCCCTTCAGCTGCTGCTGAAGCGTGAGGCAGAAACAAGATTGAGAACGCAAAAACGACACTTTTCAGGGCCACCCCATTCAAATTATTAACCCTCCATTTGGGGATGTGACTCAGTTGCACCCAAATGTTTTTACTAATATTGATTTTCGGGTGGGCTGACTTTAAACTTAAACTGCTCCAAGTGAACGGTAAAAATTCCCAGTAATGAAAGACCCAGTCGAGGACGGGTTATACTTCTAGTCTTTATATATAATTGAGTCATCTTTGTTGATGCCTCCATAATAAAAATTGCTTAGTGATTCAAAACAAAGTCATTTTCAATCTTGAATGTGGTAACCAACTTAGCATTTAGATTAAAGCTTGGAAATGCAATAGAATTAACAATGCCCAAGGAGATTTTAATAATATATTTTTTTTACATCTGATAAATATTAAAACAAGCCATTTATGAAATAAAAAGTTACATAAAATAATTAAGACAATTTTTCTAACACTATTTATTTCGTATATGGTAAGATTGTGCAGCGTTGTACCTTGGACCGGCACCTAGGTAGGATTTAGATGGTACGATTTGGGTAATGGCTGTGACTGAACGTAGAAAAGTTGACTTGGTAGAAAAGTGACTAAGTTGTCGAAATATCACAGACGACGAAGAACAGTTAAAGGAAACCTGATTTATTCATTTGCTTCACCAGTGAGAGGAGACGGCTGTTTTCTTTTTATGTGCCGTGTCCATTCATGACGTAGGCGATCATGGCTCTCCACTTACCTCTATCCCTTTTAGCTCTCAATAAGTTTTGTCCCTTTGCTACTTCCCCCCAGGTCATGTTCTATCATCCACTTTTATTAAGCCCGGTAGGTATTTCATGCTTGTCTCTCTTTCCCTCTATTCAACATGTGAATATCAGATTCTCCAAGCCCTTCTTTCTAATTAACGTGTCCCAGAAATTTCAGCTGCCTCTTCCTGGTGTTAATTATTAGCTTCCTCCTTGTTTTCTTCCTCTCCAAAGCCTAATCATTGCTCACACGCTTGGTTCATGATATCCTCAGCATCCTTCTGTAGAAACATATCTCCGTTGCCTCGAGTCTCTTCTTCATATTTGAGGAGACCGTTCAACATTCGCTGTCGCAAAGGAGGACAGATATCACGTAGCAGTTCAGTATTCTTTTCTTTGTTACCAAAGAAATCCTCCAGTCTCGTAATACTCTGTCTAGCTTTTGGAATGCGTCTTTGGCCATCCTAATACGTCTCCGGATTTCAGCTTCGCATTTACCTTCCTCTGACAAAACATTTCTCTGATATTTACATTTTCGCACCTGCTTGGTTTTAGTGTCCCCGACCTGTAAACGGATGTTAGACTTTTTTAAAAAAAAGTAGTGACCGAATAATGTCAGCTAGGTTTCATTTCTCGTAACGGAGGGCAGGCTGACACTAATTAGCAAAATGTCCCCTCTTAATTTTTGTCCTCATACCAGCTTAATAATAAAAAAAGTCATAATTTGCAAATATTTTAAACTATTTCCTGCCCAATACAAAACACAAGCGTCATTCAAAGAAGAGGGTTACTGAACAAGGTAGTTTTCTAAACGTAACAGGTGGAGATTTGAACTGTAGGTTATTAGGATATGTAGGATAGATAAGGGTTGACTCTTGAGTTTAGGGTTGTAATAATCGAGGAAACGTCATTTCGGGACTCTGTTCCACAAAGCCTTAAGAAGAAGAAGTCTGAACTTCCTTCTTAACCCTAGAACACTAAGCATCAATTAAAGTTACACCACTACTAACCATGGGTATATCATACCCGATTTTGAAAATATCAACAACAAAAAAATATTAAATATAAATCTTTATTTGAAATATTTTACATGCAGGCACTTCAAACTTTGTACTTTGAGATAACATTAATAGGAACTGAAAAAACATTATTTAGGTAAGAAAATCAGGTATTGAAAATTGTAATTAAAAATAGGAAAATTTGCGCTGGGTACTATATACCCATGGTTCGTTTTCTATTGTTAATGACAGAATATAAAGAGAATAAGGATGATTCACTACTGTGTCCGTGGTATGGCGGGAATTAGATGTAAAAGTCTGAACTGGTGGAACAAAAGAATCTAGCTCGTCAGAACATTTACCATGGAAATAGCGATTGGATTTGGGATGTTGCGTCTATGGGAAAGAGGTTGTAAGGTGGAAAATGATTTATCATCTACAAGTCCGCGTAAACTCTGTCAAGACTGTAATGTGAATATTGAGCAACTCCAGTCCAGATATGAGATCAAATGTTTGTTTTTGTTTTGATCAGCCTCTTGTGAAGACACAGCATGGATGAAAGATTCGAGACCAGTATTTTTTGGAGCTATATAAAGAGCCTGTCATTTTCCCAGTATCTTTAGCTACGGAGGGAGCGTATAAATGAGTTCCCACTTGAGGTGTAGGGTTAAATTGAGTACAAATGAAATCTCAAAGCAAGGAGAGAGCACCCATTCATTGTGATTTGTGCTTAAGTTCACATCAGTTGAAACACCGGTTCCCATACGACCATGAAGCCACTTCGAGCCGGGTCAGTACCTAGATATGGTCACCGCTTGGGAATTCCAGCTGTTATAAGCTCGGTTGTACGATTGGCATTATGAATAACGGCTTGGAATGTGAAGTCGGAGAGCCGAGTTCCAATTCTAGTCGGGTTCGTTATATTCACTTGCGCGCAAATACCCTCGAGGATGGTATGAAGCCACCTATTCTCCTCCCAGCTATGGGTTAAATAGTAAAAATTGCATCAGTAAATCATTATTATCTCCCAACTTTTATCTGCAACAATTTAAATGCAATGTCAATCGCTATCTACTGTCCTCGTGATCACTTTTTTCTCTTTCTCCACATTATTAATGTTTCTCTTACTAATTCTTTCACACTCAGTAACCCCTTGTGACTTAATGGTTTTACTGCCTTGAATGGGATGAAACTGATTAAAAAAAAAAAATTATTCCCTCCTATTTCTTTAATGACCTGCATTCATATTCATAGTTAAGTTTGAATATTTTAAGATGGTACGGGATGGGGAGGTTCCACGGGTAATTTAGAATCGTAATAGACGCAAGGAGCTTATTTAATCCTTAACATAAAAAATTATAAGAGATCCGAACATAAAAATCGTGTACTACCTGTACAATGTATTGTTATAAATGGAACACGGACATTCTGAATGAAAAATAGATTGGGAGAATTATAAAAATCTTTCGTACAATATTGTTTAGATTGATGTAAATTTGAACAACTGGGGTCCTGTCGACAGTCGTACACGTGTTCGTATAACGTTATCCTTTGTTCAATTAAAATAGCTGCATATGAAAATATATTTTGTATTTACGTTAGGACTTTAATCTAAATTGCGAAAACGAAAATTAAGTTATATAAAACATCATTCAAAGTGGACGTTTCTGGGTGAATCAGTTATGAATTAACCAACAGGGTCGCTGTTAGGGTACAGGTAAAAAAAAATGTTTTTAAAAATTGGCGCATTACAATGACCCTATTTCCATGTAGACAGCTTTAATTTATGCTGTAATCTCGGTAAATCTCATGAAACCAAATCGGATTGGTGATGACAGAAACTCCGAAAAGGAGCCAGTCGTCATTAGTGGAGCGATGTGGTAATTATATCCACGGCAATAAGCCAGGATACAACACGAACAAAATTGCAATATAATCTCCAGTAAAAAAATGCAATAATAATAACAGAAAATTTGCAATATGAGCACTCGTAAAAATGTTTGCTGAAACATTAGGATTATAAGTCCCCAAAATTCATACTCAGGTCTCCTCAGTGGAGGCATATTAACCTCAATGGTTTATTTAATGCCGACAAAATTTTCATTGATGGTAATATTTTTTTCCAAAACTTTCTGTTAATATTTTTTCCTTCAAAAATCTATTTCTGGTAAAAAATTTTCCTTCACTGGTAATATTTTTTCAAAAATGTCTTGCTGGTAATATTTGTTTTTCAAAAATGTATTGCTGGTAATAATTTTTTTACGAAGTATTTCTGGTATTAAAACCTATTTTTATATTCTCATAGTGTTTATACCCGAGTTTCGGGGTTAACTATTTGCCCATATCTGGGACCCTAACAGGTGCTATCAACCCGGGTCAGGGTGGACCTAGGAACATCAGCAATTAAGAGGTGGTTCCACGCTCCTCAAAGCCTCCTGACCAGAGGCCTTGCTGCTGGACGTAGTTTATCGTCTTACCCAGGACGCGGATGTAGTTTATCGTCATATCCAGGACAGTAAAGGATATAACTGAAACAAATATATTTTGTATTGGCCCTTGGAACTAGAAACTACCCCAGTGGGCGAAAATGGAGGGATCGATTCGAAATTCCAATCTGTTGAAGAAGCCTGGAGTGTACAACGACCGAAACGTTGTGAATATAGCAACGAGGTTGAGGATAAAAGTCCGAATAAGTGAAGTTTGTGGAGTTTAGTTTTAAGCCACAGCTTTTGAAGAGAAATAAACACTGCGGACTTAGTTTGTATTAACCAATCAGATGAGTCATTTGTTGCTGAGCAGTGGAGGAAGTGCATATTCATGTTATACCGTAGACGGAAAAGAATTTGGAGCAGCGGCTTAATATCAATGTGAAGATGGACAAAAGTGATAGTGAAACGTGAGATCTATCAAGAATGGTTTCACATAAAAAATGCCATGACGGAATCAAATGTTTTTAAATGGTACAGACGGTTGAATGATGAGAAATAGACGTTTTCTTACAGAATCTTGCGGAACAGTTAGTATCAGTAGAAATCGCTTTAAAAAGTTTTATTCAGGAAAATTAACTTATTGGGCCCATTGTTATCAATCTTTCTAGCATTGAGTTTCCTTTCTAACATTTTAGTTTAAGTTTGCCAATTTTTGACTATATAATTATTCTCCCTGCTTTCTTCATTGCTATTTTAATTGTTGCCGTTGCTGGAAGACTTCAAATAATGTTCCTTCTTGTTATTTGGTAAAACTCTTTGTGAATCTTTAGCGCCAGTCTGTAGTATCTGATGAAGGACTGTCTTCTCTAACACCTAGAGCAAGGGTCGACAACCCTCGGCCCCCGGGCCACATCCGGCCATCGAATGATTTTTGTCCGGCCAGCCAGTTTACTATCTGGACACTAATTATGTAATTTGTGGAGCAAGTTGCAGAAAAGATATTATGGGTTTAATTAACTTACAATGCGACGAATTTTTTAAAATCAAAATGTAATTGCGCTTAAATTCATTCAGTCTGGGAACCAGCGAAAGTAGCTCGTCGGAGCAGTTACCGTGAAAGTATTTGTAGAAAAGACAGAGGGAGGCGACGGCATGTTTGTGAGAGAGCTGTTGTAGACGAGATGCCATTTCAGGACCAACCACATTACATATCCGTCTGTGGATCTTGTCGCGGACTTTAAGGCGAACAGCGGGAGCAGCACATCATATATGGCAGTAGTATTATATGCAAGGGCGAATGGTTGATTTATAAACTAATATCTATGTATATGAAAGGCTGTTTTCATTCTGGTGTTCATTCTTCTTTACTCTTTTTCGTTATTTAATTATGTAGATCTTAGTTATTCTCGATGTAATACTTGTTCTTCATACGTACATACACAGATAATTACATACATGTAATCAAGTTACTCTCCCCGACTTAAATATAATCTGATTGAAACATCCTGTAGAAGCTACGAACAAAAATAAAAGAAGCAGATAGCTTTAACCGTGTGCAGGTAGCATTAATTAAAACGATTCGGATACCCTTCTTGTTTTCTTGAAAGAGAAATTTATTTATGAACTGCGAGCCACATTCTCCACCGGTTTTGGTCCTGAAGATATATTTAACTTGATGGTCATGAGTATCCATTTTGGCAAAGGAGAAAACAACAAAAAAAAAAACAAACAAGTTATTTGCATCCTACGCATGGATAAGCAAGTCATTTCCACTGATAGTCGGTTCTAGTATACTGAATTTTAAAAAAAGAACATGGCGCACTGTAATTTTTTGATCTAAGCGTCCAACTATATGTACCCGTATGTAAGTTTTTATTATTTACTGGTACTCGTTGAACAGGTTTGCCTTTAATATATATTCCGAATATATTCTGCCACTCCTGTTGGGAAATTGTCACCGTCTCCATCAAAGCAATCTCGTTGGACACAGACAAGCATATATATATATATATATATATATATATATATATATAAAGAGAGAGAGAGAGAGAGAGAGAGGGAGAAAGAGAGAGAGAGAGATTGTAACAATAAAGGTTATTTTTATTGGATACACATGTTTGATAAGCTAGCCCTGATTTTTTTTATTTAAACAAGTGAAACAATTTCTATTAAAAGTTTTATTGCGACGAAATGAAAAAAAAAAGCATTTTATGATACAATTTTGCACTTTTCAAAATATCTTCCTTCAGCCTTGATTACTGCAGCGGTTCGTGGGAAGAAGCTGTTCAAGTGGGACTTGCACCTCACAAATAGAATGTGAAGCGAATGAGGGCGGATCGCTGCAATACGTGTAGCATGTCGGGAAGGTTAAACTGGCGGAATTAGGGCTTGTAGTTCGTCTGTGCCACTTTCGCTATAGAGCAATGAGAAGCTTGCGACTTTTCACGAGAGAAAGGGCTTGTAGAGTGGGAAATAATTTAACATCTACAAGGACACGGGGAGAATTTTTGTCTCTCTTTCTCTTCATATATATATATATATATATATATATATAAACATAAAATATTAGGCAGCATGAAATTTATATACAAAGAAAACAACTGAAAACAGTTTTATTAATGAGGATCACATCATTCTATGGATTAACAGTATTTTAATGCAGACATTATATTCTACTAGCGATGTGATAGCGCCAATAATCGCATTAATATTGCTGATTGATTCTATGCGTGATTGTTTCTTTGTATATAAAATACATGCTGCCTAATGTTTTATGTTTATAAATAACTATTAATCCGCAGTACAAAAAAATTCATAAGAAGTCTACTGACACATTACACTAAATTAATTGAACTATATACTTACCTAGTTTATGACATATTAACTGAAAACACTTGTAAAATAGAATACGTGGATTTACCACATCACACATAAATTCAAATAAAAAGAATTCTCACTTAAAATTTGAAAAAACCTAGCGTTGCGACTTTGCACGTTCCGATATTTCATACAACCGTCAAAAATAGCAGATTCATAAGAAAAACATCTTTCGGTCTACAAACAATTATTTCGTCTACAAGTCTTAATTGTAATAGAAAAATATACCTGAGGATGAATAAAGGATTATTCGAAAGTACTAGCATTTAAAAAATATATAAACTGGAAACAACTGACAACAGTTTTATGAATGAGGATCACATCATTCTATGGATTAAACAGTATTTTAATGCATACATTATATTCTACTAGCGATGTGATATCGCCAATAATCGCATTAATATAACTGATTGATTCTATGCGTGATTGTTTTTTTTGTATATATATATATATATATATATATATATATATATATATATATATATATATATATATATATATATATCCTTCATGTACATGTATATTCATAAAAACGTCAACAAAATGAAGTCCTAAAGGAGGAAACGCGTCACAAAAACTTTTTTTTTCCAATTTGCCATACAATTTTCTCAATACTGTTCTTGACATCTGTCTATATCTCTGAGATGAGGTATTATGTACATTATTTACATTATTTATTTACATTATTTATTTACATTATTTACATTATTCGGACTATTGTCCTCAAGGACACATGGCACAGTGGATAAAGGCGTTGGTTAGATCCAGTGACAGGACCCAAAGAGTGTGAGCTCAATACCCGCTCAAGGCAGTTGAGAACTTGGAGAGGGGAATTAACAGAAGATAACTGATAACTGACATCCATTAAACATGGCACGTAGAACTAGAACAGTCTACCCCAGTGCGCGAAATAAAGGGTTCAGTTCGACATTCCAACCACCTGAAGAAGGCCGGAGCGTACAACGGCCGAAACGTTGAGACAAATATGGCGACAAAGATGAGGACAATAGTCCGACTAATGTAAATACTGTACATAATACCTCATCTCAGAAATATAGACAGATATATATATATATATGCATGTTTCATTAAAAACGACAGACAAGGTACTACGATTGAGCTTTTTATTTAATTTTTCTTGTGTTCGAACAAGACCTTTCTTTACAGGACAAAGGGTGTGTAAGAACTGTCCAAATGTTTTATATTTCCGAGCGCTTTCGGCTATACCTTTAGCCATTATCAAGGATGATTCGATTTTTCAGCCTTATTGAGTGTGTGCATTATGTGTATGTCTTAGTGTGTAGTAGGGATGTTTTAATTTTTGAATACGGGTAGCACATTGTGGCCTTGTTCGTAGATAATATTGTTAACAGTTGGCTTTTTCTTTTTTTCTTTTTAAAGCTTCCATTATACGTATTCGGAAATAAAAAAACATCCCTACTACACACTAAGACATACACATAATGCACACACTCAATTAAGCTGAAAAATCGAATCATCCTTGATAATGGCTAAAGGTATAGCCGAAAGCGCTCGGAAACATTAAACATTTGGACAGTTCTTACACACCCTTTGTCCTGTAAAGAAAGCTCTTGTTTGAACACAAGAAAAATTAAATAAAAAGCTCAATCGTAGTACCTTGTCTGTCGTTTTTAATGAAACATTCATAAACGAAGGATTGCTGCCTAAATACACAACTATATATATATATATATATATATATATATATATATATATATATATATATATATATATATATATAAATGCTGTACTTATTGGAAAGAGCTCAATATATGTGATAGAGCTAACGTATTCAGTTGTATGGATATTAGATTGTAAC
>OZ038500.1:76838978-76966478 GCA_964036315.1 Acanthosepion esculentum
ATATTACACTCTGTCATTTTACATACAATTACAGATACACCTGGGGACACATATACGTCAATACGTACGCCTATGGACTATAATGTAACTTCGACGGTACTCCTTACCGTCCACTTACTGAAATACAAACACGAACTGATTTATATCGAAGTAATAAGGAAAGTCATTGTTGTATACCGATGTAGATAAAATGTATGTATGCACACTCCCTATCGATTGTGACTACTTCAGTCCGACACTTACATACAAACATGCAGACTCATGTAAGAAGATTGTGACATATCCTTTTTCACGAATTTATAAGCCATCAGAAAAAAGTCTTAACGTGACAAATAATATTGTGCTAAGCAATGCGCATGCGTGTTTTTCCAGTTACAGACACACATACACACAATTTACTTCTATTTTAGTTAGTGTTTTTTTTTTTTTCTTATCAGCAGTGTTTTTCTTTTTTTTTCTATTTCAGACGTTCATTTTATTTCGCAAGAGGAGACGAGGCCGCACTGACGGCTTTTTGACTTTAAAAATAATTAAAATACCACTCAAAAGAGTAATAATTTAAAAAATAACAAAAAACACGCTGAGCAGTCATGGATAACTTTAAAAAAATACGAAGGCGCACTGCGCACAAAAAACAATTCTTCTTCTTTCTCCTTACTATTAGCACTGAGATTGTCCGGTGTCAAAATATTGCGAGAACGGTTTCTCTACCAGGTCTTGGCGTTCTGAAAGGATTTTACCACAACCACAGTGAGGTGACTTCTTTTCTAGGAATTCCATACGCAAAAGCTCCAACAGCAAATCTACGTTTTCAACTACCTCAAGCCATTTTCTGGAATGAAACAAGAGACGCCACCAGTCCATCTCCTGTCTGCATGCAAGACGTTTCCAAATCGCCCGTACCCGGCTTAAAACCGTCAGAAGATTGTCTTTATCTTAACGTCTACGTCCCGGGGGATATGTCCTTTCGAAACACCAATCGATCGGTCATGGTATGGATTCATGGTGGAGGTTTCAACACTGGCTATGCCGATAATTACGACATGAAATCTCTTGCCAGCAGAGGGGACGTCATTGTGGTCACTGTAAACTATAGATTGAATATCTTCGGATTTTTAAGTTCTGGGGATTCGACGTTACCTGGAAATGCAGGCCTACATGACCAAGTAATGGCCTTGAAATGGGTGAAAACTAATATATATCCTTTCGGTGGTGACCCGGAAAAAATAACAATATTTGGTCAATCGACTGGTGGGGTTAGTGTTTACATTCTACTTGCGAGCCCGACACTCACCGACGGTCTTTTTTCGCGAGCTATTATGCAAAGTGGTTTGATACGACCAATCACAGACGCTAAGGACGTATTCAAGACTGTAGCAAACCTTACTTCCTGTCCCCACGTGCATTATCAAGGACATGATCACGCTTATGCAACCCTTATGCAAATAGAATGTATGAAGAACAAAACACACCAAGAGCTTCTCGCGATTGCAACAAATGAACAGGAGCTTAAATTCGGTCCGGTTATCGACAATGTTTTTCTCAAAAGCTCTATTACGGATCAGTTAGCCGCTAAAAAGAGTGGTGTTCCATGCTTGATTGGTTTAAACAACCATGAGTTTGTCTTGAGGGTGAATGACAGTATACCGAATTTAAGTATACTTGAAAAATATCTGGCTTCGCTCGGCCAATACTCGTTCAGTCCAATTGCCGTACAGCTAATGTTATCTAAATTTCTGATCAGTGATCTAAAAGGGACCTACATGGATGCCTTTAATAGCCGGATGTTGGCTTTTGTTCAGAAGTTAGCAATGCTGCTCTCCAAAACACAGGAAGTTTTCATGTACTACTTCATTCACCACCCATCATTTTCAAAAGGGAAATACATAGGCGCTCGTCATTCTGACGAATTACCTTTTGTGTTTGGAAATGTTTTCAACATGTCATCAGCGACTTCAGACGAAAAGACACTAAGCAAAGATATAATTGCTATTTGGACTTCTTTTGCTCGTGATGGGTAAGTTAAATATTATTTTATTTTATATTGTATAGTTTTATGGTATGTAATTACTGAATCGTGGTTTGCGATCTTATGATATTCTAATAGTTCAATGTGATGGCGCATGCGATGTTCTTTACTAAAATTCGAAGGAGATTTTTTTTATTTGATATGGTGTCCACAAAGAACGTGGGGGGTCATAGCTTTCCACGGTGTCCTATGTATTGTACCCCTAAGTAATATTTGATCCCCTTACTATCTCTCACTTCTCATGTTATGCTATCGATTTTCACAAGCTGATTACGTATGTTACTCCTTGCTTCCTCATGCGGGTGTTAGCTTCTCCAAGCATTCTTTCTTCGTTGTTCATGGAATTCTCAGCATCCTTATGTAGAACTACAGGGTGTCCATAAAGTTTAAAAAATTTATAACTTTATTTGTATTTGCGATAGAAATAATCTGTAAAAGATTTTTTTAGTTCTGCTTATTTAATACCTATCCGCATTTCACTCTGTACTACAAAAAAGCCAACTTACATTTATTATGCCACAAATATCGCAAACCAACATTTTATTCCTCTACATCAGTGTTTCTCAACCGGTCCTCCCCTGAACCTGAAGGTCACTCAAGAGGTCGCTAGGGGTTCCGTGGTTATTTCTTATTACTATAAATGTTATTTTTCGTGGGTACACGTGTTTGAGTTCACATTTTTCTTTTTTAATCAGTTCACCTCAAGCAAGGCGATAATGCCGCTAAGACTCAGGTTAATATGCTTTGTTTATATATTATTAAACTAAACAACAAACACAGGGTGTCCATAAAGTTCGTGTGCACTTTAAAAAAATTATCACTTTATTTGTATTTGCGATAGAAATAATCTGTAAAAAATGTTATAAAGTTTAATGTACCTAGTTTTAAGTATAGCTAAAATAACTAATTTGATTTCAGGCATTACTGTAAATCAGTTGGCTAATGTTTTCCGTGAACTGCAAAATCGTATTACCCTTTGTATTCCTAATGATGGAGGACGTGTGGAAACTTAAATAAAATTTCAATAAAACCTTAAAAAATATAGATTTACTTCTTTCTAATCATTTTGACAAATTATTTCTATTGTAAATACAAATAAAGTTATAATTTTTAAAAAGTGCACACGAACTTTATGGACACCCTGTATATATATATATATATATATATATATATATATATATATATATATATATATATATATATATATATATATATATATATATATATATATATAATATTGAAATTTGAATAGATAATATTTGTCAAAATGATTAGAAAGAAGTAAAACTATATTTTTAAGACCCCAAAAAACGGGAACTTTTTAACAATCCAATAAAACCAAGAGTGATGGAAGAAAAATATTTAATTCATAGTAATTGAAACCTTAAAACATGCCATTTAAGAAACAATGATGGAATTTTCATTTTTTAATATGGCGTCCTCCTGTACGCATGCATTCTTGAAATATGCAGTTGATATTCCTCATTGACTGCAGCAACATCTCAGCTGGGATACTGTGAATTTCATTCTCGTTACTAAAATGGCGAAATGTTTACTTACTCAAGGTCACTGTCTCGCAGTGTTGCCACTTGCTCATGTCTGGCAATACGCATTTTCAATAATTCCCGTTTTTTGGGGTCACCCTGTATAAGTATATACAAAAATATATTAAAATAAAGGTCGGGGAGGAACGAGGATTAGAAAAAAAAATTACTTTCCATTTAGTGGTGGATCGCAGACTACAAAAAATTACTGAAACAACAAAAATGTTAACCTTTTATCTCTCCTCGCTCTTTACATCCAATTTTGGACAAAAGATATGCAAAACGACTAAAAAAAGAGGAAGAAAGAAATACTACGAGAGAATCATCAGAATAGATTACAAACACATTACATAGATACCAGCATCCTTTTCTCCTTCTTACAGAGGGGAGGCTGCTGAGAATTGATATCCAAAAGCTTGGAAGAGTATTACGAGACAGAAGGAAAAGAGTACTGAGCTGCTCTGTGACACCCGTCCTTCTTTACGGCAGCGAATGTTGGACGGTCTCCTCAAAGATGAAGAAGAGACTCGAGGCAACGAAAGATGCTAAGGATATCATCGGCCGATCGTGTGAGCAACGATGAGGTTTTGGAGAGGATGCAAACAAGGAGGAGGCTTATACTTAACATCAGGAAGAGGCAGCTGAAATTTCTGGGACACGTAATGAGAAAAGAAGGCTTGGAGAATCTGATATTCACATGTCGAATAGAGGGAAAGAGAGACAAAGGAAAGCAACGCATGACATACCTAGCGGGCTTAAGTAAATGGATGACAGAACATGGCCTCGGGTAAGTAGCAAAGGAACAAAACTTATTGCAAGGTATAAGGTGAAGTGAAAAGCCACGATCGCCTATGTTCTGAAGGGACACGACATTTAAAAAGAAAAAAAAATCTCAAAGGCTCGCAGATGGTAATCAGAATGCGATCTGCTAATTACTAAAAAAAATCTCAGACAAAAGACGTCCGATTATTTAACAGGTGTTCCGCAATCATAGAACCATTTTACGATGAGTAATGGGTTTTTTCTTCAAATCGTAGATCTTCCTCCCTTTTTGTGTGATTGCAATATATTAGAATCGAAAAGATGAAAGAACTGTCCACAGGTCATGACAGTTTAGTCATTATTTCAAGCTTACGAGAGACGTCAAGAATTAAAGTTCATTTTATAAAAAATTCTATGACATTTTACCTCAATCTTAAATGATGTATTTGTCATTTTTAATTTTATAATCTTAGTCGATGTCACATGCATATGATGCAATTTTGGGATTTAAATGAATCCGGTATCTTTTATTTGCCATAAAATATGTCCAGAACGATGCCCAGTATTGCAATATGTCACTACGGTAGGCCCACTAATATTGCTCATAATTTATATTAAAAAATCAAATTGTTAACAAAAGATTTTAAAGGTTGTATTAATCATGAAGTAGACTTATACACGAGTATATACAACAATTACTTGCATCCATTTTATTATTTAATTCTCATTACTAGTATTTTCTCAAACACTGAAATTGATACCAACCGCGCTAAAACGAGAAGACCCCATAAAGAAAAAAATGGGGTCCTCAGACACAAACTGGGCGAGTATTCCTTTTTTTCAGTCACTTTCTTCTCCTACAGCCGAATCGTGTCATTACTAATCTGAGCACAGAAGATCAACCTGAGAAAGTAAAATTCAATTATCTATCTAGTTTTCTGTCGGGAGCTATATTTTTTTAGAGGGCCTTCTCGATCGAAGTCGGTTGTTATTAATATCAGCATTTAATAAAACAAAACAAAACACGTATACCCAATAGAAAATAACCGTTTAGAGTAATAATAAATATATATACATCTACACTTATATATATATATATATATATATATATGTGTGTGTGTGTATGTGTGTGTGTGTGTGCGTGTGTGGATATATATATATATATATGTGTGTGTGTGTGTGTGTATGTGTGTGGGTGGGTGGGTGTGAGTGTGTGTGGATATATATATATGTGTGTGTGTGTATATATATATATATGTGTGTGTGTGGATATATATATATATGTGTGTGTGTGTGTATGTGTGTGTGTGGATATATATATATGTGTGTGTGTGCGCGCACGCGTGCGCGTGTGTGGATATATATGTGTGTGTGTGTTTGTGTGTGTGTGTGGATATATATATATATATATGTGTGTGTGTATGTGTGTGTATGTGGATATATATATATTTATATATATTTAGGCCTGACGATTGCACTAGCATGGAACAGACTGTCGCCTCTAAGTGCTGACTTCCATGTCCACTTTTATATTTACACACGCTCTATCTCTGATATTGAGCACTTTATCCCATAAATATAGCACACTTTAAGACTATATTTCTGCATAGTTATATATATATATATATATATATATATATATATATATATATATATATATATATATATATATATATATGTATATTTACATAGTAATAATAGTTAATAAAAATGAACAAGCAGATAACCTGCTTTGAACGGATGTCAAAATTCGTTGAAAGTGCCTTGAAGAGATAGTTCTGCCCTGGGCCAAGAGCGCGGCTGCTGGAAGACACAATGTTTTGCATCTGGACTCTGCACCATGCCACACAAGCAGAAGTACCCACTACTGTCGATTTGTCAATTTCTGCATTGACATCACCCCTTACATCTGACTTCCTAACCCTTGATTATGTGTGGGACGCAGTTGAGCGAGAGACCAACAAAATCCCTTGTAACATCAAAGATGAACTGAAGGCAAGAATTATGACAGCATTCACCAATTTAAACAAGAAGGCCGTCTTGAAGACTTGCAGGAGATTCCGAAGTCGTTTGGAAACCGAAGTTGAAGCCAAAAGCGATTTTATTGAATTAATTTACCCTTTAGTATTTCAAGATATTTTGGGGTAATTTTGGTAAATATATCTGTTAAAATGAAACGCCAGTGTTTATTTTCATTTCTGCGTAATTTTGACGAGAATTTATCCATCGTAACCTATATGTGAATAGTAAATTTTCGTTATCTGTCACTGATAATATGCGGATGGTGACATTCGTGTATGTATTGGGAAATCGATGCCATATATTTAAAAACAAAATCTATTTTATTCTAAAAAAGAAAACCTCAAAGATATTGTTGAAAAAAAAAAGAAGTTATAAACTGAAGCAATCTGCTACTACCCTGAACGTCCCATATTTTCCCTCATAATATTTAGCAAGTGGCAAGTCAAATTTTTAGGGAAAGAAACCTCTGCTGACTTGCGGCCATATCTAATCACGGGTAAGGCTTCGGAAGTAAACCCTTAAGACAAATCCAGAGCCGGAGACCCTAAGACAGTCCGATGTTATTTTCAACTACATTCTGGCAACTCCAGCGACCACGCCGGTATCCAGTTGTGTTGGAATCTACTTTTCCCTTGGTTTGGTTTGGTTTGTTTTACGGCATATCAACCTCAATGTGTTATTTAATGCCGACAAAATTTTTATTGCTGGTAATAATTTTTCTAAAATGTAGAGCTGGTAATAATATATATATATAAATTTATTACAAAGTATTTCTGGTATTAAAACCAATTTTTTACATTTTCATAGTGTTTTAACCCCAGTTTGGGTGTTAACTATTTGCCCATAGCTGGGACCCCTAACAAGTGCTACCACCTCGGCTCAGAGTAGATCTGGGAAGACCAGCAATTAAGAGATGGTTCCACGCTCCTCAAAACCTCCTGATAAGAGACCTTACTGTTGGACATAGTTTATCGTCTTACCCAGGAGGCAGATGTAGTTTATCGTTATACCCAAGACGGCCTTTCCCTTGGAAAACACCGCTGGTGTGGAGAGGGGACAACCGCCGATCTCTCATAAAAATCTGCCCAGGCCTGCGCTTTGGAGAGTACACTTCAGAATCGAGTCACCACGACGGCAAATCACGGGAATCAACAGTCTACTGAGGGGAGGGTTTCGAATGTCCTTCTGTACGGTGAGGTGATCACCGGCAAGGGGAACACGTGGGCGACCACATCTTCGCTTAAATGACGTCTTCAAAAGAGACATGGGGGCGATGGACATGGACGTCGAGAGGTGGGAAGACGTCGCCAACGATCGCTTATGTTGGAGATGCGATTTACACCGACGGCTAGGGGGAGGAAAGAGGGAACTGGGGCTTGCCGTCGGGGAGAAAAGAGCTCGAAGGGAATTTTTAAAAAGAAGCTTGACGTCATTGCGGGAGAGCGTCTTCATACGCATTCGTTGCAATCGAGACTCTTACACCCGTTTGGATCTGTACATGAAACAGATCCTGCGCCGCCATCAACAGCTGAGACATAATTTTGGGTTGCAGAGATCCATGGTCCCTCGAGACGGACGGATGCCACATGTATACCGTATATACATGTGTTTGGGGACCTTGTGGCATCCGTTGCACCAGATCCCTGTATTCGTCCCTCCAAAAAGTGTGGATGGCCCTGCACAAAGCCTTCACCACTATAATCAAATCCTGTGTGGCTGTCGGGCTTTCAGTTTCTGGGAACTGATCTGTCTGACCCTCATACGTCGAGTTCGACGGGAGAGCGATAAATAAATACATGTGTATCAAGCGACTTTTGAAGACCTAATTTGGAAGCTAATTTTAAGGGGGGTTGGTGGTTGGCCACTATGCTTTAGGAGTTGTTTATTATATTTAAATTATATAATATATACTTGTGTATCATATGACCTTTGAAAATCTAATTTTCAAGACATGCAGGCCCTGTCCGCGTGAAATATTGTTGGGTAAATTTGCCTTTCAATCGCCAAGCTAAATATCTATTAATATTTTTCGAAATCGTCATATTTCCGTATAAATGTGCATGCTGAACTCGAATTAACAATTATAATCATCATAAAACCTACCGTTTTGGAGTTGTCGACCAGAAAGTATCGGATTTAATCGCGGTCATTCGCCCACCATTACCGGTTTTGTGTACTTAGATTCACTGCGTCTTTATCCATTGGGCCAGGTGTCCTAGAGAAGAAGGCCGGAGCGTACAACCGCCGAAACGTTGTGAACATGTCAATGAAGATGAGGATAACAGTCCGAATAATGTAAATAATGCAAGTAATCATGATACCTCATCTCAGAGATATAGAGGCCGAAACGTTGTGAATATGTCAATGAAGATGAGGATAACAGTCCGAATAATGTAAATAATGCAAGTAATCATGATACCTCATCTCAGAGATATAGAGGCCGAAATGTTGTGAATATGTCAATGAAGATGAGGATAACAGTCGAATAATGTAAATAATGCAAGTAATCATGATACCTCATCTAAGAGATATAGACAGATAAATTTAAATATTTGAAAAATTACAAATTCATTTTTAATATTGGCCTTTTAATTCAATTCTTAAACACAAAAGAACACCTTGGAACATACCCTAGATCCATCACATCTCTCTCCCTCTCTCTCTCTCTCTCTCTCTCTCTCTCTCTCTCTCTCTAGCTATGGAGGTGACACACTGAGACATTCGCATTTATTTATATAGATTTTTAACTAACGGCCTGAAAATCTGAGAAATTCTTATGAGAGAAAAATATGCGTTTATCCGGTAGGATCCGAACCTGCGTTCTCCTATAGGAAATCATCAGTAGATCTGACGTGTTTTGACCTCTCGGCTAAAGAGAGCTCCGATGGATCACAAAGCTGAATAGTGCCTTTCAACACAGATTTTTCTTGAATTCTTGAAATAGCCATATCTGCTGAGTTTCGTATCTTAACGTAAACAAAACAATTTATAAGGAAAGGTGATGGATTTTTTTTTATTCATGCGGCAGATCTTTATTGCTTAAACATTGTTTTTAGTGGATACTCGTATTTGAAAAGATGCTTCGGTTATTTATTAAACAACATATTTATTTATTTTTTGTTTATTTTCCGGCCTGAATATTCGTGAAATCATATTAGAAAAAAAAAAAAAAGAAACATGTGCTCTCCTGCATATTTTTCTCTAATACGATTTCTCTTGTCAGAACAAGCTTTAGTAATAATCTAATTTCGACATATAGAATTCTTTCCTCATATAATTACGACAAGATAAGCAATTATCTTATAAACTGATCTTTTCTGGTCGTAAAAATATTAATTGTGTTAATACCTATCACTGAAAAATAAAAATTGAAATAAAAAAGAAATGATCCTCTTTGAAGAAAGATATAAATTTCACGTCATACAATTATTTCAAACCTAATAAATCTATTCTATTAGAGGTATTAACACATTGCTACCTAAAGTCCGGCATTAATTAAAAAAGATTTAAAATAAAAGTCCAGTATTAATTATAGGCTTAAACAACAAACTATAGGTGTATAAAAATTCGATATTAATTATGAGTTTTTACCTGCAACCTATGCGTCTTACGGGCATATCGCCTTGAAATACCGGTTCTCGTACAATCGTGGAAGTTAAGCAGCATCACTCCTGGTCAGTACCTAGATGGGTGACTTCTTGGCAATGCCAGGCGCTGTAACCTTGGATGTGAGAGTGGTGTAATGGATAATTGCTCGGAATTGTTAATCGGAGAACCGTGTTACAATTCCGGTCGGTTTCATTATGTCCTTCTTCCCCAAGCTATGGGTTAATTAGTAGGATTTGTATCAGTAAAGGAGTATTTTAAAAAATTCTTATACTCGAAAAATATGTTCCGGCTTAAAATAAAGAGCAAAACGTTGATAAACCGTAAAACAATTCAATCGATCAATCAAAAAAATATTGAAATGTTGAGTATTAATCGGCAGGGGAGAATCGAGCTTGATTCTTACTTTTGGACAGGTGCTTGTTTAGGGACATCCAGTAAAGTGCCTGTGGCGGAATAATGATAAGTTAATAAACAAGACTGACGTGAATTTTGTGAGGTTTCAACTAAGGAAAATTTGATATTGGCAGTAATCAGCTTAGTGTCCGATATCTACTGATTATTGAAAACGTATCAAGATCCTACAGGATGTGTATGATAATTGAATTACCTTGCAAAAGTGTTCTTAGGTAAGATTTCGGAGAGTTTAAAAGACATCTGTCGGCATATTCGAAAAAATATGGAACAATGACCAATTTATGGGATTTATAGAGACGCCCATTTGGAAAAGAAGGGAAACAAGGCCGAGATCTGGGTTTATAGGATTTATCCAGATGCACATTCGAAAAATCTGGAACAAGGCTGAGATTTGGATTTATGGGGTTTATAAAGATGCCAATTCGAAAAATCTAGAACAAAGCTGAAATTTGGTTTAATGGGATTTATCCAGATGTCTATTCTAAAAATCTCGTATAAAGCCGAGATCTGGTTTTATGGAAATTATGAAGATGCCTATTCGAAGAATCTGGAACAAAGCCGAAATCTGGGTTTATGGGATTTATCCAGATGCCCATTCGAAAATTTATTGAAAAATACTGAGATCTGGTTTACGGGATTTATCCAGATGCCCATTCGCGAAAAATCTTGAATAATGCTGAGGTGTGAGTTTATAGGATTTAAACAGATTCCCATTCGTGATTATCTGGAATAATGTTCAGATCTGTTTATGTGATTTACCCAGATGTGCATTCGAAAAAATCTGGACAATTAAAAAAATAAAATTTGGCTACAAAGCCGAGATCTGGGTTTAGGGGATTTATAGAGATGTCCATTCTAAAAATCTGGAACAATGCCGAGATCTGGGTTTATAGGATTTATCTAGAATCCTATTAAAAATATTGCAACAAAGCTGAGATCATTGTGTATGTGCTTTATTCAAATGTTAATTCAAAAGAAAAAATATGACAAGAAGCCAATTTCTCGGTTTAAAAGATTTCTCAAAACACTCATTCGAAAAAATACAGAAAAAATACTATATGTGAGTTTATCGAATTTACCCAAACACTCATTCGACAATACATTCACCAAAACCGATACCAGCCTTTATGGGATCTTTTCAGAGGCCTACTAGAAAAATGTGTTTAGAAACCTGAGCTCTGTGTTTATAGGATTTATTCTGACACTCATTCATAAAAATGTGGAACAAAGACTTTATCTGGGTTTAAGGGATTTATCCAGAAGCCAATTTTACTCAGTTATAAAATCAACATAATGCTCAATGTGCTTCGGCCAGCTGACCTGGCGAAGCCTATTCCTCTCCGTGTATAACCATTGCCGATGTCCTCGAACTTAAAGGATCGCTTGCTCACGGATATGTAGACGTTGGTTCAATCGGCGGGATTGTCTACCTTGGCCGTTGGCTTCAGCACGGTGGAGTAATGGATAGCGACTCGGATTGAGGAATCGGAAAGCCGCGTTCGAATTCCTGTCGAATCCATTACCTTCTGCCCCAGCTATGCGTAAATAGCGGGAGAGATCGGGTTCTATAGCCTTGGATGGCAACTAGTCTACCGCAGAAAGAAATGGCAACCTACTGCGGAGGAAAGAATCTGCCTCGTCAGTCATGAATCGAAAGATACATGATCGCCTAAGCGTGTATCACGCATGGAACGTAACTGACTGCTTGACTAAGAAATCCTCCGCCCATTGATACGGTGTCGTCATCATCGTACTGGACATACTGTCAATATAGGGAAACTCCCTGTAGTTAATGTCTAGGTTAAACTCCTTGTAACGATTACACATGGAGTTTTTCGCTTAATTTGGTCCCAGGAGCGATGGAGCGCGTTTTGTGCTACCGTTAATCGTAAAACGATATTAAATTGAAAAATATGCCTTGTCTTCATTTTTCTCTCTACAATGTGATCTAGACAATAATAGGTTGTTGGAGATGATACCGAAACGACGTCCTGGGTACGACGTTAAACTGCATCCAACAGCAAGGCCTCTGATCAGGAGCTTTTGAGGAAGCGTGGAACCACATCTTAATTGCTGGTGTTCCCAGATCAACCCTGACCCGGGGTGGTAGCACCTGTTGGGGTCCCAGCTATGGGAAAATAGTGAACTTCCAGGTCTTTTCCAGCACATTGAAAAAATGATGTTGACAACTACACTTTTTTGAAACAATGATGTTGCCAGCTATACGTTTTTGAAACAATGATGTTGCCAGCTACACGTTTTTGATATATTTAGTAAATACTGGATCTGGCATTAAATAACCCATAGTGGTTGATATGCCATAAACCCCCAAACAACCAACATACCGAAACGAATACCGGATATTACATCACTCAGTTAGAAAAATAATGTTTTACAACTTACTTGCAGAGAAACAAAATTCAGTTAATTTTATTTTTAGAACGTGACTCGACAACGCACAAGATTTAAAAATCTCTGAAGAATTATATACTAAAAACTCGAAACGGTTTTATCTGTCTAACTCAATATCTCTGGAAAGCAACACGCAACTAACACGCGAAACAGCTCTTAAAATAAAACTTTAGAGTGATGGTCAACAAGCTGTTCGCAAATACAGGTCAGTTTAAAATCAGGTGCGTCAATATTTATATTGGTCGGGCCTATTGCTGAGATAGTAGTTTGGCCAGAAACAACTGGACAGAAGACTTTCTACTGAACTATGGTCAATCATATATATATATATATATATATATATATATATATATATATATATATATATATATATATATATATATATGTAACGTAAAATGTTCAAAAGAAATATGAGAAATGTAAGTAAATTTATGGGTACCTATGTTTAATTTTGTGAATTCGGCATAATATATATATATGTATATATATATATATATATATATATATATATATATATATATATATATATATATATATATATATATATATATTAATGGGCCATATTATTTAATTTTGATTACCAAATTAGCTTCGAATACTGCCTAAGGGCACATTTTTCCTTATTAAGTTATGTCAAGTGCGCAGACAGTTTGACAAAATAAACACGGCTTAAAAAAGTGTTATTACTCAAATACGGACACACAATAAAAGGAACGTTTGAAGTAATATATATATATATATATATATATATATATATATATATATATATATGGTATAAAATGACAATTGTAAAAATCTTAGATTTTGCCGACGCGTTTCGTCTTCCGACTTTTTCAAGGCAAAAATGAAATCGAAATATCTCTGTTGTTATAGTTACATTAAAAATCCAAATTTAAAAAGATAGACGCTTCTGTCCAAGCCTTTTTTTTGGTTAATGTAAATTACCTTTATAGTAAGAGATTTTTTTTTGATCTGGGAATTTAACTGTATTGTCGACATGGAAAAAAAATCTCTTACTATAGAGGTAATTTACATTAACCAAAAAAAAAGGCTTGGACAGAAGTGTCTATCTTTTTAAATTTGGATTTTTAATGTAACTATAACTACAGAGATATTTCGATTTCATTTTTGCCTTGTAAAAGTCGAAAGACGAAACGCGTCAAAATCTAAGGTTTTTTCCAATTGTCATTTTATACTAATCTGTCTTGTCCACAGAACTGATCTGGGAATTTAACTATATATATATATATATATATATATATATATATATATATATATATATATATATATATATATATATATGACTTTCCAATCGTTCCTATTGCTATTGCCAGCAAAAATCTGAAGTATGTGATATCATTCTCGTACTTTGGAAGTAAAGACAAACCAAGTGCCTTTTTGGATGACGAGATAGTTAACCGAATATCAAAGGCAACCAATGCCTTTTGGAAGCTTAAGCATCGCCTATGGGAGGTTCGTGGAATGTCACGGAAAGCGAAAATCAGTGTCTATCCAGCAGTCATCACTGTATTCATTACAACTTCTCTTTTTTAATTCTGTTCTTCTTATGATTTACAATAAATAACCAAGTATATATTTCCATGATAACGTTATCGATGATAACAGTCACTAATATTTTTAATCATTTCGCGCCAAAGAAGTCACTAAGACGCCATGTGTGAAAGCGAATGAGGGGACTTTGGAGAGGAGAAAGGACAACAAAAAAATAGCATTCAGGGTGAGAAAAGATGGCGACTAGCGTTGCATTTAAATTGTTGAAGCTTGTAGGTCACCGGAAAACAAGAAACAGGAAAGGAGTTGCATAGGTGATAAAAGGTATGAGAATAGAATTTATGGCTACTATTTCAAAAGTAAAGCGGTGAGATTTTGTTGCCAAACTAGTTATACGTTTAAATTGCTGCAGTGGAGACATCAAGGAGCAAAGCTCATCAGGAGAAATGCTATCAATATATTTGTACAAGATGGAAGTAAAGTCATGACATGGCGGTGTAAAAATGACTGAAGTAGAAATGACAGGTCAGGATCGATCATATTACAACCCCACTTTGCAAGCACGGACAAACGCTTGATATATAAATGTGCAAAATGTATATTGACAGTGTTATTATATATATATATATATATATATATATATATATATATATATATATATATGAAAATGAAATATGAAAACAAATTTTTACTACGTAACTTAAAATCGAAAAATAAATAAATATATAAACAAACAAAATGACAATAAAATAAGCATAATAAATTAATCCAAACAAATTACCAAACCACACCTGTTAGAATAGGCGAAATAGAATAATAATATAAGGAAAAAAATCAATAAAGTAAATAATAAACAAATTATCAAACTATTATGAACAAGAAATTAAACTATAAAAATCAAAACAAAAAATCGGAGGAAAAATAGTTATAACTGTTATATAACGATAAAAAAAAATTAATAAAAAATAATATACTGCGTTACTTAAAAATCGAAAACCAAAAAGAAAAAATATACAGTGTAACAAATAAATAATAACAAGTATAATAAATTGATCTAAATACATCCAAATATATAAATAAACTAACAACCGATACCGATAAACTAGCCGTTTAGAAAAAACAAATAAAGATAATCAACCCAAATAAATAAATTAAAAACTGTTCCCACCAAAATAATAGTCAGAACAAACCACAACAATGAACCCCAAAATTCAACAAATAGCTTTAATCAATGATAAATAAACAAATATATAAGATAAAAAATAAAAATGAAAATAAATAAAAACAAGCAAAACAATTTGACCCAAATATATAAGCAAATAAACGACTTACCGCTAAATGACCGCCATAATAGACTACCAACAATAAGCTATATAAACAAATTTTTACTACGTTAATAAAAAACACCGATCAAAATAAAAATAAATAAATAAATATATAAGATAAAAAATAAAAATTAAATAAAACAAGCAAAATAATTTGACATAAATAAATAAACAAATAAGGGACTTCTGGTAAAAGTAACAGCCAAAATAGACTAACCACAATGCACCATTGACCCTTATATATAAATAGCCGAGAAAAATAACAGCACTATTTGCCTGACGATTGCACTAGCATGAAACAGACTGTCGCCTCTAAGTGTTGACTTCTATGTTCACTTTATATATATATATATATATATATATATATATATATATATATATGTGCGTGTCTGTATGTGTGTGTGTCTGTGTGTGCGTGTGCATGTGTATATGTGTGTACATATATATATATATATATAATAAATGAAATATATATGTGTATATATATATATAATGATATATAAAATATATAATATATATACATATATATATATATATGTATATATATGTATATATATATATATTTATATATTATGTATGTATTTTGTTTAGAAATCTCCAACGATAAAATTAATATCTATGTTTGACACACGTCAACAACTTCACGTAGGCTTAGTCTTCACCTGAATAACCCATCCAATATTTGTAAACAGTTACAACAACATACCTGTCCACACTCGCAATTCAGAAAAATCCTCGTCGAAAATACCTCCATACTTTTCCACGAAAAGAATAAACACAAAATAAAAATTCTCGAAGCTATTGAAAAATTGAAACCAAACCTCAATAAAATTAATGACGAATACTCCACAAATATTTTAAAATGTGTACAATAAATCCTTCACAACCATGAACACTAAATACTTATGATGACATCATGCTATGTCGAAAGTATTCGGAAATAAATACAATATGAGCAAGCAAGGTATTTTCCTCTCGTCTTTTAATAATCGCACAAAAATGTTTATCCGCGAATATGCAAGAATCCTATCGAGAATAAATAAAATTGTCTAAATTATTTAACGAGATCGCTAAAAAAAAAAAACGAGGTAGGGAGGGTTCAATTAAAAAAAAACAACAAAAACATGATTTGCATTCCTCAAAGCCTTGTACTTTTAACTATTGTAATTACTTAAGTGGACTCGATAGAATTTCTAGAGTTTTCATAAAATTAGTTATGGGGGGGGGTAATAAATAAAAAATATTTCTGGCATGACTTTAACAAAAAAAAAACATATTTATAATAATTTCGATCATCTGTTAATACTTTCTGAAAGTTTCATTAACATCCAACAATTATTTTTATTTTTGCAAGATTTTCCAATTTAATGTGCGTCATGCAAAAAAAAACTGCTAAAAATTGTATATGTTATTTTACTAGTTCCGGTGATACAAAGAGAAAACAACGTTGTTTTAATCAAAATTTAGAATGTTCTAAAAAGAAGGAAAAAGTTTTTCAAATAATTAAAAAAAAACTTTGATCTTTCCTCTTAATAATAACATAAACATTTAGACGATAAAATTTTGTTTTCCTCAAGTTTGGCGTCATTTTCATCATGCTGTGATCTTTTTTAGCGATCTCGTGGAGGTACCTAATTTAACGAAACCTGTCTTAATATATATATATATATATATATATATATATATATATATATATATATATATATATATAAACTTATCATGTAATCTGATGCCTAATCGTCCCTCTGCGAAAAGAAAATCCTATGTCGAATGGCTACGTCGAATCGGCCACGCTAAATCAGCGACGAGAAATGGCTTACGCAGGAACGTCCTATTCCCCTGCTATTTACTTTTAGCTCCTTGATAATATCCAAAAAAGAATCAGCAATATTATTGATCCTGGTCTGGCGGCTCGGCTTCAGTCTCTCCCCCACCACCGTTAGGTTACTTATGTGTGTCTTTTCTGTAAATGCTTTCATCAAAATTGTTCGGATGAGCGCTTCATTATGGTACCTAGACTTTTTTTTTATTAATTTAATCACTGTTCTAGACTGGCGTCGGCATCTCATCAGTTTACAGTTGAGCTGGCTAGATGTAATCGTATATTTTATGCTAACATTTTCTTTTCTCAGATTTCTTACTTGTGTATCTCACTTCCGGCTCCATGCTTTCCAGCAAAACTTAATCTGCACAAATTTAAACGCAATGTCAATCGCTATCTACTGTCCTGATTACTTTTCCCTCTTCCCGGTCATTACTAATGTTTCTGTTCCTAATTTTTCCACACCCAGTGACCTCTTGTGTCACCGTGACTTTACTGTATGGGGCGATACCGAATAAAAAAAGAAAAGAAAGAAAGACGGTAGGGGCAAAGCAGGAGAAAAGAAACCTTTTTACTCTACTCCTCTTCCCTATTTAATCTTTTTACCTGAGTGAATTCATTATTTTTATCATTTCTTTTGAAGCGTGACGCACGCTAAGTGTGCTTAATTTAAAGACGTATCGACATTCGCTGGGTTGTTTAATATCAAATTTAAGTGATATGTTTTATTTTTCCTGTGTTTATACGTAAACATTAGTCAAGTCTATGCCTATGTTTATAAGTAAGCTTTGGTCGCGTTGTGGCTTTGGTCTAAACGCAAACACTGCTTGCCAACATCACCTTTTGTTAGAATCTTAACTCGGCAGAGTATTAAGACACCACTAATTTAGCGTTTGGTAGACACAACGAAATGTCAAAGTAAGTTGGTAGATACTAAGGTATTATTATGCAAGCATGCAGGGCTGGTGCATGGGTTTCATGCCCCGACCCCGAATCTATGATACAGGACCCCCACTCAACTACGTCTTAATTTTCACAAGGTAGTATTTATATAAAATACAAATTTTATTGCAAACTAATTATGTACATTAATGAATCATATGCAATATAGGAGAACAATTCAACTAGAAAAACTGAAAGTACAAGGTAACCAAAAAAGTTCTGTCCGTTTTTAAAGGAAAAAAGAAAACGCTTCACAGTATGTGTAACTTATATTTAGTCTTCGAAGTAATCGCCATCGGCATCCAGCACCTTCTGCCAACGTGTCTCCAGCTGTTCAATGCCCTTGCGGTAGAACTCGGCGGGTTGGGGGGGTTTGTTGTATGTTGACGCAAAGAAGTCCGTGAGGGCTTTGCGCAAGTCTGCTTCATTGGTGAAGGATTTCCCACGAAAATGATTATCCAGGGAGTGGAAGAGGTTGTATTCGGATGGCGCAAGGTCAGGTGAATAAGGTGGATGGCACAAAGTCTCCCACCCAAGTTTCTGTATGGTATCCCTGACCACTCGCGCGACATTCGGCCTGGCGTTGTCATGGAGGAAAAGCACACCTTTGCGATTCACCAGTGCTGGATCCTTCTGGCGCAATGCCTGTTGCACACGTTTCAATTGCTGCGAGTATAGGTCTCCAGTGACCGTTCGGCCCGTTAGTAGCAGTTCATAATGAACCACTTGACGACCTGTCCACCAGACACAAAGCATAATCTTGCGTGGGTGCATAGGCGGTCTTGCGGTGTGAAGGACAGCATCCCGAGGAGACAACCAATGTCTGGAACGCTTGAGAGTTTCGTACAGAACCTACTTTTCATCCCTGGTAAGCACTCGATTGAATAAGGATGCGGTACGGTGGCGAGAAAGCAGCGATACGCATGCTGCCACTCGTTGTCCCTCGTGGACCTCCAAGAGCGTTTGCGGAACCCACTTGCTCAGTTTGTACGTCTTACCTAGGCGGTGCAGGTGAAGTCTGTTTCATCGGAAACGTTGAAATGTCTTGCAAGTTCACCACACGTTAGACTACTGTCCTCTTCAATGGCCGCATTCAGGATTCCGTCATTCAAGACCTGTGGTCGTCCACTGCGAGGCTCCTCATGGAGAGACAAATCTCCCGACTTGAATTTTCGAAACCAACGCCTTGCAATACGTTCATCCACAGCACTATCCCTAAACGCTTGACATATGCGGCGACTTGATGCAGCTTCTGATAAGCCCACTCTGAAGTCGTAAAGCAAACAGCCCCGAACGAGATCTCTAGACACTTCCATCCTTCTCACAGCTGTCCGACTTATAACTGATGGCCGGTCACGGTGCGCGTATTTTTTTTATAACGTCTGATGTTCCTACTTCCGGCTGTCCGAATTTGAAAACAATTGCTACACGCATTTCGTATATATTTCAACTTCATTCAATGACTAATCAAAAAACGGACAGAACTTTGTTGGTTACCTTGTAAATAAAATGTATCTAAATACAAATTAGAGACATGCCATAATAGATCATTCCATCTTAGATAAATTTACAATGTTTAGTCAGAGACACTGCAAGGATCTCATGCCCTCTTAAGTCTATAATACAGGACCCCCTCTCTACTACGTCTTAATTTTCATAAGGTAGTATTTATATAAAATACAAATTTTATTGCAAACTAATTATGTACATTAATGGATTATATGCAATATAGGTGAATAATTCAACGAGAAAAATTGAAAATAAATACAATGTATCTAAATACAAATTCGAGACATGTCATAATAGATCATTCCTTCTTAAATAAATCAACACTTTTCCGTCAATTTTTAACATTAACTTTAGATATTTTTTTCTGTTAAAAAGTTGAAGAATCTTAACCGATTCAACATTATGGATAAAAACGAGTAAATTTTATCTAGTGTTTTTTCGAGATTTTGCATGTACAAAACAATTTCACAGATTTTGATACCCGCCCGCCCGCAACCAGAATGACGTCAAAATCCAGCACAAATTTTCGTCCTTTAATAACAATCAGTTGTGTTTAGTTTAATGTTAACGAATATAAATGGAGGTAGTAAAAGCAAATGTTAGTAAGATAGCCACAAAGCACTGCTCAGGGCACCTAATCAGTCTTGCCCCGCAGCTTGGTCGGGGTTAGGTTTTGTCGTACGCACCGGGATTTTCCCAAATACATCTTCAATAAGTCAACAATGTTTTGCGGCTATTTTTAATGAAACTTGAGATTATTCTTGTTGAAAAGTTGAAGAATTTTAACACATTCAACATTAGTGAATGTTATATCGTGCTTTATCGAGACTTAGCATGAGCAAAACAAATTCACGGACCTGCTCTGGAAAAAAAAGCCCCCCGAATGACGTCAAAATCAGCGAAAATTTGTCATCTTTTAATCGTTAGTTGTGTTTAGTTTAATTTGTAACGTGTATAAATGTAGGTAGAAAAACAAATGATGATAAGATAGCGACGGTCAGAAATAACTGCACGTTGCACCGAATCGAGCTTACCCCTTCTCCCAGCTCCTGGGGATTCGGAGGTAGTACGCACCGAACCTGTAAGTATTTTATATAAGTAGATGTTATTCTCATTTATTATTAGTGTGAGTCAAAAAAAATACAATTATATTTTCTTCAATAATATATTCGCCATTATTTTCAATGACGTTGCCAATTTTATAACTTTTGAGTAAATTCTTCAGGTTTTGATGTGAAAAGGTTTTTGTCGAACTCTTGGATCTGGTTTTCATTAAAGAAATTATCCCAATCAAAGAGCAGTGACTGGAAAAGGTAATCATTGCTTGGCTCAAGGTGAGGCGTACATGGCGGGTAGAGAAGAACAGACCAACCGAATTCCATTTTTTCCGTGTAATTCTTTTTGGTTCAACCCCAGTTAGCCACTGACTGGCGCTCATTTATATAGAACAACCGATAGTTTTACTTTAGCTGACCTGTCGGACTTGCTATTAATACAGGAGTAAATACATTGAGTCACTTGCTTCATCCACTGCAAGGAAAGTTGGCTCCCTGTGCCGGGCCAGGAAATTTTTCTCCCCTGAATCGATCCTCCAAATTTACAAATCAACCATCCGCCTTTGCATGGAGTACTGCCGCCATATATGGTCTGGATCCCCTTCTGTTTGCCTCGGGGTTCTTGATAAGATCCAGAGACGGGTATGCAATGTAACTGGCCCTGATCTGGCTTCTCGCCTGCAGTCCCTCTCTCACAGACGCGCCGTCGCCTCTCTCTCTCTCTCTTTCTCTCTTTTACAAATACTTCCATGGTAATTGCTCCGATGAGCTGCTATCGCTGGTTCCCAGAATCCATGAATTCAAGCGTCCTACGAGGCTGGCATCCCGTTCCCATCCGTTTGCATTTATGGGTGTTTGATAAAAAACAACAAAAGTTCATTATTTATTATTTATTATTTTTTATTTACTTTTTCAATATTTCTAATATTTCTGGGGTGGGGGCTACTCGAACTAGAGGCTATTTGTGTCTATAGGAGTAGGAGATAATGATTAACCCAAGAGTAGGATATAATGATTAACCCAAGAGTAGGAGATAATGGTTAACCCAAGCCTTGAAAATGCGAAGATTGTAGTGATCGGGTAAGTATCCTGTTCGGAGGAGGCTACACAGGTTACTGGTTAGCGAGAAGAAGCTACTCCAGTGGAACTTATTTCTCAGTCGCTCTGTCTTTTTTTTTTAAAATACTTTCACGGTAATTGCTCCGATGAGCTACTTTGCCAGGCTTCATGAATTCAAGCGTCCTACGAGGCTGGCATCCCGCTCCCACCCTTTCACTGTTGAAACTGTTAAATGTAGACGTCTCTTCTACTCCAATAGCTTCATGTCTCGCACCTCTCGCCTGCAGAACTCCCTTCCTTATTCCTGTTTCCCTGACAACTATAATCTCCAACTATTCAAATGTAACGTCAATCGACATCTACAGTTGCCTTGATCTATCGACTATCCTTCTCCTCATGCTTTCCTCTATCACTCCTATCTGCTCTCGCTCCAAATCCTCTGTAAACCCTTGCGTGCTAGTGGCTTCCAGCCTTGCCTTGGGTGAAAAGCTTAAAAAAAAATTAAGAAAAGAAAATATAGGTCATCAGCATAAATACATATTTGGGAACAGATTAAATTGGGAAAGTTGTTGATGAAAATGAGACACAACAAAGTTCCAAGGATAGAGACAAAGGGTAGCCCTGCATATCCGTCCAACTCGATCTTCATTGCGCGATTTTGTATGAAAGATTATGCCAAGTATTCGTCCAGAGCCAGCATATCCCTTGAGCCTGTGTAGAAGACCAGAATGCCACACCCTGTCAAACACCATTGTGATATCTAAAGCCACAGCTTGAGAATTGTCATTCTTATTTAAAGCTCATCTAAAGCTTGATAGACAAAGTCATTAATAATCATTATCACATCAGTGGTAAACCTAGAGAAACAAAAGCCATATTGTTTAAAAATTGTAACGAAGTGTCAAAGGTGAAACAATTTTGTAGGATGTCCTCTCAAATATATTCTAGATTCGGTTTTCAATCACCTGAGAGAACTTATCCATTTTTTTCCTCTTACTCTAAAATCAATAAAATAAAGAGTCAGGAAAATCTTAAACTCAACAACCATCCACTGATATAATTACAAATCTTCAGCATTTTAAGAATGCAAATGGTGGATCAATAAGTCTGTAGCTTAACACATATTTATTAGCTGAATTATGATCTGGAATTTTAAGAGAGAAATATTGGATTAAGTGCATTGACATGGCAGAAAATTACACTGAAAAATTTTTTTTGTTTAAAATAAATGCTTTTGTCATCATCTGGCTATGGACTTATTGATGTACTTACTTACCATAGAAATAAGATCTGTTTACTGATTTGATAGATTTGTTGTTTTTTACGGTTTACCAACCCTTTGTGTTTTATTTAAAGCCAAAACATATTTTGGATTGTAAGAATAATTAGTATGAATTCCTAGTTAGTAACTGATTACATCATTGCTGAGGAGAAGAAACAACGTAGGCCCATATATATATATATATATATATATATATTTAAAAACATTTTGAGATCAGCCGATCACGCTACCTTGGTTTGAACCTTTCTGTTTCTTCTAGGAGAGCATAATCGGCTGATCTAATGCTTATTTTTTTAATTTAAAATCTCTGTATATTAATTTTTTATTTTTATTTACATTTTCTTTTATTTGTACATGAATTGATCACATTTCCTGGTCTAATTCGACTCTGTCCAATAATTTTATATATATATATGTCTAATCAAGTGTTGATATTAAATGTAGAATAAAGCTTTATTAAAAAGGCTTTATTCTATATCCAACACCATCACTTGATAAGACACCAGAACTGTTGAAGCAAAATGGCTATTTTTGTAGTGAATTTATAACATATTTATGTTATAATTTTGGAATAAATAAGTATATTTTCTCTATTCTGTATTGAGCTATCTTTTAAGTTGGTTATTGGAATTTATTCCGTATACACCAATCACATATTCAGTTATATATATATATATATATATATACATATACATATATATACATATATATATATATATATATATATATATATATATATATATATATATATATATATATATATATATATATATATATATATATATATACTGAAACATATATTATTAAATATAACAGACAACGAATGTATATTACATTTGATTATAAGGCGTTCTAAACTTCGTATAGTTCCTTCAATTTCGGGATTGATATATATAAAGATATTTTTGTAGGTACAAAATTTAAACAGAGAAATAAAAATGTGAAGCTTAATATTACTAGACATATTAAAAGCGAAGCAACCGGTTTCGCTCCCGCTCTTCAGGCTTCAACGGGAGATTTAACTTAAATTAAAAACACTAGAAAATGTGCAATGGAAAGGAAATGGGGAGGAAAAAATGAGCACAAGGAGTTAAAGACAAATAACAGCGAGTCCCAACAAACATTCACGCTGCTTACACAGTGAAGGCTTGCAGGACCCGATATAAAGTGCCTCCAGCACCTTGAAATGAAATAAAGAGTGTGATCGCCTAGACATGAGAATTAAACAACATGTTCCCACCAAGATCAGGAATCATACCTATGGTTCCGCCATATGTGAGCACCTCTTAAATAACAGAGAGTGTGCGGCTAACTTTAGTGGGCACGGGTTCACTATGCATATATCCCGAATTGTTTTTAGTTGTTAGTATTTTGGGTTTTAAAAAAAAAGAATTTTTTCCGTTGGTTTTCACCAATATGAAAACACTGACCTTGAGTCAGTCAATCTGCGTCCCAACTGCAGCCTCCCAGGTCTTATCTCTTATGTCCAGATATTCAAAAACAATTTTTAATGTTCTAACATCTTATCACTTCTTAAGACTTATCTTTTAAAAGAAAAACATCGACATTTACTGTGGGCGTTCTTTCTGACTCAGTGCACATGCACTTGCCGGTATTGGAATCCTGGTTTGGTTTGTTTTACGGCGTATCAACCACAATGGGTAATTTAATGCCGACAAGATTTTTATTGCTCGTAATATTTTTATCTATTTATCTAGCTATTGGTCTCACTGTATATTGGGTTGGTTTGTTTTGTTTTACGGCATATTAACTTCAATGGGTTATTTAATGCCGACAAGATTTTTATTGCTGGTAATATTTTTTCCAAAAATGTATTGCTGGTAATATTTTGTTTTCCTCAAAATGTATTGTTGGTAATATTTTTTTTTCTTCAAATATATTGCTGGCAATATTTTTTCCGCAAAAAATCTATTGCTGGTATTAAAACCTATTTTTACACTTTCATAATGTTTGCCCCCCTTTTTGGGGGGTTAACTATTTGCCCATAGCTGGGATCCTAACAGGTACTACCACCCCGGGTCAAGTTGGACCTGGGAACACCAGCAATTAAGAGGTGGTTTTACGTTCCTCAAAACCACTTGATCAGAGGAATTGCTGTTGAATATAGTTTATCGTCTTACCCAGGACGAGGACTTAGTTTTTTTTCGTCGTACCCAGGACGGTTGGAATCTTGAATAAAACAAAAATTAAGGAAAAGGGTACTGCACAAGATCGACCTCATACTTGGCACCTTTAATGAGCAAAAGAAAGAAATACATTTGTAATATTAATAAGAGCTTTTTTCCGTTGATACCTGTAAATTTACATACAAAATTACAACTGTTTCGGTAATTATAATTTTTCATCATCATCCTCAATAAGATTATAAGTATTTATTTTATGAGTATGTTCTTCCCTTAATTAGTTTGCACTACCATTACGCCCTGTCAATATCTCATAAATAATCGACTATTCCGTTTTTATCGCGGTAGACCAGTTGCCATCCAAGGCTATAGAACCTCATTCTGTCCTGCTATTTACCCATAGCCGGGAGGGGAGAAGAAGAGGATTCATACCTTTCCCAGGGGTCAATCAGTTATGTGCCATGCGCGATATACGCTTAGGCGATAATGTATCTTTCGATACATTGACTGACAAGGAAATTTTTTTCCCTTAGTAGGTTGCCATTTTTTTCTGCGGTAGGCCAGTTGCCATCCAAGGCTATAGAACCCGGTCTGCCCGCTATTTACCCATAGCTGGGAGGGGAGAAGTAGAGGATTCATACCTTTCCCAAGGGTTAATCAGTTATGTTCCATGCGCGATACACGCTTAGGCGATCATTTATCTTTCGATACATAACTGAGAAGGCAATTTTTTCTCTAAGTAGGTTGCCATTTCTTTCTGCGGTAGACCAGTTGCCATCCAAGGCTATAGAACCCGGTCTGTCCTGCTATTTACCCATAGCTGAGGTGTTATAGCTAGTGAAACTAATATGCCTTAAAATATGTCACTTATAAAAAAAGAAAGCCATTCTTATGGGCACTTTTGACATTTTGCGTCGACTTGTCTCCATGCAATAACCATAATGGCATTTTTTTTCTAATAGCTTGGTACATGATCTATTTGCCGCTTCTGATGGAACGACTTGTCTCTTGAGGTTTCTGTCTGAGACTTATGGAAAACGTGGACTAAACAAAACAAATACTAGGGTTACTATTTCGATTTTCTACGGATATTTTATTGTTGTAGGACCCTCAATGAGCTTATTCAATCATTAACTGAAGAATTAGGAATCATCAGAAAACCGAGAAACTTTAACGGGTTAAAACTAATGTTATACAATAATTTTAAGCTTCATAACCTTTTCTGCCTGCTTTTTTATAAATCGATTCTTCTTCTTCTTCTTCTTCTTCTTCTTCTTCTTCTTCTTCTTCTTCTTCTTCTTCTTCTTCTTCTTCTTCTTCTCCTCCTCCTTCTTCTTCTTCTTCTTCTTCTTCTTCTTCTTCGTAGTAGTAGTAGTAGTAGTAGTAGTAGTAGTAGTAGTAGTAGTACTTTATCTACCCTATTTATCTTGTTATTACTAAACTTTCTGGCTCTTCTTTATCATTATCTGCATTGTTATCGTTATTATGATTAACAAACAAAATGGCTGGCGTAACCACCTTCAATATTTTTCAACACTTAGAGTAGAGCGCGATTTAAAAAAAAAGAAAATACAAGGAGTTTGACAATGTTCAACACTATTTCGACACTATGTCTATCTTTATCTTATGTTTAAAAAATGCATACAAGTATAAAAATATAAAAAAAATATACAAGTCTTTGCACAAACGTAGCTTCTGAAGCGATGGCATAATAAACTTCTTTCCGATTTTCTTAATGTAGTTCTTTCTGTTCGATGGTATAGACCCCAACGCCCCAATGATAATTAGAACAATAGTGCCCTGAGAGTCCCACATTCTTTATCCGGTGGTCAGTGAACTTTTGAAGCCTTTCAATTTCATTGAAATAATTGATATTGTTGGTGGAAGGGTTCCAGCGACAAATTTTTCGATCCCAGACTGGTTCTTTTCCGTGGGAAGCGACTTTTGTTGACCCGGGTGACGGCCGATCTGATATCAGTTTTTCCTTGGAAAAAATTGATATTTATTTTTTTTATTTATTTATTTTGCGTCTTATCCTTAACTGCCAAGGCTTCATTTTTCCCGATACCACCTTTAAGACGATTGTAGACAAAAACTAAAGAGCTTCTCCTGCCAATAACACACGGCTATTTCCCGCTAGATATTACCCTGATATTTCTAGGGCACGAGGATTATTATTATTAGTAACATTATTATTATTATTATTATTATTATTATTATTATTATTATTATTATTATTATTATTCCTTTGATTTCTGTTATGTACTAATTTCTTTCGGGATCCCAACCAGAGACCTAAGGTCAGAAATTGCATCATGACATTTTCCACTGAGCAGTTTTGAGAAACAAAACAAAAGTACACATTTCTTTAAGGCATGGGTTACCAGAAATCCCTGCAATTATCATTATCATCCTTATTATTATTATTGGTTTTATTTTCTTTGATATCTGGCGTTTACACATTTCTTTCCGGGTCCCGCCCAGGGACCTAAGGTTAGAAATGGTATCATGACACTTTCCACTGAAAAAAAAAATTATTACATAGATAAAGCCCTTCGTAAAGTGTGGGCTGTACTTGTCAGAATACTTTTTTCTATCTCTTTGAGGCATGGACTTCCAGGAACCCCTTCAATTAGTCTACTGGAATCTTTTCCAACCAGTCCAAGGGCTCCAACTACAACAGGGATTGTTGATGTTCGCATGTGCCACATTTTTGTGATTTCAATTTCAAGGTCCTTGTATTTTGATAGCTTTTTGAAGATCTTCAAAGATACATTGCAGTCTGCAGGGACTGCCATATCGATAAGGAGGCACTTTTTTTTTGTTTGTGGTCTTTAATAACAATGTCTGGGCGGTTAACTTTGATTTATTATTATTATTATTATTATTATTATTATTATTATTATTGTTGTTGTTGTTGTTGTTGTTGTTGTTGTTTCACTTTCCTTCGTGTCCCTCGTCTCAACAAGAGAATTCAAGCAACAAGATTTTTGCATCGGAAAATGCAAACACATGTGGTTATTTTTTTTTTACAATCGTGTTCACACTGTGCAATACACGAGAGCACCCCGAGATAGAGTTTAAGAATAAGAGGCACAGTTTATGCGGTTATGTGAGGAAGATAACGGTTAACAATATACTTAACTTGAACAGGTTAAGATTTTAGTGATCGCGAAAGCATCGTCTTAGGAATCGTTTCCACAAGGCAGTGATTCGTGGGTAGAAGCTGCTCGTGTAGAACTTACATCTCACCAATGGAATACAAAGGGAATTAAGTTGATTAGCTACAATGTGTGTAGCATGGCAGGTATGAACTGTGAAGGTTAGAACCGGTGGAACTAAGGAAATCTTGTTCGTCTGAATACTTTCCATGGAAATAGCCATAGAGCAGCGAGAGGCTTGCGAGGTTTCATCTGTGAGAATAGGATTCTAGAGTTGGAAATAATTTGCAGTGCCAAGCAACGGATTGCGTTGGTACATAATTATCAGGCGTTTTTGTAGGCGAGTTATTTGTTAGTTAAAATTGCTGTTTTGTTCACTTTTTTAAAATATTATTTTATTTTCAGGTTATAAGAATACATGTCGATAATCACACTCATTTAAAAATGTTATTGTTTAATTGTTATGTTTCTTCTTTTCATAATGAATATTGTTGAAAAACGCCTGATAATTATGCACCAATCCGATACATTAGGCTTTGATTTGATTTTCTCAGTGTAGGACTTTCAGTTTTGTTATATAAACCCCAAACCTCCAATGACAGCTGGGGCAATAATGTCTATTATTATTATTATTATTATTATTATTATTATTATTATTATTTATGTCATGTTTCCTGTTTTGTATCTTGTAGAGCCGGGTCCAAACTATGGTCCTTAGGCCCTATTGTTAGTTAATTAACAGCACTTTTCTTAGTATATGGGATGTTCCTAGTAGAGCTTGTATGTCGATGTTACCTGGGACACTGTTAATAAAATTACCCATTCCTTTTCTCACGAGGCCCAGCCATCCGATTACTGTTGGTATAGTCTCAGTCTTCATTCCCCACGTCCTGTTTATATCGAGGTCCTTGTATTTGGACAATTCCTTGATAATTTTCATAGAGGTGTTGCTTTCATATGGTACTGCTACACTTCCTGAATTTCTTGTCTTTTATGAAAATATCAGATCTGTTGGCGTTTATTTCCCTGACAGTTTGAATTTTCATGTCTCAAAGGATAGATACATCGTTATTTTGGGTAACAGTGACTGTTCGGTGCTCATACCACCTCTCATTATTATTATTATTATTATTATTATTATTATTATTATTATTATTATTCCCTTTGATTTCTGATGTGTACTCATTTCTTTCCTTGTCCCGCCCAGGGACCTAAGGTTAGAAATGGCATCATGACATTTTCCACTGGAAAAAAAAATTACGTAGACAAAGCCCTTCGTAAGGTGTGGGCTGTACTTGTGAGAACAATTGTTTGTGATTCTTTAAGGCATGGGCTTCCAGGAATCCCTTCAATTAGTCTACTGGAATCTTTTCCAACCAATCCGAGGGCTCCAACTACAATGGGGATTGTTGATGTTCCCATGTGCCACATTTTTTTAAATTTCGATATTATTATTATTATTATTATTATTATTATTATTATTATTATTATTATTATTATTATTATTATTATTATTATTTCCATTTCCTTCATGTTGTATGAGTTGCCCCCAAGTCTCTATCAGAGATCTCAAGCGACAAGATTTTTTGCATCGGAAAATATTTGGTTTGCTTTGCTTTATGGCATATCAACATCAATGGGTTATTTAATGCCAACAGAATTTTCATAGCTGGTCATATATATATATATATATATATATATATATATATATATATATATATATATATATATATATTAAAATGTATTGCTGGTAATATGTTTTTCCTTCAAAAATCTATTTCTGGGAATATTTTTTCTTCAAATATATATAGCTGGAGAAAAATTTTTTTTTCAAAAATATATTGCTGGAAATAATTTTGAATAAAGTATTTCTAGTATTAAAACCTATTTTTATACTTTCATAGTGTTTTGACATAAGTTTGGGGGTTAACTATTTGTCCATAGCTGGGACCCCAACATGTGCTACCACTCCGCATCAGGGTGAACCTAGGAACACCAGCAATTAAGAGGTTTGGTTTGTTTTACGGCATAACAACCTCAATGAGTCATTTAATGCCGTCAACTTTTTTTCCTGTTAATATTTTTGTTTTCTCAAAAATCTATTTCTGTTAATATTTTTTCTGAAAAACGTATAGCTGTTAATATTATTTTTTCACAAACGTATCATCAGAGGCCTTGCTGTTGGACGTAGTTTATCGTCATACCCAGGACGCGGATAGGGTCTGAGTGTTAACTCTTTGCCCATAGCTGGGACCCTAACAGGTGCTACCACCCCGGGTCAGGGTGGACCTGGGAACACCAGCAATTGGGAGGTGGTTCCGCGCTCCTCAAAACCTCATGATCAGAGGCCTTGCTGCTGGACGTAGTTTATTGTCTTACCCAGGACGTGGATGTAGTTTATCCTCATAGCCAGGACGTGGATGTAGTTTATTGTCATACCCAGGACGCGGATGTAGTTTATCGTCATACACAAGACGTGGATGTAGTTTATCGTCATACCCAGGACGCGGATGTAGTTTATCGTCATACCCAGGACGCGGACGTAGTTTATCGTCATACCCAGGACGCGGATGTAGTTTATCGTCATACCCAGGACGCGGATGTAGTTTATCGTCATACCCAGGACGCGGATGTAGTTTATCGTCATACCCAGGACGAGGACGTAGTTTATCGTCATACCCAGGACGCGGATGTTGTTTATTGTCTTACCCAGGACGCGGATGTAGTTTATCGTCAAACCCAGGAAGGGGATGTAGTTTATCGTCATACCCAGGACGAGGACGTAGTTTATCGTCATACCCAGGACGCGGATGTTGTTTATTGTCTTACCCAGGACGCGGATGTAGTTTATCGTCAAACCCAGGAAGGGGATGTAGTTTATCGTCATACCCAAGACGAGGACGTAGTTTATCGTCATACCCAGGACGCGGATGTTGTTTATTGTCTTACCCAGGACGCGGATGTAGTTTATCGTCAAACCCAGGAAGGGGATGTAGTTTATCGTCACACCTAGGACGATCGGAAAATGTAAACTAATGACGTGCAATGCAATAAGAAAAAAGGAACTGTGGTTATTACACGGCAAGAAATCTACGCAAAGCTATTTATAGTAAGGCAACGTATATATTTTTTGGTAATTTACATACATATTAGCGGGCTGCAATGAATTTGATCCACATATTTGCTTGTTTCTTTTGATAACATCCCCAAAGTGCCGATAGCAACATGGAATGTTGTTATCTTGAGATGCCACATTCTATTGTCTCGTTTTTACTCAGAAGGTTTTTAAATATGTGTTTTTGTCGCCTGGGCTGTAACATGGAGACATGTCAACGTTGTTTTCTTGTTACAATAATGTCTGGCCGGTCATCAACACCGCTGGGTAACAAAATTTTAACTTTGTCTTGTCTTTGGTCAGTAAAAATTCTTTCTTAATTGCTGCAGTCTAGAAACCAAAGGAAATGATTATTATTCCCTTCGAACTTTGCTTTTGCGACGGGGACAGAGAAGAAAATAAATCCATGGAATTCGCGATCCCAGACATTTAGAGGGAACCAATTGACCACTGAAGCAAATCTTCTGCATGGTGAATTCTTCCCAAAGTCAATGTTTTTTTTTCCCTCTCCCAAACCCCGACACACATTCGCACAAACATCAGGCAGGTGATCCACTGCCCCCTGCTATATTTTTACATCGATATGTCCCGCAAAAAATGGGAACAAAAAGGTCACTTATCCTTAGAATGAGTAAGAAGCAGTTGAAATTTCTAGGGCACAAAATGGGGAAAGAGGGCTTGTGTAATTCAGTACTCGCAAGATGTTTTGAAAGCGAGAGAGAGAGGGAGGGGGACCAACGAATAATTTATCTAAAGAGCTTGTGTAAGTAGATGATGGAACAGGGATTAGGAGAGATAGCAAAAAGACAAACATTGCACAGAACAACAAAGAACAGGAAGTTGTAGAGAACCATAATCGTCCACGTTCTGAAGGAATAGGGCACAAAGAAGAAGAAGAAGCAGAAGGAAGAAGAAAAATATGATGATGATGATGAAGAAGAGGAAGATGATGATGAAGAAGAAGAAGAAGTCCTGTAAGTGTCTAATGCTTCTTATACAGTATATGCATTTTTTTTCCATTTTCCTTCTTCGTTCCTTAGGCGCTGCGTTCAAGGAATTCTCAGCATCCTTCTGTAAAACCTCATTTTTATTGCCTCCAGTTTTCTCTTCATTTGTAAGGTGGTTCTTCAGCATTCATATATAAGAGGATTGATATAGCAAAACAGTTTAAGTGTCCTTTCTGATTCTATTTCCTCTAAAACTCCATCTTTACTCATATGTTCAGTCCATGATATTCTCAGCATCCCTCTGTAGAACAACATTTCTCCTGTCTCAAATTCCTTCTTCATCTATGATGATATTATCCAGAATAGAATATTGAACTTCGTTTATTCACTGAGCACGCTCAAACAACTCGTGACTCTTTGACAAAAATGGACATTAGCAAAACATCTTTCCCGCCTCTGTGGTCACCACTTCACTCTATCTCACAATAGTACCATGAACCACAATTGTGAGAGAGAAGGGACTGCTGACCACGGCGGCAGACAAGGCAGAATAGTGCAATGGCTTGCTAATTCCTCTTGCACGGGGGATGTTGGCGTTACCCCGTCCTTTCTCTCACGGGTGGATTTGTTTTTTAACTTCAAGCTTTTGGATAAAGAAACAAAACCTACAAGATGGTTTGAATTCAGATTTTCCTTCTCCTATACTGGTTGCCAGACAAGGTTATAGAACCCAGTCTTTCGTGCTATTTTATCCATAGATGGAGTCATAAAATATGCCTTAAATAAACTCGATTAAGTTATTTAAAATTATATTATGTTTTTCGAAGAGAAAAATATTATAGAATTCATTGACAAAAAAAAAATTACAATTGATACTTAGTTGCTCCCCGTCGAACTTTGATGACAGCCTTAATTCTTAATTCATTGGATTTCATTAATTTAAAGGAATATACTTTATTAAAGTGGTCCCAAATATTTTGAATAGTGGTTTAGCTGGTAGAATCTTCTCATGGACCATTTCTTTTAATTTCCGCCAAACATATTAATTTGGCGGGACATGTAAGAAATTTTTATATGCCTTTTCCTAATAAAAGGTTTTAATCCGATTTGATGCAGATCGAAATCATTTATTTCCTTAATAAAAATCGATTTAATCATCACGAAACAAATTTTCCGTCGATGGAAAGAGAAGACTGTCCGCGATTTCAGTTCAAACATGTATCGTGCCTATTCGTGTATAAGCCGACTTCAATTCGTGTATAAGCCGACTTCAATTCGTGTATAAGCCGACTTCAATTCGTGTATAAGCCGACTTCAATTCGTGTATAAGCCGACTTCCCGCTACTGAATTTTCTTCTTTAATCTAGCCACTCCAAACAAAATTAACCTGTGTATAGTGCAATCGGTTACCAAAAATACATGATATTTTCCCCCTTGAAACAAACTGTTTATAGTCTGACACCCTATTTTTTGCGTTAAAAAAAATGATCACAAAAACAACAAGGTACGGTGGGTACATTTTAGACATTTAATAATTTCAATTTCGTGCATGCGCGTTATTTATTTTTGATTTTCTCGACGAAAACTATAGTGTCAGTTGTATACTGTCTGTGAGAAAAAGAGCACCATGACGCAATTTACTCCGCCAGAAGTTTGGAAACGGTACGCTGTACTGCTTGGCATTCGCGCCGGAAGTACCAATACGGACATTTCAGAGTGTTTGGGTGTCAATCTGATGAGATTGTAGAGGATTAGGAAAGAGTTGGATGAGTCTAATGGTGATTACGAAGGTACGGCAGCACGGAAGGCTCACTCTGATCGTTCTGTTAAGAAAAGAACTTCCGAATTTGTTGGTGAGGGCCTCAGACTCAACACCGAGGCCCACATCAGGTGCCTTGAGGAGGTAGTGCTGCCCTGGGTCAAGAGGGTGGCTGCTGGAAGATCCTATGTCTCGCAACATAACTCTGCACCATACTACACAAGCAGGAGTACCCAATTTTGGCTGTCAGACAACTTCTGCGACCACGTCACCCCTTATATTTGGGCACCTAACTCCCCACACCGCAACGCCCTTGATTATTATATGTGGGGAGTCGTTGAGCGAGCAACCGAAAAAACTCCTTGTAATAACAATGATGAATTGAAAGCAAAGATTATGAAAACATTCACCAATTTAAACAAGGAGACCGTCCAAGAGAGTTGCAGGGGATTCCGAAATCCTCTGGAGGCCGTGGTTGAAGCCAATGGCGATTTTTATTGAATACATTTACTTTTTAGTATTTCAAGATATTTATGGTGTAATTCTGGCAAATATATTTATTAAAATGAGATGTCAGTGTTATTTTCATTTTTACGTAATTTAGACGACAATCTATCCATCGCACCCGTATACGCGCGGGATACACGCTGCATTGATCTTTTCATCAAATGTGGCTGCGGTGGTATCGAATCCTTTCTGATGCAATCACATTTCAGACGGGCTGGTCATGATCTTCAGAATGAGTGATGATCGGATGCCGAAAAACCTCATGTATAGCCAACTTTTTCATGGTAAGCGACGTGTAAGCCGTCCTTGGTTACGCTTCAAGGACAAACTTAAACACAATTTAAAGGCTGCAAAAATCCCGATCGTCGAGTTTGAACTTGTTGAAAACCGAGCAAAATTAGAGAAACACCTGCTACCGATGTATAACCAACTTTAAAAAGAATCGTCTCAACCATCTGAGAGAATTAAGAATTAACACTAAATCTCGGGCTAATACATCAGCCCATATGACGGTCAACCCTTCAGCATGTGACTCGTGTGTACTTGTTTGCAAATCCCGTCCAGGAGTGTAGTCTCATACAAAACATAAAAACTGAACTGAAAGACACTCATACGTCGAAAACGACAGGAGAGTACAACATAAGTTACATTGACTGTTTAGGTAATTATTAACATTTCCCTAAGTCCTTTTAATGATATGAATGATAGCCTTGCGAAATGTATAGGGTGACCCAAAAAACGGGAACTTTTTAACAATCCAGTAAAACCAAGAGTGATGGAAGAAAAATATTTAATTCATAGTAATTGAAACCTTAACACATGCCATTTAAGAAACAATGATAGAATTTTCATTTTTTAAAAATTACGTCCTGTAGGTGGCGTCCTCCTGTACGAATGCATTCTTGAAATCTGTTGTTGAGATTCTTCATTGACTGCTGCAACATCTCAGCTGGGATACTGTGAATTTCATTCTCGTTACTAAAATGGCGAAATGTTTACTTGCTCAAGGTCACTGTCTCGCAGTGTTGCCACTTTCTCATGTCTGGCAATACACACTTCAAAAATTCCCGTTTTTCTGGGTCACCCTGTACTTGTTTTCTTCATGCATTCATTTATATATGTTTCATTTGAACGGTACTAAACAAATTTCCCACATTATCTCATTGGCCAATGGCGAACTTGATTCATCATTTAATTTCACTTTTATCCAATCATCTACATGCCATGATTGTTTGTCTTTTGCCCATCTTAATCTCGTATTCATCTAATTCTGTTAGTGATAGTTTTCATTCGGCTTTTCTGTATGTAAATCTTATTTAATTCTGCAGTTATATCGTAAACATCGACTCTTTTTTTCGTTGTACCGTTTCTATTTTCAAGGCGTCGTGGTTTGAATTTTCTATCCTGATGCTTTGATGCATCAATGGGGTCTCAATATGCTTTTTTCCTTTCTTTTTTAACCAAGCCATTTTAAATACAGCTGACTGGGAAAAACCAACGATTTCGTCACATTCCACTGTGCATTGCCTCCTAGAAAGTGTTTTCCGATTGCTTCAAATGACAATTCTTTTGTTGCAGCTATGTTTCCTTTCTATTCGGTCTGCCCAACCGCTTTTTTATGTCTGTAAGAATTCTCACCTGTTAGTTTGCAGATCTAGATTCTTGCCCGCGTTTATTTTAGAAATGCAAATTACAAGATCATTCAACAGACATTGTCCTAAAATTGTGTTATTCCATAACTTTTTCTTACATGGCTTGGAAAAGAATCATAGCATTAATTTAAATAATTTAATCAACTTGGTTTAAAGTAAATTTTACGAAACCGGTACGTTGAGCTAGAAAAAAAGGTTTTGCGTCTTATTTGTAATTAGCAGGTTTCGCCCGCTGGCTATCGATTTTCAAAGTAAGATATATTCACTACTTGAAATCTTTGAAACAAAAATTTTAAAGGTATATTTCATTCATAAGTTGGCTTGTTATAGTTAAGGAAATTCTTACAAAAAGATGCCAACTTGTTGAAGTAAAATTCAAATTCCAAACACTTTTCTGCACTCTCTTAAACAGAACTATTTTTTATATGAAAATCAAAAAATTCCTCGAATAAAAGAACAGTAATGAGGGACATTTAATTAATAAAATAAACCTGAAGAATGATATTGACTAGAAATAGATAATAGTGATTTGAGATGTGGCACAAGGCCGAAAGTATGGGGTACCCATTGAAGATCGAACCGGTTTCCTGTGAACCCTCCCCTGGTTAAGTTAGACACTACTTTGTTTTCCTAGTTAATATGAATAAGTGTTGTTCCCGGCTCTCGCTTTTGTTATGACCCATGTCGAGATTCCCAATCTCCCCAGTTTGTTTTTTGTCCCGACTTTTCATCTCGCCTGGGTCAGCCATTGATAGAGATTTACTTGACCTCCCACAGGGCCAGGATGTGACACAAGGTCGGTTGTTTAACGCGGGAAGGGAGGGGGAATGGACCCGAGATTTCACCCGGGCCGCAGTGCTTTGGCTTTAGCTGGTCTTAGCTTGTTCAAGCTGGTCAGAGCTAGTCATAGCTGGTCTTGGCTGGTCTTAGCTTGTCCAAGCTGGTCAAAGCTGGGCATAGCTAGACGTAGCCGCGATACTACCAGCGCAGGGACGAATCCCTGCGACCGGCCTGTATCGGTGATCGAATCTCAGCCAAAAAGGCGATCATTCAGCGAGTAATGTTATCTGCGAACAGATACTACACTTTGATCTTAGCCTAAAAGGCCGAGAAGCGATCTTTTTCCAAGCTATGCTTGGATGTGGCGCAAGGCCGAAAGTAAGTGGCACCCAGTGAGGATCGAACTCACTACTCAGACGTAATTGTTCTAGCGAGACAAGATTGCTAACTATTACACCACCTGGAGGTGACCGGGTCAGCCTTTGATATTTTCCATTCCCTCATTTATTTTTAGCGTCCCCATTTTATCAGTGAGTGTGCTACTTGATTCTGTCTATCGGCAGAATACAGCGGCCTCTCTTATTATTTTGAGGGGTGGACGGTTCCGACTAACATTTGTTTTGTTTTATTTTTGTGTTGCATGAAGTTTGTTTTCGGTTTATTTTCCCTCCCCACCATTATATAAATCTATAAATTTTTATATATTTTTGTAAAAAAAAAACCCCAAAATTAAAAAAAAATGAACATTTCGGACTCTCATCAGATTTTTAATCTAATGGGGTTATTTTTGTAGCCCCCGCTCCTTCCTCTGGTGAATATACGGTATTTTGGTGTATGAAGGATCGAGAGGTGATGTACAAATTCTTTTGTTGACTGAGCGAATTGTAATGAATGAAAGGGTCGCGAATTCGATTAACTAGGACTAGGATAGTTAATGAAGACCAACCCTCACTGCCCCCTGCAGCCTCACTATTCAGTCATAATTGTTCTAGCGAAACAAGATTGCTAACCCTTACACCGCCTCGAGGTTTCCAAGCAAATCATATATGATACAGATATTGAGCTTTTAGCGTGTAAATTCCTCTCGAGTAGCTTATAACACGTTTATTATCATCTCTCAGTTGCGCCTGTCTTTGGGCAGAGTGATATCAGGGGCGACTCCATCAAAGGACGGAGTCACAACTGAGGGAAATTATACTGAGAGGTGCCCAGTCATGGGGAACAGATGCCCGAGATCCCGCTCTCTCGTTGCACCAGAGTGAGAGGGATCGGTGCTCGCACCGAGGCCAGCGCAACCGGCGGTTGCGGGAGCTGCGGGCAATTTTTGTTCGTGGTTCGGGTGTACGCGCTCGGGTCCCCATCTTAAAAAAGACCTCGTGTCACAACTCGTCTTAGTGCAGAGACAGAGTAAATGCCTAGATGTGGCACAAAACCGAAAGTATGGGGTACCCAATGAGGATTGAACTCACTATTCAGTCATAATTGTTCCAACGAGACAAGAGTTTTAACCCTCACACCGCCTCGAGGTGCCCAAGTAGATAATATATAAAACAGATATTGAGCTTTTAGTGTGTAAATTCCTCTCAAGTAGCTTAAACACGTTTATTATCATCTCTCAATTGTGTCTCTATCTTTGGGCAGAGTGAACACAGGGGTGGCTCCGTCAAAGGACAGAGTTGCAACGGAAAACATTAATACTGAAAGGTGCCCAGCCCTGGGGAACAGCTGCTCGAGGTCACGCCCTCTCATTGCAACAGAGAGAGGGATCGGTGCTCGCACCGAGGCAAGTGCAACTGACATTTGCGGGAGCTCGGATAATCGTGTGTATGCGCTCGGGCTCCCCACATTAAACCGACCTTGTTTCACAACCTGACCTCGTGGGGAGTTGTGTAAATACAAATTACTCCACAATAAAAAGACCCTGTGTCACAACTTGACCCTTGTGGTGAGGGTGGTTGAATAAAAATTACTCTCGGGTTCCGCTGCATTAAACCGACCTTGTAACACAATCTGACCTCGTGGTTTGAATGAATCCAACTTAATCTAAAGTAGTTTAAGAAATGAATTTATCATCTCTCAGTTGCGTCTTTGGACAGAGTGCGCTGAGTGGTGTCTTCGTCAAAGGACAGAGTCGGAACTGAGGAAAATTATAACGAGAGGTGACCAGTCCTGGGGAATAGCTGCCCGAGGCCGTGCTCACTCATTGCACCAGAGAGAGGGGTCGATGCTTGCACCGAGACCAGAGCAAATGACGGTTGCGGGGGCTCTGGCAATTCTTTTTCCTACCCCAGGCTACGCGCTCGTGCTATCCACATTAAACCGACCTGGTGTCACAAACTAACCACGTGGTGGTGTGGGTTGACTAAATACAAATTACTATAAAGTAGAGTTGGGGATTTTTAAATTCGTTGAGCACCAATTTCGCATTTATTCATATAGATTCCATAATAAAGGTTTTACTTAATTAGCTATTATATTTCTCTAACTCTTCAAATGTTGAATGTCTAACTATTTCTAATTTATATTTTCCTATCTTTACGTTATATTAATTTATTTAATCTTATAAATTGTCCCCTGTTCTGTCACCCATGAAATAAAAAATCTTTGCTTGTACGGGAAATAAGGATCTACGTACATAAAATCGTCTTTAAATTAAGTGGCAGCAGAAGAATTATCGTTGAACTTTTAAAAGGTAATCTTAAACATTAATTCAATACTTAAATGCAGCGTTCTTCTGTAGTTTATTGATGCCTATCACATCTACTCCTCCCTAGCTATTGTGATAATGGCCAAACCAAGAGTCCTCCACAGGAGCTAACTTATATGCAACTCTGAATCTGAGTTCAACGAAAATCGTTCCCTGAGACTAACTTTTCTAGGGCTTTTGAATGCGGTATGAGTCATTGAAATCGGAGCAGTAGGAGCGGATGGTTTGCTTGGGTACACACACGCCCAAACACAGACGTACACATACACTGTACTCTATATACAAGATTATTTTATTTATTGCAGTATAAAAATCCAAAGTGGACATTCTCTAAGTGTGCTAATTCCATAATCTTTGCCAGGGGTTGTAGAGAACAGAATATATGAAGGCTTGTAAAACAACCGTGACAAAAATGCATACGTTGTCGGGGTTTTAATAAATATGTTTATACGAAAATATGTATTTGCATAATATACCCATACATAAATGATCGTGACATTTTTGTAGGATAACAGGGCTTGCATAAAAAAGAAAGAAAGAAATGCGTATAAAAGAAAGAAAGAAAGAACGAAATGCGTATAAAAGAAAGAAAGAAAGAAAGAAAGAAATGCGTATAAAAGAAAGAAAGAAAGAAAGAAATGCGTATAAAAGAAAGAAAGAAAGAAAGAAAGAAATGCGTATAAAAGAAAGAAAGAAAGAAAGAAATGCGTATAAAAGAAAGAAAGAAATGCGTATAAAAGAAAGAAAGAAAGAAAGAAATGCGTATAAAAGAAAGAAAGAAATACGTATAAAAGAAAGAAAGAAAGAAACAATGGGAAATGGTTATAAATGGCAGAAAGAAAGAAATCGTTGTAAAAGAAACTAAGAATAAATTAGAAAATGATGTAAAAGGAAGAAATTATTGAATATAAAAGAAAGAAAGAAAGAAATGCGTATAAAAGAAAGAAAGAAAGAAATGCGTATAAAAGAAAGAAAGAAATGCGTATAAAAGAAAGAAAGAAAGAAAGAAATGCGTATAAAAGAAAGAAAGAAAGAAAGAAATGCGTATAAAAGAAAGAAAGAAAGAAATGCGTATAAAAGAAAGAAAGAAAGAAATGCGTATAAAAGAAAGAAAGAAAGAAAGAAATGCGTATAAAAGAAAGAAAGAAAGAAATGCGTATAAAAGAAAGAAAGAAAGAAAGAAATGCGTATAAAAGAAAGAAAGAAAGAAAGAAAGAATCAAATGCGTATAAAAGAAAGAAAGAAAGAAAGAAAGAAACAATGGGAAATGGTTATAAATGGCAGAAAGAAAGAAATCGTTGTAAAAGAAACTAAGAATAAATTAGAAAATGATGTAAAAGGAAGAAATTATTGAATATAAAAGAAAGAAAGAAAGAAAGAAAGAAAGAAAGAAAGAAAGAACTAGCAGTGGAGATAAAACGCAGAAAGACAAATGAATAGAAAGAAAGAAAGAAAGAAAGAAAGAAAGAAAGAAAGAAAGAAAGAAAGAAAGAAAGAAAGAAAGAAAGAAAGTACGAACGAACGAACAGTGGAGATAAAACAAAGAAAGGATAATGAATAGAAAGAAAGAAAGAAAGAAAGAAGCAAGCAAGCAAGAAAGAAAAATAGTGGGAATAAAACAAAGAAAAAACGTATATTAAAAAATGAAAGAGCGAAAGAAAAAATGGTAGAATTAAAAGAAAGAAAGGAAGAAAGAAAGCAAAATAGCGAAAATAAAAGAAAGAAAGAAGGAAAAAATGAATAGAAAGAAAGAACATTGGGATAGAACAAACAAAGAAAAGGCAATATGAAGGAAAGAAATAAAGAAAAAAGAAAAAGAGAAAAATATAGTGGAAATAAAACAAAGAAAGAAAAGTGGATACGAAAGAAAGAATGAAAGAAAGAAAGACAGAAAGAATGAAAGAAAGAAGTAGAGCAAAAGGTAATGAACAAGTAAAACAAACCCAGCCAAAATAATATCTACTAGATAAATAAACTAATGTAAAGATAAAACTTTAACAAAAACATGAAAAGAAACAATAAAAATATATAATAAACAATTCCTGATAAATATGACCTGGAATCAGAGCAGAATTACAACAACAAAAAGGATTAAAAAAAAGGAATAGACTATATGAAGCTTCCCCCCTTTACCCAGCAACTGCAACTTCTGCACGAAACTTATCAACGTAGCATCAACAAAATGCAACACAGTTCGCCACCATATGTCATCTGTCGCATACGGCTTGTCGTCACGCACCTGACATGACATCAGCGTTTACTTTCTAGATGTTGCCTATTTGCTTTTACTTATATCTCAACCTCTGACCTCGTCACAATCGAGACGTTGTTGTAATATACAAGTCGAATTATGGGAAAATTTCCTGTGAATAATTCACAGATGACAAGTCGACTTGAGAGTAGTGATACCGCCATTATTACGACCACACACAAACGTGTATTCATATACACACACATATATATATATATATGTATGTATATATGTGAAAAATTTCTCAGAGTTAACCTGTAGAAAAAGAGAATATTTATAAATGTAAAAGACAATAGGAAAACTGTAATATGAGCCGAAGCGTTTCGTCCAATGTCGACTTTTTTCTCTTTTGCCTTGAAAAAGTCCACATTGGACGAAAGGCGTTAGCGACTATTAAAGTTTTCCTATTATCTTCTACATTTACAAATACACACACACACATATATATATATATATATATATATACATATATATATATATATATATATATACAAGTGATTCATCGAGTCTGAAACCTCAACAGAATGAAGTGGACGGCCGTTTCGTCCTATATTTGGGAGTCATCAGCAGTGCGCATCCACTACCGTGAATTGAAACCTGGACAGTTAGGTTATCAAGCAAACACCATAACAACTGTTCCAACGGGCCTCAGTGACGAAGTGGTAGCAAATCAGACTCAATATAGCTCTGCTCACTCACATATTCCGTGGTGGAACTCTACTGAGATTCACTTTAACCATGGGACTGTGTCCCCTGGAACCACAGCTACTATCAGCAAGCCGCTCACTCCAGAGCATTAGAAGCCGGTTCAAGCAATGATATACATTTGAAATTATTAGGAGAATTTGATAATTATATTTAAGTGATTCATCGAGTCTCTCTCACACACACACACACACACACACACACACACACACACACACACACATATATATATATATATATATATATATATATATATATATATATATATATATATATATAATATCCAACGTATTTCTGATAACTATAAAAATTATTTTGTAGTGTTTACCAAGATGTTTGATTTGCTATCTCTTCTTTGATTGTCTTAACCAGTGGAATTAATAAGAAGCGGCCAAGTTCGAGAAGTGCTGCTAAAGAAAATTGTACGTTTCGACAGCAATCAAAACCGTGGCCATTTTTCCTGCGGGAGAAATGCTGCTGTAGTCGAAGCGCGACATTACCAATTTGGTCACGGGAGACTATCAGGATGAATCAAAGTTCAGTTACCTATTCTATAGGACTTCGCGATCTAGGCCGGTTGCTATGAATTTTCTGTTATAGTCAAATAAATTAGTAATTCAGTGCTAACTCAAACACGACAAACCAGAAAAAGTAACGTTAATATATATATATATATATATATATGGCTGTTAATAAATCTACACACGCATATATATATATATATATATATATATATATATATATATATATATATATATATATATATATGTAATGAAGTAACGAAAATCATGGTAATCTGTATGGATAATCCCAATGGGGATGAAATCCTGAGAGCTACTTGTTAAGTCAGAGCGAATAATTTAAGTTAAAGAAAAACAGGCCACTTTAAGGTTCCATTTGTAATAATTTATTTCACCAGAGAATTTTATTTTTCTGTGGATCTTCAGACCTCACTTTCAAAAGGTGAAACAAAAATAAATCTACACACGCATATATATATATATATATATATATATATATATATATATATATATATATATATATATATATATTAATTTCCTGGTTCTTCACATTTCCAAGCATAAAAAATGGATTTAAAGTTACATATTGTTTTTATACACTTTTGAGGGGTAGTTTTAAGTTGATGTAAGGTGACAGAGAGAGGTGGAGGAGGAGGACAGATATGGTCGAAATTAGAGAAGGAAGGGAGATACAGGAATAATTTTAAATCTATTTTTATCAAAATACTTAAGAGTAAGGAAGGTGGGTAATGACCAGACATTGACCTATTTAAGTCATCTCACAGGGAACTAATTAAATTAATATTTGCTCTGGTTTGACATTGAGCCCTCTGGATTACATCCTCCTTGGCAATATCCATACTGATTTCCAAACTTTTCATTACCTATACATACATACATACATACATATATATATATATATATATATATATATATATATATATATATATATATATATAACCCAACAATGTTGCTGTGACCAACCGACCACTTACTAAAAGACTTAAAATATTAGACAAAAAAATAATCCTAGACAAGGAAAGAAAAAAAGAAAGGGAAAAAATGGCCAAAAGGCAAACCTCTCATCGACGCAGTAAATTAGTCAACGCCTAGACTATCTAGACAGATTAAAAACGCATCACAACGTCAACAGTTATTTCTGATGAAAGATCGAAGTCGATCTGAAATATCAAATTACATATATATAAAATATATAAATAAATACTTTCATAAAAAACATTATATTTTCTTTAATTTACAACTTTTTAGTTGTTTATATATATATATATATATATATATATATATATATATATATATATATATATATCATCCACAGACAGACTGTTTCGCTGTTTCACAGCTCATCAGTGTGGCTAGACGTCCGGTTGCCTCTAGCTAGGATCGAAACCCGTCAGTCGGAACTTCTACCAGTAAGCCGTCGGCGCACGGCAGGGATGAAGGTGAATTTTAGCGTGTTTATTTTTAGATTTAGATAAACACATAGTGACTGACAGTGACTCAATTCTGCCGAAGAGTCATGCTATATTAGCTTAAATAGTCGCTGTTTACAAACTCTCACCTCAAACCAAAGAGCTCAACCGAAATTAATTTTTCAGGAGCCAATATTTTTGTCATCCACAGACAGACTGTTTCGCTGTTTCACAGCTCATCAGTGTGGCTCGACGACCGGTTGCCTCTAGCTAGGATCGAAACCCGACTGAATTTGCGTCAGTCGGAACTTCTACCACTAAGCCTATATATATATATATATATAGTAAAATATGTTTCATTAAATAATTTAGACAAGTTTTGTCTACTTATTTTAATAGGATCATCTCGTAATTGCGAACAAGCGTCTTATTATCATTATTAAAGAAGAAAGAAAATTACTATGTTGATGCATATTCATATTATTCCGAGTTCTTTCGACATAAGCACAATGTCGCCATCATCTTTTAGAGAAATGAAGAACACAACATTTTTTGTCTGAGGAAGAACAAGACCCTTAAGTATCTTAACTTAAACAATGAAAACATATAATGAAACAGATTAAGTTCAACAATTATTTAATATATTTTCTGTTTATACGTTATTTTTATAGATACAATTTATTTAAATAAATGCTCTGTTTTTTAAAATTAAACAGTATTGATTAAATTTACCGGCCTGAATTGTTTGCGTTAAGACGTTTCGTGAGAAGGATATGATCGATCAAGAAAAATCTTCGAAGATTGAGTTTTTAAAAATAGTAATTTGGATTTTGCTAACCAGAGGATTCTCTGTAGCTAATTGGTATAGATATCACATCAAATGGCGGTCTCCCTATACAGGTTCAATTCCTGTCGAAGAACGCATATTTTCTAGGAAATTTCTCGAATATTCAGCCCGGTAAATGTAATTAATATTGTGTAATTAAAAAAAATCATTTATTTAAATAAATTGTATCTATAAAAATAAAGTAATAAGAGAAAATACATTAAATAAACGTCGGATTTAATCCATCACAATATATATATATATATATATATATATATATATTCTTAAATGCCTATAATCTATAGCAGAAGCCATTGGTTTATACCAATGGCTTCCCATACTTAATACTTCTCGTTTTCACTCTCGCGTGGTCATGTGTGACGTCACGAGCTACGACGCGTTTTTCGCTTCCTTGGCTCGTAAATAAGACTTTGTCGTTACTTCGAGCTTATTCAAACAGCAACGGCGGGCCATTATTGTGGTTTCCTATATGTGTTGTTTGATTTATTAAAATTGTCATCTTTGATAATGGCTTATGTAAGCCGAAAGCTTAGATTGGATTCAAACATGTGTCAATATGGTGTTTTCCTTTCGTCTTTCAACGATGATGTGATTAAGCTTATCAGACAATACGAAAGGAACTTACTTAAAATAAATAGACAAAACTTGTCTATATTATTTAATGAAACATGCATTAATATATATATATATATAGAAATATAGTCTTAAAGTGTGCTATATTTATGGGATAAAGTGCTCAATATCAGAGATAGATTTTATATATATATATATATATATATATATATATATATATATATATATATATATATATATATATATATATATATATATATATATATATATATATATATATATATATATATATATATATATATATATATATATAAAAATTTAATCCATCGAAACTAGAAGAATCCTCAACAGAATGTACTATACAGCCGTTTCCTCCTATTTTGGGACGCATCAGCAATGTGCATCCACGACCGAGAATCGAACTCGATCCGTTACGACAAAAGCGTCATACTCACGGGGCCAACGGGCCTCGGTGACGAAGAGGTAACTAACTAGATTCGATATAGCGCAGCTCTCACTAAATTCTGTTGGGTAATTCATCCAAGTATACTAAGCCCCCGGGAACCGAGTCTTCTTTCTCCAGGCCGCTCCGTCCAGAACATTAGAAGCCGGTTCAAGCAAGGATATACAAATGATAGAATATATATATATATATATATATATATATATATATATATATATAGAGAGAGAGAGAGAGAGAGAGAGAGAGAAAGAAAGAAAGAAAGAAAGAAAGAAAGAGAAAGAAAGAAAGAAAGAAAGAAAGAGAAAGAAAGAAAGAAAGAAAGAAAGAAAGAAAGAAAGAGAAAGAAAGAAAGAAAGAAAGAAAGAAAGAAACATAGATAGATAGATAGATAGATAGTACGTATGATAGTATTTTGACAGCAAATGAACTGTTTAACATATTTGATTGAAGACCGCGGAAATATTTTTCTTTGGGGATCGTTTCATTTAACTTTTCTTGTTGCATTACAAGTTTGTGTTGGTTTTTATTTTTTTCATTCTCTTTTTACTGGTGATTCGAGATTATAAATGTATTTCTCGAAACTTTTTTCGTCAAAAAACCTGCAGGTATTCTGGCCATCGTCAGGGAGTAAAGTTATTTGCAATAAACGTCGCTCTTTGCTTTCCCCGACCCTCCCATTTGCATGTTATTTTAGCGTTGCGTCCTGATTTTGAATTAATTTATAACGTCACGTGTTGTGACGTCATAATTTAAGTGCGAATGCTTCCCATCAGATGTTCGAATAGTTTCACGAGACCTAATTCTCTGTTAGTGCTTTTTTGCTAAAAGAGATATACAGGGTGTCGCCAAAAAATTTGACATCATTTCACAAGACAATCATTTTAGCAATTCTTGTTGAAATTACCTCAAATTTTCTCAGAAGGCATAGAAACAGATCAAGATCCTATACTTAATGTTTTATTTTTGTTATCTCAGTGAGAATCTGCCAGAGATGAAGAGAGTTTTCTGATGAAATGGCCACCGGGCCCTATACACGTGTGATTTCTTTTTATGGCAATATATGAAGGGACTGGTCCACGTCCTCCTTCTTCCTGCCAGCAGAGAATCACTTCCGCACTGGATAATGTTACCGGAGACATGCTCCAGCGTGTTTGGAAAGAGCTTAACTACCGACTTGACGTGCGCCGTGTCACAGGCGGTGCATATATTGAGCACTTATGAAATCGGTCACATAATAAACCTATGATATTCAACACCTAAACTGTTCAATTTCATTGAGCTAGACTTAGTAGTTTTCAAGATAATTGCTTTTAAAATAATGTGAAAATTTTGGAGACTCCCTGTAAGGGATTATGTCCGACAATTATTTAATATATTTTATTGTTACACGTTATTTATATAGACACAAATATTTAAGTAAATGCTATACTTATAATAAGCAGTATTAACAACATTTACCAGCCTGAATGTAGGATACAGGTTCGATTCCTGTCAGAGAACGCATATTTTCTATAAAATTTCTCGGAAATTGGTTGAAATTTGGGTAGAAAACCCAAAACTCAACTGTTCACATTTTGCTATCTTGTAGATTAAATAAAAGTTTCTGTTCAAAATTCCCTGAAAATTATCCAGATTAACAAGCACCTGATGAAGGCCAGAGAGCCTAATGGCTGAAATATGATAAAAACAACAAAAATGAGGACAATAATCTGCACGTAATGTAAATCCCAAGTATTCAAACAGAAAGAAATATGTAAGGTCCATTTTAGCATTAAATATTCTCATTTTTCATTAATAAGAATATTATCGGTATATTTGTATTATTGTTTTCATTTTGCTTGATATAAATGTTATTATTGACACAACATATATGAAATAATATAATAAATTACAAAAACCGTATAAACTACCATGATAATGAAATGTCAAAACCAACTGACATTGAATATAAAATCTACAAAAACACACCACTGATGTACTTTTATTTAGAATGGTAGCATAGTGGATACAGGTGGTGGTTATACATGTGTTAATGTAGTTGTGACTTCAATCACTGCATTAGGTAGTGAAAAACTGGTTTCACCACCTGATAGCAATAACTGGCATCACATGTACAAAATACAATAATCAACAGTCAGAGGGTACTTGGTTGAAATTTGGGTAGAAAACTCAAAACTCAACTGTTCTCATTTTGCTACCCTTGGAAAATTGACAAAAGGTTTTTGTGATGTCAACGAACACTCGCTGCCACTTTTGTTATGTCAACGAATACTCGTTGTCACTGTCGTAATGCTCGTTGTAGTAGAGACTTTGTAATCGCAAATACAACTATAGTAACGCCGTTGAACAATACCGGTGTCAAATGCCTTCGAATAACACTCGCACTAATAGTACTTGCTCGATAATACTCGTTCGAAAAGTAATTTCGAATAGTGATCAGAAGGGAAGAATAGAGGAATAGTATAGTGAATAGAGTAGAAAATAGCGGTCCGTATAGTAATAGAGGATAGACTAGAAATAGAGATCATTAGTCGTCAGCTAATTCCTACATATATGTGTTTCCTATATGGTCACGTGGTCTTCTTAATTCAATAATGGGATCGCCTGTGTTTGCTCGCTGGCGATCTATGTTCAAACTCAAGTGTCGGCAGCGACACTTTATTCCGATATAACAATTTGTAAATATTCGTAAAAGCATGCACATATGCAACTCATTTGTTAGTTTTCGACCTGACGAAGCCTAAACGGTGAAATGCATATTCGAATAATTTTTCGAATACACTATACTTTCTAGGGCGTTTTCCAATTATCAATTATCCATAACTCTGTCGAAATCATATACCTGATTTTATAACATATTTTGTGTATTTGGACAACACACACACACACCCACACACACACACACACACACACACACACAAACACTCTCACTCACTATCTCTCTCTCTCTCTCTTTAATAAATGTTTCATTAACAATAACAGACAAATTACTGTTAATTAATTGTTGCGTTTTAATTGTGTGTGAACAAGGGCGTTCATTTGTGCCCTCATTGCATGTAAAACTTGTTCAATTGAATAATCCTTACAAGTGCTTTCGCTTAATTGGAGGAGTTTCTAACGCAGGCATATCATCTCTCAGTTGCGTCTCTGTCTTTGGGCTGAGTGCGCTCAGGGGCTTCTCTGCCAAAGGACAAAAGGGGCAACTGAGAAAATTATACTGAGAGGTGTCCAGGTCTGGGGAACAGCTGCCCGAGGCCGCGCCCTCCCATTGCACCAAAGGGAGGGATCGGTGCTCGCACCAAGGCCAGCGCAACCGACGTCCTTGTCCCGGGCGTACGCGCTCGGATCGCCATCTAAAATGACCTTGTATCACATCTCTTCCGATGCGAGGGGTGAAGGAGTTAATACTGCGCTTTCGCTTAACCTATTAGCCATTCTCGAAGATTTTTTCTTTGGGCTCTTTTTGCTTTAAATTATTTCCAGCCAAGCAAGGCAATAAAGCCACTAAGATGCAAGTGGGGGGGGGGGTAGTGAGTTTGAGAGAATATAAGAAAAAGTAATTATTATTAAGGAGAAAGAATAACAAAAGAACAGGAATTAAGAATACAAACGATAAAGATTGAAATTGCATTTACATTTTTGAAGATTAAAGTTGACTGGGAGTCAAGACGCCGCAAGAGTGTTCCACAAGCGAGAAGTGAGAGAGAAGAAGCTATTTGCATGAAAAAATCATCAGAACAATTACCATGAAAATATTTAAAAAAAGCAAAACAAAACATGCAGAGATGTTGCCTTACGGCGGTGGAAAAGAGACTGAAAACGATTTGCCAGTTCAGGACCAATAACATTGCAGATTTTTCTTTGTGTTTTATCTAGAATTTTTAAACACATAACAGAAGCACCAGACCAGATGTGGCAGCAATATTCAAAGTAAGGAGGAATGGTAGACTTATAAATAAGATAGATTCTGGCGAAAAAATTGTCTATCATGACACAGTTATCCAAATTTCTTAGCAGCGGACCTAGCAATTGATTACATATAATCTTTCCATTTCATCTCATCGGAAAACAGGCCGAAAAAGAAGTAATGACTTATTCTGCTGGAGGTTAGCATCAGTCAAATGGTTTTACTATTACAAATCACTCATTCTTCTGGAGGTTAGCTTCGGTTAAATGGTTTTACTATTACAAATCACTCATTCTTCTGGAGGTTAGATTCAGTCAAATGGTTTTACTAACACAAATCACTCATTCTTCTGGAGATTAGCTTTAGTTAAATGGTTTTATTATTATAAATCACTCACGTTTCTGGAGGTTAGCAACAGTCAAATAATTTTACTATTACAAATCACTCACTCTTCTGGAGGTTAGCAGCAGTCAAATTGTTTTACTATTACAAATCACTCACTTCTCTGGAGGTTAACAACAGTCAAATGGTTTTACTATTATAAATCACTCACTCTTCTGGAGGTTGGCAGCAGTCAAATTGTTTTACTATTACAAATCACTCACTCTCCTACAGGTTAACACCAGTCAAATGATTTTACTATTACAAATAATGTATTGTTTGCAAACAAGTAGATATATTATTAATTTTCGAATAAGACCAGTATGTAATGGCCGTGTTTCTATTTGATGTTCTTATGGATTTTTTTTCTGTTTTAATAACGCGTGCTTCCTTTATTTTTTAGATTCTTTTTTCACACTTACAAGGGTTCCGTATATCAGTTATTCGAATGTGTTGCGTATCGATGATGGTAAGTTTTTATGTTAGTTTAAAGTGAGGCTTATGAACCTATGACCCGAGTGGTGCGAAATATTTACAATAGATTGGCCAAAAGCTCTCGGAAGAAATACAGGCTCAGAAATTTCTACGCGCAAGTTCAAATAAATAAAACGCAGGACCTACAAATGTTTATAAATAAACAAAACTCGTGACCTATAGAATATATAAAAGAAACGTTGACAGATAATAGTAATCCCAGCACTGCTGATAAAATTAGGCCAATTATTCTTCCCGCCTGCTCATATACATCATCATCGATCATCACAAAAGCAACAGAAGCACAATGCGATACACGAACTAATGGGGACAAAGACCAAGTCGCAATCGGTTAATTTTGCATCCAGCAAACGTTAACGTCTTCACTACGAAAAAATAACTTTTTTGGACATAATATCTGGATGTGATATAAAGATATCTATTATTTTTTTCCTCAAATATTCCAACACACTTCCCTTACATACGGGTTTGTCTTTCATTCCAATCTGAAGACGTTTGCCATAACGAAGCGAAACGTATGTCTGGACAAGCTTTTTTAACTTTCTCTCATGATCTCCACTTTCATAGTATTCTACACCATATTAATACGAATATATATATATATACATATATATATATATATATATATATATATATATATATATATATATATATATATATATATATATATATATATATATATATATCAATTATGTGGTGCGGGTTCAATTTATATTACGCGAATCATTCATACGAAAAGCAGATAATGAAGTTATTGATATGGCAAGAATCACTCTCGCAAACAATTTTTAATAATAAAATACATTAACCTCGAATCCGTTAATGAATGGTATCATCCTTGTTTATAAATTCCGGTTTAACGGGTTCGAGGTTAATGTATTTTATTATTAAAAATTGTTTGCGAGAGTGATTCTTGCCATATCAATAACTTCATTATCTGCTTTTCGTATGAATGATTCGCGTAATATATATATATATATATATATATATATGACAACAGGAAAACTGTAATAACTGCCGACGCGTTTCGTCCAATGTGGACTTTCTCAAGGCAAAAAAACGAAATGAATTTATTTAAACAAAGTAACTAATAATAACAAAAACAAAATGGCCTCAGCAACTGGAAGAATTTAGAGAACGCTATTTTCATACTGTTAACTGAAAATTAAGTCAGTTACTGTCACGTGTCACTGTCAATTAACAGTATGAAAATAGCCTTCTTTCAATTCTTCCAGTTGCTAAAGACATTTTGTTTTTGTTATTATTAGTTATTTTGTTAAATAAATTCATTTCGTTTTTGGTCTTGAGCAAGTCGACATTGGACGAAACGCGTCGGCAACGATTACAGTTTTCCTATTGTCATTTATATTTATAAATATTGTCTTTTTCTACAGGTTAACGCTGATAAATTTTTCATATATATATATATATATATATATATATATATATATTTATATAGGTAACTATACTCGTGTCGAAAAACATTCGAATTCTTGATTTAACAATAGCCAAATCAATCTCGAACGGAAAACAGGTTTTAAAAAAGAAAGAGCCAGGAACATGAAAGTCTGTCGAAAATAATCGCACAGATACAGGTTCAAGGCCCAAAGAAAAAAAACCGATACAAGTAAACAACTAACTAAAGAGCTCAATACAAACAGAGCAAACCTAGTCAAAACTAATGACCCAGACAAACCTACCGATCTGCCTAAGTGAAACCTTGGTAGGTTTGTCTGGCTCATTAAGTTTGACTATATATATATATATATTAGGTTTGACTATATATATATATATATATATATATATATATATATATATATATATATTAGGCTTGACTATATATATATATATATATATATATATATATATATATACATGCAAAAACTATTTCTTATTTAACAGTTGAAATATTTAATCCTTGAAAATGGCTAAATGTATAGCCGAAAGCGCTCGGATAAAAAGAACATTCGGACAGTTCTTATATAATTTAGCATGTGAAAAGAAAAAATTATTATCTGAGAAATTGTATAAAAACAATAAAATAAAATCACCTTGTCTGCCATATTTAATGAAATGTCCATGAAAAAACGATTGCTGCCTAAATAAGCAAATATATATATATATATATATATATATATATATATATATATATATATATATATATAAATATATATATATATATATATATATACATGTATATATGCACATATACGCATATATAAATACACACACACATATATATATATATAATATTTTTATTATAAGAGATTATAATAAAAACATTTTGAAATCGATTTCACAATGCTTTTATTACAATATCTTATCAAAAAATAATAATAAAATATAATATATTACTTTATTTTTTATTGAGCACTTTTTAAAATTAAATTCTACGAACAGAGGACTTTTACTCCATCTGTTCTTTCTCTTATTTGAATATATATATATATATATATATATATATATATATATATATATATATATATATATATATATATATATATACATATCGTGGACATTGACGTCAAAAGAGACGACAGTCTGTAGCATTCTAAACGCAATATTTAGGGTTAAACGCGTTTAGAGATAAACATCTGAACTTCGAAAGGACGTGTCGTCTCTCCTTGAACGCCACAAATTATACTAACGCTTGTTTAACAAGTCGAATGCATGTGAATCATGATTAAAGAAAGATGAAGGGAAGGAAAAGAGAGAGAGAGTGACAGAAAGAGAGACAGACAGACAGAAAGAGAGAGAGAGAGATGAAAGGAAGAAAAGAAAGAGATGAATGGAAGGAAAGAGAGAGAGAGATGAAGGGAAGGAAAGAATAAGAGAGAGATGAAGGAAATGAAAGAGATAGAAAGAGAGAAGGAAAGAGAAAAAAAGAGAGTTAGGAAGAGAAGGAAAGAGAGAGATAGAGAGATGAAGGGAAGGAAAGAGAAAGAGATAGATGAAGGGAAGGAAAGAGAGAGAAAGAGAAAGAAAGAAAGAAAGAGAGAGAAATGATAGGAAGGAAAGAGAGAGAAAGTGAGAGATGGAGATGAAGGGAGAGAAAGAGAAAGAGAGACAGATGAAGGGAAGAAAAGATAGAGAGAGAAAGAGAGAGATTAAAAGAGAGTGACATGAATGGAAGAAAAGAGAGAAATAAACATTATTTTTATTTGTTATTACCCTTGCTCTTTCTCTTGATATTAAGGTCCAGATTTGCAGTAACTGCTCGCCTTAAAACTGTTACCTTCTAAAAATAATATGACCGACTTTTTTTGTAACTACTAAACAGTCTTCGTTATTGTGGTTAATTTCTCTTATATAAAGATTGACATGTTCCGTGAGAAAGTGGTAATCTCAAACGAGAACATTTTATTGAGTGATGAGAACTTAGCATTGAAAACTGCAAAAAAATGCCGAACAGAAGAATCAAAAATGAAATTGAAAACATTAGAAACATGCGAATAAGAGAAATAATATTTGGAGAGACTGGGGTCGTAAATGTAAACAGAGTGAGAAGATATTATAACTATTTCTTCTTCTTCTTCTTCTTCTTCTTCTTCTTCTTATTATTATTATTATTATTATTATTATTATTATTATTATTATTATTATTACTACTACTACTACTACTACTACTAATATTATTATTATTATTTTTATTTCCTTTAATATCTTGATATCTGGCGTTTACTCATTTCTTTCCAGGTCCCGCCCAGGGACCTAAGGTTAGAAATGGCATCATGACACTTTCCTCTGCAAAAAAAATAAAAAAATGATTACATAGATAAAGCCCTTCGTAAAGTGTGGGCTGTACTTGTCAGAACAATTTTCTGTATCTCTTTGAGGCATGGACTTCCAGGGATCCCTTCAATCAGCCTACTGGAATCTTTTCCAACCAGTCCAAGGGCTCCAACTACAACAGGAATTGTTGATGTTCCCATGTGCCACATTTTTGAGATTTCTATTTCAAGGTCCTTGTATTTTGACAGTTTTTCGAATATCTTCAAAGACACATTGCAGTCTGCAGGGACTGCCATATCAATAAGGAGGCACTTATTTTGTTTGTGGTCTTTAATAACAATGTCTGGGCGGTTGGCTTTGATTGTTCTGTCGTGTGTATTGTGTTTATTATTATTATTATTATTATTATTATTATTATTATTATTATTATTATTATTATTTTCTTTGATTTTTGGCCTGTACAAATTTATCCGGGTCCCGCTCAGAGACCTAAGGTTAGAAATGGCATTATAACACTTCCCACTGACAATATATATATATATATATATATATATATATATATATATATATATATATATATATATATATATATATTACATAGATAAAGCCCTTCGTAAAATGTGGGCTGTACTTGTGAGAACAATGTTTTGTATTTCTTTGAAGCATAGGCTTCCAGGAATCCCTTCACTTAGTTTACTGGAATTTATTCCAGCCAATCCGAGGGCTCCAACTACAACAGGGATTGTTGATGTTCCCATGTGCCACATTTTTGAAATTATTATTATTATTATTATTATTATTATTATTATTATTATTATTATTATTATTTTCCAGTCCTTTGTAGCTCTTCGTAAATTTTGTCTTTTTGCTATCTCCTCTCATCCGTTCTGCTATCCATTTACACTAGATTCTTCTTCTTCTTCTTCTTCTTCTTCTTCTTCTTCTTCTTCTTCTTCTTCTTCTACGTTCCGCGTCTCTTGAGGACGTTGGTAATCATGGCTCTCCACAATTTCCTGTCCTTTGTAGCTCTTAGTAAATTGCGTCATTTTGCTGTCCTCCTAAACCAAGGGTTCCCAAACCCATGGTCGCGACCATTAATAGGCTCGCGAGGGTTTTCCCAAGGGTCCCAGATGGTCTCGCAAAAATGTGTAATTTACGATATTTCCATACAGAGAGTCAGAAGTAAAATTTAGTATAACGAAGTAAAATTTAGACAGGAAGGCTTGACGTACGTTTATTACCTTAATTTCTGTCGAATAATTAAATATAAAATGTATGAATTTCGAACGAGTAAGATTCATTCCTGCCTGAATAAAAGTAAATTGTCTTTCATCCAATTCGTTCGGGGCTATAAAACACAGACTATTTCAAAATGTCCAGGGCTTTAAACTCACGTATTTTCTGTAATATGTGTAAAGAAATGGGATCACATCTCCAAGACATGCTGTTCCACTCTGATTTCCGTGGGCTATCTCGAGGAAAGATTCTTTTAAGTGTTATTAAACTAAAAACTAAAATTTAAATATCTCTGTGTGATAAAAAGCACGCACTTCCACACTGCTTTTAAAAATATTGCTTGGCTGGCAAAGCTTGCATTTTGAGCGACATATTCATGCACCTGAATGAACTGAATTCAGACATCCAGGGCCGAAATCATACCATGGTAGACATTGGTGAAAAAATTGTTTCATTTAAGAAAAAAATTGATCTTTGGAAAGAAATTTCAGATAACACAAAAAATATGAATGAAACTCACTATAATTTGTATGCATTGTTAAGATTAAAGGTTGAAAAAAGTCTCATTTAAAATTATTTGTTTTACAGTTTATAAAAATAGCAAATTTTTCATTTGACATTTTATACTTTCAGCGGAAGCAATTTTCCCGTAATAGATTTCATTATGGATGATTCACCAAAAACCAAATAATAACCTGAATTTAGTCATTCTTAAGGACATATTAAAATTATATATATAAAGTAAAAACAATATATATATATAGGATTATGTTTTTTGAACGTCTGACGCCACATAACCCACACTCTACCATCGGCATGTCAATTTTGAAAATTCAAACTGGAAAAATTTGTTCATGGTATTTTCTTCAAAACCTAAAAGCGAAACAGCTGCCCGGTAGTTAAAAAAAAGATCTCCGATATAAATATTTGATTGAAAAAATCTCTGTTATGAATATTTGATTGTAAAAAATTTCCGATATAAATTTTTGATTGTAAAAAATTTCCGATATAAATTTTTGATTTTAAAAAATTTCCGATATAAATTTTTGATAGTAAAATATTTCAGATATAAATTTTTGATTGTAAAAAATTTTTGATTGTAAAAAATTTCAGATATAAATTTTTGATTGTAAAAAATCTACGATATAAATTTTTGATTGTAAAAAATTTCCGATATAAATTTTTGATTGTAAAAAATCTCCGATATAAATATTTGATTGTAAAAAATCTCTGATATGAATATTTGATTGTAAAATATTTCCCATATATTTTTTTGATTGTAGAAAATTTCCGATATAAATTTTTGATTATAAAAATTTCCGGTATAAATTTTTGATTGAAAAAATTTCTGATATGAATATTTGATTGTAAAAAATTTCCGATATGAATTTTTGATTGTAGAAAATTTCCGATATAAATTTTAGTTATTAAAATTTCCGATATAAATTTTTGATTGTAGAAAATTTCCGATATAAATTCTTGATTATAAAAATTTCCGATATAAATTTTTGATTGAAAAAATCTCTGATATAAATATTTGATTGAAAAAATCTCTGATATGAATATTTGATTGAAAAAATCTCGGATATAAATATTTGATTGAAAAAATCTGATATAAATATTTGATTGTAAAAAATCTCCGATATAAATATTTGATTGAAAAAATCTCGGATATGAATATTTGATTGTAAAAAATTTCCGATATGAATTTTAGGTTGTAGAAAATTTCCGATATAAATTTTTGATTATAAAAATTTCCGATATAAATTTTTGTTTGAAAAAATCTCTGATATGAATATTTGATTGTAAAAAATTTCCGATATAAATTTTTGATTGAAAAAAATCTCTGATATGAATATTTGATTGTAAAAAATTTCCGATATAAATTTTTGATTGTAGAAAATTTCCGATATAAATTTTTAATTATAAAAATTTCCGATATAAATTTTTGTTTGAAAAAATCTCTGATATGAATATTTGATTGTAAAAAATTTCCGATATAAATTTTTGATTGTAAAAAATTGCCATTATAAATTTTTAATTTTAAAAAATCTCCGATATAAATATTTGATTGTAAAAAATCTCAGTTATAAATATTTGGTTGTAAAAAGCGTCCCCGCGTCCTTGTGAGTGACAAATTATTCCCCCTCCCCCCACCTTGCAACTCCTCTCTCACAGACGAAATGTTGCAAGCCTCTCACAACTCTATCGCTATTTCCATAAAAAGTTTTTCAAACGAAAAACATTTCTTAGTTCCACCAGTTTTAACCTTCACGGCTGGGGCCCGCTATGCCACGCCCATTGTAGCGAACCACCCCTAGTCCCTCCGTATTCCGTTTGTGAGAAGTAAGTCCCACTCATGTAGCTTCTTCCAGCGAACCAGTGCTCAGTGATACCACCTCCGAAGACGATATTTTACCGATCACTAAAATCTTAACCAGTTCAAGTTTAGGGCTAACCGTTTTCTTAGCCAGATATCCGCATAAATTGTACCTCTTACTTTGTAACGCTCTACCGCGAGTGGCTCCGGTGCTTTATACAGAGTGAAACTTACTGTAAAAAAAAAAAAAAAAATTAGTAAATGATCAATGAATTTAGCGGAAACTTACCCATTGTTTCAGTTATTTCCCTTTGACACAACTCTTTAAGTGTTTTGGTTCACCACTGCTCTGGCATTGAACTCACAGTTCTTTGGGTCTTGTCATTGGATCTACCAACGTCTTTAACCACTAGGCAATGTGAAGAAATAGACAAATATAGCTATAAAATACATAAAACGTACAAGAACTTAAAGTATTTTTAGGCCAAACATGACTTCATTGTAAGAGTAAAGTACTTACTGTAAAAAAAAAAAAAATTAGTAAATGATCAATGAATTTAGCGGATTGATTAACTCTAGACTTTCGTCATGGTCAGATGATGTTCAAGAAATCTTTGTCATTTTATCGAGAATTTAACTGAGATTTGATGTGAAACACTGAAGTCAACGAATTAGATAACTCCATGGAACCTTGAGCGATTCATGTATGTTGTATCTCGTGCTTCCGAGATAACAGAGGGAAATAAATAAGGAAGACAAACTCGTAGATAAGCAATAAAATAGAATGTTTAATACTCGAAGGCATAATTAGGAATTGACTTAATGCATGCTAAATCGGTATTTACCCGAGCTCCCCACAGAGCGGGATGTGACACGAAGCCGGTTTAATGTGGGTTTTCCGAGCCCGTAGGCCCAGGCAAAAATTCCCCGTAGACCCCGTAATAACGGGCCGGGGCTTGTCTACCTCCGCAGACGAGAATCTGTCCTTCGGCATAGCCTCGTTTGGGTTCCTCTCTGCTTTCGGACAGAGAGTTCGACATGCACTAAGACCTTAGCACGAGGCTAAGACCTGATATTAACACGGTACTTATCTTAACAAAACCAGACAGGAATCTGCAATGTTACTGGCCCTGACCTGGCATCTCGGCCTCAGTCACTTTGCCACTGATGTAACGTATCTTCTCTATGCTTTTTCTATAAATATTTCCAAAGAGCGGGATGTGGCACAAGGCCGGTTTAACGTGGGGTTTTCCGAGCCCGTAGGCTCAGGCAAAAATTCCCTGTAGACCCCATATACACGTGGTCAGGTTTGTCTACCTCTCCAAACGAGACTCTGCTCTTCTGCATAGCCTCGTCTGGGTTCCTCTCTGCCCGAAGACAGAGTGTTCGACAAGAACTAAGACCTAATGCTAACTCCCCTAAACTCTTCTTAACTCCGCTAATTTTTATAAACGAATGATTCTATTCATCAATGTCCTATATGACAATGTAGTTATCAATTGTGAGCTCTTACAATGAAGTCATGTTTGGCCTAAAAATACTTTAAGTTTTTGTACGTTTTTTTTATGTATTTTATAGCTATATTTGTCTATTTGTTCACATTGCCTAGTGGTTAAAGACGTTGGTAGATCCAATGACAAGACCCAAAGAACTGTGAGTTCAATACCAGGCCAGAGCAGTGGTGAACCAAAACACTTAAAGAGTTGTGATAAAGGGAAATAACTGAAAAAAAAATGGGAAGAGGCATGGCACGTGGAACTAGAACAGTCTATCTCGGTGGACGAAATAAAGTGTTCGGTTCGAAATTTCCGAACACCTAAAGAAAGCCGGAGCGTACAACAGCCGAAACGTTGTGAATATCGCAATAAAGATGAGGATAAGAGTCCGAATAATGTAAATAATGCAAGTATATTGGAAAAGTATTATTATTATTAGTAGTAGTAGTAATATACGAGGTCCTATAAAAAAAACGGGACTATTGCTAAGGTAACGGAGGTAAAGTCTGCAGAGTGAAGCGGCACAAATAGACGTTGGTTATAGATTGGAAGGAAAGTGTGTCGAGTTTGGTCGTCTCACCATATCATAGAACTTCCATCAGTGACCATGAATTGTATCGCAATTGTCAGCCAAGAACATGCCTCAAGTCCAGCCTCCACCATGTTCCACAGGTCTCACCTCTTGCGACCTTTCCACTTACCAAAATTTAGATACCACTCGAAAAGTCTAAGACTTCAAGACGTCGAAGTAATGCAAGAGAATGCAATCCCAAAAAAGGAGTCCCACAAATTCTTCCGTGAATGAAAACGATCTTAGATATTGTGTAATAAAACAATATATATATATATATATATATATATATATATATATATATATATATATATATATATATATATATATATGCACATTTCATTAAAAACGACTGACAAGGTGCTTTATTTAGTTTTTTATATAATTTCTCGTGCGATCTAATAATGTTTTTCTTTTCAGATGATAAATTATATAAAAACTGTCCGAATGTGCTTTTTATCAGAGCGCTTTCGGCTATACATTTAGCCATTTTCAAGGATTATATTTCAGCTGTTAGAATTAGAAATAGTTTGTTATATGTATGTTTTATGAAATATTTCATTTTTTTGTTTCAAAACACGGTCAAGATATTATGTCCATGTTCAAAGTTAATATTATTAAGTGTTGGTTTGTTTGTTTTTATTAATAAGGCTTCCATTTTTTTAAAGCCTTTTTTTGCATGTGGAGGATGCTTTTATATTAGTGTTGTCGACAAGTATGTTCCGAATAGTGTCCGGTAGGTCTCCATGAATATTTAAATGAGATCTAATTGAGCTATTTTTCAGAAACGTGTAGAGTTAGTCTGCGTGTTAAACAATTTGTAGTGTGGCCTATATAATTATTTACGAAAGTTGATTATTGAGGAATACAATTCCTTAATGGGCATTTGAATTCGGCTTGAAATTGAACAAAACTATACCCAAAGAAAAATGAGTATTAAAAAAGAAAGAACTAAGAACATGAAATTGAGGCGAAAACAATCGTCCAGAATCCAAGAGAAAAAACTCCAAAACGAGTAAAAGTAACTACGTAAAATGCTCAACACACAAAGTAGAGCAAACTACTTGCTATTATTATTATTATTATTATTATTATTATTATTATTATTATTATTATTATTATTATTATTATTATTATTATTATTATATATGACTCGGAGAGCCGAGTTCGAATTCAAGTCGAATCCATTATATTCACTTATGGAAATGTATTAATCTTCTTCTTCTTCTCCCTCCAGCTATGGATAAATAGCAGGGAAGACTGGGTTCTATAGCCTTGGATGGCAAATGGTCTAGGAGAAAAACATCTCTGAATTCAAAACCTACAGAGAGTCGTCTGCGGACCTTGTGGCACGTCGTGCACCAGGTCTCGGCCCTTCAATAAGTGTGGATGGTTCTGCACAAAACCTTCACCACTATAATCAAATCTTATGTGCTGGTGTCGGACTGTCAGTTTCCTAGGAACTTATCTGCTTGACCCTCATACGTCGAATTCGACGGGAGAGTCGAGTATATATTAGACATTAAATTACGTCACTTAGCATCCACCATAACTTAATTAGACTTTTCTTTTAGACTTATGAATAATTATATTTAAAAATTCTGATAAAACTAATGACATTTTCACTTCTGTTTATGAATAACTCTTGAAAAATACAGATCGTTACATTTGGTTTGATAAAATCTAACTGAAGACGAAAAGCGTTGGCTAAGAAAAATATCTTATATATTCATATATGTCTTTTGTCTTTATTCATATGTATATATATAAATATCTATATCTATAGATTGATGGATTTGAACAGAGTGACATAGATAGATAATGAAGAGACTGAGATAGATAGATAGATAGATAGATAGATAGATAGATAGATAGGATCAGACTGAGATAGCTAGATAGCTAGATAGCTAGCTAGATAGCTAGCTAGATAGCTAGCTAGCTAGCTAGCTAGCTAGATAGATAGATAGATATGAACAGACTGAGATAGATAGATAGATAGATAGATAGATAGATAGATAGGATCAGACTGAGATAGATAGATAGATAGATAGATAGATATGAACAGACTGAGATAGAAAGATAGATAGATAGATAGATAGATAGATAGATAGGATCAGACTGAGAGAGATAGATAGATAGATAGATAGATAGATAGATAGATATGAACAGACTGAGATAGATAGATAGATAGATAGATAGATAGATAGATAGATAGATAGATAGATAGATAGATAGATATGAACAGACTGAGATAGATAGATAGATAGATATGAACAGACTGAGATAGATAGATAGATATAAACAGACCGAGATTGATAGATAATGAACAGATGATAGATAGATAGATAGATAGTAATTTATGTATGATCATGCATAACAAACTTCATATATTGGCAAGACCTAATTCTCATTTGTTTTGTTTATAAAACTGCCGAGTTGAAATGTCGACAAACGCAATGTTTCTCTTGAAACAATCAACCGAAATTTGTTTCTGACAGACGCAATGATAATAAATGTCCATCCGCTTGAACTGAATTGAAAAACAACAATTACCCTTGCATTGTCAGTGCTCGATGCTGGAGTGGACAAAGTGCTTTTATAACTTCTATGAAAGCCCGGATTACATTGGCTTTCCTCTCGTTCAAATGTTGCCTTTCAGTTTTAGCTTTTTAATTCTGCTTCAGGGAAATTTCTTATCTTCTTTTGCCTTGTTTTATTTTTATTATCTCTTCACCTTGCTACGGGCTTTTTCATTTTATTTCTTTCTTCTGCTTCAAGATTCCTCTTTCTCCTTCTTTTTTTTTCTCTCTCTTTATTCTTCACCATTCTTCTCCCTTCTCCAACTCCCGCTTTCCTTACCCCTCTTCTCCCCCTCTCCTTTATCTTCTTCACTTCTTAATCTCACTCTTTCCTTTTTTTATTTCTTCTTCTTCTTTTTATAAACTCTTTTTTTTATTTTTCTTTGCTTCTTTATTGCGTTTCAGTTTTCCTCCTCCTCTTCCTTCTCCTTCCCCCATCCTCCTCCACTTTCTTCTTTTTCTTCCTCGTTCTTTATTCTCTTTTCTTCTTTGCCCTTCTTTTTCATCTTTTCCTCTTTTTTTCATCTCTCTTTTGCTTATCTCCCTCTCTCCCCCTCCTTCTCCTACTCGTCTTTCTTTCTGCACTATCAAAAAATAAATAAATAAATAAATACAACAAATAAAAAAATAATGAAAAAATAATAAAAACAAAAAAAACAATAAGTTTTTGAAGAGAAATCCCATCGTTATAATAAAAAAGATCTATAACATTTAGTGGACCTGTAAAGTCTAATCCCCTGAAAACCATTTAAAAAAAAATAACCGACAGTATTTTTAAGGGTTCAGCGATGCTGAATGTTTGCCCTATGGAAAAGTGGATGCGCGGTGTCGAGCAATTGTTAACGGTTCGAAATGCAAAAACAGTGAGTCGTGTTCTAATTCTAGTCGGGTAAGTTAGATTCATTTACGTGCAAATAACCTTGGAAAAGGTGTGTATCCATCTCTATTCCCTGTGGCTATATGTTGAATTGCAGAACAGACTAGGCCCTATAGTAACCAGTCTACCGCAGTGTTGAAAATCTTCTATCCAGTCAGTCACGAGACGAAAGATACGTGGTCGCCCAAGCGTGTACCACATACGAACTTTGACTTGATGAGAAAAGACTTTTTAAAACTATTATCCTAACACCAACATTCATAGTAGAAAGAGCTATAACAGTTAGTGGACGAGAGAAATCTAATTGCCATTATACAACAATATATATTTATAAATGTCAACTAACAGCAGCATTAAATTTTCTATCAACGAAGGTCTACTGTTTGCTAAATGGAAACGGATGTTTTCATAGTTATTATTCCTATAAGGTAACCAAAATGTCCTTGCCGTTTTTTTTAACATCGTGTGGAATGAAGAGATCACTGATACGCAAATGAGTGTGTAACCTGCTGAAAAAGCTTTGAGGTTGGGGATGGTGGCATTGGTCTTGACTAAAGCGGTGCAGTGCGTACATACATCAGTCATAGCACGAGCAATAGCGAGGAAACATAGCGGTGTCGAAGTAGCTCGATAGGGGTTGTCTGCTTTATAACACTAAGTAGCCGAATAAGTCAAGCCTTTTAGTATAATACTGTGAGTGAACGCACCCACACGTATTGGTTCCAGAAGTTCAAGTCAAGAGATCTGTCCCTTTGTGATGAAACCCGCAGTGGTCGGCCACAGATCCTAGATGATGAGGACCTGAAAGCGACCATAGAAAACAATAGCCAAACCTGTGGCAAGGTTACTGAACGCTTCCAGATTTCTGATGAAATAGTCAGATTTTACCTGCACTGCATAGTGAATGCGTGCAAATTGAGCAAGTGGTTACCTCGCATACTGTCGGGAGCCAACAAGCAACGACGAGTGACAGCCTGTTTCTCGTTGCTTTCTCGATACATACACATATTCGATAGTGTGCTCACCAGTTACAAAAAGTGGGTCCTGTACGACACTATCAAGAAGACCAGACATTGATTGTTACCTCAGGACCTTGTCCTTCACACCACAACCTCCACACCCACGCAAGATCAGGCTCTGCCTCTAGTGGCCTAGTCGGTATGTGGTGCACGATGAGCTGCTACCAACGAGACAGACGACCTCTGCGGACCTGTACTTGCAGCAGTTAGAACGTATGCAACAGGCAATGAAACAGAAGGAGCCAGCATTGCTTAATCTCAAGGGTGTACTGTTCCTGTTCCTCCATAGCAATGCTAGGATGCATGTGGCCCGGGTGGCCAGGGATAGCATACGGCGTCTTGACTGGTAGACACTCTACCATTTACCTACACTCCGGGCCTTACGCCAACAGATCACGACCTCTCCCATTTCCTGGGTAACCACCTTCGTGGCAAATCCTTCACAACTTGGCAGACTTGCGATAGGCACACACACGCTTCTTTGCGTTACCTGACTTTTACCGACAATGCATTGTGCTGTTTAAGCCCGTTGGTCAAATGTTCTAGATACCGATCGGGATTACTTTGAGGACTAACGGTATGTCTAACTTGCTGTAAACCTTCTTTTTTCTAACAAATCAAAAATGGCAAGGAAAGATAACAATTCTCTCTAGGCTTCAATATTTCAATAATTAATTAGTGAATTACATTTCAGAGTTAATTCGGAAACGTTATAGTGTGGAAATAGACTTTGAAAGGAACCAGAAACCGAATCCTGTAGAGGAAACAAGTGATAAAACTCTACTCCTGTTTAAAAAAAAAATTTTAAAAAATAGGGAGGAATGTGAACCGGGTGATAGGCGAGCATATCTACTCCTAATGAGAAAGTCAGAAAAAATAATTAGTGGATAAAATTTCAGCGTTTCGTCGGAGACGTTAGAATTATAGATTTGATATAGACTTTATAAGGAATCGGAAACAAAATCCAAACAAGAAACAAGGGATAAACTCCTACTCCTGTTCAAAAATCCAAGGAGGAATGTGAAAGGGACGATAAGAAAAATGATCTATTCCTAATTATTTCTCTTCCATTTCTTATCCATATTCATTCGTTTTGTTCGGGTTTGACAAAAGTTATTTTTTGTTTTGCAAATTTTTTTCCTAATCCGACTTGATGTTCACATCTCTATAATTTATATAAATCCATTTTATTATTAATATTATTATTAAAAGATAGAGAGCGTGAGAGAGACCATAGTACATCGTTCTGGGTATGACTATAATCTACATCTGCGTCCTGGGTAAGACGATAAGCTACATCCGCGTCCTGGGTAAGGCAATAAGCTACATCCGCGTCCTGGGTAAGGCAATAAGCTACATCCGCGTCCTGGGTAAGGCAATAAGCTACATCCGCGTCCTGAGTAAGACGTTAAACTACGTCCAACAGTAAGGCCTCTGATCAGGAGGTTTTGAACAACGTGGAACCACCTCTTAATTGCTGGTGTTCCCAGGTCCACCCTGACCCGGGGTGGTAGCACCTGTTACGGTTCTAGCTATGCAGTAATAGTTAATACCCAAACTGGGGTCAAAACACTATTAAAGTGTAAAAATAGGTTTTAATACAAGAGATACTTTTGTACAAAAAATTATTACCAGCATTACATTTTTGAAAAAAAATTATACAGTAATAAAAATCTTGTTGGCATTAAATAACCCATTGCGGTTGATATGCCGTAAAACAAAACAAAACAAACCAATACATGCTGAGATAGATAGATAGATAGACCGACAGACAGACAGACAGATAGATAGATAGATAGATAGATAGATAGATAGATAGATAGATAGATATTATCGTAATACAGTTATTTAATTTATTTCTGACATAAGATCGGGGCAGATCTGAAATATCAAATATATACAAATAAATACTTTCACAAAAAAAAACATTCAATTTTTTTTTTAATTTGCAACTTTTCATTTTTTTCTGCATATTATATATTTATATATATATATATATATATATATATATAGATAGATAGATAGATAGATAGATAGATAGATAGATATTAATAGTAATAAAAAAAGTTGTAGGAATTAAATGACTCATGGCGGTTGATATGCCGTAAAACAAACAAAAAATAACAAAAAAACAAACGAAACCAAACCATAGTAAACAAACGAAATGGCGCTGGTATTAAAATAGACGAATCCCAACACATATTGACACCCAATCTGATAAGGTCATTTCCAGGCACATGCATCACAACCAAATGTACTCGATATGGCGATAGAATTTGATAAAAGCATCGTTAGATCTATTTTAGGGATTTCTTGAAGAGATGGCGCACCAAAAATTTTCTTCATTTGTTCTTGTGTTCCTTTCTTTATAAAACGCAGAATTCTAACCACAACCGGAACAACCTTTTTTTTTTTGTTTTGTTATTTGACAAAATACAAAAAAATGAATCTGCAATGTTATTGGTCCTGACCAGGCATCTTAGTTTCAGTCACTTTCCCACTGCTGCAATGTATCTTCCCTTTGTCTTGTCCATAAATATTTTCATCGTAATTGTTCTGAGGAACTTCTATGGTATCTAGATTTTATGAATTTAAACGCTGTACTAGACTGGCAACTAGGTCTCATCATTTTACAGCTGAAATGACTAGATACAACCGTAAATTCTATGTTAACAGTTTCTTCTCTCACACTTATCGCTTGTGGAACATTCTTCCGGCTTCTCGCTTCCCAGACAACTTTGATCTTCAAAAATTTAAATGCAATGTCAATCGTTATCTCCTGACTTCTTAATTCCGGTTCTTATATTATTCTCTCACCTTAATAATGTTTTTTTTTTATTTTTGTTATATTTTCTTACGCTCAGTAACCCCTTGCGTGTTAGTAGCTTTATTGCCTTGATTGAGGTGAAATGATTAAAAAAGGCGCCATATTTTTCTCTTTCCATCGACACGTCTTTGTTTTATTCTTACTTTTTCAAAAAGATTTATTTAGTGTATTATTATTATTATTATTATTATTATTATTATTATTATTATTATTATTATTATTATTATTATTATTATTATTATTATGCTTCCCCCCTCCCGCTTCCTTAATTCACCCGACGGTTATGTTCTGCCAGTACCTCATAAATAATGGACTATTCCGTTTTCACCGCGTGGATTGAAGGGAAAAATTACTTGGTTTTAATGACAAAGTGAAAGAAAGAAAGAAAGAAAGAAAGAAAGAAAGAACGAGCAGTGGAGATTTAAAAAAAGAAAGACAGATGAATAGAAAGAAAGAAAGAAAGAAAGAAAGAAAGAAAGAAAGAAAGAAAGAAAGAAAGAAAGAACGAGCAGTGAAGATAAAAAAGAAAGACAGATAAATAGAAAGAAAGAAAGAAAGAAAGAAAGGAAGAAAGAAAGAAAGAAAGAATAGTGGAAATACAACAAAGAAAGAAAGAAAAAATGAATTAGAAAAAAGATAGAAGTGTTTAGCGACTGTTTCAGTGAAAGGGAAAAAGTTCTCAATTTCAAATCTTTTTCATTTGTACCCACTTCTTAAAATAACGAGTATTCATAATTATTTTCACTACAATATTTTTTAAAGTTGTTAAGGCCAAATATCTAATGATGCGACAGGGGAATTTCTACGAATATTTTATCGTCTTAGAACTCGCCATCAGCTTACTCAATCATTAACTTAAGAATTAAGATTCATTAGAATATTAAACTAGGAAAACCGTGAATTTTCCCCGGGTTACAACTAGTTATTGTTATTAATTTTAATATCGGCATTGCTTTCCTCGCTGTCCAAATTAAACGCAACACCGCCATTTGTATTGTTAATAACTTTACTAGCATTGCTATTGTTGTGGAAAACGTCATCGTTTAATTTAAGCCTTCCAACTGACATTTAAACTTAGAAAGTTAGTAAATGCATTGTTACCCCTCGCCGACCTTATCATTTGAAAATACATAACCTTTAACTCTATTGCTATCAAAACGACAGCGCAATATATATATATATATATATATATATATATATATATATATATATATATATATATATATATATATATCACCAAGAATATAGTATTTTTTAATTATTTTGACTAGAACTTTTATTATGCAAGTAGACTGAATTCAACATTCCGCCATATTTATTTTGCCTGGGGTAGTAGTGGGAGCAGCAGAAGTAGGCGGAGGAACAACATATGCAGTGAAAAGCTTGTGCAGTTTTATTTCTCTGTGCAGAAGGGAAACATGTATTGTGTTTTGCGTTACGTTATCAGGGTTCTCCTGGTCGGAGCCCTGGCGACAGTTCTTTTCTGGTGCCCCTCTTGCGAAGGGGGATTCCAGCTGAGCGTGGTGACCACCAAGAACGGAAGAATAAGCGGACTTTACGACGAAGCGACAAATGTCACCCAGTATCGCTCAATACCCTACGCTCAGCCCCCTATCGGCGAATTACGTTTCAGAGAGCCGCAGCCTGTCCAGCCGTGGCGAGGAATTCGGAACGGGACCGAAAATCCTCCGGCCTGCATGCAGAGACGCCACCCGTTGAGCGATCGAAGACCGGCAAAAATGTCCGAGGATTGTTTGTATCTGAATATCTACGTGCCTGGCGTTGACCCGGAAAATTCCGACAGAAATTACCCCGTACTCGTTTGGCTCCACGGTGGGGATTTCATCTATGGATACAACAGTTATATCGATTTTAGCCTGCTTAGCAATCGAGGACAGTTGATTATAGTCTCCATTGGGTATCGGCTGGATATATTTGGTTTTCTTACTTCTGGAGACGAAAAGATTAGCGGTAACGCGGGATTGCTAGATCAACGTGTCGCACTTGAGTGGATTCAGCAAAACGTGGAATTTTTCGGGGGTGACCCCTCACGTATTACTTTGTACGGAGAGTCGACAGGTGCAACTTGTGTATATTACCATATTGCCAGCGCCGGAGCTAAAGGCTTGTTCAGTCGTGCGATCATTGGAGGCGGTGTTTTTATTGAAGGTGTGGACACTCCATCGACGTTCAAGAAAGTTATTCTGTCTGCGAAATGCGATGCGGACACTACTTTAGTTACGAATCAAACCGAGGAAGACATGAAGGCCGGTCATGGAAACAAAGGACTGCAAAATGATATATTGACGTTCGATGAACTGCAACAATTAGATCCTGTCCGTTGTCTCCAAAGCCGATCTGCACAGAGCCTGTTGGAAATATCCATGAATCTACCGTACCATTCTTTCGTTCCTGTAGTCGACTCACACTACGTAACGTTGAGTCTAACTAAAGCGTTTTCTTTTAACACTGTACAAAGAAGTCACTTCGGGGTCAGCTGTTTGATTGGGGTTAACAGCGATGGAGTTCCCATTAGGCAGACATGGAACCATAACAACCGAATGACTTTCCTTTCGCGTCTCGACGCTTTGGGCGAAACGCGAGCACACACCAAAGAAACAGTATCCATTGACGCGTCCATGTTGATGAATGAAACTGAAGGCGGTAATGGCGAACTGACTCGGCTTGCTATTCGATCGAAGTATTACTCAGACAGGAAGCCCTATAGTCGATCCCTTCGTGATGCTTACAACGGCAAATACGTTTCTTTTATCCAGGCAATCTCCGAGGCGATGTCTTCGCCGCCTGGTGTACCGTTGTTTCTCTATTATTTCACACTGAAATCATCATTTGTTAAAACGGGTGATGGTGTAGCGGCGAGACAAACGGACGAACTTCCTTTCATCTTTGGTAATGTTTTGAAAGATGAAGGGCTGAATGCGACCTCGGCTGAAAGGAAGCTGAGCGAGGATATGATAAAGATTTGGTCGAGTTTTATTGCCGATGGGTGAGTATAGTAAGTTTTTTTTTTGTTTTTTTATTTTTTTTTATTTCAACTGCAAATGTCTATTGTACTTGTATATAAGTCGATTTCCGTTGATAAATCGACTTAGGAATTTTTGTCAATATATCTTTTTATTTATGATATTTTCGATAAAGGAACTCTTAATATTGGCCAAATAACTAGGAATTTATATTATGATTTATACACCCTTGTGCAAATTAATTATAAAGGATGACGTAGAGCGCCATGATCACCTACTCCCTTGTGCAAATTAATTGAGACAAAATGAATAATTCCGTTATTACTTACTTTTCTTGTATTTTTCCCAATGAAACATGATCCAGTGAACATGTTAGTAATTCGTATGTCCATTCCACGAAGTCGTTACTTGCAGATTGACCACAGATTCTCGATTGGATTTAAATCGGGAGAGATTCTGGGCCAGTCTGTAGTACTAGTAAGGCTTGCCAGTTTGATTGTACTGCGTTACAATTTTCGTACGCTTCCTTGGAGTAACATCCATCGCAGACAACGGCCGTAGGGAAAATAATCGACAGTCGAGACAATTGTGTCTGGGCGTTATAAAAATCTAATGCAATCACGCATCACGCAATATTTTTCAAGGCAAAACAAATTTCATCATGCACCCCATAAAGACATTTATATTACTGCACACAACTGCTAATGACCTAATCTGAGGCAAAAATAGAAATCGATTACACTCTATCACTGCAGTGGGTCTAAAACTGCCCGTATGATGAAAGAAAGGAAACTAAAGCGGTTGTTTCAATTAACTTGCACAAGGGTGTAGGTTAATTGCTGCTTTCCTCTGTCTCACTTGCCTTGATTATGTCCTGTGAGTGTCAAATTCTCCGTGCCCTCTTTTCTCATTATATGCTCTAGATTTTTATTCTTACTTGACTTGAAGTCAGAACACAACATTCATTTGCGTGTACCAATTACACCCTGTCACTCCAGTGGATCTAAAACTGACCGTATGGGGAAAGAAAAGAAACTGAAGCGGTATTTTTAATCAATTTGGACAAGGGTGTAGGTTACTTGCCGCTTTCTTCTTGCCTGTATCGATTACACCCTGTCAATCCAGTGGGTCTAAAACTGAACGTATGGGGGGGAGGAGGAAACTAAAGCGGTTGTTTCAATTAATTTGCACAAGAGTGTATATAGACCAAAACTTAACTTTGGTGGGTTTTGTGAAATAACTCAACAGTCAGAGACACGATTCCAACACGTTTTATATTTACTAAGCGTAAATGACTACGATACAAAGCAAAATCAAAGAATATTGTGGGCTTGAAACTCTAATGCTATACCTATGTTATTTACTTATCACCAAACAAGTAAATACAAGTAAATACTTACAGAATAAAATACAAGTAAATACTTACAGAAATAAATATGTATGTCCTATATTTAGTCATCTCCGAATCTATTAAATACTTCCGGACTCATTTATAAACAACCAACATTTACATATCACTTCTTCTTCTTATTCTTCTTCTTCTTCTTCTTCTTCTTCTTCTTCTTCTTCTTCTTCTTAAACTTCTTCTTTGTAATCTTTCTTCTTCTTCTTTTTTGTCTTTTTCTTCTTCCTCTTCTTCTTCTTCCTCTTCTTCTTCGTCTTCTACTTTTTCGTCTTCTTCTTCGTGGTCTTCTTCTTCGTCGTCTTCTTCTACTTCTTCTTCTTAAACTTCTTCTTAAACTTCTTCTTTGTAATCTTTCTTCTTCTTCTTTTTTGTCTTTTTCTTCTTCCTCTTCTTCTTCATCTTCTTCTTTTTCGTCTTCTTCTTCTTCTTAAACTTCTTCTTCTTAAACTTCTTCTTCTTTGTAATCTTTCTTCTTCTTCTTCTTTGTCTTTTTCTTCTTCCTCTTCTTCGTCTTCTTCTTTTTCGTTTTCTTCTTCTTCTTCTTCTTCTTCTTCTTCTTCTTCTTCTTCTACTTCTTCTTCTATGTGCCTTGTCCCTTCAGGTCATAGGCGCTCGTGTCTCTCCACGTCTCCCTCTCCTTTCTAGCTCTTAATAATTTTTTGTCATTTATCCCAACCCCTGTTCTCTCATCAAGTTCGTTATGCACAGCTTTCCTCTGACCCTCTTTCCCTCAATCTGTCCTGTGAGTATCAGGTTTTCCAAGCCCTCTTTTCTTATTACGTGGCCCAGAAATTTAAGCTGTCTCTTCCTGATGTTAAGTATAAGTTTTCTTTTGGTTATCATTTTCCCCAAAACCTTGTCTTTACTTACATGGTCGGCCCATGGTATCTTATGTAAAACCACATTTCTGTAGTTTCAAGTCTCTTCTTCATCTTTGAGAAGATTGTTCAGCAATCGCTGCCATACAGGAGGAAAGATATAGCAGAACAGTACTCTTTTCTTCGTTTCTCACGATGTTTTCATGTCTCTTGATACTCTGCTTAGCTTTTGGAATGCATCTTTGGCCATCGCAATACGTCCTCGGATCTCAGAGTCGCACTTTCCGTCTTCTGCTAGAACACTTCCCAGTTATTTAATTGTTGTACTTTGGCACTCAAATCAAGCAAACAAATGCTTACGGACACAAATAGTAATAACCAATATTTAGTTATTACCGGATACATTAAATTCTTCCAGACTCATTTATAAATTACCTATATTTATTTATCCCTGAACAAGTAAATACTTATAGACTTAAATATATATATAGGGTACGATGGATAAACTGTCATCTAAATTATGAAAAAATAAAAATAACGCTGAGATTTCATCTTAAGAGATATACTTGGTATGTGCCATGAAGTTGGTATCTGCCATGCGTGATACACGCTTAGGCGATCACGTATCTTTCGATACATGACTGACGAGGCAGATTTTATATTCCCACACAGTAGGTTGCCATTTCTTTTTACGGTAGACCAGTTGACATCCAAGGCTATAGAACCCGGTCTGCCCTCCTATTTACCCATAGCTAGAGGAGAAGAAGATGATTCATACCTTTGCCAAGGGTATTATCACGTAAGTGAATCTAATGAATTCGACTGGAATTCGAACTAGGCTCTCCGATTCCTCAATCCGAGTCGCTATCCATTACTACACCGAAGAATACAAAGCCAACAGGTTAATTTATTGTCTCTCTTATTCAGGCTGTCACTCTAAGGCAATTAAGACGTATGACAGGATTTGAAATAAAAGACTCAACCTCAGAGAAATTAATAGGTTTACTTAAATAGCAATAAAAACACAGTAAACTTAAGTTGAAAGTAAATACTAGCCAATAACTCTGTTAATAAAAAACCAATATTAATAATGGTTGACAATGTTTCATCTTCTTTTATGGGTCGTCTCCCTTCGCATAAATTGACTGAAATTGAATGCAATATATACAACAGCTAACGCTAAATAAGTTTAGTTATGACTATAGCAACAATGTCGTGAAATGTTCGTATTAGCAATGTTTTCAAAATTGTTTTAAAATGTTTTTGAACAAAATTGAAGAGATTATAATCATACAAATTAAGGTACCACCCTTAGATCAAAAACATGTAAAACGCTAGAGCTTCAACGGTTAATTTTAAAATAATATAAACGGGATGCGTTCACGCGTGTTTACAAAAAAGAAAAAAATTGTCTTAGTAATTCATTTTTGAAGATGATCTCGGATGAGATTGAAAGTACTTTGGAAAATGAAAATGAAAAGAAAAGAAAACATTATGGCCTCTTCCTTAATGAATTTAATATCGACATTAAAAAGTCGAGAGAACTGCAATAAATAGACACACGTTCAGATCATTCAACCAAACCTGCTTGAATGAAGATAAGCTACACACACACGCGCGCGCACGCACGCACACACACACATACACACACACACACACACATACACACACACACAAACACACACACACACACAAACACACAAACACACATACACACACACAAACACACAAACAAACACACAAACACACAAACAAACACACACAAACACACTCACAAACACACACACACACAAACACACACACACACACAAACATACACACACAAACACACACACACAAACACACACACACACACAAACACACACACACACATACACAAACACACAAACAAACACACGCACAAACACAAACACACACACACACACACAAACACACACACAAACACACACACACACAAACACACAAACACACATACACACACACAAACACACAAACAAACACACACAAACACACTCACAAACACACACACACACAAACACACACACACACACAAACATACACACACAAACACACACACACAAACACACACACACACACAAACACACACACACACATACACAAACACACACACAAACACACGCACAAACACAAACACACACACACACACACAAACACACACACAAACACACACACACACAAACACACAAACACACATACACACACACAAACACACAAACAAACACACACAAACACACTCACAAACACACACACACACAAACACACACACACACACAAACATACACACACAAACACACACACACAAACACACACACACACACAAACACACACACACACAAACACACACACACACACACAAACACACACACACACATACACAAACACACACACAAACACACGCACAAACACAAACACACACACACACACACAAACACACACACAAACACACACACAAACACAGATATAGCTCAGTGGTAGAAACTCTGATCGGTTGGGTTTCGATACGAGCTTGAAGTATTCGGATGTCTAGTCGCACTGAGGAGCTGTGATACAGGGAAACAGTACTGTCTGCGAATGATATATATATATATATATATATATATATATATATATATATATATATATATATGTATGTATATATATATATATATATATAGCATGATGAGAAGCCACGTATACTTTCTTGATATGTATATAATATATGGATAAAATAACTGAAAAAAAATTGGGTGTTTATTTTTGCGAATGTATTTATTTCTATGTTTTTATATATATTTAATATTTCAGACCACCTCGTTCCTTCCTCAGAAATTAATTGAATTACTGTATTACTGTATTTGTATCAAAGACATTTTCGCTAAACCACCCATCAACGCAAAAAAAACAAACACCTAACTTATCAGCTATAATTATAAATGTAATAAAACTCGTTGTCTAGTTTGCAAACACCTAATAACAGATAGTGAATTTTCTATACCCAACTCCAAAATCAAAATACATCCACCTCGCCTCAACTGTGATAGCAATAATATAATTTACTACCTATTTTGCACAATATGTCCTAATAGTGGATATATTGGCGAATCTGGAACTCATTTTAGATTTCGCTTCAACAACCACAAACAAGACATAACAACCCGTATTCCCCCATAGCTGAACACTTTAAACAATCAGGACACTCATTAGACAACTGTAAATGTATATTAATAGACTCAGATTTTAGTACAACATACACACGAAGAAAAAAAGAGAAATACTGGATTTTAAAATTAGACACATATAAACGAATATTAAACAAAGACTTGGGTATTTTAAATCTGTATAAATATTTTAATAGTTAAAAAACTTCTTTAGATATAGTTAAAAAAACTTTTTAAACAACATCTAAAATACTATCGTTAGATTTACGTTAAATTAAAAAAATTCCGCATCTATCGACGAACGCTGTAAAGTGTAAACAAACTGCCAAATACAGTAATACAGTAATTCAATTAATTTCTGAGGAAGGACCAAGGTGGTCTGAAATATTAAAAACATAGAAATAAATATTTTCGCAAAAAAAACACCCAATTTTTTTCAGTTATTTTATCCATATATTATATATATATATATATATATATATATATATATATATAATTGTGTATTTGGACAGCAATCCTTCTTTTGTAAAAGTCTCATTAAAGAAGACTGAGAGAGTATTAAGTTTTTTAATAAATTTTTATTGAGTTCGTATAAGTGATTTCTTTTCTGAGCATAAAGTGTGTAAAGGCTATCCAAATGTTATATATATATATATATATCAAGAAATATAGTTTTCAGGTGTGCTATATTTATGCGATAAAGTGCTCGATATCAGAGATAGATCGTATGTAAATATAAATATAAAAGTGAACATTGAAGTCAACACTCAGAGGTGACAGGCTGTTTCATGCTAGACCCACTCGTCAGGCCTGACGATTGTGTCTAACGTGAAACAGCCTGTCACCTCTGAGTGTTGACTTCAATGTTCACTTTTATATTTATATATATATATATATATATGTGGGGGGCGGGGGTGATGAAACCATTGCATCCGACCTAGTTCCCAGAATCTGAACAATTGATCAAACAGCAGGTGTTTGTTTTGTTATCCCTACGTGGTCTTCCACGAGAAGTTTACTGTAACCATTCGTATATAGAAGTTGGCATGTTATTTTCATATATTTCCATATATTACGGTGTTTTGCCGGGCAGAGCTGTCAAAATGGAGATGAAGGAATTTTTCAGAAGCATTTTGCTTTCTATGGATAAATAGTTCTTCATTTCTATACACAAAACTGTTCACCACTTCTGTCGTTTCTTCTTCTTCTTCTTCTTCTTCTTCTTCTTCTTCTTCTTCTTCTTCTTCTTCTTCTTCTTCTCCTCCTCCTCCTTCTTCTCCTCCTCCTTCTTCTTCTCCTCCTCCTTCTCCTCTTCCTCTTCCTTCTTCTTCTTCTCCTTCTCCTCCTCCTCCTTCTTCTTCTTCTTCTTCTCCTCCTCCTTCTTTTTCTTCTGCTTCTTCTCCTCCTCCTCCTCCTTCTTCTCCTCCTCCTCCTTCTTCTTCTTCTCCTCCTCCTCCTTCTTCTTCTTCCCAACTATCTCATGCATTTCTTCCACCCCCTTCCCAACTCTATATGTTTTATTCCAGTTTCTCATTCTCTCTCCCTCGCTTTCCTTAATTCACCTCCTTTCATCTCATTAAATGCTTCGGCATTCGGCTTTCATTTCCTTCGTGGGTTATTCCCTTCCCTGCCCCGACGACCACCCAATCTTTTTCTGGGCCGGTAAATTACCTATACGCACATGAAAGTGAAAAGTCTCATCCAACCACTACTCTGTTCCACGGCTTACAAACAAACAATAAAGAATGCTGATAAAAAAAAAAAAAAGTGGAAATAAATTCAATGCCTAATACGCTAGAACACCTGACTATTCTTTAGGACGTTCCCCTTAGATTTCATTCACCGAATAAAATAATACCTCCTCTGTTATTTTCTTATGCTTTATTTTCACATCTGCATCCTGTACGAAACTATATTTAAATCGTAAACGCGCATACACTTTCACACAAAATACTTAGATTTGCGAACAAAAGAAATGAATATTATTTACATTATTCATACTAGTGTCCTCATCTTTGTCACGATATTTATTACAGCGTTTCGGCCGTTGTACGCTCCGGCCTTCTTCAGGTGGTTGGAATGTCGAACTGAGCCCTTTATTTCGCTCACTCTGCCATGTGTCCCCACGGAAACATGGCATAGTGGATAACGGCGTTGGTTAGATCCAGTCACAGGACCCAAAGAGTGTGAGTTCAATACCCGGTTAAGGCTGTGGAGAACTTTCAGAGGGAAATTAACAGGAGATAACTGATAACTGACATCCATTAAACATGGCACGTGGAACTAGAACAGTCTACCCCAGTTTTGGTATATAGTCTATCCAGTTTAATCTGTGTTGTGGCCTGTTAGGGGCCAGAAAAAGACACGGAAAGAAGGTAAGTTGTATTGAAATAACAAAACATATACAAAATAAGAGTGTTATTAGTCAGCAGATAGAATTGTCCGTCCGAATTGTCAGGTTACAATGCGTCCCGACTGCCTCTACTTAGGAAGTCTCGCAGGTTAGTATTTATGAAGGCGGAAGTGTTCATTCTAATGTAGATAGGTCACCATAACAATGTGTTTTCTTTTTATTTATGCTTTTATTACATTTATTATTGAGTAACCAGTTTGTCAACGATTTTCATAAAATTAAGAATTTCGATAATGCACTTTCAGGATTAGTATATGTGGCGATTAAAGTCTTCAACGCATGCTGTCGCGTTCATATGGACAGAGTGCTAGTAAGGATACGGAGATTAACGCGCCATGATACTGAAAAGCTGTCTCTCCTAATCCTCTTTCTGTCTACTATTTATACAAGCTCGTTAGGTAGGTTATACTTTAATATGTGCTCTCTCGTTATATTACTAAGCAGCTCTTTTCTCATAGAGCCCGAGAAATTGCAACCGTCTCTTCCTGATGTTAAGTATAAGTGTTCTCTTTATTTTCATTTCATCTAAAGCTTCCTCGTTGCTCACATGTTTAGTCCATGATATTCTCAATATTGTTCTGTAGAATCACATTTATGTTATCTCAAATCTGTTCTTCATCTGCGAGGAGATTGTCCAACATTCACTGCCATACAGGAGGACTGATATTACATAACAGTTCAGTACTTTTTTCTTTGTTTCTATTGTTACAAGTCTCTTCTTCATCTATGAGGAGATTGTCCAACATTCACTGCCATACTGGAGGACTGATATTACATAACAGTTCAGTACTCTTTTCTTTGTTTCTATTGTTACAAGTCTCTTCTTCATCTATGAGGAGATTGTCCAACATTCACTGCCATACAGGAGGACTGCCATACAGTTGGGGTTCATGGCAACCTACAAGGCAGAAGAGTGTAGGGTCTTGCCGGTTCCTTTTGAACCGGAGATGTTGAGGTTACCCGTTCTCTTCTCAGCAGTTAAAGAGGCAAGTCCTACAAAGCTTCAGGTGGTTTGAATTCAAATTTTTCCTTCTCCTAGATTGGCGATGATATATGGAGGTCGTTCGCTTCCCAGATTCCATGCCCCCCACCACACCCCTTTCGGCCGTACCGCCAAGATCGAAATTAATACAGGGCATTACATTTGCGGCCGGCTTGGCTGAAGAAGTTGCGGGGAAGCTGTCAATGTTGACAGTTAGTTATTCAGTTAGCGCATGTTGCACCGCCGCAGTGGTCACCGCTCCCAACCATCTCACAACTGTGGTTCATGGTGACCTTCAAGGCTGAATAGTGCAATGGCTTGTAGATTCCTTTTGCACAAGGGAATTTAAGGTTACTCCGTTCCACCCCCTACAAGGCAGAGGGTGGTGTGAATTCAGAGATGTTCCTTCTCCTAGACTGTTGATGGTATATGGTGACCGTGCGCTGCCCAGCCTACATGCAGCCCACCACGTTTCGGTCGTACCGCCAAGATCAAAAGGAATACAGAGCATTATATTTGCGGCCGACTTGGGGAAGCTGTCAATGTTAGCCAACTGCCTTCGGGCTTCCGCTTCGTGTTTTCTGTCTGGATTTACTTCCATAGTTATTTTCCTTTTCTTGGATATGACTGCAAGACATCGTACGTTTAAAATCAGGGTTTTCCTTCCCATAGATGGAGAGCCTTCCTGGGCTATCGAGCTCCATATATCCAAAGCAGCTGGTTAAGAGGCGCCCATTTTCCGCCTTTCGCCCATTGTCTAGCTTACAACTGGATTTTCTTGTAAGAGCCTATTTCAGACACATGCCACGGAAGCATATTATAAACTGTGAGAACTTGTCCCCACTATCACCCCTGAATATAGACTTTAAGAAAAGAAAAGACATAAAATTATGTCTGCTGTCTTCAAGTTATGTTTAAAAATTGTATGAAAATATATTTTAAAAAATCAAGAAAAATTATACACGTCGCTTGTCTTGAGAAAAATGGCTGTAATAGTAAACAATGTGTCAACACAAATGAAACTCAGTGTGAATGGCATACAAATGAAACGTGCGTAACGTGATGGTTAACGTACTCATCTTGGAATTTCCGTTAGTTGATTAGTTCATTTAAACATTCATTTGTTCACATAGGGCATTTTGCAACGCCGCAGTGGGCACCGCTCGCATCTATCTTCCATCTGTGGTTCATGGTGACCTTCAAGCAGATTCCTTTTGCACCAGGGATTTTAAGGTTATCCCGCTCCACCTCTCAGAAGTTAAAGAGGCAACACCTACAAGGCAGAGGGTGGTGTTAATTCAGAGTTTTCCCTTCTCCTAGACTGGTATATTGTGACCGTGCGCTGCGCAGCCTACATGCATCCCCACCACCTCGCGGCCATACCGCCAAGATCGAAAGTAATACAAGGTATTACATTTGCGGACGGCTTGGCTGTAGGAGTTGCAGGGAAGCTGTCAATGTTGACAAACAACTGCCTTCGGACTTCCACTCCGGGTTTTCTGCCTGGATTTACTTCCATAGCCATTCTTGTGTGTTGGATATGACCGCAAGACGACGGAGGTTTAAAATTTAAGTTTTCCTGACTATAATATACTGCTATTACGGAAAAAGAATAACATTTTCTTCCTGGTTAAGGACTACATGTACGAAAATAATACACTATGGATAATTATTCAGCGACTATTACAATAAATGAAGCGAGTACGGATTGAATATCGAGAACAGTTGAAGACAATCCTGGAAAAGTAAGGCACAGGCAATGCGTCAATTTCAATTTTCACCGGACTCAGTCGCTGACTCAGTTAGTAAATTTGATTACATCCAGAAGAAAAAAATTGCATTCCAATCGTACTTCAGAAGATACGTAGCCATCTTCAGAGAAGAATGTCAAGGATGGTCGGATGAAAAGAAAGTGCGTCTTCTGTTGCGAAAATTGTAACCCGTTGAACATGAAACATATCTGAATTTCATTTTGCCTCATACTTCAGAAATGGTATCTGTCTATATTTCTGAGATGAGGTATTATGTAAATTAATTACATTATTCGTACTATTGCCCTCACCTTTGTCATCATATTTATTACAACGTTTCGGCTTTTCAGTATCTGTCTATATTTCTGAGATGAGGTATTATGTACATTATTTACATTATTCGGACTATTGTCCTCATCTTTGTCGCCATATTTATTACAACGTTTCGGCAGTTGTACGCTCCGGCCTTCTTCAGGTGGTTGAAATGTCGAACTGAACCCTTTATTTCGCTCATTGGGGTAGACTGTTCTAGTTCCACGTGCCATGTTTAATGGATGTCAGTTATCAGTTATATCCTGTTAATTCCCCTCTGAAAGTTCTCCTCAAGGACACATGTCACAGTGGATAAAGGCGTTAGTTTATATCCAGCGACAGGACCCAAAGAGTCTGAGTTCAATACCCGGTTAAGTCCGAATAATGTAAATAATGTTCAGAAAAGGTGTCATTTAATGAAACAGTGTCGATATTATAAAAAGATTTTGTTGAAAAGAATTTACTTTTTTATATACGTTGGCAGTGCATGAAGATTACTAAGAATGAAGATGAAGATTTTGTCACATATTCTGATAAAGTCAACGGTTAGTGAGAAAAATTTAAACTGGGCGAACTATTCCCAGACAGATTTAAATGTCTGTTCTTCGTTAAAGGTTTAACATCAAGCAACGATGCGGAAATACGCTCTCGAATCCATACAAAAATTGAACAGGATTCAAAGTTAAAGATAGAGACTTTTGCGGAAGAGTGCGAAAATATTGTCAGCCCCATACAGCGATAATGGAACAAAATGGCACGACAGAATCACAAGTAGTTAAAAAAAGACAGAAGTACTAAAAGAAAAAAAAATCACAAATAAAGATACTGTCAAACTTAACCCACGCTATGGCTGCGGTATGCTTCATTTCAGAAAGGACTGTCCATTTAAAACAAAAAAAAGGTTTTAATCGTAGAAAACCGGTCATAAACGAAGCTACTGCCTGTCGAAAAGCAAAAGGAATACACAAATTAACTTGCTGAAAGTAGTGCTACCAGCTAAAAAATTGGAAAGTATAAATAATAGAAAATTCGAGAGAGTAAAAATGAATAACTCTACGGCGAGATTTCAATAGCGATATTACAATAATTGATGAACAATCTTGGAAGAGGATTGGCAAGCCTAACTTGAAAAAAAAAACAACACATTTGCAAGAGGAATATTGGGCAAGAATTTATTTTTTCTTGGGAAAATTACGTGTAACATCGCTCTTGCGGGTAAGACTAAAAAAAGCAGATATTTACGTATTAAAAACTTCCAACACGAATTTACTAGGCGTCAATTAGCTAGAATTATTTGAACCATGGAATTGGCCGATTAATTCATTCTGCGGAAAAATTAATTGTTCCTTGGAGAAAAAGATTATAGCTTAAGAAACACTGTGTAAACTAAAGAATAAATTCACGAACATTTTCTCATTGGAGCTGGGAAAATGTACAAAGTCAAAGGCATTTTTCAAATTAAAATCCGCGGCCTGACGATTGCAATCAGCATGAAACAACCTGTCGCCTCTGAGTGTTGACTTCAATGTTCACTTATATATATATATATATATATATATATATATATATATATATATATATATATATATATATGTGTGTGTGTCAACCGGTTTGGAGTCTAAAATACGTAGGAACTAACGATGTTTTACCCTGCTCAGGGGGATGAAGGTTTGCTGCCTGTCGGAGAGCCCATCTTTTGTCTTTAAGGAAATTTTGCAAATAATCAGGCCGGTAGAAAAATGAATAAACATACTTATTTCATAAATAAACAGTGTCAACTCAAAATATTGGTATCCACTAAAAATAATAAAAATTATCTAATAAATAAAAATCTATAACTTCTTTAAAAATTTTGACTGAAAGCAATACTGACATTTATGTCAATTAATGTCGAAAGTTACCATATAGGGAAGCGACTATATTATCATTACAATTAATGTAACTGCATTTATCAAAACATTCAATGGATTATTTTATATTTTATTCTTTCTTTTAACCTTTTTAATTATTGCTCAAACTTTTTTGATTGGCCATGCAATTAGCCTAATCTGTAAAAACTTATTTGATTGGCCATGCAATTAGCCTTATCTGTAAAAACTTATTTGATTGGCCATGCAATTAGCCTTATCTGAAACAAATTATTTGATTGGCAATGCAATTAGCCTAATCTGTAAAATCTTATTTGATTGGCCATTCAATTAGCCTACTCTGTAAAAACTTATTTGATTGGCCATACAATTAGCCTATTCTGTAAAAACTTATATGATTGACCGTGAAATTACTCTAATCTGTAAAAACCTATTTGATTGGCTGCACAATTAGCCTAATCTGCTTGGATCGAGAGAGGTGCATTGTTTTTAAACCCAAATGATATTTTTTGATAGAAATTCCATCTCCAGTGTTAACACATTCCGGCAGTTTCATTTCTAAGTGTTTCATTCATCCATTTCTCTACATAAAAACTTTGTTTTGTCTTTTGTTTTCCTTTTTCATTGTGTTATTACCAATTTTTACATATTAACTCTCTATGAGCACGTATATGTTTGGAGAATGCCCTTGTGTACTTGCTCTGATGCCCTTTCACCATAATTCCTGTCATTCTTTTTGTGAGAGGGAGTTACTTAATCAGTAGAGCGTTCAGGACTTATCTAGGTTCTTTGTTCAAAGAAAAAAATAATTCAGAATCATCCAGCCTTGAGCAAATAGGTTACATATATTTGAGTAAGTGATAGCTCACCTGATTATCAGAAGAATCATTTGAGTGTTTCCTGTTGTGATATTTATTTCACTTCATTCTCCAACTGAAATAAAAAATGCCTTTTTATTTTAATATTTTTCACAGGATAATTTATTTTTAATAATTTTATCATCATTTGTTTTATTTTGCTAATAAAGAAAAAAAGAAATGAAAAATCCTAAGGAAACTTTTTAAAAATAATAATTGTTGTAGATTATACTTAACCAAAATTATTATTTATCTAAATTATTATTCATCTAATTTTTCACAGTTATTATTTTAATAATTAATAGATTAATAGATATTGTTGGTTTTATTCCATTTTATTATTGTTGCTTTTTAGATGAAGTATTTTCACTATTATTATTTTATTGTTAGTTTTATTCCATCTTATTATTGTTGCTTTTTAGATGAAGTATTTTCACTATTATTATTTTATTGTTAGTTTTATTTCATCTTATTATTGTTGCTTTTTAGATGAAGTATTTTCACTATTATTATTTTATTGTTAGTTTTATTCCATCGTATTATTGTAGCTTTTTAGATGAAGTATTTTCACTATTATTATTTTATTGTTAGTTTTATTTCATCTTATTATTGATGCTTTTTAGATGAAGTATTTTCACTATTATTATTTTATTGTTAGTTTTATTTCATCTTATTATTGTTGCTTTTTAGATGAAGTATTTTCACTATTATTATTTTATTGTTAGTTTTATTTCATCTTATTATTGTTGCTTTTTAGATGAAGTATTTTCACTATTATTATTATTATTTTATTACTATTTTTATTCCAACTTATTGCATTTTTAAAGTAAGCATTTTCACTATTATTATATTATTATTACTTTTATTCCATCTTATTATTGTTGTTTTTTTTAAGAAATCATTTTCACTGTTATTATTTTATTACTAATTTTATTCCAGTTTTTATTATTCTCTTTTACATAAAACATTTTTTTCCAATTATCCTATTACAATTTCTTTTCATTTTTTCATCATTTTCTATTGAATCTTCCTTATTTTCCTTCTTTCGTGAGAGGAGATAAGGACATTGAAAGTAGAAAAGTCTTCACTAGCAGTAACTTCACACAGCATTGCAAGTTAATACAGAGACATAACAGTAGCCTAAACCAGTGTTTTTAACAGGTATGCCCAGGTTCACTAATGCACCCTGAAATATAGCTAAGTGCCTCCATCCAAGTTAACAGAAGAGTAATTTATGAATTATCTTTATATTTAAAAAATTCTCATTTTTAAAGGGCTAAAGAGACAAGATACAGGGGTTTCCATGTCTAAGCCAAGTCTTTGCTAGATTTTAAATTGGATGCTAAATTCCTTAATCTTTACGAAGCAGTGGATAATCCTTTCCCTTTTTATTCTTCAAGGGTTTTAAATCAGTCATTTCTTCAAAAAACAAATAGCAAATTGTTCATAAACTCCTTTAAAGGAAAATTGTATCACTAAACCGAAGCGTCCGGAGTAAGATGATAAACTGCATAGGATGACCTGTGTAAGACGATAAGCTACATCCAACAGCAAGGCCTCTGATCAGGAGGTTTCGAGAAATGTGAAAACACCTCTTAATTGCAGGTGTTCCCAGGTTCACCCTGATCCGGGGTGGTTGCTACTGTTAGGATTTCAGCTATGGGCAAATAGTTAATATTAACAGCAATACATTTTTGAATAAATATATTAGCAGCAGTAAAAACCAAACCAAATCAATATATACTGAGATAGATAGATAGATAGATAGATAGATAGATAGATAGATATGAACAGACTGTGAAAATCAAATAGATAGATAGATAGATAGATAGATAGATAGATAGATAGATAGATATGAACAGACTGTGAAAATCAAATAGATAGATAGATAGATAGATAGAGAGATAGATATGAACAGACTGTGAAAATCAAATAGATAGATAGATATGAACAGACTGTGAAAATCAAATAGATAGATAGATAGATAGATATGAACAGACTGTGAAAATCAAATAGATAGATAGATAGATAGATAGATAGATATGAACAGACTGTGAAAATCAAATAGATAAATACATAGATATATATGAACAGACTGTGAAAATCAAATAGATAGATAGATAGATAGATAGATAGATAGATAGATAGATAGATAAAATATATGACCAACAATAAAAAATCTTGTCGGCATTAAATAACCCATTGAGGTTGATATACCATAAAATATAACAAACCAAACCAATACATATTGATATATTTGCACCCGTTCCAATTATTTTGTCCAACCCCTGTACATTCTTTCTCGTATGCTTATTTATAGATGTGTGCAATGAATGTCCAGATAATTTACCGTCCTGGGTATGACGGTTGGGGTCCCAGCTTCGGGCAAATAGTTGGCCCCAATCTGGGGTCAGAAGACTATGAAAGTGTAAAAATAGGTTTCAAAACCAGCAATACATTTTTGAAAATATTTAATATTTTAATATTTAATATTTTAAATTGGATGCCGAATTCCTTAATCTTTAAGAAGCAGTGGATAATCCTTTCCCTTTTTATACTTCATGGGGTTTAAATCAGTCATTATTGGCCTTTGTGTAAAAAGAAAAGAAGCAAATTGTTCATAAACTCCTTTAAAGGAAAATTGTAACACTAAACCGAAGCGTCCAGGGTAAGATGATAAACTGCATCGGATGTCCTGTGTAAGACGATAAGCTAGAGCAAGGCCTCTGATCAGGAGGTTTCGAGGAATGTGAAAACACCTATTAATTACAGGTGTTCCCAGGTTCACCCTGATACGGGGTGGTTGCTTCGGTTAGGGTTTCAGCTATGGGCAAATAGTTAACCCCCAAAACACCATGAAAGTCAAAATACAATGAAAGTGTGAAAATAGGTTTTAATACCAGCAATGAATCTTTGAAGAAAAAATTATTACCTGCAGTACATTATTGGAAAGAATAATAATAATAATTGCTGTTAATATTAACAGCAATACATTTTTGAATAAATATATTAGCAGCAGTAAAAACCAAACCAAATCAATATATACTGAGATAGATAGATAGATAGATAGATAGATATGAACAGACTGTGAAAATCAAATAGATAGATAGATAGATAGATAGATATGAACAGACTGTGAAAGTCAAATAGATAGATAGATAGATAGATAGATCGATATGAACAGACTGTGAAAGTCAAATAGATAGATAGATAGATCGATAGGAACAGACTGTGAAAGTCAAATAGATAGATAGATAGATATGAACAAACTGTGAAAGTCAAATAGATAAATAGATAGATAGATCGATATGAACAGACTGTGAAAGTCAAATAGATAGATAGATAGATAGATCGATATGAACAGACTGTGAAAGTCAAATAGATAGATAGATAGATAGATAGATAGATCGATATGAACAGACTGTGAAAGTCAAATAGATAGATAGATAGGTAGATAGATAGATAGATAGATATGAACAGACTGTGAAAGTCAAATAGATAGATAGATAGATAGATAGATAGATAGATATGAACAGACTGTGAAAGTCAAATAGATAGATAGATAGGTAGATAGATAGATAGATAGATAGATAGATAGATATGAACAGACTGTGAAAGTCAAATAGATAGATAGATAGATCGATATGAACAGACTGTGAAAGTCAAATAGATAGATAGATAGATATGAACAGACTGTGAAAGTCAAATAGATAGATAGATAGATAGATAGATAGATATGAACAGACTGTGAAAATCAAATAGATAGATAGATAGATAGATAGATAGATAGATAGATATGAACAGACTGTGAAAATCAAATAGATAGATAGATAGATAGATAGATATGAACAGACTGTGAAAATCAAATAGATAGATAGATAGATAGATAGATATGAACACACTGTGAAAATCAAATAGATAGATAGATAGATAAGAACAGACTGTGAAATTCAAATAGATGGATAGATAGGTAGATAGATAGATAGATATGAACAGACTGCGAAAATCAAATAGATAGATAGATAGATAGATAGATAGATAGATAGATAGATAGATACATAGATATGAACAGACTGTGAAAGTCAAATAGATAGATAGGTAGATAGATAGATAGATAGATAGATAGATATGAACAGAATGTGAAAGTCAAATAGATAGATAGATAAATAGATAGGTAGATATGAACAGACTGTGAAAGTCAAATAGATAGATAGGTAGATAGATAGATAGATAGATAGATAGATATGAACAGACTGTGAAAGTCAAATAGATAGATAGATAGATAGATAGATAGATAGATAGATAGATAGATAGATAGATAGATAAAATATATGACCAACAATAAAAATCTTGTCAGCATTAAATAACCCATTGAGGTTGATATGCTGTAAAAAAAAAAAATGATCAAACCAAACTAAACCAAAACTGATAACCATTAACCCTCCACCTGCCCTGTGTATCATGTGTGATGCACAGGGCATGTCATTTCCACTTCCATGCATCATATGATATGTGGTGCACATGAGCTATGATTTTAAAAGTGTGTTAAAACTAAGGACACTTAGGAAAAGAGTCTACTATTGAGCAGGATGTCCGCGGAAAGGCATTAGCTAATATTTTATATGACCTCAGGATGCTTGCCTGTTTTCAGGTTTATAACTACTGCAAGGCAACGCTGCTTATTTGGCAAATAGAATTGCATGATATATGTCTTTCATATAATAAAAACCTGTGCATTACATTTGATGCACAGGGCATAGTGTAAATAACTTATGATTTGTACATTTTTATTATGTGAAACATTATATATCAGCACATTCTATTTGCCAAATGAGCTGAGTTGTCTTGCACTAGTTATAAATCTAAAACAAGCATGAAAGTTTGGATTATACACGTAAAAATTCCCTGGACAGGCAAAGTATTAAATATAATTTTCTTCTTTGCCAAAGTAAATCAAGCACTGGTTTCATCCAAGAAGACTTAAATATAAATTGTAATACTTTAAAAATAAGTACTTATTTCAGGAGTCTTATTTTCCTCTTTTCAAATTTTTTTACTGACTTTATTAAAATTTAAAAAGTTTTACTTATTCTACAAGTGTGTCATTTAGTCTGGTTCCTAGGCCTCATGAATTTAAACGTCCTACGAGGCTGGCATACTGTTCCCACCCCTTCACCGTTGAAACTGTTAGATGTAGACGTATCTTCTACTCCAATAGCTTCATGTCTCGCACATCTCGCCTGTGGAACTCCCTTCCCTATTCCTGTTTCCCTGACAAATACAATCTCCAACTATTTAAGTGTAACATCAATCGACATCTCCAGTTGCCTTGATCTATCCACTTCCCTTCTCCACATCCTTTCATTCCTATCTGCTCTCGCTCCAAATCTTCTGTAACCCCCTTGCATTGATCGATCCACTATCTTTCTCCACATCATCTCCTTTACCACTCCTATCTGCTCTTCCTCGAAACCTTCTGTAACCCCTTACGTGCTAGTGGCTTCCAGCCTTGCTTGGGGTGATAAGCTTAAAAAAAAAAAAAAAAAAAAAGTAAAAAATGTTGAGAATCACTTGGCAAAATTATCAAGTAATGTTCTTAAATAGCGACATCAGATTGAAAATATTATATGGGTTCCATACATGATGTCAATCTCATTCAGAGAAACTGCAAGCTCTATACAACCACTTACTCAGATCAACGGTCAAAAGTGGCTTCAAGGAAATGAAGACTGTAGGTCTTAGTGGGGACCGTCGTTTTTTGAACTGCAGGGACTGACAATACAGAATCGAAAACAACGAATTGTATTGAATAATAAAAACTGTACCATTTGATGATTATCAGCAGCTGCAACAACTAAAATGGATAGCACATATAGCTCAACAGGAAAACAATAACATAATAAAGATATAGATATCTCACACTATTGAAAACAAAATATTAAGACGGAAAAACCCCAACAATACTAGAAAGAGCAATAAAATTTACTGGACTTAACAAACCTATTTTCCTAAGAATTTGTTATAAGAGAAAGATTTTTATAAATTTCAACTGAAAGTAGCACTGGCTGCAAGGTCATTGAATGCTGCCTGGAAGGAGCAATAAATTTTACGGGTCTTGAGAAACCTACTTTCGTGAAAAATTGTTATAAGAGAAAGATTTTATAAATTTCAACTGAATTAGCACATGCTTTTTAGTGAATGAATTCTAAATGCTTCATTAAAAACGTTTTGCCATTTTCTCCTGCTTGCCACGCAGGTTGTGCATTGCTTTCCTTTGGCCCTCTTACTATCGATATGTCCTACGATAACCATTAGAGATATAAAGAACAGTTACTACACTTTCATCCTAGCCTGATGACCAAGAAGTGAAAAAGAGTGTAAACTCTATTAGCACTGGCAACTTGGTCAGTAAATGCTAAATGTTTTCTTATAAGCAAATAATACAATTATTATTGGAAATTAGAACAGATACTACAATTTAATCTTAGCCTGATGTCCAGGGAGTGAGGGAGCATGCAACTCAAGTAGCACTGGCTCTTTGGTCAGTGAAGGTTTCCTTATAAGGAAATGTTTAATATTACCATCCTATCACTCCAACTTATTGTTGGTCCTGTTTTGAGTTTCACTTAGCATACTCAATAAAAATTGCATAGATCTATAGAGAAAAACATTTTAACAAAAGTGGCTTTTACTTTTTTATAAATTTTATTTCTTATACTGGGTGTCCATAAAGTTTGTGTGCACTTTAATAATTTTATAACTTTATCTGTATTTGCGATAGAAATAATTTGTAAAAAGGATTAGAAAGAAGTAAATCTATATTTTTTAAGGTTTTATTGAAATTTTATTCAAGTTTCCACATGTCCTCCATCATTAGCAATACAAAGCGAATACGATTTGAAGTTCAAGGAAAATATTTGCCAACCAATTTACAGTAATGCCTGAAATCACATTAGTTATTTTAGCTATACTTAAAACTAAGTACATTAAACTTTATCACATTGTTTACAGATTATTTCTATCGCAAATACAAATAAAGTTATAAATTTTTTAAAGTGTATATATATATATATATATATATATATATATATATATATATATATATATATATATATATAAATATATATATATATATATATATATATATATATATATATATATATATATATATATAATATATATATATATAAATATATATATATATATATATAAATATATATATATATATATATATAAATATATATATATAAATATATATATATATATATATATATATATATATTTATATATATATATATTTATATATATATATATTTTTATATATATATATATATATATATATATAAATATATATATATATAAATATATATATATATAAATATATATATATATATATATATATATATATATATATATATATATATATATATATATATGAAGAAATATACAAAGGGTAATATTATTTTGTAGTTCACGGAAAACATTTGCCAACTGATTTACAGTAATGACTGAAATGACATTAGTTATTTTAGCTATACTTAAAACTAGGTACATTAAACTTTATAACATTTTTTTTACAGATTATTTCTATCGCAAATACAAATAAAGTTATAATTTTTTACAGTGCACACGAACTTTATGGACAGCCTGTATTTAGTTTCTCTATTACCTTCTTTCTAATTTTTTCATTAGACCTTTTCTGGAAATGAAGATGAAAGTAAGAATTATATAAAAATGGTGTCTCTTTTAATATTGTCTGTCTACAAGGTCAGATATTAACAATTAGAGAATATTTAGTTGGTCCCATTCAACCTGCGTGGGGATATTGTCATTGACCTTGAATTCTCTGAATTACTTTGCCTAAACTGATATCATTCATTTCCTGGGAGATATCTGCTGAATCAGAAGATGAATCAGGGCTTATTTATGTTCCTTGCTGAAAAGAATTCAGTGTCACCCACTCTTGAGCAAGTAGGCAATTTCAGTGTGAATAATAGATAGCTAACCAGGATAAGGGACAAATCACCTGTGTGTTTCTCAATGTCAAATTTATTTAACGTGATTCTGCGACTGAATCAAATAATGCCTTTTCCTTTTAACATTTTTCATTCGATAATTGCTTTTAATCAATTTTATCCTCATTGGGCCTAAATTTGTGTCTAAAGGAAAAGCAATTAAAAAAGATTAATGACACTTTTTCCCTATTATTATTATCATTTTTACTTATTTTATTCTAACTCATTTTTGTAAGTTTTAGACAAAACTTTTTTACTTTTTTATAAATTTCATTTCTTATACAGGGTGTCCATAAAGTTTGTGTGCACTTTAAAAAATTTATAACTTTATTTGTATTTCCGATAGAAATAATTTGTAAAAAGGATTAAAAAGAAGTAAATCTATATTATTTAAGGTTTTATTGAAATTTTATTTAAGTTTCCACATGTCCTCCATCATTAGCAATACAAAGGGTAATACGATTTTTCAGTCCACGGAAAACATTTGCCAACTGATTTACAGTAACGCCTGAAATCACATTAGTTATTTTAGCTATACTTAAAATGAGGTACATTAAACTTTATAACATTTCTTAAAGATTATTTCTATCACAAATACAAATAAAGTTATGAATTTTTTAAAGTGCACTCGAATTTTTTAAAGTGTACCCTGTATATATATATATATGTATATATATATATATATATATATATATATATATATATATATATATATATATATATATATAATATATATATATATATATATATATATATATATATATATATATATATGAAGAAATATACAAAGGGTAATATTATATTTATTTACAGTTTCTTTCAATTTTATTTAGTTTTGTTTAAAAATTGATATTAACAATATAATTACAATTTTATGCTAGTATTATTTTATTTTTTATCTACTTTTAAAAGTACCTTCACTATTATTATTTTATTACTATCTTTCTTCCATTTTAATGTTGTTGTTTTGAAATAAAACATTTTTACTGGTGCTATGTTATGACTAGATTTCTTTGATGAGATTATTGTTGATTTTCAGTATGAATATTTTCGTAGTTATTACTTTGTTAGTAGTCAACGTGCAACTTAAGAGTGATACTCGAAAATACTATGTCTATAGCTATAATTCTCAAAATGGGTGTGTATGTATGTGTGTGTATGTATGTGTATGTATGTATGTATGTGTGTATGTATGTATGTGTGTGTATGTATATGTGTGTATGTGTGTGTATGTATATGTGTGTGTATGTATGTGTGTATGTATGTGTGTGTATACATGTGTATGTATGTGTGTGTATGTATGTGTGTGTATACATGTGTATGTATGTGTGTGTATGTATGTGTGTGTATACATGTGTATGTATGTGTGTGTATGTATGTGTGTATGTATGTATGTGTGTATGTATGTGTGTATGTATGTGTGTGTATGTATGTATGTGTGTATATGTGTATATGTATGTGTATGTATGTGTGTATATATGTATGTATGTGTGTGTATGTATGTATATGTGTGTGTAGGTATGTATGTGTGTGCATGTATGTGTGTACGTATGTGTATGTATGAATGTGTGTATGTGTGTGTATGCATATGTATGTATGTGTGTGTATGTATGTGTGTATGTATATGTGTGTATGTGTGTGTATGTATGTGTGTATGTATATGTGTGTATGTATGTGTATGTATGTCTGTATGTATGTATCTGTGTATGTATGTGTGTTTATGTATGTGTGTATGTGTGTGTATGTATGTGTGTATGCATGTGTGTATGTATATGTGTGTACGTATGTGTATGTATATATGTGTATGTATGTGTGTATATTCATCTGTATGTATGTGTGTATATATGTGTGTATGTATGTATGTGTATGTATGTGTGTGTATGTATGTATCTGTGTATGTATGTGTGTGTATGTATGTATCTGTGTATGTATGTGTGTGTATGTATATGTGTGTATGTATGTGTATGTATGTGTTTATGTATGTGCGTGTATGTATATGTGTGTACGTATGTGTATGTATGTATGTATGTGTGTATGTATGTATGTATGTGTGTGTATGCATGTGTATGTATGTGTGTATGTATGTATGTGTGTCTATGTATGTGTGTATGAATGTGTGTATATATATGTGTGTGTATGTATGTGTGTGTTTGTGTATGTATGTGTGTATGTATGTGTGTGTATGTACATGTGTGTGTACGTATATGTATGTATGTATGTATGTGTGTGTGTCTGTATATGTATGTGTGTGTGTGTGTGTATATATGTATGTGTGTGTGTGTGATCGGATGTTGTTTATGCATTTCCACAGTTTTCAGCCGATTCTGATTATTTTTTTTTCTTTGACAAATAATTCTTCAGTTCCAGTTTTGAGTCCAAATTGTTTGGAAAAACTTACAGCCTTGAAGGTGAAAAATCGAGAAAAAAAAATGATTTTTTACTCTTTGTGCAAAAATCAATGGGAAAATTTAATGTCCGTAAAAAACAGTGTACAATCAATTTAGAGAGTTGAAATCTAACGCAAAAGATTATTAGAATTATAAAAAAAATTCTATTATAAATAAAAATTATTGTTTATTATTATTAGGGCGGTTCATGGAAGCGTTTCAAATTCAAATTGTTAACCCCCCCCCCATTTGCGGATGTGCCTCTGTTGCACCCAATTGTTGTTATGAACTTAAACTGCTCCAATTGAACTGCAAAAATTCCTAGTAATAAAATACCCGGTCGAAGACGTGTTGTACTGCAAGTTTCTGAATAGGTTTGGTGTATACCCATATTTGAATAGACGCTCTGTTTATTTATTATATGGTATATTATTTATTTTTGACATTTTTTTATTCATTCGGAAAATCAAGTGAAATATATTGGACATCTGGAAACACACATGTCATTCTTCTTTTAATCAGGTGAGCTATATCCTATTCAGGTTTTAAAATTTTCAACTGAAATCAGTACTGACTATTTTTGTCAATTAATGCCGAATATTTCCTTATAGGGAAATATTACCATTACAATTACTGTAACTGCATTTATCAAAACATTCAGTGGATTATTACTTATTTTATTCATTCTAGAGTTTTAATCTTTTTAATTATTGCTCAAACCTTTTTGATTGGCCATGCAATTAGCCTAATCTGTAAAAACTTATTTGATCGGGCATGCAATTAGCCTTATCTGTAAAAACTTATTTAACTGGCCATTCAGTTAGCCTACTCTGTAAAAACTTATTTGTTTGGCCATGCAATTAGCCTTATCGGTAAAAAATTATTTCATTGGCCATTCAATTAGCCTAATCTGTAAAAACTTATTTGTTTGGCTATGCAATTAGCCTTATGTGTAAAAACTTATTTCATTGGCCATTCAATTAGCATACTCTGTAAAAACTTATTTGTTTGGCCATGCAATTAGCCTAATCTGCAAAAACCTATTTGATTGGCTGCACAATTAGCCTAATCTGCTTGGAGTGAAAGAGGTGCACTGTTTTTAAACCCAAATGATATTTTTTGATAGAACTTCCGTCTCCAGTGTTAACATATTCCGGCAGTTTCATTTCTAAGTGTTTCATTCATCCATTTCTCTGAATGAAATAAAAACCTTTTTGTGTCTTTTTGTTTTCCTTTTTCATTGCATTGTATCCAGTGTTACATATTAACTCTCTGCAAATGTTGAACATGTAACATCCAAAACAGATGTCTTTGGAGAATGCCATTGTGTACTTACTCTAATGCACTTTCACAATAATTGCTGTCATTCTTTCCATGAGAGGGAGCTAGTTAATCAGCAGAGCGTTCAGGACTTACTGAGGTTCTTTTTTCAAAGAAAAAGAAATAATTCAAAATCATCCAGCCATGAGCAAATAGGTCACATTTCGTTGAGTAAGAGATTGCTCACCTGATTAATAGAAGAATCACTTGGGTTTTTCCTGATGTCAAATTTATTTCACTTCATTCTTCGACTGAATCTAAAAACGTGTTTTTATTTTAATATTTTTCACCGGATAATTTATTTTACCTTTTTTATTATCCTTAATTTTATTTTGTTAATAAATAAAATAAAGAAAATGGAAAAGTCCCAAGGAAACTTTTCTATGATTATTATTTTTTTTATGGGATTTCGTTCAAATTATTGTAGATTTTTACATTAACTATTTTTACAATTATTATTGATAGTAATATTAGTAGTAATATTAACAGTTGTAGTAGTAATATTAGTTAATAGTTTTTATTTGTTATCAATTTTTTTTAGATCAGACAGTTTTACAATTATTATTTTTTAGTTTGATTCTTATTTTTGTTTTTGACTTATTTTCATAATTATTATATTATTACTAGCTTTAGTTCATCTTATTGTAGCATTTTATATTAAGAATTTCTGTTATTATTATTTTATTACGAGTGGTTTTTTTTTTCATTTTTATTATTATTCAATTATATCATCATTCACAAGGTTTTTCCCCCAGCTATTGGTTAATTAGTAAGACTTGTTTCACTCAACTTGTATCAAAATCTCCGCCACTCAATTTTTTACAATTTAAAAATATTATTACAATTTTCTACTAGTATTATTTTGTCTTCTTATTTCTTTTTAGAAGTACTTTTGCTATGGCTAATAATAAACATGGAATATTATGCATACCTCGGTTGTCGAACGTCTCACATGTCGAACAAATCGGTTTTTGCCTCGGTTATCGAACAAAAATTTCACTTCTCGAACAACATAGCTGGACTGAGTTAACATGAACGGAATAATTTCTGAGTCAACTGCCGTCTTGTATACATTCGTGTGTTGTGTTGTGCTTTTCTTTTCTAATTTTATTGTACTGTGACTTTTTTTCTCTGCATTTATTCCTATTGGAAAAATAGTTTCAGTTTACGAACATTTCGGGTTACGAACGGCCTTCAGGAATAAATTAAATTCGTGAACTGAGGTTCTACTGTATTTTAAAATATTAATATCTGGTTTCAATAAGGAAAAATTACATAAAGAAAATTCAATCTTTAAAATAGAGAAGGTTTTTAAAATTATTTTTAGAAGTACTTTTGCTATTACTGACAATAAATATGGAATATTTTCAATTAGTTTATTACTAGTTTTACTTCGTTTTCTTGTTTTTTGGATGAAGCATTTTTAAACATTATTATTTTGTTCTATTCTATCTCATTGCAGCTTTTTCGATAAAGTGTCTTCATGTTTTATTTTTTCTATAAAATTAACTTTAAGCCAACTTTTTTACAAATCTGTAAAGAGGGCACATACTTTTAATGATAGACTGTTTAAAATTATTTTGCACCAAGCAAGGTGATAAAGCCACTAAGATACAAGAGAGTAGTTGCTGAATGTGAAAGAATATGAGAAAATGAAAAACAGTATTACAGAGTGGGGACAGAAAAAGAACTTGAATTAAGAAAATAATGATAGACATTGCATTTAAATTTTTGAAGATCAAAGTTGACTGGAAATCAAAAAGCTGTAAGTGAGAGAGAAGAAAATGTCAGCATAGAACTTACGATTACATTTAGCGAATTCAACTGAAAAATGATGAGACATTTCTGCCAATCAAGTAGCACACTATGATCTACTGTACCTATGAACACTAATGGGTGTATCCCAATCCCCATAAATACGTTGGGCACTATCGTAAGTGGAGGGAGTAATATGCTGTCTAAGTAGTCCACCACTGAAAAGTGGTTTACCTAGTTCACGCTGCTGGCGAGTATTGTATTTTGTTGATGTTATAAAGATTACCATTTCATTTCCAACCTCTCTTCTGGTTATTCCTCATTCAGTAACACATTCTAGGTTACAATATATATATATATATATATATATATATATATATATATATATATATATATATATATATATATAGAGAGAGAGAGAGAGAGAGAGAGAGAGAGAGAGAGAGAGATAGGGAACAGGCAGTAATAAATATTGTTATATACCATACTTATGAATACTAATGAGTATGTCCGAATCCTTATAAATACGTTGGAGACTATTGTAAGTGGCGGTAAGATGCTGTCTAAGTAGTCCAACGCTAGCAGTGGTTTACCTACCTCATGCTTCTGCTAATTATTGCATTTTGTTGATGCTATCAAGATTACCATTTCATTTCCAAACTCCATTCTGGTTATTCTTCATTCAGTAACACTTTCAAGGTTACAACACAAACTTAAATTCATAGAGTCAAAGCAGCATAGACGAAATCTCAACAGAAAAATCACCAAGAGAATATTTATAGAAAAGGCAAAGGGAAGCTATGTTATGGCAGTGAGAATTTAACTGAAGCAAAAATGCCAGATCGGGACCAATAATATAGCAGATTCTTCTTTATATTTTATCAAAAACCTTTAAATATCTAGTAATAGCACCAAACTAGATTTGATAGTGATATTCAATACATGGACGAATGGTAGAATTATATATGTATAAGATGGGCACTTCGAGGTGGTGTAATTGTTAACAAGCATTTTGCTAGAGCTATTATGGCTTAGTAGTGAGTTCGATCCTTACTGGGATCTCCACACTTTTGGCCTTGTGCCACATCTAAGATACGCTTAGTAAATCATTTGGGCATCTCAGGTCGGTGCAATGGTTAGCAAGCTTGTCTCACTAGAACAATTATGACTGTGGAGTGAGTTTGATCCTCACTGGGTGCCCATACTTTCGACCTTGTGCCAGATCGAATCTACACTTGGAAAATCACTATATATGTGTAAGATGGATTCTGGTGAGAAAAATATCTAGCATGACACAATGAACCAACTTTCCTAGCAGCAGACTTAGCAATTGATTCAATATAATCTTGCCACTTCATATCAGCTGAGAATGTTTGCCTAAGAAGGGGCAATGAGGCGTTCTCCAGCTTTTAATGGTAATTGCTGTTTTTCTAGTACACTTCATCTCTAATATTTCCTGTCCGTATTTCAACGGGATTCTCTACTTTCCAAGTGCTTCTTTCACTCGTTTTTGAATATTAAAAAAATATATTTCGTTGTACTTTTTTCATATCTTTTTTGTATGGCCTTTTTATCAATTGTCAGATGGTAACTAAATGTGAACATTTGGCTCATCACATTCTTGATAATTTGCTAAATTTGAATCTCTATCTATAAAAGCAGAATGTGTGTGTGTGTGTGTGTGTGTGTGTGTGTGCGTGCGCATGTGTGTGTAACGAATGCACGGTCGCAATTTTCGGCGGATTTGCACCAAAATTTACATGCACATTCTTCAAGTTAGCAAAATTGCCAAGACTGACTTTGCATTTCCCAACTCCCATCGATAGTGGAAATAATCGATTTTTTTCATGCTTCTACGGCAGTTTTCATGTAGTTTGCGGCCATTTTCTACTGGTCTGAGTGAATAGGCAGGAAGATTCTATTGGCCAGCGTGAGAGCCCATAGCTGACTGACACGAATATTAACTAGCATGCTAGCATGCAAAACAAATCGATAGCTGCATTCGCCACAAGTGGGAAAAATTTAAATCTGCATGGCACTTTACAACAATTGGCTCATTCGCTTGCTTAAACTCAACGTTGATTCTGATTCCGCAGAACTGGGTTGGGTGTGAAAAATGATTTTGTTGTTAACATTCTTTTTTCATTCGGTTTTTCCAGTTACGAGTCCTTTTGTAAAGCTGATCGTTTTGTGTTCATTTTGTTTAGTTCTTTTTTCGTAACAGATTTAATGTTTAGTATAGAGCCTAGAAAAAATTCGCAGTGTGAGTTGGACAAGAAGTAAGGCATGTAGCAACATCAGCACGGCAAAGGGCACTCCTTTAAAGGCAAGGAAAGGCAAACATATTTTAAATCAAGTGATAGCACTTGCTGTATGAGTATACGTTTTTTGAATCAAGCCCGGGCAACGCTGGGTCATGCTGCTAGTGCTCTGATACATTTCACCATGAATGAACCATTCTTCCTGTTGGAGATGATCCCCGAATTAGTAGTGGTCAGGATAAACTTGCTTAGTTACACTGTGCAAAGAATATTCAGAACCAACCACCCTTGAACTAGTGGGTCATTTTAAAGATGAGTACAATACATCCTGATTGTGCTTTGTCTGTTGAAAATGAATGGTCATAGCTCTCCACAACTTCCTATCCTTTGTAGGACTTACGGTCATATTCAACCATCTTTGAATAAGTGGGTCACTTTAAAGATGAGTACAATACACCGTAATCGTACTTTCTCTTTTGGAAATGAAAGGTCATGGCTCTCCACAACTTCCTATCCTTTCTAGGATTTACGGTCATATTCAACAATCCTTGAACAAGTGGGTCATTGCAATGGAGGGTACAATATATCCTGATTGTGCTTTGTCTTCTAGCTCTCCACAATTTCTTATGCTTTGTAACACCAGTTCCTGTACAATCACTAAAGTTAAGCAATATTGGGCCTACTTGGGAATATCAAAGCTTAGAAGTGTGGGCGGTGTGATGGATAATGGCTCGGAATTGTTAATTTGAGAGTTGAGTTCCAGCATTTGGGTTTGTTATATTCACTTATGAACAAATGCCATTGGGAAAGTTATGAATCTATCTCTCTTCCCCCAGCTATGGGTTAATTAGTAAAAATTTGTATATCACTAAACTTGTATCAAAAACTCCGCTGCCGAAATTTCTACAATCTAAGAATATTTTCTGGCTTTAAATAACCTCCAAAGTGTTGATAACCAATAAAAATCAAATCAACCAATCAATGTTTTTGTAGCTTTCAGTAGGTTTTAACTTTTTATAATTTCTTCCAGTTCTTGACCTGACATCCATTTACAGAATCTTGTTAAGTGGGTGACTCAATTTCAACTGTCTCTTTCTAAATCTAAGCACAAGCATCCTTTTTTTCAGTTTCTCTAAAACTTCATCATTACTCACATGTTCAGGTCATGCTCTTCCCAGCATCCTTCTGCAGAACAAGATTTCTATTACCTCACATCTCATCTTCATCTTTGAGAAGATTGTCCAAAAACACCACCATAGAGGAGAACAGATATCACAAAACAGTTTAATCCTCTTTTTCTTTGTGTCTAACAAAATTTTCCTGTTTCTTTATACTTTGCTTAGCTTTTGGAAGACATCTTTTGCGAGGACATGGGTGATCATGGCTCACTACACTTGCCTGCCGCTCCTAGTAAATTTTGCCTTTTTGTTATCTCTAGTAAATGCTGTTCTGCCAAGCATTGAAACAAGCTCTTTAGGTAGGTTATGTGCTGCTTTCCTCTGTCCCTCTGTCCCTCTTGCCTTCAATATATTTTGTGTGTATCAAATTTTCCAAGCCTTCTTTCCTCTCATTATGTGCCCTAGAAATTTCAACTATGTCTTTCTGATGTTACATATAAGTGTCCTTTTTGTTTCCATTTTCACTAAAACTTTGTCGTTGTGCAGATGTTCAGTCACACGTGTATTCTCAGCATCCTTCTGTAGAACCGCATTTCTATTTCCTAAGGTTTCTTCTGCACTTGTGATGAGACTGTCCAACATTTGCTGTCATAAAGGAAGACAGAAAACATTTTAATACTTCTTTCTTTGTTTCTAATGAAATTTTCCTGTCTCTTTATACTTTACTTAGCTTTAGGAAGACATATTTTGCTGGGTGATCATGGCTCTTAGTGTATTTTGCCTTTTGTATATCTCTCCTAAACCCTATTAACACAAGCTCTTTAGATAGGTTATGTGCTGCTTTCCTCTGTCCTTTTTGCCTTCAATCTCTCCTGGGAGTATCAAATTTCCCAAGCTTTCTTTCCTCTCATTATGTAACAGAAATTTCAACCTTCTTTTGCTGATGCTAAAAAGTGCCCTTTTTGTTTCCATTTCCCCTAAAACTTTGTTGTTGTGCACATGTTCAGTCACACATGTATTCTCAGCATCCTTCTGTAGAACTACACACCTGTTTCCTAAAGTCTCTTCTGCACCTGTGATGAGATTGTTCAACATTTATTGCCATAAAAGAGGACAGATATCACAAAACAGTTTAATATTCGTTTCTTTGTTTCTAACGAAATTTTCCTGTTTCTTTATACTTTGCTTAGCTTTTGGAAGACATCTTTTTCTATTCCAATGTGCTATCCGATTTTGGTATTGCATTTTCCATCCTCTGCTAGAACACTTTTCAGACATTTAAATTCTCGTACTTTTTTTATTTCAGTATTTCAGAGTTCACATCTTGGGCTGTTTTGTTTGCTGATAATCATACATTCTATCTTCTCACAGTTGGCCATTAGTCCTTTCTTCTGTCTTTCTTTTGCTACCTTCTCTAGGAGATCCTGTAGATGGAGAACCAGAGTGTTTCCACTGTTTGCTTCGAGTCTTTGATTCAGGTTCAAAGTGGTGAACCCACATTTCATTTTGAGTTACTAATCTGCAGTAGAAGTTCTGAGGGTCAGCCTGGAAGTAAGTCAGAAGTCTCCTGTAAATGTCAACCCTTTCCAGCTTCTGCTCTGATATCAGTATTCTTGGGACCCATCTAGCAGACAGATTGCTCATCACCAAGATCTCAATTAAAGCAGTATGGGTCGAGCCATAACTAATGCCTATGGACTTAGCTAACTATGCTGAATAGTAAGACGTCTGTCATCTAAAACCATACGGTGAAAGGCATCAATCTGTTTATCAGTGGTTGAGGTTCTTGGACGTGCAGACCGACGGTCACCTTCTGTGCTGTTCCTGGCCTGCTTGAATTCCGCAGCCCACCTCTTCGCAGTTGCAAAGGAAAGGAAGTCTTCAGCAAGTGTCTGTACTATGTCCTCGTGGATTTCCCTTGATGTCATATCTTTCTTTTTCAGATACTTATGAGTGATTGAGCCTCTGTTATGTCCATTTTTAGATTTGCCGCACACCTCTTACCTTTGTATAGGCCTCGCCTACACGGGAATAAAGACGGAAATTTGAATATTTTTTTCTAGTTTTAGAAGACATTGTAGTGTGTTGCCATAACAAAAATCTTCAGCTATGGCTCCCCTTTCTGGGTGAAGCTTAGAACTTTTTAAACGATATTCGTACACAGCCTCTTCTGCATTTAAATTATTCTGATATTAATCTGAGCATAAGTATCTCATTCCTTGTTCCAGTGTCTTTAACGCACCCGCGCTTGTCTTGTCCTATTTCCGGTCTAATTATGAACCGAGCCAGAACTAATGCCTATGGACTTAGCTATCTGCTGAATAGTAAGACGTCTGTCATCCAAAACCATACGCTGAAAGGCAACAATTTGTTTATCAGTGATTGAGGTTCTTGGACGTGCAGACCGAGGGTCATATTCTGTACTGTCCCTGCCCAGCTTGAATTCCGCCCCCCCCCCCATTTCTTCACAGTTACAAAGGAAAAGGAAGTCCTCAGCAAGTGTCTGTACCATGTCCTCATGGATTTCCTGGGGTGTCATATCTTTCTTTTTCAGATAGTTTATGACTGCTTGAGCCTCTGTTTTGTCCATTTTTTATATTTGTTGCACACCTCTTACATTTGTATAGACCTCACCTGCACAGGAATTAAAATGGAAATCTGAATTAGTTTTTCTAGTTTTATAAAACGTGGTAGTGTGTTGCCACAACAAAAATATTCAGCTAAGGCTCTTCTTTCTGAGTGAGGCTGAAATCTTTCAGATTGACCTTAATAGGTTGTTAAGTCTGTGACTACCAATAATGAATTCTACCAAAAAAAATCAAGGTTTCCTTACATTTAAAAGAGTTCTTCATATTATACTTTATGAAGCGCTTTTGTATTATCTTTTATTTAATTATTTTATTACAAATAAGGTAATAAAACCAAGAGGCTCTAAATTATATATTTATTATGGTGATATATGTATAATAAATTTGCTTATCTATAAAACATAAGTATAGATATTTCTGCATTTCTCTTGCTTTCCATGTCAGCATACGTATTATAAAATTTGCATTTCTTGTTTCAGTGTCTTGAACAAAACTAATAGTATCTGCTAAATTAATTCTGCTCTGCACTATATCTATTACAATTCTAATTTGTTTAGCTATGTGGGTTATCTAGCTGATTGTCTTATATTGATTTCTCAAGCGTAGATTAGATGTGGCACAAGGCCGAAAGTATGAGGCACCCAGTGAGGATTGAACTCACTACTCAGTCGTAATAGTTCTAGCGAGACAAGTTTGCTAACCATTACACTGCCTCGAGGTGCCCAGCTGATTGTTTTATAAAGTTCACAATCATTTACGCTTGCTTCCTTTGGCAGCATTATGAATATTTATCTATTAAGGTCTTCCAGTATTTCACCATTGTCATATATAAAAGGCTCTCAGTATCTCTATTATGACCAAAGCATGTTCTGCTGCATTGTTTCTCTTCATCTACGTATTTATACCATCTTTGTATTCCGTTTTCTTTTTCTGTTATGAACATTAACTTTCTTTTATAGATTTTAGAACATTCCCTTTCTAGACTTTATACATCCGACTATGTCTATACCATTCCCTTTCTAGACTTTATACATCCGACTATGTCTAGAACATTCCCTTTCTAGACTTTATACATCCGACTATGTCTAGAATATTCCCTTTCTTGACTTTATACATCCGACTATGTTTAGAACATTTCCTTTCGAGACTTTATATAGCCGCCCATTTTTCTCAATTTCGTTTAGCTTTTTGTCTATTTCTATAGTTTCTACCTGAATTTCTGGGATGAGAAATCGTTGTTATTTGATTGTTTACATTCAAACGTCTTTATATATATATATATATATATATATATATATATATATATATATATATATATATATATTGAACGATAAAAATTATTAAAAAAATCAATTAAAATCTTCAGACATACTGGGTTGTAGATTAATATTCTTATGCTTTTATTATTATTATTTCATTTATATTCCTCGACTAGTTTCGGCCAACATGGCCATCATCGGGAGAGAAAAAATGTTTCTGCTTGCTTTAGCAGTAAACTACAGAAATGAATGTCTTGATGAAGAAAACGAACGTTTGTCTGTAGTTTTCATTTGTTTTTTTATTATTTATTTATTTATCTTTTTAACATTCCTTGTGTTGGTCAAACAGTCTCTTTTAAGTTGTCATTTGAGATAAGAGCTATGTTTCCTTTTTTTCCCCGGTCAGTTCAGCAGTTTATTTGTGTTTGGGGAGGGGATGGTAAGTGTGTTTGTGTGTGTGTGTGTGTGTGTGTGTGTGTGTGTGTGTGTGTGTGTGTGTGTGTTATTTAGTTTAGTGTGTGTGTTATTTAGTTGTTTAGTCTCTGGTAAGTGTGTGTGTGTGTTATTTAGTATTTAGTATATATATACAGTGCTGTTCGATAAAAGTGACTCACCTGATCTTTTTTACTTAAGAATTTTTTCGCCTATTATTTTTGGGTTCAAACTAATTTTTAATCTTACTAATATAAAGACACTTTCCCGACCACCTAGTAAAAAACTTTACTCACCCTAAGGTATTCTATTGATAATTATAATTTTGGATATAAATGAGATTTAGTGAAAAACTCTGTGCAAAAAAAGCGACTCACTTATTTCCTGCAACTAGTAATCAATAGAAACATAACCGAACAGCTTTAAATAAAGAAAAATAGAGGTATAGTTTATTTATAATAAGTCATATAGTTCGAAATACTTAATAATCTATGGGCGGCCATGTCATAACACTCACCTGCTTCTCATCAAAGTATTCCTTCATCAATTTTGATCTGTGACAGGGAGCATTATCCTGCATAAAAATGAGCTTGGTGGGGTCGATTTGCACCCTTTCAGCAGAAGGGAGCAGACAAGACGCTAAAATTCTCGTGTACTGCTCGCTTCTGAGGGTCTTTTCAATAGGTTTTAAGAAACCAGTTCCATGAAAAGAAAAGCATCCCCAGAACATTATACTGAACGGATGCTTGACAGTACTTATTGCTAAATCCAAAGAGCTTTCAAAGCTTCTTCTTCGGATTTTGGATCGCTGATCCTTTGAATTTAGCTCAACTTTCCTTCCATCGGAGAAGAGAACATTTAGTAAAAAAAAATCAGGTGAGTCACTTTTATCGAACAGCACTGTATATATATTTCATCCATTGTGTCCTCTGAAATTTTTCATGTATCTATCAATCTTGGTAACTTTCAGGGCTCAACGGCTGAAAAGGTGAGCAACTATCAACAAGGATGATGTCTTTAGTCTGAATGTAAATACTGCTACGTCTATGCTCTTCACTATTTCTTGGTGTTATCTGCTTTTTTTTCTTTCATTAGTCCGATAATTTTACCTCATATCCACTTTCCTTTTTTAGTCAGATTCTGCTTCTTTGTGCTTCATATACTGCATGATTCCAACCAACAATCAGATTTTAATATAAAAGATCCTTCAATGATCTTATATATTCTAGGTTTTCCCTAACTTTATCAAGGAAGAAATCTATATCGTCTATCTTTCTAGTGCCTTTTCTTTTATTATTGTTTCTGTATTAGATTTTATACACCCCACGAAAGAGCAATTTTTTCTCCTATTTCGTTAGTCCTTTTGCACATACCTGTTATGTTTCTCATGAAGCCATTCCTCTTTTCCTCGCTTGCATTTATTTCGGGTGTTTGTTTACTTTAATCTCATATATTCTGTGTCATTTCAAGGTGTTCTTTGCTGTCTCTTTCATTAGTTTCATAATTTCAACAGTCATCAATTTCTTCTTCTTTTCTTGGGATGATTTCTTTTGCTACTGTTATTGTAATAATTGCTTTTAGGACATGATCAATCATGATTCTCCACAGCTTCCTGCTTTTGTTGTTTTTTTTAATTCTTTACCATCCCTCTTTATTCCTGTTCTGTCATCCATTCACTCAAAACCTATTAAAAAGGTTATTTATAGTTTTCACATTGCTTTGCTTGCCTTCAATGTCCTGTGAGTGTTAAATACTTCAAATCATCTTTCCTTATTATGTATGTATGTTTACTATGACTTCAGATATTATAAATCCTAAAAAAGTGTACATTTTTCCATATGCCATTTTGATCATGCCTCTCACATCTGTGTCCTGCAGTTTTTAGATCTCTACGTATTCATCATTAAGCCTGTTTTCCTCGCTTGCATTTATTTCCAATGTTATTTCTTTAACATCAGATATTCTGCTCAATTTATTGGTATAATCTGTTATCCTCATTTCATTAGTTCAATAATTTCACATGTCATCCTTTTTTTTTGTCTTGACTTTCTTTCTTTCCTAAGGTTTATTTCTTTTGCAATTGTTATTTGCGCAGTCTTTGACCTAATTTACTCCTGTTTCGATAAATTGGCAACTGATCTAAAAAATGACCTCCAATCTGTTTCCCACCAGCTAACCTGCAGGAGAATGACTCATTGTGACCTCTCAGGCTAACATTGTCGGCTGACATGAAATGGAAAAATTATATTAAATTAATTGCTATGTTTCCTGCTACGAAAGTCGGTTCAATGTGTTGTGCTAGACAACTTTTCTCTCCAGAAACTATTTTTCGTATTTATAAGTCTACCATTCATCCAGGCTTTTAATATTGCTGCCACATATGATCCTGCTATACCGGCTGTAACAGCAAAATTGTCAAAATCATGTAACAGAATGAGATAATTCTGCATTCCACAAAATGTTTAATAGCTAAAGACTACTGACCTAATTGAGTTTTATTCCAGGTTTTTATATAAGATGTTTAGCCATCTTGACACCATTTGTCATAAGAATCGCATAAAAACCTTTTGAGTTATTCAGGTAGAAAAATCCTTTTATATTAGCCCCACTATGTCTACCCAAGTAAGCAATTATTCAGGCCTTCAGTAATGGTGCCAACATTCATATTCTGGCTTCCATCTTCAAAGTTCATTCAAGAGCCATCAAGAGAACAGTGAATAAGTTTAAAAAGAGGACACATTAGAAAGGAAAACTGGATGAGGATGTAACAAGATATATATATATATATATATATATATATATATATATATATATAGAGAGAGAGAGAGAGAGAGAGAGAGAGAGAGAGAGAGAGAGGTCATTATTTTTATTGTTCAAAGTAGAATCCAATAATTTTATAAAAACATTGGAGAATTCCAGTAAGATATCTTTAATCATTTTTAAGATACAACGGTTCAAAGCTTAATCTAACAATTGAAAAGTTCTACTGTTACATGATTTGGTCAATTTTGCTGTTACTCCCGGTATATTTAGAGGTTCTTGATTAAATCTGAAGAAGAATCAGCAATGTTATTGGTCCTGGCCTGGCATCTCAGCTTCAATAGCTTTCCCACAAATCTAAAGTTGATATTCTATAAATACATTCATGATAATTGTGTGGATGAACTTTCCGCTATGGCACCTAGATTTTATGAATTTAAGTTCAGTACTAGATTGGCGGTGAGGTCCCATCATTTCACAATTTAATCGGCTAGATGTTACCATAAATTCTTTACTAACAGTTTCTTTTGTACTTCGCACCCGAGGAACTCTCTTCTGGCTCCATGTTTTCCATCGAACTTTCGCCTTCAAAAATTTAAATGCAATGTTTATTCTGTCACGCGCAGTTACACCTTGTGTTTTAGTGTTTTTATTGCCTTGCTTAGGGCGAAATGATTCAAAAATGGGATATTTGCTATATTGCAATTTATGCATTAGTTTGGTCTTCATTAAGTTTTCTAATTTTATCCTCAGTTTGTATATGACTTCCGTCTTTTGAACAGGATTAGAAGTTTATGCAGGTTCTACGTGGAATTTGTTGCCGAGCCTACGGGCTGGGATGTCCCACCTTAAACTCAGCCATGTGCCACATCTATCCTTGAGTGTGTGTGTGGGAGGGGGGCTAGTAAATACCGACTTTCTGGGATCTGTTATTCAGATCTTGACTGCTGTCGAACTCTCGGCCTTCGGGCAGAGAGGAATCCGGACGCGGCTATGCCGAAGAGCAGAGTCACTTTCGGGAAGTTAGACCGAACCAATCCCGTTTATGCGGGTTCTACGAGGATTGTTTGGCCGTGCCTAAAGGCTCAGATGTCCCACTTTAAACTCGGCCTTGTGCCACATCTACCCTCGTGTGTTTTTGTGTGTGTGTGTGTGTAGTTTGGGGGCATGGGTTAGTAAATACCGACTTTCTGGGATCTGTTATTCAGATCTTGACTGCTGTCGAAGTCTCTGCCTTCGGACAGAGAGGAACCCGGACGAGGCTATGCCGAAGCACAGAGCTTAGCCCAGGGAGGTAGACAGAACGAAAACTGATTATGTGGGGTTACGGGGAATTTTTGGCCGAGCTTACGGGCTCAGATTGCCTGACATTAAACACGGCCTTGTGCCACATCCTTCCTTGTGGGGAGGCAGGTAAATACCGACTTGCTGGAATCTGTTGAGTACGACTCAAACTTATGCGATAACTAGCGACCTTCCAATAGCAGCACTCACTACTGAATTGACTAGCGACGATCGTGCGCATAACTGTTGCTTTATTTCTTATTGTACTGGTTTTGACAATAATCCTTTACTTATTTTTTACACCGTGTTGTTCAAGTATATATTCCTATTAGCTCGGAAAATAACAGTAAGGTAGTGTTTCTATTTTTTTATGCCTTCTGTCGAACTTTTTCAAGTTTATGAGCTTTTTACATATTCTTCAAATGTGTTGTTGGTTATTAGCCATTTTTGATGTACCCTAAAGCCTTCCCGATTCTGTGCGTTACCAAGTTCATATTTGCCAACCATTTCATGATACTTTTTTTTATCCCGTGATCCGTAGGGTCGTAGAGGCACCATGTGTATTGCAGCCACAGTAGAAGTGGTGTTTCTTGTGCAAGATAGCCTGACGGAGCCCAACCTTCTTCAGGCCGGTTTTGAATTCAGAGTTTTTCGTTCACGTGGACCGGTTGCCACCCAAGGGTATCGAACCCAGTCTGTCCTGCTATTTACCTATAGCTGAGGAAGAAAAAGTGGATTTATACCTTTCTCAAGGGAATTAGCAGGTAAATGAATGCAATGCATCTGACATTCACTTACATGATAATACCTTTGGAAAAGGTATATATCCTCTTCTTCCCCCCACCCCATGATACAATCCTGATAAAAAATTTAAGACCACTTGAAATTTTTTTTAAAAGGACTGTTTTTTGTGGAAAAATTTTAAACATTTCTTACTTAAGGTTACTAATCTTATAAACTAAAAGTTATAATCCGAACATTTTATTGAGAAAATTGACATTTTTATAAAACGAGGTGTTTTATACTTGATCAAAATTATATGACCAGTGGGTATAAATTGTTAGATCTAGGGTAATTCCAATGTTTTTAGTTCAGTTAGAGATTAGCAATCATTGCGTAAAGGTGTCACCATGCCTAAAGCAAGCAAAATTACCGAAGTTGAGCGTGCTCGAATTCTAGATTTCCATAATCAAGGTTTGTCACGGCGGGCGATCGCAGCTAAGGTAAATCGCAGTAAAACTGTGATTTGAAACTTTCTAAAGGACAGTGCGAATTATGGACACGCAAAGTCTACTGGTAGGCACAGAAAAATTTCTCCGGCATTGAGTAGGAGAATAAGACGGATTGTTGTGAAAGCCAGTGGACTTTCTTCTAGTCAAATTAAGGCAGCCACAGATGCTGATTGCAGTCCAGTAACCATCAGATGACACTTACGACAAAAAGGAATGGTAAATAAAAAGCGCAAACAAATTCCTCGGCTGCTTCCACGTCACAAAGTGAACCGTTTACGGTTTGGTCGTGAATACCAAACATGGGACATTGAGAAGTGGAAGAAAGCCCTGTTTTCTGATGAGAAAAAATTCAATCTAGATGGTCCTGATGGCTTCCAACGATATTGGCATAACAAAAACATGCCTCCTGAAATTTTCCCCACACATCATAGTGGTGGAGGGTTCCTAAAGGTATGGGGTGCCTTTTCTTACAGAGGGACGATGGAGCCCCAGGTGGTGCAGGGTCGTCAGACAGCGGCTGGTTATGTTAGCATGCTACAAAAAGCATCGTTGGTGACGGAGGGCCATCGTTTAGTGTGGGGATGGATGGTTATTCCAACAGGATAATGCTGCAATCCACGCTGCATGCCGGACCTTGACCTTTATACAAGAAAATGGCGTCCATTTCTTGAGACATACTGTATGCTCACCGGACTTGAAACCAATTGAAAATGTTTGGGGATGGATGCCAAGAGATGTTTATCAAAATGACAAACAATAGTCAACAAAAAATGAACTTCGTGAAGCTATCTTCAGAAGCTGGAGCAATATTCCTCGCAGCTTAATGGAAACACTAATTTCTAGCATGCCCCAAAGAATTTTTGAAGTCATCAAAACCAGTGGAGGTAGAACTCATTATTAAATTTGGTTGTTGAATGTTTTCGTACACTTTTCGTAGAATTTCGTAGAATTTTTGTCTCTGGTCTTATAATTTTGATCAAGTGTAAAACGCCTCATTTTATAAAAATGTCGATTTCTCAATAAAATGTTTGGATTATAACTTTTTGTCTACATAACCTTATAGATTATAAAATTAGTAACCTTAAGTAAGAAATGTTAAAAATTTTTCCATGATAAACAGTCTTTTTAAAAATATTTTCAAGTGGTTTAAATTCTTCATCAGGGGTGTATTATTCACTTCTTAATTTTGAATTTTGGTTCCTAATTATAATAATAATTTTTGTGATTTCCTCTTTTGTTTTTTCTTTTTTGAACTTCTAATGGCAGAAGTACAAAAACTATTTTAGAACATGTAAAATGTTTTTTGTGACATTTTGTAAATAAATGTTTTTGAAAGAGGCATTTATGTCTGATAGCATAAAGTAATAATTGAAATAATTGTAGAAAAAAAATAAAATTATCTACTCACTATAATCCATCATTTCCAGCTATAGCTCATGGTTATATATTATATTTCTTTTTACAAATTTTAATTTTATTTATCCCATTTTGAAATACAATCTTGCTCTTTAGTGGCACACCTAATTTCATCTCAAGGCATGTCGGTGAGCCACGGCACACATTTTGGGAAACGCTGCTCTATTAATTCTCAAGATATGTTTCTTATACTATTATGATCGCTATACTGAAGGGCTTCCCTTTAGGTTTTTTCAAATGATTTCTGTCTAGTAGTTGCAAGTAGCTCCAAACATGCTTCCTGTTATTTATCAAATATTACTCCATCTCCTCTTTCATTTTTTCTCATATGTATATGATTCTGTGATCGGCCCTTAAAAATCTGCCTTATTTTTTCATAAGGTTTCACGTATGTTACTATTGTTCACCCAATATAAGCCCCAAGAGCCACTCAAAGTGGCACACTTAATTTCATCTCAAGGCATGTCAGTGAGCCACGGCACACATTTTGGGAAACACTGCTCTATTAATGGCAAGATATGTTTCTTATACTATTATGATCGCTATACTGAAGGGCTTCCCTTTAAGTTTTTTTCAAATGATGTCTGTCTAGTAGTTGCAAGTAGCTCCAAACATGCTTCCTGTTAATTATCTAATATTAGTTCATCTCCTCTTTCATTTTTCTGATGTATATATGATTCTGTGATCGGCCCTTAAAATCTTCCTTATTTTTTCATAAGGTTTCACATATGTTACTATTGTTCACCAAATATAAGCCCCAAGAGCCACTCAAAGTAGAGAATTACTGAATGAGCTTATTAAAAGGGGACACAGGGAGGGAATCATGAAGCGTATATTATGAAGATATGTTGAATAGATATTGGCTGACCTTTGACTTGAATAGGTTAAAATTGTACTGATCGGAGAAGTAGTCTTCCACAATAGAACAGTCCTGAGAAAGAAGAGCTGTTTGAGTAGAACATCCTCACTACCGATGGAAAATTAAGGGAATGGGGATGAGTCACATACTCTGTGGCATGGAAGGTCCTAGCTGTGAAGTTTTGAACTGGTGAAATCAAGGAATATAGTTTACCTGAACATCTGACCATAACCCTGAGCCCTAACCCTAACCGTTAGTGGCTGAGCAGCAAGAGGCTAGCAGTGTCTCATAATTCAGCATTTCCATTTCTCACTTAATATTTTTCTAACTTTCCACATTATTGTAGATAATCAATGGAAAACCATCAGGTGATAAGTGACGTACGTGCCTATCCTTACCAGTCGAGGTGTCAGTTAAAAAGAGCTGACCTTTTCACGTCGTTATAATATATTTCTGAGTCCTCTCATATGGCAGTGAATGCTGGACAATTTCCCCAAGAATGGGGGGGGGGGGGAACTAGAGGCAGCAGAAATCTGGTTCTAGAGAATGGGATTAAAATTCCTTCGAACGAGCGAGTAAGCAACCTGGACATTTTAAAGAAAATTTTAATAGGACTTAAAGTCAGCATCATAAAAATGAGGGAACAATTTACAGGCGATAACTGATAACTGACATCCATTAAACATGGCACGTGGAACTAGAACAGTCTACCCCAGTGAGCGAAATAAAGGGTTCGGTTCGACATTCCAACCACCTGAAGAAGGCCGGGGCGTAAAACGGCTGAAACGTTGTAATAAATATGGCGAAAAAAGATGAGGACAATATTCCGAATAATGTAAATAATGTACATAATACCTCATCTCAGAAATATAGACAGACAGTTAAAGGCCGAAACGTTTTTATAAATATGGCGACAAAGATGAGGACAATAGTCCGAATAATGTAAATAATGTATATAATATCTCATCTCAGAAATATAGACAGATATGATTGTTACTCATTACTTTTTTTTATTTATGACTTGTTTTGATTAGATGCCAACTCTTTCTGATTTAATTCACTGTGGCGCTTCAATCAACAGAAAATCTCCAGCACAAAACTTCACAAACCATTTTTGACATGTTTAAGCATTCACATAACCTTCTCCAAAAATAACACAAATATGCAATTTTGCAAAATAAAAAACATGATATCGTGAAAATGTCGCTTAATTTTCCTCTTCAATGTCAAAATCAATAAACAGAGAAGAAAAGAGCCGCCATTTGCCAAAGATTAATAAAAGCACGTTTGTAAAATAGCTGTCAAAACAGAATAAAAAAAAACAATGCTTTTGAATGAGAGAACTTAAAACAAACTATTATTAATGACATGTAACGATTTCAGTATAACAATATTTGAGGTCAATCAATGATATATATATGTACATGATAGTTGTCGATACGGTAGTCGAGTATGACCAATATTGAAAGTTTAATCGATGGTTACGGTTTTGAATGTCCTTAACCTAGACTGGTTGCTAACGACAGCTAAAGATCCCAGTCTGCCTTACTATTTAACCCATTACTGGGTTACACCACCTACACATGCGACTATCTATCCATTAATGCATCCAAATATGCATGCTCAATGACATCTATCAAAATATGTACAGGTTACTAGCACTTAACGTATTTGAAAGAAAGATTATTTTTTATATATATATATGTATCTATAATGATAGGAATGTTTTGTTATTTTCTAAGCATGGTCAGCCCGCTGCAGCTTTGTTAATAGTTGATATTATCGGCTTTTGGCATTTCCTTGTTTTATTATTAATGCTTCCGCTATTTTTCATGACGATGGCCAATAGAATAGACGAAAGCGTTTGGATATACAGTGAATTTTGACAGTTTTTACACACCTTATGCCCAGAAAAAATACTTGTAAGAAAGCAAAAAAGATTCAATTAAAATTGGGTCAGTCTTCTTTAATATATATATATATATATATATATATATATATATATATATATATATATATATATATATATATATATATATATATATTGTTGTAGTATAACTACGGACAATAATGGCTATGTCCTCATTCGCATAAATACAGTAGTAAATACTCTATGTGCGTCTGCAGTCGGAAATTCGTCTCCAGCTGTGCTGGTCAAACTCTCTGCCCCTCAACATAGCCTCGTCACGGGATCCCGGATCCTGAGACGAGGCTATGTCGAAGGTCAGAATCTCGTCTCGGGAAACAGCTACCCGATCCCGTTTTGTACGGGGTCTGCGGGGAATCTTTGGCCGAGCTTACGGACTTGTAACCGCGTGGGGCGGTTGGTAGATATCCTGCAGTTGGAGATCGATTGTGGAATTCAGATGACTCACTTGTATCTGTTGACTGCTTATTCTACGTACCGCTGGCGAATCTTATACGTGTTGTTCGTGTCGCAAGTATTATCGTTTTATTATTCTATTCAGTAACCCTCCCTAGGTTACAACATATATATATATATATATATATATATATATATATATATATATATATATATATATATATATAGAGAGAGAGAGAGAGAGAGAGAGAGAGAGAGAGAGAGAGAAATAGAATAATATGGAAAACCATTTAATTGAAACTAGATTATGTGTCACACCCTTACTAGACTTCATCAGATCAAAAACAAAAGAAATGTGTGTGTGTCTGCTTAAATAATAAATAGTCCTTTTTTCTGCTAAGCTGGTCTTTCACATGATAAAAGAAAAAAATAAAATTGTGTGACCTGTTGTAAAAAAGTTCTTAATATTATTACAATTTTCTTGTTAAAATTTATTTATACATTTTCAGAGCTTTTCCTCATACTATTTTTAGGATGTCTCAAAAGCAAATACTTCATATAGCCTTTTTCTGAATATATATATATATATATATATATATATATATATATATATATATATATATATATATATATGATGTAACAAGAAATTATTGACAGAGTAATTTTTAATATATCTTGTTCAATTTGCATCATTAATGGAAGCATTGGATTAAGTGCGTTAACAAGAAAGGAGTTCATGTTGAAAAGTAAATATTATTGTGAAATAATATTTACTTACACATCAGTCAATTCATACATTTATTCAAACTTACCTATCTATCTATCTATCTCACTCTGTTCTTTATCTATCTATCTATCTATCTATCTCACTCTGTTCTTTATCTATCTATCTATCTCACTCTGTTCTTTATCTATCTATCTATCTCACTCTGTTCTTTATCTATCTATCTATCTATCTATCTATCTCCTGTTTTTATCGATCTGTCAATTTCGTACATTAATAGCCGTGTTATCTTTCTATTCTTTAGAAGTGGGAACAAGGCATTTGCGAGATATCATATAGAAGCATATTTTTTTCTATTTATTTGTGTACTTGTGTTCATTTGAAGTAAACTCTTATCCAGGGTACCGCAGCTACCAAATGGTGTCAAATGGCCCCCTTACGAAAAGACGAATCGGACGTACGTGGAACTAAATGTAAACATGACGGCGGATAACGTGAAGCAGCGACTTCGTGAAAGTGACAGAATATTCTGGAACGAACTCATACCCAAACTGATGAAGATGAACTCGAAACCCCAAGAACACAGTATGAGCAGACATATAATGACAACAACAGGCAGTGAGCACCATCATCACAGTGGGAGCAGTAAGTGTGCGTTGAAACTTTGGTTTATTTTTATATATTACTCCCTCCGTTCCGAAATAGCTGTATCAAAACATGTTCATGTTGTTCCAAAATAATTGTTCCAGTAGATAAAAAAAACACCAAAAAGAACAAAAAATATCATTTATTCCCCTACTCAACAGTAAATGATTAATATTAGTGAATTGTCATATAAATAAGTGTGAAACTGATATACATTGTTCCATTGCTAACTGCAAACTTAGAAAAGTATTGTTAACCTTCGACTTCTGAAGTTTATTGAAGCTTTCTTCCACTGCTTCAATGAGCTGGTCAACATTATTTGGAGCTTGCTGGTCCTGAATTGATTGAATTGCATTAAAATAACCCAGATCAAGGACATTGAGATCAGGACTATTTGGAGGCTGGTAAACTAATTCAATTTTCAAACCCAGACGTTCTTCAGTTACGTTTAATTCATCTGCAACCTGTTTTATTGCAACCTGTTTTATTGCACCACGCTTCAGGACACGATCTGTGGATCTTTCCAGCAGTGCTTGCAACAAAGCACTACGTTCATTATTTGTCAATTCGTGCTTCTTGCAATTTCGTTTAGCATTTCTGCCAATTGGCTTCTCTTCTCCCATCATAATCTCTTGCCAACGGGTGGTCTGAAAAAAAAATACAATTTTAATGTGGTGAAAAAGTGATATAATTTGTGTTTCAAATTATTCTACCTGAACAAGCTAATATATATACTTGAGGAACATCAATGCTAACCTGTTAATTGAAACGGCAAACAATTCGACTTAGAATTAGTATATTCAACATGAGATTTCCGGCTATGGAACAACTATTTCGGAACAGAGGGACTATATTTTTTGCTTCCGTAATTTTTTTGTCGAAATGTCGTCCATTTTTCGCCTTGTGTTTTTCCTCATTTTTTTTTTTCTTTAGAAATTTTGTTTCTTCTTTTTAACATTATTAACTTCTTGCATGTATTAACGCCTGTTAAACTTCCATATTTTACGCCATTTTTAACCCGGAGTGTTAAAAATATCGTTTGAAGAATAATTAATAGCAGGCGTCTTAAAACGATATATTTTTTTATTACGCATCAAAAGTCGCTTCATGTTGATATCACTGTCCACATTTATACTTAGATACGCTCTCTCTCTCTCTTTCACTCTCTCATTCTCTCTCTCTCTCTCTGATATTGGGTACTTATCCATAAATATAGTATAAGTTAAAACTATATTCTTATCATATATATATATATATATATATATATATATATATATATATATATATATATATATATATATATATATATATATATACAGTTTCTGGGAAAGAGTGTTTTATCTTGCCTGATCAACAATTTGAACAAGGCCAGCATGCTCAAGCCCTCGGCCACGATGACTTTGGACTTCAAGCTAGCACAACTATCGACGGCCCCCAGGAGAGGCGTCTACCCAGTTTCACTGACAAGGCTTGGGTCAAAATCTCTAACCCTGATCTTTTCATCAAATGTGGCATCGGTGGTATCGAATCCTTTCTGATGCAATCACATTTCAGATGGGCTGGTCATGATCTTCAGAATGAGTGATGATCGGATGCCGAAAAACCTCATGTATAGCCAACTTTTTCATAGTAAGCGTAAAATATGACGACCTTGGTTATCCTTCAAGGACAAACTTAAATAAAATTTAAATGCTGCAAGCATCCCTATAGCGGAGTTAGAACTCGCTGTTGAAAACCGGAGCAAACTGGAGAAACACCTGCTACCGAGGTATAACTAACTTTGAAAAGAATCGTCTCAACCATCTGAGAGAATTAAGAATTAACACTAAATCTTGGGTTAATACATCAGCACACATGACGGTCAACCCTACAGTATGCCCTTCGATGGATTCCTTTGCAAATCCCGTACAGGATTGCTGTCTCATACGAAACATAAACATGAACTGACACCCATATGTCGAAAACGACAGGAGAGTCCATCATATATATATATATATATATATATATATATATATATATGTGTGTGTGTGTGTGTGTGTGAGTGTGTGAATGTGTGTGTGTGTGTGTGTGCGTATATGTGTGTGTGTGTGTCACACATTATGAAATGGACAAAGTCCGACTATTATTTTAAGACATTTTTATGTTTATACATTCTTCTTAAGTAAATGCTCTGTTTTTATAATAAACAATATTAATAACATTTACCGACTTGAATGTCCGAGAAATTTTCATAGAAAATATTCGTACTCCGACAGGAATCGAACCTGTATCCTATATGGAACCGTCCTTTAGCCTGACGTGCTCTTAAGCGATGGAGCCAGGGAGGATTGTTCGATTAGCAAGGTCGAATTTACTGCCTTTAAACTTCAATCTTCCATGAATCTCTCACGTACATTCATATCTGATCAAAGGGCATCCAAATGTAAACAAATGACATCACTTGTTAAGAGCACGTCAGGCTATATGACGGTTCCGTATAGGATGCAGGTTCGATTCCTGTCGGAGGACTAATATTTTCTTTGAAAATTTATCGGACATTCAGCCCGGTAAATGTTGTTTAATACTGTTTATTATAAGCAGAGCATTTACTTAAATATTTGTATCTATAAAAAGAATCTATAAACGTAAAAATGTCTTAAAATATATGCGTGTGTGTGTGTGTGTGTGTGTGTGTGTGTGTGTGTGTGTGTGTGTGCTGGAAGATAGCAAGTATTTTGCTTTTATTTTCCTTTGACTTTTTTTGTTTTAAATATTTCCTTTTATCTGTTTTTATTTTCTTGAGCCGCTTCTACCATTCTTTCCTCGACACTTTCTTGATGATCGGTCACGTGCTCACAAAACCATTACCTGATCGTTTTCAAAAATTTAAACAAAAGTTTTTTTGTTTTTTGTTTTTTCCAGTTGCATGGGGAATGTCAGAAAAAGCGGTAATTATTTAATTTTTAAATTATCTACATTAAGAATGTCTCATTTTTCCTTTTCCTATGTGTGTACAAAAGATTCCATCGAAAACGTTTATTTAATCAGTGAATTCATTCACTATTCTTTTTTTATTTTTTTAAAATAAAGCCCGGAACTTTTTTTTGCATATCGACGACCTTCTAAAATTATTGAGATTTTCAAATTTTCTTTCATCTTTCTTCATCCCATTCTTTAAATGCATTTTATTTTAATACAGAACTCGCTCAATTTAATAAAACACTATGTTTACCCCAGCCAACACACACACACACACACACACACACACATATACATACAAATACACACAAACACACACACAGACACACACATACATACACGCACACAGGGCACGATGCATAAATTGTTATCTAAATTACAAAAAATGAAAATAACACTGGCATCTCATTTTAACATATATATTTACCAAAATTACACAAAAATAACTTGAAATAGTAAATAGTAAATTTATTCAATAAAATCGCCATTGGCTTCAACCACGACCTCCAGACGACTATGGAATCTCCTGCAACTCTTCTGGACGGACTCCTTGTTTAAGTTGGCGAATGCAGCCATAATCCTTGCCTTCAGTTCATCTATGGTGTTACAAGGAGTTTTGTTAGTCTCTCGCTCAACTCCGTCCCACACATAATAATCAAAGGGTTTGCAGTCTATGGTCTTAGGTGGCCAGATATAAGGGGTGATGTCGTCACAGAAATTGTCTGACAACGATGACTGGGTTTTCCTGGTTGTGTGGCATGGGACAGATTCCTGTTTCGAGACATAGGGACTTCCAGGAGCCATCCTCTTTACCCAGGGCAACACTATCTCGTCAAGGCACTTCATTTAGGCCTCCGTGTTGACCCTGAGGCTTTGTGGGAAGAAGGATCGAAGCATAACGTCTCCATCACTACTGATTACTCCAAACATCTCCGTAATAATCATCAGCCTCATTCAAGTCTTTCCGAACCCTTTGCAATGGCCTCAAATTGACACCCAGACACTCTGAAATGTTTGTATTGGAGCTTCCGGCCCCAATACCAAGTAGTACAGCATGCCATTTCCAAATTCCCGATGAAGTGAATTGCGTTATGGTGCACCTTTTGCTCACAGACGGTGCCCAACCGACCCTACTATACTGTCCAGACGACAAAATACAACAAAAAAAAAAACCGCGCATGCGCGAAATTAAAAATAGCGACAATTTAACCATCGCACCCTGTAAATATTTAGTGTTTTAAATTGTGTGCACATATGAAGTCTTGGCTGAGGAGGAAATGATGTATGTCGTTAATGATTGGTCACTTGTAATGTCAAGATCAGCTGTGGCAGTTACTTAATGTGTCCATTTGTTGCGTGCTTGGATGATTTTTTTGCTTTAGAATAGTACTGTTTCGGTAGGGTCTCTTGGGCGAACAAGTATGATGTTGCAAGACCCGAAATTTGTCATGACCCCAAGTCATATCATCACTGACGAGGCGATCCTGTGCACTCGTTGGAGAGTTTTCATGACAGTTGCGTGAAGAGGTGTCTGCTTGTTTGTGTATGTTTGTACACCTGTGTGTATGTAGCGTGTGTATGTGTTTTTGTATATGTAAATATGCATGTGCATGTGCGTGCGTGTGTGTGTGTGTGTGTGTGTGTGATGTATTGTCATTGCCAATTTTTTCTTTGTCCATAATTTCTAGCGGCCAACATAAAGGTGCAGATGAACTGTCTCCTAAAATGGTTTAATCTAACTGAGAACAACACCCGGGGTATAATTGGGCTAGACTAATCGATACTTGAGAGCACAGGATTTCTCATTTCTTTGAGGACATTTGAATGAATTTACTAAAAGACACCTAAGTAATAAAAGAGCTTTACTTGAGACAAAATTGTCATGAATGAACTTGAGACTGATCCCGAATTCTCAATTTAATACCGCCTCCGTTAGCGTCGATGTCCGCTTCAATACAATCTCTGAGATGTTGATACGCACGAATCAGATAATCTTTATTTACATTTATTGTGCAAATTAATTGAAACAATCGCTTTAGTCTCCTTTCTTTCACCATTCGCTCAGTTTTATACCCATTGGAGTGACAGGGTGTAATCGATTTCTCTTTTTTCCTAAGATTAGGTCATTTGCAGTGGTGTGCAGTAATATGGATCTATTTTCGGGGTGTATGATGAAATTTGTTTGGCCTTGAAAAATATTGCGCCATCTGTGATTGCATGAGATTTTCATCACGCCCAAACACTATTGCCTCGACTGTCGATTAGTTGTCTTGCGGCCATTGTCTGCGATGGACGTTATTCGAAGGAAGCATACGAAAATTGTAGCAATGCACGAACACATTAGAAAGCCTTACCAGTGAGCAAATCAAAGTACTCTAGCTTGGCCCGGAAACTCTCCTGATTTAAATTCAATCGAGAATCTGTGGTCAATCTGCAAGGAACGACTTCGTGGAATGGACATACGAAGTATTAACATATGCACTATAGTGTTATAAGGGGCGTTGATTGACTTCCCTATACGTTATAGTCCAACGGATTCAGGTCTGGAGAGCTACGAGTTTTATATTTTTGGGGTGACATGATCGTCGAGATAGTAACCCATTTCTTCGTGGACCATCTTGGCTTTGTGAGACAGCACAACTTCTTGTTAGCAGGAGTACGGTCTTCCTTCGCTTCCGCTCTCCGTCGAAGTCATCAAAACCCTCTACAACAAACCCTTATAGCAAATTTAACGTTTAAGCCCTGAGGAAACAAAAGAGGACACATGACATACCCATCGTTGCTCACGGTTTCTATAATCACCACAGATGCCGGAAATGTGCGTATGGCCGTTGGAACGTCTTAAAAGCCTCTACATAACCATCTGTCGTTCTTTTGATTGAATTTTTGGAATTGATAAAAGTTTTTTTTTCTCATCAGAAAAATACCAAGGCATTCCATCTCTATAAACGGCACATATTTTTTTGCTAGTTTATTTTTTCATTTCCTGAAATAAAAGCACATGAAATAACGAAAATGCAACTTCATTTGTAACGTAAAAACATTTAAGGTCCGCTATTCACACACGAATAAAGGAGAAAGACGAATTGAAATTTTTATTTGTTTAATGGCATATCAACTCCTTGCAGATCATATATATATATATATATATATATATATATATATATATATATATATATATATATATATAATTCCCAGACAGTATATGCATGTTGTCGTTTTTTTTAAGGGCCGTGGACATATTTCGTGCCTCGTCGTTTTTTTGCGTGTTTATATAACTAAATATGTTTGCGTGTTTGTGTATTATAATTTGATTGTGTGTGTATTGTCTTTTGCGAGATTTCATCATCCCTAACCCATATCTTCCATTCAAATGTATGTAAGTTGTAACGAAGCTCAGAGCAGCATTAAATCTTAACGGTTATTCCAACTTAATTCCAATAAAAACAAAATAAATAAAAAAAACATATGTATTTTTACTCAGTTTCTTTAAATAATTTATAATTTTAAACTTAATACAGATTAAATTTAAAATTGGTATTTTTTAATTTTTAATTTTATAGTATAATTTAATATTTATTAGTTAGAATGAATTCTATTTTAGTCTAACCCTAACATTAAAGCATTAAATAATTATTATAATTTACGTACGTTGTCCAGTTTTTTGAATTCTCGTATACTTGTATTTTGATTGGTCATTCCAGCTTATGTAACAGCGTTTCCCCTAGCAAGGGTGTGTTTGATTGATTTGAACCTTTTAAAACACTTTATTCTACATTCAACACCATCACTTGAGAAGACATCAGAAGTGTTGAAACAAAATGGCTATTTTTGTAGTGATTTTATAAATGATTATATATATATATATATATATATATATATATATATATATATATATATATATATATAATTCGCAGACAGTACTGTTTCGCTGTATCACAGCTCTTCAGTGCGACTAGACATCCGAATGCCTCAAGCCAGGATCAAAACCTAACCGATTTAGTGTCAGACAGAGTCTCTCTTCACTCAGCAGCTAAATCTAACGTATTGTTTTTACGAATGTAAACAAACGACAATCAGCCGAAGAGCTTTTCATTAGTGCAGGTGGCTGTTGTTTATAGAATTAGCTTGTCACTCAACAGTGCTCAATTGAAATATATTTTCAAGATGGCACCTCGAGGCGATGTAATCGTTATCAAGCTTGTCTCGCTAGGACAGTTATGACTTAGTAGTGAATTCGGTCCTCACTGGGTGCCACATACTTTTGGCCTTTGCCACATCTAAGCTACGCTGGGTAAATCACTTTTGGGCACCTTGAGGTGGTGCAATGGTTAGCAAGCTTGTCTCGCTAGAACAATTATGACTGGGTAATGAGTTCGATCCTCACTGGATGCCCTATACTTCCAGCCTTTTGCCACATCTAAGCTACGCTTAGAAAATAAGTATATATATATATATATATATATATATATATATATATATATATATATATATATATTTTGAGTTTCGTGTGAAAAGAAAATCATGAGTTCTACGGCTAAACATTTGAAAACTCCAAGAACTTCTTTCCAATCCAATATTGATCACACAATGCAAAGAGAATCTATTAAAGCTAAATACTTATACTTACTTAACATATAATGTGTGGTGTAATAGATGGAAAAATATCTCTTTCGCCAGATCGTTACTAACAAAATAGAACCATGAGACGAAATTGTAGCAGTCTGCAATTTCTTTATTTTGTTGCAACCTTCTGCTATAGGCAAGCGAGACAGAGCGAGGTGAGGTAAGTGTCGAACGGTTTAACGGGTGTGCGCCTTCCTTTTCGCGCGGCGATCGAGTGATCTCTGCTTTAGGCTGCTAGGAACCACTGTCTTAGAAATAATCAACCTTCTCTATCTTATCAGCTTTGGCAAAAAAAAAGTCATTCATCAAGTCCGCTGCACACAGCTGAGCGATTTTGTCAGGCTCATTTGACATGGCTCGCTTCTCACAGTTAACATTCTTTATCAAGACGATAACTATCAAAAGATCTCTGTAACATTCTACAGATGTCTCTTTATTAAAAAAAAAATAGCAACTGACAACTGATATCCCTACAAATGAAAGACTGTATATTGATTCGCTGCATATATCTCTCAGATGTTCTGGCAGTGATGTTTCTAACCGTGGATCATCAGGGGTTTCGGGTCGTACAATGCTATACTCCGTTTTGCTCCCTGAACCAATAGATCTTGACCATATATTGCCCTGTGTGCCAAACATAAGCTCCAGTTATTCTTATAATATACTACTCTCTTAAACAACTGCCTTAAAAAGAACTCATTAAGACGTTATAGTTCAATCAATATTACTTCCAGTTCATGAGCCTCAGAGCACTTTTATACAAAAATGATAGAAAACGCAGTATATATTGTATAATAAATTATTTACACTTGTAGCATTTATTAGTGTTAATAGAGCAAATTCCTTTCAAATTTAACTTATTATTTTAATTCGTATTACTTTTTTTAAAATTGATTTAGAATTAGTCTCTGCTAAGTTTATATATATATATTTTTTCAATTTTGAAACTTGACTAATGCATGGAATAATAATGCAACACAAAATGTACTTAGAACAAAATGTATTGAAACAAGAAAGTGGACACAATATTTACATATAGTCTTTTGTATATTCCTGGGAAGACCGTTCCTGGAGAATGTGTTGACCGAGTCGCAGTCGGGCAGAGTCTCTGGTTGAATCTCTTGATTCGTTCCCCTCTCTTCCCGGTACCAACCATATTTATATGGTCGGTACTCCACTATGCAAATTAGGTGGATCCTACCACAACATATAGCAAAAAACATAAAATTTAAATTTAAAATTCCCAGTTCGGTCTCATGTGTAGTAGCTTTATCATAAACGTCACTTTACTCTGATGATGTCCAAAAAGACCGAAACGCGTCGCGTAGAATCTTTTTCCACTTTTTCATATGAACATATATATATTGTTTTCTTTTGTTTGTCTTTTATCTTTTGCTATTTTATAAAAGTGAAATTTCTGTGAAAAATGATCAAAGCTTTACGGTTTTTTTTTGTTTTGTTTACAGGTTCAAAACCTTCTGTTGGCACTTCTCATCGTCTTGATATTTGTGATTGTAATCTGCGTGACTTTGATACTCATCCTATGCAAGGTTCGTACCATTAAACTGGCTGCAAGGCGCCACAACAATGCCCTGAAAGAGGTCAATGACGTGCCGAGAGGAGACACTGTCGGTGGGAATGTAAACAAAGCATTTGCGAACGATGCAAACAAATCGAAGCCAGAATCGATCACCGCACTCTGATCACGTCGCTGGCTTCACCGACGATCACTTTTGATCATTTTCATTCGATTGACACATTCCCTTGCATAGAATAGCTGCAGGCAATTTTTAGAAGGACAAATTAACGTTAAGAAAAAAAAAATCTCAATGAGCAATAACTAATTTCTTTTTCTTAAATAGTAATTTTAATCTTTTAGATTATGAAATTTTCAAGATCGACACTTGTTACCAGAATTTACAAAGAAATAAGTTCGCTGATATTTCACGATATGATATTTACATTCCATCTTTCTCTTCACAACGTTTCAACTTCCCAATTCGCCAAATTCTTTGAGTCTAAGGGGGGGTTCGTTGCAGATATAAAACTTATTTTATTGCATATATCTCGATCTAGAATTGTGGGACTTTCCCCCATTACTAAAGAATGAATGAATTCTTATTGTTTTCTCTTATACATGATGCCTTTTTAATGAAGTCTCTTTCCTAAACGGCTCGAAAGAGGCTCTGCTAATGCCGTTTTCTTGCTGATGTGATATCTGTCAACTCCCTTTAGTTCGTGTATATATGTTTCGTCAAAGTTTACTTTGATTTATCTTTCTTTATATACTTCCTTGGGTTCAATGGTCTTCTAGTGAAAATTGTTGAATTATAATAATTAATTACTATATATATATATATATATATATATATATATATATATATACATACATACATATATATATATATATGTATATATATATATATATATGTATATATATATATGTATATATATGTATATATATATATATATATATATATATATGTGTGTGTATTTAAAGACATTTATGATATGTTTAACGTTCTTTTTATAGATACAACGTTAAACATATCAAAAATGACTTTACATAAATTGTCGGACTTTGTCCAATTCAAAAATATATATATGTATGTATATATATATATATATATATACATATATATATATGTATATATATATATCTATATATATATGTGTGTATATATATATAT
>OZ038500.1:76971478-76977977 GCA_964036315.1 Acanthosepion esculentum
ATGACTCACCTTATCCTTTGAATTTAGCTCAACTTTCGATTCATCGGAGAAGAGAACCTTCTTCCAGTCTTCTACGGTGAAATTTTTGTAATCGTAAGCCCATTCAAGCCTCTTGGCTTTGTTGGCTTTGTTCATTAGCAGCTTAAACCTTCGTGTACAAAATTTGTAGCCTTGTTCTAACAGCCACCGACGGACTGTTGAAGAGGCAAGACTAACACCTTGCTCTTCGCTAAAACTGGCTGCAATTTCTTGGCTAGTTATAGTCCTATTCTTCGCAACTTCTCTCTTGATTACCCTGCCAGTTCTATCATCAATCTTTTTCTTTCCTTCCTTGGAGCAGGAGTGGCATCATTATGTGCCCTAAGCACTCGAGAGACAGTTGATTGCGAGGTTATAGCAAATTCTGCAATTTCTCTCGTAGACTTGCCTGCTTTTGAGAGAGCAATAATAGATGCCTTAAGTGGTTCTGATGAGTGTTTGTACCCTTTCAACTGGTTCGTGACTTGAGTGGCTATTTCAAGCTGTTTTTATACCGTATGAGGCTTTCTGGAATACTCTAGATTTAATTTAAGCTGTTCTAGAATTCTCTAGAATATTGTTCTGAGTGTATTGTAAAATAGTTTTCAATATTTTGTCAAAGGCTCTTTAAATTTACCAGTTTAATCATTAGAATGCGATATCTGAGTCACTTTTTGCAAAGAGTTTTTTTTTTCCTGAATCTCATTTATATCTAAATTTATAATTATCTATAGAATACCTTAGGGTGAATACACTTTTTTCCTAGGTGGTCGGGAAGGGGTCTTTATATTAGTAAGATTAAAAATTATTTTAACCCCCAAAACAATAGACAAAAAATATTTTTAGCAAAAAAAATCAGGTGAGTTACTTTTATCGAACAGCACTGTATATAGGTCAAAGTTAATTTGAAAATTAAGTTTGGCCTATTTGAAATATAGGTCAAAGTTAATTTTTCTGATGTTAAATTTTTAACCGTCTTTAAACTTTTTTCTAGAGTCTAGACTCTAGAAGAATCTTTATTCCTTCCATTCCTTCTCTACCAAACTATACTTTGTTCTTCTCTTCTCTCTCTCTCTCTCTCTCTCTCTCTCTCTCTCTCTCTCTCTTTACTCGCTTTAGATACCTTTTCTTTTATTTGTAGTCTTTTCTTTTCTGTTCATACCTTTTTTTCTCCTTGTCTTATTTCATTTTTTTTTTTAAAGTTAGGCTTCATATTTAAGTTTATCTATTTTTTTTATCTAACTTTTTAGTGTTGACAAGCTCTTGCTGAGCGAAATGGCCTCTTGCGGAGCGATGGGGTATTTTTAAATTTCATTTGTGTGCAATTTATATACATATATATATATATATATATATATATATATATATATATATATATATATATATATATATATATATATATATATATATATATATATATATATATATTTATATGTATATATATTAAAAAGAAGATAGTAACCGCAAACGTTTTGGGTTGTAATGTGGATTTTTTTAAAAATATATTCTACTTTATTTTCCATAAATATTATGGAAAATGAAGCATAATAGTTTTTTTTTAAATCCACTTTACAACCAAAAACGTTTACGGTTTCTCTCTTCTTTTTACTGTACACACTTTTCTCTCGTTGGAACTACTATAACCTCTTCCTTTATACATATATATATATATATATATATATATATATATATATATATATATATATATATATATATATGCTCTGATTCAGTAAGTCTTCAAGACGTATCGTTTGTGGATATACGCTCAAACGTAAGCATATTGCTGGAATTAACATTTGAAAACAAAAAAAAAATCAACTGTTTCGTTTTTCGTCTACGTGCCTCTGTGTTAGTTTTGGTGGTGTCCGTCTTGTTGAACGTTACTGATTTAAATCACTTCGGACGCCGCATTTTTTCCGACTTTCTTGTCACATTTTCCTTTTCTCGCTCGTCCCGAAATCCATTTCTCTGCAAACGAATTTATACATATACTCGGCCATTTTATTATGCATTTTATTTTCTCCGCACACAAAGTGTTCATTTATCAAGAACAACAGGCGGCTTACGCACAAGATTGAATAACAGCAAGCCTCCTCAATTTCTCTCTCTCTGTTCTCCGCAGGTAGCGTCATCTGGATAGTCCCGATTGATTCTTAAATTTTCATTACAGCGAATCTTTGCTCAAGGCTTTTCGGGACTGTTCCTAGTGGTCCGGTAATGATTGGCATGACAGTCATCTTCAGCTTTTTTCAGAATTATCTTAAAAGTGTAACGATGGATAATTATCTCTCCCTTGTAAGGAAGTTAGAGAAATGTACGTTTTTTTTTTTCTGAATGTTCACCAATTTCAACGTCTCAAACCGACTGAAAGTTACAAACCAATTCTTTTTCCTCACTTAAGAAAGATCAGCTGGCAAGCGTTGGTTATTTAGATTTTTGGAGGTGCATCGCTAAACTGTGTCATATAACTGCATAGATATTTACTAATGATCTGAGAGTTTTTTTTAGGAAGATCGTTCACATAATGTAGAAAGTGGGTTGTGGGATGTGTCCTGTGGGGAGGCGGCCGCATTGATCTCATGGGCTTCAGAGGACTGGTTATTAACGACAACCTTCATGGACCTACCCGATAGGAAGGATTTGATATTTGCTATGGTTGCCCTAGGAACGTTCCTGAATAAACGCGGAAATAACACTACAGGAAATGGAAATCCAACAAAGTGTCCGAACACACCAATGGCAGCGTTTTTTATTGTTATTATTATTATTATTATTCCCTTTGATATCTGGCGTTTACACATTTCTTTCCGGGTCCCGCCCAGGGACCTAAGGTTAGAAATGGCATCATGACACTTTCCACTGAAAAAAAAAAAAAATTACATAGATAAAGCCCTTCGTAAAGTGTGGGCTGTACTTGTCAGAACAATTTTTTGTATCTCTTTGAGGCATGGACTTCCAGGGATCCCTTCAATCAGCCTACTGGAATCTTTTCCAACCAGTCCAAGGGCTCCAACTACAACAGGAATTGTTGATGTTCCCATGTGCCACATTTTTGAGATTTCGATTTCAAGGTCCTTGTATTTTGACAGTTTTTCGAATATCTTCAAAGACACATTGCAGTCTGCAGGGACTGCCATATCAATAAGGAGGCACTTATTTTGTTTGTGGTCTTTAATAACAATGTCTGGGCGGTTGGCTTTGATTGTTCTGTCAGTGTATATTGTGTAGTCCCATAGAATTGTAACAGGTCCTATCTATTATTATTATTATTATTATTATTATTATTATTATTTACTTTGATTTTTGTGTACTCATTTCTTTCCGGGTCCCAACCAGAGACCTAAGGTAGAAATAGCATCTATTTTCCACTGAGCAATTAAAAAAAATACATTTTTTACATAGATAAAGCCCTTTGTATGTTGTGGGCTGAACTTGTGAGAACAATTTTTTGTATTTCTTAAAAATTATTATTATTGTTATTATTCTTAATTATTATTATTATTTTTAAGTTTTAAATGTTTTTTTTTTTTTGTTTTTTGTATCAATTGTAAACTTTTGCCGAATAAATAAAGAATCAGTTTATATTAAAAAAAAAAAATCTCTTAATTTTTCCTTTGGATTCCGAACGTGTTTCATTGGAAGTGAAGCCCATTTGAAAATTTCTCTTTCGTCGTCCCATCGCCAGTCCTTTCCACGTTTTTTACTCTAACAAACAAATGCAAGACATGTTTTAGACTCTTTGCCTCTTTTCCAGTCGTTATCGTAACAATAAATCATTTACCATCGTTCTTTTTTTTTCCAAAAGTTCTGTGGTAAGGAGATTATTTCCCTGTTTTCTTGAAATGTGGCCCAAAGCGATAGTCAACAGTGAAAGGCCGGATATTTTAATTTAAAATTCATTTCTTTTCAAGACTTTTCTTTTTATCGTTGAATTTTTATGATTTCTTGGGAAAGATAGAATATAGTTTCCGTTGCATTCTTCATGTTTTTGGAATTCTGCCTAGTGTTTCTCCTAGATTTACTGCTACTGAAGCTAAGCGATCCAAGATCAACTGAGTACTAAACTCATAGATTAATGTGTCTGTGGAGGGAAGAACAGACGCAGTCATATCTTTACGAGTGGCATTGGGGGAGGGGACTGAATGCTATAGACGTGACCGGGATTTGAACTCGTTTCGCATCAATTTCACTTTTCGCACAGCGGTACAAAGACAGAAAGGTTATGAAAAAAACAAAAAAAAATAACAACAACGAAAGAACGAGTTCAAAAGATTCCAATATTTCAGCAAGTACGCCTGATGTGGGAAATATTATTATTATAATTATTATTATTATTATTTCCTTTGATATCTGGCGTTTACACATTTCTTTCCGGGTCCCGCCCAGGGACCTAAGGTTAGAAATGGCATCATGACACTTTCCATTGCAAAAAAATAAAATAAAATAAAAAATAAATACATAGATAAAGCCCTTCGTAAAGTGTGGGCTGTATTTGTCAGAAATTTTTTTTTGTATCTCTTTGAGGCATGGACTTCCAGGGATCCCTTCAATTAATCTACTGGAATCTTTTCCAACCAGTCCAAGGGATCCAACTACAACAGGGATTGTAGATGTTACCATGTGCCACATTTTTGAGATTTCTATTTCAAGGTCCTTGTATTTTGACAGCTTTTCGAATATCTTCAAAGATACATTGCAGTCTGCAGGGACTTCCATATCAATAAGGAGGCATTTTTTTTTTTGTGATCTTTAATAACAATGTCTGAGCGGTTGGCTTTGATTGTTCTGTCAGTGTGTAGTCTCATAGAATTGTAACAGGTCCTATCTCCGTAACCGGGTCTGGGTGGTGTTCGTATTATTATTATTATTATTATTATTATTATTATTCCTCCTCCTCCTCCTCCTCCTCCGACCTACTTATGCACCGTCGTAACTCCATTGACAATCCCTTTCCACACTGTTCGGTTCTTCATGGCTGTCACCCAGATCTCCAAATGTCCAGTTCTGACTCCCTAGCTATGGTGTCTGTGAAAGTCAATTTTCGTGAGAAGACACTTCCAGAAGGATGCCATAGGTGTAAGGATCAGACAATTTCCCTGTCCACTCGGTGGCAGTGACTGGCAAACTGTAATCGTTTTTCTTTGAGCTTAACTCAGTTCTCCGCAAATGGCGTTAAGCGTTGCATGGATTGTTCTAGATTTTTCTAAGTAGATTTTTTCTCTGTTCTATCTAGAAATACAGTTTATGTCTGATCTCGACATTTTTGTACGACACGAACTTCACCTGTTTCTTAATTTCTCCTCGGCTTGTGGAATAGAACACCTTTCCTGAAGTTACGTATTTGCTATCAATAGTCAATCTAACGTTCTACAAGTTAATGAAATACAGTTTGCCCGGAATATCCAACGAGAAAATGTCAAGTAAAAAAGATCACGTCATATAATAATAGATTTTTAAAAAATGTACTATTTACATCGTTCGGACTGTTGTTTTCATCTTTATTGTCACATTCACACATCTCTGTCGTTGTGAATATGGCAATAAACATGCGGACAACATTTCGAACAAAGTAAATAGTGTAAATAGTTACAATACCTCAACTCAGAAATACAGACAGAAGATAAAAACTCGCTGACTTATTTTTTTTAGAAAATTACTTCTCCTGATCTAAGGGAGATAATTCAGCCAATTATCAGGCTTGTAAAATATCTGTCAGCCATGTTTAACGCGGCGTGTAAAAGTTGTTTAAATTAACACCATGTCACTAGTGTAGAGCGCTCATTGTAGATCCGACTCAGTTTATATATATATATATATATATATATATATATATATATATATATATATATATATATATACATATATATACACATGGAAACTTAAACGAAAATATCTTGTTTTTATATCATTCCATAAAAATAAATTGCACTATATTCAAAGGGAGGTAATTCCACTTATTTATTTTTTTACAATTGAGTAACTTCCCTTGGGAAGTCACATTGGTATCCAAACACATTCAGTGAGGAGTATAGCGTGCTGCTATCTGTCTACCCAGGATTTTGTTGTTATTTGAGTGTCAAGACTCCGAACATTTAACAACCACACATATTTTAAATGAAACAAAAAAGGTTATTTTTTAAGGAAAAGTCGAAGCAGATTGAATATTTCTGAAGAAAAAAAAATAGATGTTATATCTATTTTTTTTTTCTTCAGAAATATTCAATAACAATAAAATGTTAAATTTTCTTTGCAGTTAACTTTGATTTATCAAGTAATTAAATGTTCGTAGGGCGATGTGAGATGTGTGGACAGACTTAATTTATGACAGTAAGTATAATGCTTCTGTCAATGTGTGAGCATGGCTTTAGTCGGCAGTTGCTGGCTCATCTCTTCCATTGTTTTGAATCAGTATTTGCCCTAGTAATTGTTTATCAAATATTCTGGTGGAAATTTAAAAAGTTTATCGGCCTGTCAAAAAAAA
>OZ038500.1:76978177-76995677 GCA_964036315.1 Acanthosepion esculentum
AGTCGAAAAAGAGAGAGAGACAGAGACAGAAGGGTCAGCCGATATTTATACTCAGGGGAGAGAGACCCCTGTTGAAGTATTAAGGAAACTGATGAGGCGCTAACTCCGACAACATTCCTTTAAAAAAAAAAAAAGAAAAAAAGTAAAAAAGGAAGGCCAATGCATATTGTTCAATGGTTTCGTAATAGATTTGGCTATTCTAGAAGTTTGTACAATAAACGCTCCAAACGAGGGTGCCACACGAAGCACCCTTCAACTGGACTATGGTATGAAAATCAAAGGTAAGCTGTTATTTATAGTAGTTGACATGAAAATCGGTCATTTTCTAAACAACCCACTAAGTGACCATGAGCCGTAGGGTAGCCAACGCTAAAACTACTTAACCGGAAGTATGCGTGGGGCGTATTGCACAAAACACTAAATATGCCATTACGCTCCAAGCCACGTACGAGGTAACTTCCTGTTTCTGCTCACTACAATTCCACTTTGTCGTTATTTCACTTTGGTAATATTCCCCGTCCAGCCTCAAATTTCAAGCATAAATGACGAACAAAAATGCTTACAATAAAAACAATACATTCTCATAAGAATTAAAATCTTTCGAAACTGTGTGTAAATGCGTGACTGTACGTACGATTCAGCGGCACGACTGCCTGTAATCGCTTGATGGCTGTGAAAGACAGAAAAAGGGGAGGAAGAAAAGAACGATTTTTTGAAAGAACGCTGCCTTTTATACGGATATCCTAGGCATGTTTAAGGGAGTTAATCCACTTCCGCCAAACACCGGGTCACGTACGATTGCCGAAGTTAAGCAACTTAGAGCTTGATCAGTACCAAGATGGGTGACAGCTTGGTGATACCAGGTGCTGTTAAACTTGTATGTGCGCATTGTGTAATGGATAATGGCTCGGAATTGTTAATCGGAGAACCGAGTTCCAGTTCCCGTTAGGTTCGTTCAAATACCGTTGAGAATGGTATGAATCCACCTCTTCTCTCCCCGCCCCCCCCCACTTAGAACTTGATACCTCTATGGGTCATTTAATGCTGAAATCTAAATTATAAAGATTTTTCTCGGTGCAGTTAAGTTTCATAAAGTCAAAAACAAAGACAGACTCACTTGAAGAAGAGAAGAAACTCAACCACTGGGTTAAATTCAACGGAGTTAATATACAGAAGGTTGAATGCACAATGTTTAAAAAGAAGTCTTGCAAATATAATTTATATTTGTGTGCTTAACATTTAGATGAGTGTTTAAGGAATAAGTGCGATTTGAGGTATCGTGTCTTCTGGATGCCATTAACGTTGGAAAGGACGACTCCAATAAACGTGTGGTCGCAACGGCTATTACTTTGCAAAAGAGGAAGACTTCCAGTTCGAATTTACCACGTGACCACAAGAAGGGGGTCTTGATTTGACAGTTGTTAGCCAATCAGAATCTTAATTAAGATTAATTATTTTTTCAACTTCAGGGTTCAGCTTTGAATAGTAAAGGGTTAAATTCAAGGGAATTAATGTACAGTGTGCGGCTGGTATTTGAGGACATACAGATTTTTTTTTTAAGCATTCATCCCCAAGCAAGACGTGAAGCCACTAGCAAGCAAGGGGTTACAGAGAGTTGGAGCTAGAGCAAATAGGAGTGATAGAGGAAAGGATGAAGAGAAGATTAGGGCATCTGCAGACCTCGATTGACGTTACATTTGAATAGTTGGAGATTATAGCTATCAGGAAAACAAGAAATGGGAGTGAGTTCCACAGTCGAGAAGTGTGAGACATGAAGCTATTGGAGTAGAAGAAACGGCTATATTTAACAGTTTCGACATTGAAAGGGTGAGAGCGAGATGCCAGCCTCGTTGAGCGCCTAAATTCATAAAGTCTTGGAATCGGCGAAAGGAGCTCATCGGAGCAGTTACCGCGAAAGTATTTGTAAAAAAGACAGGGGGAGGCAATGGCACGTCTGTGAGAGAGCGGCTGCAGAAAAGATGCCAGATCAGAGCCAATTACATTGCATATCCGTCTTTGGATTTTATCAAGGACCTTGAGACAAACAGAAGGGGTTTCAGACCATATATGGCAGCAATACTCCATGCAAAGGCGAATTGTTGATTTGTAGATTTGAAGGATCGACTCCGGTGAGAAAAATTTCCTGGCGCGGCACAGGGAGCCAACTTTCCTTGCGGTGGACGAAGCTATTAATTCAATGTATTTGTTCCATCTCAGGTCAGCAGACAAAGTGAGACCGAGCAGTCGCAAAGAGGTGCTCCCGTGGAGTTGAGCATCAGACATTCTAAGGGGGGGGCAGGGATGGTTCTCTGTGGAGAGTAATAGAGAGCAGTTTTTTTTCTGAGGCATTAAAGTTAACCAGCCAATTCCTGCCCCAGTCCACAACCGATTGGAGGTCCTTTTCAAAACACGGCCAGGTTAGTTTTGTCAGAGACACTAGATTTGTTTTTGAGGCAGGAGTAAATAGTAGTGCCGTCCGCATAGCCGCCTACTTGGGAACCTATGACATCAGGAAGATCGTTAATGAAGATAAGGAACAGAGTAGGGCCAAGGATAGAGCCTTGGGAAACACCTGCGTTCGTGGGATAGGAGCTGGAGAATATTAATAGTGCTTCCGACTAACTTCTAATGCATTTATTTTTCAGAAATCAAGAATGGCAAACCCTATGATAACAAATGAAATGAAAAGGCATGCTGTGATTGTCGCATTAAAGGCTGATCATAGCGATTTGGATATTGCACGTTTTCTCAGAGTTGCAAGATCCTTTGTCCACAAGATACGAAAAGCGTTAGAAGACGCTGACAGTTCCCCAATGTCTGTATCAAAACGTAAAAGACATTCTGCACGTTCTGATAAAGTGATAACATCCGAATTTATTCAGGGAGTCAAGAAGACAGTTGATGAAAATCGAGGTCAATCAATGAGGTCAATTGCCAAAAAGCTGCAATTTTTCTGAAAAAACAATCTGGAGTGTTCATGAAGACATTCGATACAAGTCCTACGTGATGAAGAGAGGTCAATCTATGTCTGAAAAAAAAACACAAAAGAAAACTGTTTAAACAGATCCAAAAGGCTTTTAAACAAACTTAAAAATTCTTGAGAAGCCGGTGTGATTTGTTTTTTTTTTTTCAGATGAGAAAATATTTTGATCAAGATCAAAAACTTAACAGAAGAAATGACAGATGGCTTTGTTCAGGTCCTTCTGAGGTGCCAACAGTGATGCGCACAAAATTTCATTCACGTGTTATGGTATTGGGTGTAGTTAGCAATGAAGGACATGTTATGCCACCACACTTTTTTCCACAAGGTCTTAGAGTAAATGCTGCTGCTTATATTGAGGTTCTAGAAACAGTTGTCTAGGCCTGGATTGACAACATATGCAACGGCAGGCCTTACATATTCCAGCAAGACTCGGCTCCATCCGACAAAGCTCTAAGAACACAAGAATGGATCACCGACCATTTGTACGACCACATTACACCCAAAATTTGGTCTCCTAACTCTCCAGATCTCAATCCACTAGACTATTATGTGTGGAGCGCTGTTGAGAAGGAGGTTAATAAACAGCCTCATAACACCAAAGACTCTCTTAAAGCTGTAATAGTTCGAGTAATGTCTGACATAAATAAGGACCAATTAATCAGAGCTTGCAGCCGAGTTCGACCTCGTGTAGAGGCAATTATTGATTTTATGTTTACTTGTTTGTAATCAAATATAATTATATTCATTTGTTCAGCAAGTTTTTACTAATCCATAAAACCTGTCCTCAAATACCAGCCGAACCCTATACAGAAGGTTGGGTGCACAATAGGGAAAAAGAAAGCTTGTAAATATAATTTATATTTGCGGATTTAATGTTTAGAAGGTTTTTAAGGAAAAAATGCAATTTGCGGTATCGTGTCTTTCATTAATTATGTTTTCAACTTCAGGGTTCAGCTTTGAATGGTAAAGGGTTAGCTTCCTTTAATATCACTTTCAAATTCTTATAATATGCTGCTAAACAAAAAAACAACCAAAAACAATTAAAAAACAACCTCTTCCGCCATTTTTGTTCATTTTATTATATATTTTATTATTTGTTTTTTTATTTGTCTTTTTTATTTTTATTTTTATTATTTCAGATTGTAATTTTTTTCGTGTTTTCAATTTTTTTAAATCTTTACGTTTTTGTTTAGCCCCTTTGAAAAAAATATATTACAGCCTATTATTCTCATTTGAGGTTGATTTCACATCGTTTAACTCTGAAATGTGGGTTTACAGATGTCTATTCCTTTTAATCTTACGGATTTATTCTTTTATATTTAAGCAAGAATTTAAGAAAGTGAAGTTCTTCCACCAAGAACGTATACCAGCATCTGAGATGTTTATTTATTTCTTAGGTAGTGTCAATATCTATCTATTTAAAAAAAAAACTTGATGGCGCCTATTAAAAGAAAGTAAATAGTTATCATCCCCCAAGAAGTGGCACCCTCTCCCATTTCATGATGAGGGTCACAATTGCAAGAGCACCAAGAAACTGAAGAACGGAAGAAATGTGAACATTTCATTAAGAACCATTGGCAGAATTCTCTAACTGAATCAAGAAACAGGGAACTGAAAAAAATGGTCACTTAATTTAAGAGACAAAAACAAAATGAGAGTTGTTGTTCTTCTTCTTGTTCTTCTTCTTCTTCCTCTTCTTCTTCTTTTTTCATCTTCCTCTTCTTCTCTTCTTCTTCTTCTTCTTCTTCTTCTTCTTATTTACATTTCTTTTTCTTTACTCATTCGCCTTGCCTACTTCTTCCCATTCAAATGTTTTTCTTTCCTGCCATATTCTTTTTTATTTTATTTTTTCTTCTTCTTCATCATCATCTTTACCCATACGTCTACCTTTATTCTTACCATTTACATATTTTTTCTTTACCGTTCATTTCTTTGTCTCTTTTCTTCTAGTGTCCGCCTTTGCCTTGCTTCTTCCTTTTCTTTTTCAATCTTTTACTTTCTTCTTCTTTCGTTTTACATCTTCTTCTTCTTCTTCTTCTTCTTATTATTATTAATATTATTATTATTATTATTATTATTATAATTATCATCATCATTGACATTTTTTATTCTTCTTCTTCCCTCATTCGCCTTCCTTTCTTCTTTCAATTCAAATATTTTTCTTTCCTGTCATATTCTTTCTTTCTTTCTTTCTTTCTTTCTTTCTTTCTTTCTTTCTTTCTTTCTTTCTTTCTTTCTTCTTCTTCTTCTTCTTCTTCTTCTTCTTCTTCTTCTTCTTCTTCTTCTTCTTCTTCTTCTTCTATGTGCCATATCCTTTTAAGACGTCGTCCTGGGTAAGACGATAAACTACGTCCAGCAGTAAGGCTTCTGATCAGGATGTTTTGAGGAACGTGGAACCACCTCTTAATTGCTAGCACGGAGTGGTAGCACCTGTTAGGATCCCAGCTATGGGAAAATTGTTAACTATTACCAGCAATACTTTTTTTGAAAAACATTATTACCAGCAATGCAATTTTGAAGAGAAAATATTACCAGAAACAGATTTTTGACAAAACAATATATTAACTGGAATAAAAAATTTTGTCGGCATTAAGTAACCCATTGAAGATGATATGCCGTAGAACAAAATTAACGAAACTAACCAAACCTTTTAAGACATTGGCGATCGTGGCTCTCCACAATATCCTATATTTTGTAGCTCTTAATAACTTTTGTCTTCTTGCCATCTCTCCCAAACCCCACTCCGCCACCCATTCATTCAAGCTCCCCAGGTAGGTTATTCTTTAATTTCCTATGTCCCTCTTAGCTTCATTCTGTTTTGTAAGTAACAAATTTCCTAAGCGATATTTCCTCATCATATGCGTTATGAAATGTGGAAGAAATGTGGACATTTCATTAAGAACCATTGACAGAATTCTCCAACTGAATCAAAAAACAGGCAACTGGAAAAATGGTCATTTAATTTAAGAGACAAAAGAAGAAAATGAGAGTTTGGTTTCTTCTTCTTCTTCTTCTTCTTCTTCTTCTTCTTCTTCTTCTTATTCTTCTTCTTCTTCTTCTTCTTGTATGTGCCATATGCTTTAAAGAGGTTGGCAGTCATGGCTCTCCACATTTTCTTGTATTTTGTAGCTCTTAATAACTTTTGTTTTCTTGCCATCTCTCCCAAACCCCACTCCGCCACCACCCATTCTGTGAGTAACAAATTTTCTAAGCGATCTTTCCTCATCATGTGCCTTATAAATTACAGCTGTCTTTCTGGTGTTAATCATAGGTGTCCCTTTTGTTGCTATTGCCTCGAAAACATCGTAGGTGTTCACACGTTCGGTCCATGGGATTCTCAGCCTCATTCTGTAGAACCATATTTCGATCGCGTCAAGTCCCTTCTTCAGCTGTGCGTAGATTAAGCATTCACAGTCACATGGAAGGAGTAGCAGAAGTAGAACTACATTTTTTTCAAAATATTTTACTTCTAATAAAGGAAAAAAAAACGTTTGGGTGCGGGACTGGCAAATCCACCCCTTAATAGCCGGCTTCCTACAGAGACCACTGCCGCAACGCTTTGGGTGGTGAGTCCGGCGTATTATACTCAACAGAGGTGTTCAAAGACAGTAAAAAGGATGAAAAAGTGGCCCCAACCAAATGGTCTCGAAATAGATTTGGTTATTCCAGAAGTTTGTACAAGAGACGCCCGAAACGAGGCTGCCACATGAAGTACCCTTCAATTGGACTCTGACATGAAAATTGAAGGTAAGCTGTTATTTGTGGCAGTTGATATGAAAGCCGGTCAAATTCTGAACAACACACTAAGTGTCTAAAACTTCTGCGTGTCGTATAGTGGTTTCATAATTAAACCTTATTAAACATTAAATTAAAATATGTGAAATAATCTGAGTTTGTTAAATAATCTAGTCCCTGCCAAAGTTTACAATATGTCTAAAATCTCGTTATTATCATTATTATTATTATTATTATTTTTATTTACTTTGATATCTGGCGTTTACACATTTCTTTCCGGGTCCCGCCCAGGGACTTAAGGTTAGAAATGGCATCATGACACTTTCCACTGCAAAAAAAAAAAAAAATGAAATAAATACATAGATAAAGCCCTTCGTAAAGTGTGGGCTGTACTTGCCAGAAATACTTTTTGTATCTCTTTGAGGCATGGACTTCCAGGGATCCCTTCAATTAATCTACTGGAATCTTTTCCAACCAGTCCAAGGGCTCCAACTACAACAGGGATTGTAGATGTTCCCATGTGCCACATTTTTGAGATTTCTATATCAAGGTCCTTGTATTTTGACAGCTTTTCGAATATCTTCAAAGATACATTGCAGTCTGCAGGGACTTCCATATCAATAAGGAGGGATATATTTTGTTTGTGGTCTTTAATAACAATGTCTGGGCGGTTGGCTTTGATTGTTCTGTCAGTGTGTATTGTGTTGTCCCATAGAATTGTAACAGGTCCTATCTCCGTAACGGGGTCTTGGTATTGCTCGTACCAGTTTCTTTCCCGTAGAAGTTGCAAATTTTCCAGTGCAGATATTGGCCCACTCTGTCATGCCGGGTTTTATATTCAGTAGGTGCCAATATCGTGCAACCTGATACAAGATGATCAATTGTTTCTGGATATTTATCACATAATCTGCATATTGGGCTAATACAATATTTTAGTATATGTGCTTGATAATTCCTAATCAACAAGCATTGGTCCTGTGCAGCAAGGATAAAACCTTCAGTTTCAGCTTTCAGCCCTACCCTACATAGCCACTGATGGGTGCGGTTTTTGTCTACGTCAGCTTGTCTGGTACGGGCAGAGTATTGGCCGTGGAGCGGTTTATCTTGCCATTGTTTCTGTCTCTGGTCGGTCGCATTTGTCTTTGCATTCTTTTTTTTTTGATATTTTGCAGCTTCAGCCGGTGTACAGTGACGTATTTGTATTTCTGCACCCATTTGAAACTTCATTATTATTATTATTATTATTATTATTATTATTATTATTATTATTATTATTATTATTATTACCGTGGATTTCTGTTGTATGCACAGTTCCTTCCCGGACACAAAGGTCAGAAGTGGCTTCATGACATTTCCCCATGATCAATTTAAAAAAACAAAAAAACAAACTAAGATCATACACATTTTACATAAATATACATGGATCGCTAGTGAGCAAACAGAGGCGATCTCATTATTGAATTAAATAGACCACGTGACCATAGAGGAACCTCATAAGTAGGAAGTTGTGTGACGTCTAAAGGGTTGCTTTTTCTACTCTATCAAAAGCAACCCTTTAGACGTCAAGTGGTCTACTTAATTCAATAATGGGATCGCCTCTGTTTGCTCTCTAGCGATATATGTTCAATTTCAAGAGTCGACAACGGCACTTTATTCCTATATAGCACTAATTAACGCATAGTTGTGGGAGGAGAGGTGGATTCGTACCATTCCCAAGGGTATTTGAGCGTAAGTGAATATAATGAACTCATCTGGAATTGGAACTCAGCTCTCCGATTTCCAATTCCAAGCCATTATCAATTGCACCATAATCACACCCAAGCTGGTATTCTCAACCGGTCAATGATCCAGGTACTGACCAACCTTGAAGTTGTTTAACTTGAGTGATCGAACAAGAACCGGTGTTTCAAAGGGATATGGCCGCAAACCCCGCAGTGGCCTACAAAGGTCGGTTCTGCTTACATGCGCTTGATCTACATACTGAATTGTCTTGGCAGTGGTTGACGGCCGCTTCACTACCTGAAGGAGGAGCTTCGCTACGAACTAACGCATGCGAAATAGATTCAGGTTTCGGTACACACAGTGAGGATGAAGTTTGCTTTATCCACCTCCCCAAAATGGGCGAGAAACATCGATCCATTTGACTAACATACCCGTCTCACTCCTGCGCAAAGGCTTTTCCACGCCTCCTTATAGAACCTGGAATTATGCTGATAGACAACACACACTGTCTACTGACAGTCTACCCAGCTGGGTCTGAAGTGATACCATTTCATATGGACAGGGGCAATTAAGAACTTTTCATACTGTCTCTTGGTTATGCAATTTTTGTCGTAATCCATTTTTGGGGTTCCTTTTTTTTTCAGAGGTGCGAAGTTTGCTAAGTGTATTTTTTTTTTTTGCTTTTTTTGTTTTGGAATTTACTTTATTACGCTTTGTTATATCGTGGATTATACGATATAAACAACAACGTAATCCCGAGTGGAAAGAAATAACACAAGAAATCAGGTAACAAATATAACAATGGTTTATTGTACGTAAAGTACAAATGAGCAAGAGTTCGAAATACTAAGGAAACAGGAGATAAGTCACGGAGGTTCGTAAGGGTCGCCCTCGCTCTCTCTGTCTGTTTCACTCGGTATTTACTTGACCCCCCACTGAGTCAGGTTGTGACACAAGGTCGGTATTTAACGTGCGGACTTGAGTGTTTTCACCCGGGTCGCTGGTTTTGGCTGGTCATAGCTTGTCCATGCTGGCCAGAGCTGGTCTAAGCTAGTCATAGCTGGTCTTAGCTTGTCCAAGCTGGTCAGAGCTTGTCTTGGCTGGCCCAGGCCGGAGCCGGTCCAAGCTAGTATGAGCCGTGATACTACCAGCGCAGGGACGAATCCCTGCACCAGGTAAGTATCAAGTGACGCTCTCAGCCAAAAGGCCGTGGATTTACTTGACCCCCCACTGAGTCAGGTTGTGACACAAGGTCGGTTTTTAACGTGCGGACTTGAGTGTTTTCACCCGGGTCGCTGGTTTTGGCTGGTCATAGCTTGTCCATGCTGGCCAGAGCTGGTCTAAGCTAGTCATAGCTGGTCTTAGCTTGTCCAAGCTGGTCAGAGCTTGTCTTGGCTGGCCCAGGCCGGAGCCGGTCCAAGCTAGTATGAGCCGTGATACTACCAGCGCAGGGACGAATCCCTGCACCAGGTAAGTATCAAGTGACGCTCTCAGCCAAAAGGCCGTGGATTTACTTGACCTCCCACACGGTCAGGTTGTGACACAAGGTCGGGGTTTAACGTGGGACGGGAGGGGGAGTGGACCCGAGTTTTCACCCGGGCCGCAGTGCTTTAGCTGGTCATAGCTTGTCCAAGCTGGTCATAACTGGTCATGGCTGGTCTTAGCTTGTCCAAGCTGGTCATAGCTAGTCAGACGTAGCCGCGATACTACCAGCGCAGGGACGAATCCCTGCGACCGGCCTGTATCAGTGATCGCTCCCGGCCTAAAGGCGATCATTCAGCGAGTAATCTGCGAACAGATACTACACGGGATTTACTTGACCTCCCACAGGGCCAGGTTGTGACACAAGGTCGGAGTTTAACGTGGGAAGGGAGGGGGAATGGACCTGAGTTTTCACCCGGGTCGCAGTGCTTTGGCTTTAGCTAGTCATAGCTGGTCAGAGCTGGTCATAGCTAGTCAGACGTAGCCACGATACTACCAGCGCAGGGACGAATCCCTGCTGCCGGCCTGTATCGGAGAAGGAATCCCGGCCCCATAGGCGATCATTCAGTGAGTAATCTGCGAACAGATACTACACTTTGATCTTAGCCAAAAGGCCGTGGATTTACTTGACCTCCCACACGGTCAGGTTGTGACACAAGGTCGGGGTTTAACGTGGGACGGGAGGGGGAGTGGACCCGAGCTTTCACCCGGGCCGCAGTGCTTTAGCTGGTCTTAGCTTGTCCAAGCTGGTCAGAGCTGGTCTTAGCTAGTCATAGCTGGTCATGGCTGGTCTTAGCTTGTCATAGCTAGTCAGACGTAGCCCCCGATACCACCAGCGCAGGGACGAATCCCTGCGACCGGCCTGTATCAGTGATCGCTCCCGGCCCAAAGGCGATCATTCAGCGAGTAATCCGCGAACAGATACTACACGGGATTTACTTGACCTCCCACAGGGCCAGGTTGTGACACAAGGTCGGAGTTTAACGTGGGAAGGGAGGGGGAATGGACCCGAGTTTTCACCCGGGTCGCAGTGCTTTGGCTTTAGCTAGTCATAGCTGGTCTTGGCTGGTCTTAGCTGGTCATAGCTTGTCCAAGCTGGTCATAGCTAGTCAGACTTAGCCACGATACTACCAGCGCAGGGACGAATCCCTGCTGCCGGCCTGTATCGGAGAAGGAATCCCGGCCCCATAGGCGATCATTCAGTGAGTAATCTGCGAACAGATACTACACTTTGATCTTAGCCAAAAGGCCGTGGATTTACTTGACCTCCCACACGGTCAGGTTGTGACACAAGGTCGGGGTTTAACGTGGGACGGGAGGGGGAGTGGACCCGAGCTTTCACCCGGGCCGCAGTGCTTTAGCTGGTCTTAGCTTGTCCAAGCTGGTCAGAGCTGGTCTTAGCTAGTCATAGCTGGTCATGGCTGGTCTTAGCTTGTCATAGCTAGTCAGACGTAGCCCCCGATACCACCAGCGCAGGGACGAATCCCTGCGACCGGCCTGTATCAGTGATCGCTCCCGGCCCAAAGGCGATCATTCAGCGAGTAATCCGCGAACAGATACTACACGGGATTTACTTGACCTCCCACAGGGCCAGGTTGTGACACAAGGTCGGAGTTTAACGTGGGAAGGGAGGGGGAATGGACCCGAGTTTTCACCCGGGTCGCAGTGCTTTGGCTTTAGCTAGTCATAGCTGGTCTTGGCTGGTCTTAGCTGGTCATAGCTTGTCCAAGCTGGTCATAGCTAGTCAGACATAGCCACGATACTACCAGCGCAGGGACGAATCCCTGCTGCCGGCCTGTATCGGAGAAGGAATCCCGGCCCCATAGGCGATCATTCAGTGAGTAATCTGCGAACAGATACTACACTTTGATCTTAGCCAAAAGGCCGTGGATTTACTTGACCTCCCACACGGTCAGGTTGTGACACAAGGTCGGGGTTTAACGTGGGACGGGAGGGGGAGTGGACCCGAGCTTTCACCCGGGCCGCAGTGCTTTAGCTGGTCTTAGCTTGTCCAAGCTGGTCAGAGCTGGTCTTAGCTAGTCATAGCTGGTCATGGCTGGTCTTAGCTTGTCATAGCTAGTCAGACGTAGCCCCCGATACCACCAGCGCAGGGACGAATCCCTGCGACCGGCCTGTATCAGTGATCGCTCCCGGCCCAAAGGCGATCATTCAGCGAGTAATCCGCGAACAGATACTACACTTTGATCTTAGCCAAAAGGCCGAGAAGCGTCTCTGTCTGTCTCACTCTCTAGTTCTTCAATAGTTCGTCAGTCTTTTATAGACTGACCAATCAATGTCGGGGTGTGCCAGGTTGTTCCACTATAACACGTTTGAACATATTTATTTATAAACTTTAATTTCGGGTAGGAAGCAAAAAGGAAAAAAAGATGTATTTTCGTTATGTATTCACTATCGATGTGTGTTGTGGTGTAAAGAACATCGTTTCCCGGTAAGCCGAGTTCGAATTTCAGTTTCGTTGTTTACATTCACTTACTGTCATATGCCTTTGGGAAGGGTGTGAATCCATCTCTTCTCCTCCCAGCTATGGCATGAATTGCAGGAGAAACTCGGTCCTATAACCTTGGATGGCAACCAGTCTAACACAGAAAGAAACATCAATCTACTGCTGGTAAATCTCTGCCTAGCAGTCATGAATCGAAATTGCTACACTCAGGTGATGGAACTGTATAATATCCTGACACGGTGGAGGATTTTCCTTTCTTTTCTGAGTGATCTTTCTTAACCAAAATTCTCTCAGATGGTATTCATTCCTACGCTAGGCCTACTGAGGAAGTCGTCAGTGCTTAACATGTGTGCCGACCTTGGTATAACGATAAACTACATCCGCGTCCTGGGTAAGGCGATAAACTACGTCCAACAGCAAGGCCTCTGATCAGGAGGTTTTGAGGAGCGTGGAAGCAACGCTTAATTGCTGGAGTTCCCAGGTCCTCCCTGAACCTGGGTTGTAGCACCTGTTAGGGTCCCAGCTATGGGCAAACACTTGTGTAAAAATAGGTTTTAATACCAGAAATACCTTTTAACAAAAAAAAAAGATTAACCAGAAATAATTTTTTAAGGAAAAATTATCATCAGCATTACTTTTAAAAAAATACCAGCAATAGAAAGAGTTATACATTCTTTGAAAAAATATGACCAGCCAAGGAAAAATATTCCCAAAAATAGATTTTGAAAAAAAAAACATATTACCAGCAATAAAAATGTTGTCTGCATTAATAGAGGATGGGTCTACGGGGTTTGACAACATCATCACGTTTGAAGTACAATATAATATATAATATAGATTTTTAAAAAAAGCATTCAAAAAAAAAAAAAAGAAAAATTATAAGGTAATTTCTTCAGCATTGAGGTTGATATGCCGTAAAACAAACCAAACCAAAACTTAACATGTTTGCTGATTTTTCCAGTTTTCTTCAATACTCTCTTATGTCTATTATCTTGACTTCATTCAACAAGGTTTGATGACCTCCTTTTTCTCACCATATATGATCTGGCATGCTTGATTTCAGTGTCCCTCCCCGGACTACAGCCATTCGATGTTCTTTCAGCTTTACTTTTAGGAGACGGATAATTAATATTTAAAACGTTTAGCTCAACACGGCACAGATATAAGGGTAAACAGCGACAGAAAGTATTTATTAAGCAAATTCCTAAGTTTGTCTGACTTGAAAATCAGCCTCCGAAGTTCTTGCTTTTCCCTAGACTCGATCGTCGGAGTGTGACACCAAAGCAAAATGAACAGCTATTACATTAAAGAGGCAGATATATTTGATACATATAGATCTATGTTAATTGTAGCACAATATTTCACAAAGCCAAATAAAATCAAACAGGGCTTCAGAAGGTTGTCTTAAGCTAGTCTTTCAAGTAGTAGAGATTTTTTTGTTGCTGGGAAAATCCTGAAAGGTAATACAATCGTGTACCATATATTTGGAGGTACGCCCTGCCTCTACCCTGGTCCTGATAGTTGCTATCTCGCTATCCTCTTGGTTTTGCCTAATCATATCTCTCCAGTGGGGGTCGGAAACAATCTCCGTTTCATTCGTTTCCTGATCCTCCCAACCAAGTTTCTCCTTCAACGCCTGTGAATTGATCACATTAATTTTGGAATGCTTTATCATCCACACCCGGCTCCAACCTGACAGATTTGTTCTCTAATTGCCTCGGAATCCTCGATAACAGGTCAGCACAGGTATTATCCTTCCCTTCCAAATATTCTACTCTGCAGTTATACCCACTTAACTTCAATGCCCACTGTTGTATCTTCTTATTCGTCCACTCCGCCTCTAACAACTATTTGAGGGGCTTGTCGTCTGTTTTAATGGTAAATACAGCCCCACTCAAATAATAATCTAATTTCTGCACAGCATACAGAATGGCGAACGCCTCTTTTTCTATTGCCACCTTTGCTGAGTATCGGAGAGCCGATGAGACAGAAAATAGATTGGCATTTCCTCAGGTACACCCGGTACTGGTCCATCTTTATCGGGACATGGTTGTGTAAGAACCTCTCCGATGCACTTATCGCTAGAACGGTGTACAGCACCATGGGCTTACTCAGGTCTAGATAGGCCAACAGGGGTACAGCTGTCAGCTGGTCCTTTAGAACCTCGAATGCACGCTGACAATCCTCGGTCCACTTAAACCTAGCATGCTTCTTAGAGCTATTAGAGGGTCTGATAGCCAACTAAATGCTGGTATGAACCTCCGATAATATCTGATGGATCCAATAAATCCCCTAATCTCTCTTAAGGTCTTCGGTGCGGGCATGGCTCTTATAACCTCTACTTTGTCTAAATCCGTTTTTATTCCTTCTTTGTTTATGATAAACCCTAAGTACTTTATCTCTTCTTTCATAAACTGACACTTTGATAATTCTAACTTCAATCCATGTTCTCTTAATCTATCGAACACCTTCAGCAGATGTTTAAAATGCTCCTCCGGTGATTTTGAAAACCTCATGATGTCATCTACATACGCCATGGCAAATGTCTCAGTGCCATTCAATACGATGGACATTAACTGACTAAATACACCCGGCGCGTTTGCCAACCCAAACGGCATAACTCTAAAATTGAAGGGACCCATGTCGCAGGTAAAAGCGGTCTTTTCCTGACCCTTTTTACTAAGTGCTACCTGCCAATATCCCGGCCTCAAGTCCAAGGTGTAAAAACATTTAGACTTTCCTAAAAGAGCTAGAATATCATCATTCAAGGGGAGGGGCACTGCCAACAGTTTTGTAATGGCATTTAATTGACGAAAATCCACACAAAACTTATGCCGTCCATCCTTCTTTTCAACAACCACTATTAGAAGACTCCAGGGCGATTTGGATCTTTCGATTATCCCTGATTAAATCATTTCACTCATTGCGTCCTCTACTATTTTTCTTTTGTGGATTGGGGTCCTATACGGTCTTAACTTAATAGGTGGGTGATTACCCGTGTCTATCTTAATTTCAACTGTCTCCGTCTGTCCCAGTTCCTTAACAGTAATGGCTATTACCTCCGGATTACCGTTCAGCAACCCCCTCAATTTCCTCTTATAACGCTCAGGATCTGTTATATCTTCATCCATTATTTCATCGCTACCTGTCTTATTCCCAGGCCTATTCTCATTCCATACTCTCACCTGTTCGACTTCTCTCACTGGGCACGACTGTGATAGCTCCTCTCCCTGCTTTATTTTAATAGTTTTATTGGAAGTATTGGTTAACAGTAAGGGAACGGTCCCCGACATCTTCATCAACGAATCACACATGGTTACTTCCCCTTCACTATTACCATATCTATCAGTAGGGACCACTTGGTACAGGTCACTGTTCAGCACTCCTTCTGTTATAATCTTGCCATTCCCAGATACAGTAGTCCTAGGGGGAAGCTTGTTATCTGTCTGGGTCACCACTGGCAATTGTTCATAATTATCCTCTACCAACAGTATCCCTACCCCGTCCAATTTTAGGGTGGCGGGGACGAAACGGATCTGTGCCTTATTCTGTCTAAGCCAGTCATTCCCCAAAATTAGCTCACCACACAAGTGAGGTGCCACATAAACCTTAAGTTTACCTCTGGTTCTTGCCAACTGGAAAGGTAGCCACGTCATACCCTCTATCCTCATCCTGCTACTATCAGCCTGACTTATTAGTAGATCGACGAGACTAAACTTCGTTTTAATTCCCAACTGTCTAAAAACCTTGGAGCTAACCAGTTAAACTGAAGCTCCAGCATCGACAAGGGCCTTCACCTTCTTGTCTCCCAGCAACACATTACAGGTGAAGTCTGGCCCTTAATTCAGCAAACGGTATACCTGTGCCTTTCTCCTTTCCGTATGTTCACTCCCTTCCTGCCGCTTTCTCAACAACTGAGACGTGGGAGTCGGTGACAGGACTTCACCTATTTGTAGGGGCTCCAATTTCTGTCTAGGGGCCCTCCTCGATGGTGTAGAGCTCGGATGACTCTCTTTTCTCGGGGTGGCAACCCATTTCTACCCTACATTCGAGTTAGGGTTGTTCCGTTCGGTGTGGTCCATCTTTCTCCTGCGAGGATAGGTTCCTCTTAGGTGACCCTCTCCTCCACAGCGCCAACACCTTCGCTCATTACAACTAGCCGAAATGTGCCTGACCACACCACATGTCCAGCATCTCAGAGTTCTTACTTGCACTGGGGCCACCCTGCCTCTTACTTTTTCACGGGTGACCTATCGGTGTTTCCCGGACCCTTTTCCTTCTCGGTAGGGGCACCAGCGTATTAACTTGCTTCATCACCAGTTTACGGTCTCCCTCTGCCATACACCACCGAGCCTTGTGCCCGAACTCGCCACAAGTCGTGCAGTCCGTCCCCAAAGACATTGGGTCGCCTCCATAGTTTGTCGGACAGTCGCGGACCCGATGCCCACCATACTTGCATGTCCAGCACACCAGCCCATATCGGCCCGATGTGGGCTTGTGAAACCCATAACGCAGATCTCAGGTTCTCCTATTGCGAACTGTCTCAGCCTTCCAGTCCTCTTCCACCTCTTCTTTCGGGTCCCTTATCTGGATCCTTTACCGGTCCTTCTTTTTCATAACTACTTTGGCTCTCTGGGGGTTCCTACCTACACCACCTCTTATTCTATCCCAGAGACGTTGGCTGGTTCGAGCCGCCTCTATAGCTGTGGCCAGGCTGACTGGTCCCCACTTCAGAACATCGCCCCTCAGGTCTATGTTACTGAGCACGTCCACATACATATCGGCCAACAAGGCCTGAATAGGACCACTGTCCCGAGTCGCCAACTCCGGAAAAGCTAACGTCGCTAGCCCCGCGATTCTTTCCTCCAATTCCTCATTAGTCTCTCCTTCTTGTTGCTGGCTGCCTCAATGGCCGTACGCTCACTTGTGTATTGCCGCACCAGAGTGGTTTTAAGCACGATCCACGTCAGAGCCGAGTTTTCTTTGTACCCCCCTATGAACTTGGACACCTACCCCGCTGCGGCGTCCTAAGCTAAGAGAACCATTTCTTGGTCCGAGAGGCCATGGATGACCTGCTTCTTCTGAATGGACAGAATCCATTCGTGCAGGTCCGC
>OZ038500.1:77000677-77005677 GCA_964036315.1 Acanthosepion esculentum
TAACCTTCAGATATCTCTTCACATCTTCACCCCCACGGTCCGCTACAGATTCTTCTTGGGATGCTCCTCAGCCCTGACGTTATGGCCTCCGCATTTTCAAACAGGTCTCCTTTATTATCCCTTGGGGGGAAAGAAAAAAGTCACATGGAGCAAGATCAGGTGAATAGGGAAGTTGTTCCTGTATGGACCTGCTCGGCCAAGAACTGATGATCGAGCCAAATCGTTGTCATGAAAAGTAACAAGAAAATAATTAAAAATATATGTAAAAAACGAATAAAGATACTAATATTTTGAATTAAGATAATTGTCATTTTAAATAGAATCTGTAAAACCGATATTATCGGCTTGAGGATTCAACCATACGTCCACAATGTATCCAACAGTTACTTACCATTTTTTTAAAACCAGGGGTATAAACTCCTTTGAAAAAGAGAAAGAAAACAAGGAAAATGGTGATTGTCATAAAAAAAGAATGAACAAACACGATGGCAGGTACGTTTCATTCTATAATTTCTTAAAAGAAACAACTAGAAAGAACTGATAAAAAAAAAAACACAAAGAAAAATAAATAAATAAACATTTTTTTTTGAGTCTTGTAAATAAATTAAAAAAGGTTGTCCAAGATTTTAAAAAAGATGATTGGGTGTTGTATCATTAAATTGAGGCAGTATTCATTCTCATTATTTACTTCATTCGGACTATTATCCACATCTTTGTCGCCATATTTACTACAACGTTTCGGCCGTTGTACGCTCCGGCCTTCTTCAGGTGGTTACAATTCGAACTGAACCCTTTATTTCGACATCCCAACCACCTGAAGAAGGCCGGAACGTACAACGGCCGAAACGTTGTAATAATAAATATGGCGACAAGTATGAGGACAATAGTCCGAATAATGTAAATAAAATACATAATACCTCATCTCAGAAATATAGGCAGTATTCTTTTCTTTTTTTCTTTTTTTTTCGTTTTGGTTGTCTCATTTATTTGACTTTAAGGTTGTTTTTTTTTTTCTGCTGGTAAATACAATTTGTTTGGCATGTATATATTTCTCTTTGTTATTTTATTTTATTTTTTATTTCATTTTTTTGTATTTTTCAAATTTCGTTCATTCAGTCGCTGGGGATGATTTCATTAATATTTTTATTTTATTTTCAAAGTTCTCACCATCTGCCTTGAATTTCAAGTGTCCATTCAAAAATTTTTGGAGATTTTAATAATGTTTTGCAAAAGTGAACGATAAAAAACGATGTAAAAAAAAAAATGAAAAAAGTAAATGAGAAAAATTGAAACATCTTAAGTTAGTTTGAAAATTATGGAAAAAAATGTCTGTCTAATGAACGCTAAATTGTACTCGATAGTCATTGACTTTTTTCCGGCATAGAAGACGCATATTTCACAAAGGTATTTCTTGACAATTGATCGGCAAAGTTCCATACGCTATTTCTACAAATCGAAACATTGGTGCACTATCTCTCATTCAAAATACCAGCACATTCACATTCATTGCAATCTAATATGGAAATAGATTTATTTAATAGTAAAAACAAAAAGTGCATTTTTCCGCGGCTATCAGAAAATTTGTTTTATAACATGAGCTATAATGTTCTTAGTTTGTATATTTGTTAATAAAATTATAAATGTTAGCAGATAATTTGGTGTACAGAATTAATTTCATCTCGGAACTAATTTCAATTAATGAAAGTTGCAGAAAAGATGAATTTTGAATTATTTTATCTACTAAGGATTTTTAATACTTAATTAAAATATTAACACCAGCTCATTGCATTTTGTTTCGGAATTCAAGGAAATTCATAACTTTGATTTTAAATCGAGTTGAAATTAGTTCCGAGTTGAAATTAGTTCCGAGTTGAAATTAGTTCCGAGTTGAAATTAGTTCTGTGACTCGATAATTTGTCTATTTTTGTCACCAGATATTTGTCTCGTGATTTATTTCAATGGCTTTTTGGAAAAAAATTGTTTCGGGTTTTAGAAATGAAAGAAAGCCAAAACTGGGTTGCATTTCTTCTGTAGCCTTAGTAAGAAAAAACCGTTGTTTTTTTTTTGTTTGTTTTTTTAGACCTGGCGAATTTGGAATCATTCGATTTTATTTTTATTTAATTTTCATGTTTATGGGTAAATTCTGTAGAAGCACAGCATTTTTTCATCTTACCGGATAATTTTTTTTCCATTCATTTTTTTGGGGGGTAAGGGGAATGCTGGCTGGGGATTCTTTTTGGAATGTTTATGTTAAATTTTCCATTCTGAAATCACATTAACAGAATTACAGAACCAAGACTAAAATTGTCGTAAATTCTGTTACTGATTTTAAAACGTTTGTCAAAAAATGCCAGGATGAAATTTAACCAGAATGGTTTTGTAGATTCACCCCATCTCCAGTTCACATATCCCTCCCACCAGCGCTTTTGAACGGGAGTAGAGGTTTATCCCTTTCTATATATTTAGGATTAGATTTCCGATTTCGTCTAAAGTCCTTTCATTCTCATTCACTTTCAGTAGGCACCTTGCTTTGAGAGAATTGACTAATATATATATATATATATATATATATATATATTAGTCAATTCAATATATATATATATGTATATATATATATGTATATATATATGTATATATATATATGAATATGTATATATATATGTATGTATATATATACATATATATATATAATTATATATATATGTATATATATATGTATGTATATATATATATACATATATATATGTATATATATATGTGTGTGTGTATATATATATATAAGTTTGTATATATATAAATATATATATGTATATATATATATAAATATATATATATATATATAATGAAACCTTCTTTGAAATTACAAGTTATCATCGATTCCACTTGATCCCCACCCCACCACCAAAAACAAGAAAGAAATTGAAATCTAAGCTTTCTTCATCAATTTGATTCTGTTATACTGCAACAGCGTCTAGTAAAAAATCACCCCAAAATTAAACCAATAAATGAAACAGGTCTGCAATAATTAGTTGCACAAACTATAATTAAAAACAAAATTGTGCTAGTCAGCCAACACTCTCCGTTTGTCACGTTTTATCAATATCTCTGTCTTTTGTTGTCGTCTGTTTCCGTTAACGAATGGGATTTTAAGAATGTGAACAAAACGGTATTTTTACTTGACGCGCTAATAACAATTTGGGCAATATTTTTAGGATTTTCTGATACAAAATTTTATATTATAATTGTTCTTTGTGCTTGGTTATCACGTACGTTATGTCTTGCCAATACTTAATAAATAATGGATAAAATTTGATCACGAGAAAATGCGAAAACATATCATAAAGACAAAAACGAAAGGGAATGTGGAGGAGATAACGCTTTCATGTGTTTAATATCTGCTTCAGTGAAAGAGAAAACTTTTCCAATTTCAAATATTTCATTTGTACCCTCTTACTTCTTTAGATAATGACCTGCATTCATAGTTATGATTTTTATTAGTTAATTTTTTACGGCTTATCACCTCTTTGCAGGTTATTTAAAGCTAGACAATATATTTAGATTCTAAAAAAATTGGTGGAGGTGGGGTGAAGAGATAATAATGATTTAGTAGTACAAGCCTTACTAATTAACCCGTAGGTGTGGGGAGAAAAGATATATTCATACGTGAATACAGTAAACCCAACGGGAATTGGAACTCTGCTCTCTGATTAACGATGTTTTCATGGCAACTGCTCTGAAGAACTTTTTTTCACTGGGGCCCCAATTAAATGAATTTAAATGTGCTACTAGATTGGCAAATAGGTCCCACCGTATTACTGTTAAAATAGCTAAATGCAGCCAGCACTTCCACTCCAACAGTTTCTTTTTTTTTCGCAGTTCCCACCTCGGGAACCATCTTGTGTTTCCCTGCTTCCTTGATAACTGCAATATTCAAAATTTTAAATCCAACGTCAATCGCCATATTTTGTCCTCTTGGGCCTTGTGCATTTTTTGTAATGCCCTCGGTTCACTCTATTATATTCTCCTTCGCTTTCACTCCCTGTAGTGCCCTGCATACTAGTGGCATTACCGATTTGTTTGGGGTGAAATGATAAAAAAGGCTCGTCGCAATATTTGTATTTCATCAACTCTTCCACCCCTCGTACTTCCATCCATTCAGATAAGCTCATCAGGTAGATTACCCGCTGCTTTTCCCCTGTCCATTTTGCCTTCGATATGCCTAATGTGTGTCATATTCTCCAAGCATTCTTTCCTCAGTATGTTCAAGGCCGTTTAGCTGTCTCTTTCTTTGTCCATATCTAACTGTTGTGGTAGGAACCACCTAATTTGCATAGTGGAGTACCGACCATATAAATATGGTTGGTACCGGGAAGAGAGGGGAACGAATCAAGAGATTCAACCAGAGACTCTGCCCGACTGCGACTCAGTCAACACATTCTCCAGGAACGGTCTTCCCAGGAATATACAAAAGACTATATGTAAATATTGTGTACACTTTCTTGTTTCAATACATTTTGTTCTAAGTACATTTTGTGTTTGCATTATTATTCCATGCATTAGTCAAGTTTCAACACTATCTATATCAGCATGTTCATATTTCACTCTATCTCTCTTCATATCTTTCATGTCGAATAAGCGTCCTCTTTGTTCCCATTGCCCTTAAACCCGACTCGCTGCTTACACCACGATTTTTCCCAGCATTCTTCTGTCGAACCGCACTTCCGTTATCTGAAGTCTTCTCTTCATCTGCGTGGATATTGTCTAACATTTATTGTCAAATATGAGGATTGATATTAAACCACACCTGAGCACCACCACGTGATATTATTGGGTTTCCAGTTGACAGAAGAAAAACAAAACAATACAAGCGATTGTGCGTAGTAGGATTAGAATAATCATTGCGGGCGAAATGTTGTTTAAATCAACAATAAGATGAAGATAAAAGCCCGAATATTTCTATAGTGCGTGGAAAACAATTGATATCAGATGATAAAATATAG
>OZ038500.1:77008177-77030677 GCA_964036315.1 Acanthosepion esculentum
ATACATTTCATTTTTGTCTGGAGCTATCAACATCCTTTTTAACATAATTTCAATGAAAAAATAAATTAAATAACATGTATTTTTTATTTTCTCCTCAGTAATTCTACAATTTTAAACTTAATAGAGATTAGATTTAGATTTCTAAATAGGTAATTTTTTACTTTTAATTTTAATTTCAAATTTTATAAATCTTTTAATATCTATGATAACTTTGCTTCGTTGTCAAATTTTTTGAATTACCATATACTTGTATTTTGACTGGTCATTCTAGCTTATGTAACAGCGTTTACCCCTACCGAAGGATCGTTAATAAATTTGAAACTTTTAAAACCATTTATTCTACATTCAACGTCATCACTTGATAAGACACCAGAAGTGTTGAAACAAAATGGCTATTTTTGTAGTGATTTTATAACATATTTATGTTATAATATTTAAATAAATGATTATATATATATATATACATATATATATATATATATATGAAATATATATATATATACATATATACATATATATATATAGATAGATATCTATATATATGATAAATATATCGTCCATCTACATATATTAGACTCATGTGATGATGTAAAATAGCCTAACACAAATACACACACACACACACACACGTGTTGGAAAGGAGAATCGTTCATTCCGATCTGTGAAGTTCTTCAAAGTCTGTCTGGAACGTACCGAGACATTTTGAGTATCTCGAGAATCTCTTACGTCACATTGATGTCAATTCGCGCCTTACTTCGTATCTATGAACAGAAAATCTCCTGTGAGGCTTCATCTGTAGGCAGGAAGACACTGTTGAGCGCAATTCTGTATTGTCTTACTGTCGTCTAATCTTCATGCATTGTGAAGGAATTGTTTTGAAAATAAATCATTGCATCAACCATATCTGAAAATCCTACGTCCATATAGGTTGTGCTTGTCTCCTTGTCCCTTCTCTTTGTGTTGTAATGGAGTGTCCCACACTCCCTATCGCCCATGTGGACTGACTATATCAGTAGCTATATATAGTGCGCACAGAGTATACCTGGGGCTTGCTTCAGGAATAAGTTGGAGATTCCTCTCCAGCTTTGTTGGTCGAACTCTCTGCCTTTGGTCAGAGAGGAACCCAGACAAGGTTATGGCAAAGGGCAGAGTCTCGTCTGGGGTGGTAGACAGCTAACCGATACCGTTTTTTATGGAGTCTACGGGGAATTTTTGCCCGAGCCTACGGAAACCCCACATTCAATTCGGCCTTGTGCCACATCTGACCGTGTGGGGCGGTTGGCAAATATCCTTACTTCAGAAATAAGTTGGAGTTTCGTCTCCAGCTTTGCTGTTCGAACTTTCTCCCTTCGGGCAAAGAGGAACCCATACCAGGCTATGCCGAAGGGCAGAGCCTCGTCTGGGGTGGTAAACAGCTAACCGACCCCGTTTTTTACTGGGTCTACGGGGAATTTTTGCCTGAGTTTACGGGCTCCCTTTTGCCTCGCATTAAAAACGGCCTTGTGCTACATCCTACCTCGCGGGGAGGTAAGGTAAATAACCTTGCTTCAGGAAATACTAGCCTGCCACCCGATTTCCTGTCTTTCAGTAGTGTATTCTTTTTTATAATAAACCTATCTTCTTTCATCTACGTGTGTGTTGCTGTTCCTTCACTCGAGTACCACCTTTGTCTGTTTGTAACCCTTTTAAGGATACAACACTTTTTTTTCTGCAAAGCAATCATTGCCATAGCAACGGTATGGACAAGATTAAAGAGGACGTGTGGAAGCAGCTGAATTGTCATCATCCTTTGGTAGGTTTATTTAAGCTCTCCTGCTATTTTCTTTCATTCCTCCAGTTAGACCACTTCCTAAAGACTTCTTCAGACAAGGTAAATTCTTCTGCATGCTCCCGATCTGCCTGGCCGGTGTCTGACTCTTGCAGTTTCTAACCCAAAGACTGAAGTCAGAAGTTATAGATTTTTTAACAGCACAAAAAAAAACTCCCAAAGAGTTTCACCGAAAAGATGGTTGAATGCGCATTCAACCATCTTTTCAGTAAAACTCTTTTTGGGAGTTTTTAATTAAACACTCATTTATTTTTTAAATAGTTGCTTTAGTATCGTACTGATACCCACGGTTGGATTACTGATTAGATGATTTACATCGATAATGTGCCCTGTTTCTTTCAAATGTCATTTTTTTGCAGAATTAATTCTATGTCTGTTACTTATAAAAAAGAAATTGTTCGTCATGCAATTATCAAATGGTTGATCAGTTCCTTTATTCAAATAACACTAGTTAAATAGTACAGATTTTAATAAATGAATATGAAACAGATTTAACCTTCGCTAAGACAAACGTTCTTTTGGAACAGCCCATTCTACGACTTCTACTGATACCGTGCGCTACCCACCGCATGGTCGGGTCATATACGACTAAACCGGTGCACCCACGAAACTTTTTTGATGAGGAGGGCTAGTTAGTTAAAAACTTGTTAAAGAGTGAATGAAACTTCTTGCAGTGGGTGGGTCAACGGGTATCCAGCACAAGGGGGATAAACAGGACTCCATAGCTGTCTAGAGAGTCGATTTGGTGATGATACGGTGGAGGGCTCTCTAGTGTGGTGATGATATGAGTGGAGGGCTTTCTATACTGAAATCAATGCACAAAGGAGGGGGTTACTCCGTGGAAATCAAAGGCCACGTGTCCGTCAGCCAGTTGGAGGAAATCAGCTGCGGGTTTGACCCGGGGAGGGATGAGTGCCGCCAGGTTCACTTGGCCAAGACACGCTACGCATTAATGAATACCTTTCCGGCTTTAAACAACGATGCACGTAGGGAGCTGGTCAGCGACCCTACGACCGCACCCAATCCCGCTGATGATGGTAATGATGATAATTATTCCAGCCTTCTGTGGTAATGAAATTCCCATAGCGAAGCATGCTTGTAATATTCGGCTATTAGTTTGCAAATCTGCTATTAGCAAACCAGTGAATAAACTATATTTAATTATTCTTAAGAAAAACCAGTTAAAAGTCATGAGAAAAAACAACATTCAATCAGGAGAACAATGGTCAGTTAGTTAAATAGATAGTGGCTCGGAAAGAGAAATCGAAGTGCCGAGTTCAATACATTCGCGTTCTCGAAAGTTTTGATTCTCTTTCTTTTCCCGGCGACTATAGGTTATTTAACCTATAGTCGCCGGGAAAAGTAAATTTGCCCCTCTAAACTTGATTAGTCACTAATCTAGGACAACTCTGAATTCAAAACTGTAAGTGACAGGCTCATGGACAAGATTATGGAGTTCACAATGACTCTGTACCTTCAACTGCAATCGACCTATGAATGTGTTGATGTATCAGGATATTATAATGGCCATATCCTCAAAAAATGACAGAAAAAGTTAAGTAATTTTTGCTTTGGTTATGTTTTCTGTATTCGATTTTAATATTCTACGAGTTTTACTATGTGTCGTGTCAGACAATTTTACTTTCCAGAATCCATCTTCCGCATTTATAATTCTTTCTTCCATGAATTGGATATTGCTGCCATATCTGGTCTGGTGCTCCTTGAGATTCGCGAGAAAATCCAGAGGAAGGTCTGTAAGGTTATTGGTCCTAACCTGGCATCTCGACTCCAGTCACTTTCCCTCTGCCTTGAAGTCTATTCTATAAATATTTTTATAGCAATTGCTCTGATGAACTTTCCCCCTTGGAGAATCGACTGCGTAGTACAAGACTAGTAACTAGTTTTCATCGTTTTACTCCTGAACTAGCTAGATGCAACTGTAAATTCTGTTCTAATAATGTCTTTTCTCGACTGTGGAACTGTTGTAACCTAGAAACGGTTACTGAATAAGGAATAACCGAAACGGATATTGGAAATAAAATGGTAATATTTATAACATCAACAAAATACAATACTCGCCAGCGGCGTGAAGTAGGTAAACCACTGCTAGTGGTGGACTACATAGCATATTACCCACCCACTTACAATAGTGTGCAACGTATTTATGAGGACTGGGGCATACCCATTAGTGTTTATATGTACGATAGAAGTAAAAGTAAACACTATTTATATATCTATCTCAACCTGTTCAGTATCTATCTATCTATCTATTGTAACCTAGGAAGTGTTACTGAAGGAGGAATAACCAAAACGGGGGTTGGAAATGAAATGGTAATCTTTATAACAAAATAAAATACTCGCCAGCGCCCTGAAGTAGGTAAACCACTGCTAGTGGTGGAATACTTAGCATATTACCCTCAGTTACAATAGTGCCCAACGTATTTATGAGGATTGGGATACACCCATTAGTGTTCATTGGTACGGTAGATAACAAGAACTCTCTTGCGGTTCTTGATTACCTGCCACCTACGTTCTTCAAAAATTTAAATGTAACACCAATCGTAATCGTCTGTCTTCCTTGTACCTGTGCTTTTATTGTCCTTTCTCTTCACTAAATTATTATTCTCTTTCAATCCCAATAAATTCTTGCAGCTTAGTGGCATTATCACCTTGCTTGGGGTGAAAAGATTAAAGAAAACTATTATGACGTGTAAAAATGGTTCTTATAGGTCATAATATGCAATGAAAACTTATAAAAAAACAATAAATAGAAAAGAATGTATTATCAGCCTGATTCTCACTACTTGCTAAAATATATTTGTATCGTAGATTGATCTCTAGTAGTATTTACCCCGCCTCCTCATTGTGACTCAAGGTCGGGTTTAATATGTTGAAACTGAGTGCGTACATTCGTGCCACAGCCCAAAATTGCCCAGGCTCCGCAACCATCGGTTGCTCTGGCATCGGTATGACTACAGACCCTCACTATCTAGTCACTATCTAGTAACCGCAGCTGTACCCACCTTATTGCACGTATCTAGTGCAATGAGGTGGGTACAGCTGCGGAGAGAGACACAACTGGGTCGCACTCTACTCGAAGACAGAGACGCAATTCAGAGATGGTGACACTACCCGGCATGTGTCATTTAAGTATTGACCTCTAGCAATACATCCGATTACGATAACATCAGAATATTGCATTAGTAAGTAAAGCTGATTGCAAGACTAATAAATAGCTTTTTCATATTTTGTCTTCCATTCGTATTTATATTACTTTTATACTGGATAAATTATGTTACAAACATTGTCTTTTGTTTTGCACACTATTACAATAATCGTCAAATATAAACTGGCAAAATATATTACGTTACATTAGAGCAAAAACTAATTATATTGATAGTAATCTTTCAGTAGTGAAAAATTAATATCTCTCTCTCTCTCTCTCTCTCTCTCTCTCTCTCTCGCTATGCAACTGACTGGCTAGACTTGTATTCCGGCATATGTTCCACGTACTTGTAATGGGCAAGTCGCGTGTTTGACGGCTTAAACAAGTAAAGCACTATTAATCATAATAATTTATGCATGCTAGTCTTTCGTAGAAAAATTAAAATGACCATCAATTGGCTTTAACAACTAAAACGACCATAGGATAAGACTTATTTATGTACCGAGAGAAATCGCACACAAGTATTTTGAAAAAAAAAAGCCAGTAGCGATTACGAAAGGTCTTATAATCACTTGGCTTAGCGTTGATATGAGAAACGTCCGGAATTCAATACTTAGGACGTAGCTGTTTTAAGGATACCAATACCCACAACACCAGTGTTCTATCAAATAGGCTTTCGTCTTAAATACTATATGGTTCCGGGGAAGACGTGAGTTCAATCCCGTGCTTATTGAGTATAGAAATATACAGGGTGGTTCGAAAGCGTTGTTCCCCCTACTTAATATAATTTTCTATTTCAGATGGCTGACACGAGCTCCTACAGATTGGAAGAGTGACTGCTTGCAAGTGTATGGACACATTATGGTGTGCATTCTGGCAAGAGCATGGGCGATATGCGATATGACTTCATTGCAAGATTCGGCACCCCCCCCCCCCCCGAAGAGGACGATACTGCTATGGGAACATAAACTGTTTCTCACAGGATCAATTAAGGACAAACCGAGGACAGGGCGACCCTCAACGTGAAGGGACACATGCGCAGAGGCGTAGGCATCAGTGCTACGACCACACAACAAGCAGGGGGGGGAGGACCTTCGGACCGCCTTGAAGTTCAATCGCGTGCTTATTTAGTATAGAAAATAATAAACAATGTGGCCGAAAGTCTTGTTACCCCCACATAATTTCAGATAGTTGACACTAGCTCCTCGATCTTGTGTATTCTGGCAAGAGCATGGAGGATGTGCGACATGACTTCACGGCACAGATTCACCGCACACATCCGGCAAACCAACTCCCCCCGAAGAGGACGATACTGCTATGGGAACATAAACTGTTTCTCACAGGATCAGTTAAGGAAAAAACGAGGACAGGACGACCCTCAACGTGAAAGAACACATGCATAGAGACGGAGCTATCTGTGTTACGATCAGACAACAAGTGAAGGGTACAAGACTTTCGGACCGCCTTGTAATTCAATCGCGTGCTTATTTAATATATAAAAAAACAAACAAACAATGTAGTCCGAAAGTCTTGTTACCCCTACATAATATAATTCTATATTTCAGATAGTTGACACAAGCTCCTACAGTTTGGAAGAGAAGTTTTTTGATCGTGTGAATTCTGGAAAGAGCATGGAGAAGGTGCGACATGACTTCACTGCAAGATTCGAGGACAGAATGGCCCAAAAAGACACTACAAAAACAGTCTTCCGAGCTAGCAATTTCCAAAACGACAATGTTAACACTCTTGACAAAGAATCTTGATTTCGTCAATGAAAGTGAATAAACTGAATCTCGTACATGTGTTTTGTATTACTGTATTATTTGTTCTTCTATTGTTCGTATTGCTTTTTGTTTAAGAAGGTGACAAGACGTTCGGGCCACCATATACATTGATTCACGTGTAAGAAATATTGGGATTAAAAAAAAAATCACCGTTGTTTTTTTTTTATCCCGTGACCCGTAAGGGCATCATGTGTACTGCAGCTACAGTAGAAGCGGCGTTTCTTGGGCAAGATAGCCTGACGGAGCGCTGTTTTGAATTCAGAGATTTTTTTTCCTTCTCGTAGAACGGTTGCCACCAAAGGTTAAATAACCTAGCTATCCACCCATAGCTGAGGGAGAAGAGGATTCACACCTGAGCCCGTAAGTGAATGTAATGGATCCGAGTGGAATTGGAACTCGGTTCTCCGATTTCTCAATCCGACCCGCTAGCCTCCTAATTCACCGTTAAAAGTTCTTAAGTTAACAAGGAAGGACATCACACGTGTAAGATAAAGAAATGAGAACGTGATTCAAATAACGGCTTTGGTTTGAGAATAACCGAACTTTACGAGGCGCAACTGGCACCAGCGGAAGGCCGGAAAGTAGAGCGACTTAAACGTTTCGATAAATGCAATGTAACTAATCTGAAATAACCAATGTATAATAGTATCCTTTTTTTTAATTAAACTAGTTTTTATTCACCATGAGTTACCGTTACGAGTATCCTTATATTTTCTGCTTTTACCTTTTGTTTACTGCGTTTAGTTCGGCCTTTCTAAGGCGTATGGTGTCGTAAGATATTCGTTGCAAAGGAATAAAACTTGACTGCAAGGGTTTTTGTATTTTAAATTTCAAATTGAAGATATAATTAAAACAAAAAACATTGGACGAAAAATAAGGATTGCTGGATAGAATATAGAAGGCTGAAGAATACATGAGCCGAAATGTCGTAAAAACAACAATGAAGATACTCGTTTGAATAATTTGTTGAATGATGAGAGTATTTAATTTGACAAGTCTTGCAAATTAAAATTGTATATATGATTATTAGGCTTTTGCTACAAGGATTGGACTGTGTTATCTGTTCTCTCGCTCCTTTGCACTGATTTTGCGTAAGTCGGGTGTTAGTTTTGATGGCACTTTTTGTATCGTTCTTTGATCAGATTTGCTGTCCCCTGCCAGCAGAGTAGCTCTCTGTACAACCAGCGTCTAGAAATGCGACGCTGCTCGATGCAGATGACGTGGCCAGTCCATCAGACTTGAGGCTTGATGAGCATTGATTTGATGCTGGGCGTGCGCACACGGTGAAAAATTCCGGGTATTAATACAACTGAGACGACACAAGATTTCTTGTCCCCACTTCCAACACGTTGATAACTTAACATCTCTCTTTCCCCCGCCCTCTCCATATGAAATCACGATTCTTAATTTTTAAACCTAGAGTGGATTTTTCCATTTAAATTTGGTTTACAGGTCTGTAGATTTGAAGCTATTTTTTTATCGACTTCAGTGAAATAAAATATCACCGTTGGTTTTTTACGTGTTCGTAATTATATAATAATTTTTGCTCTGTCTTTTGATATAGAGCTCTAAACAGATCTATATCCATTTAGAAATTCTATATGAATTACCAATAATTTTATTCATATATATATATATATATATATATATATATATATATATCGAAAAACGAGAAAAATATCTACTGACGAGTGGACGTAGTAATTTCTAGAAGATCCAACTACGAAACTCTGGAGTGGAGATGCGGAAAGTAAAATCAATCAACTAAGCGACAAATTTTATATTTGTTTTAATCATTTGTTTGTTTTTGATTTTGTCGACAGCACAGTATAGTAGGGTCAGTTGGGCACCGTCTGCGAGAAAAAAAAAAGCACCATGACGCAATTCACTCCGCCAGGTATTTGGAAACGGCATGCTGTACTGTTTGGTATTCGTGTTTGCTTGTCAACCTGAGGACAGTGCAGAGGATTCGGAAAGAGTTGGATGAGTCTAATGGTGATTAAGAAGATACAGCAGCTTGGAAAATTCACTCTGATCATTCTGATAAGAACAGAACCCTCAAATATATTGGTGTGAGGCCCAGACTAAACACGGAGATCTACATCAAGTGCCTTAACGAGATAGTTCTGTCTGGGGTAAAGAGGGTGGCTGGTGGAAGAACCTGTGTCTGGCAATAGCACACCTGCAGGAGAACCCAATCATGGTTGCCAGATAATTTCTGGGACCACATCACCCCTTACATCTGTCCACCTAACTCCCCAGATTTTAACCCCCTTGATTATTATGTGTTTGGTGCAGTTAAGCGAGAGATCAACAAAGAAAACTCCTTGCAACACAAAAGATGAACTGAAGGCAAGGATTATGGCAGCATTCACCAATTTAAATAAGGAGACCGCCAAGAAGAGTTGCAGGAGATTCCGAAGTCGTTCGGAGGCCGTAGTCAAAGCCGATAGCGATTTCATTGAATAAATTTACTCTTTAGTATTTCAAGATATTTTTATGTAATTTTGGTAAATATATCTGTTAAAATGAGATGTCAGTGTTATTTCCAATTTTGTGCAATTTAGACGACAATTTATCCATCGTACCCAATATATGTACATACACACACACACGCACACCTATATATATATATATATATATATATATATATATATATATATATATATATTCGTACCTACTATATGTTTATATATAGATATATGCATATATACATACAGATAATGTGGACACAGGAATCAACACTTCATGGTAACTGTGATTTCCACACTTTAAGGAAATCTTCAAAGTGCCACAGTTCATGAGGCGTTGATTCATATGTGTACACTGTCGATATCTATAAACGGTCTATATGCAGTTCTGGACGCTTTCTACCTATGAACCTACCAAAAGTTGAAATATATATATATATATATATATATATATATATATATATATATATATATATATATATATCTTTCATTGAAAACGGCCAACAAGGAAGATTTAATCGTTTATTGAGATTTTCCAGCAATCTAACATTTTTCCGTTTTTCAGGGGTTAAATAATATAGGACTTGTCTATAGTTCTAATGGTTCCGAGCGCTTTCGGCTAATTCTCTAGCCATTATCAAGGATGTGTTTTGTGGTTGCTACATAGTAATTTTACAGTGTGGAGTTCGAACGGTTTGTGTGCTTCTTGATGGTTACGTGCTATGCGCGGCCAGTTGACCGTTGCAAGACTTCTATTTTTAGAAGACTTTTATCACGCCGTGCTCTCTGCCAAATAGTGTGAGATTGATAGTGGGAGAATAATTTTTTTAATATTCTTTCGTAACATTAAATGCAATCATGTTTCGATGCGTGTTAACACATCTCATCAGGCGTTAGTAAAAACGATTTTACTAACGCCTGAAGAGATGTGTTAATACATATCGAAACATGATTGCATGTGTGTAGTGTTATTCACATGTTTTTGATGTAATATTCTAAAATAATAAAAAAGTATATATATATATATATATATATTGATGTGTATTTCGGCAGTAACCTTTTTTATATGTTTTTTTTTAATGAAAATGAAAGAAAGCTTTAATTAATCCTTTATTGAGTTATTCCAGCACTCTAACATTTTTTCCGTTTTTCAGGGGTTAAATGATATGGGAATTGTCCATAGTTATAATTGTCCCGAACCCTTTCGGCTACTCCTCTAGCCATTATCAAGGATATGTTTTGTGGGTGGTGAAATTCTGTGTGTGGCAGCCACTTAGTAATTTTACAGTGTGGCGTTCGAACGTCGTTGTCTTGACGCTCACGTGGTATGCACGCCCAGTTGACCGGGGCAAAATTTCTATTTTATTTAGAACTCTTTTAACACACCGTCTCCCATGCTAAATAGCGTGAGATTGATCGTGTGAGAATCAAGTTTGCTAAGCAGAGCCTCCCTAATGATGTTATATTGATGGCAAAACTGAATAAAAGATTAATGAAATCTTCCTTGTCAGCCGTTTTCAATGAAAGATGCATGAAAGAAAGGTTTTCATTTTCACTGTGTCGTATTCAATGAAAATATATATATATATATATATATATATATATATATATATTGAATACGACACTGTTGAAATGAAAACATTACATAAATGCATTCATGCAACAAACTATTTTTTATTTAACAGTTAAAATATTTCATCTTTGAAAATGGCTAAATGTATAGCTGAAAGCGCTCGGAAAAAAAAGAAATTGTGGCAGTTTTTATATAATTTATCATCTGAAAAAAGAATATTAGATCATATGAGAAATTGTATAAAAAACTAAATTAAAGTACCTATTCAATGAAATGCGCATGAAAGAAGGATTGTAGTTTACAATGGACAAATAAACCGACTCATTCCTTCCGCTAGTTTGGTCTGAAATTTTGAGCAAGTTATAGTAAACCCCAATCTCCCCTTTGCTAGGGATACGGCCAAGCCAGTGATAGAAGGATGGTAGATAGCAGTTGTTGAAGACTGTTTACTCAGCACTGCCCTTCTTCGGCAGGCTGATGGGTTCTCCGGCAGAATCATGCGTTTGCGGCGCCTAGTACATTGAGGATACTACAGCGGGACATTTGGTTAATGCCTCCTTTGTGCTGCGTCGGTTTCTCATAAGTTTAGGTGCTAGACAAAATAGAGGGTGCTGTTGTTGGTGCGCCCCAACAGTTTGGCCCTATAATCCGACGCAGACAACGTTGTCTTCGTCGAATACGCTTATGGGATGGGACGTATTTCTGCCGCACTCTATATATTCCTGTATAAGCCTAAATGTAGAAATAGAAATGATTCTAAAAACACGCATACACACACACACACACACATATATATATATATATATATATATATATATATGTATGCGTGTTTTCATATATATATATATATATATATATATATATATAAATATATATATATGTATGAAGAAATATAGTTTTAAGGTGTGCTATATTTATGAGATAAAGTGCTCAATACCAGTGATAGAGCGTATATAAATATAAATATAAAAGTGAACATTGAAGTCAACATTCAGAAACCACAGAATAGATTACCCACAATGCACCACTGACCCATATATATAAATAGCCGAGGGAAAATCCAGCATTCTCGGCCTGACGATTGCGTCCAGCATGAAAAACCCTGTCGCCTCTCAGTGTTGACTTCAATGTTCATTTATATATAGGTTTCATGTGTGTGCGGGGTGGGTTGGCAAAAATAAAAAACACTGTTTAAATAAAACGGAATGTCTACCCAAATACAGGTCGCCCTGTCAGCTGGGGATTCAGAATATGCCGATTGCACCTCTGCAGATGTGTAAGACGAGGCATCCTGGGTATGACGATAAACTACATCCGACAGCAAGGCTCCTGGTCAAGAGGTTTTGAGGAGCGTTGAAACACCTCTTAATTGCTGATGTTCCCACCTCCCGCTTGACCCGATATGGTAGCATCTGTCAGGGTCCCAGGTATGGGGAAAATAGTTAACCCCCCAAACTGAGTTCAAAACACGATGAAAGTTTAAAAATAGGTTTTGGTACAAGCAATAAATTTTTGAAAAAAGTACAAACCAATACATTTTTGGTAAAAATATTACCAGCAATACATTTGGGGGGGGGGGGAAATAATATTACCAGCAATACATTTTTTTGTAAAAATAATATTACCAGCAATACATTTTTTAAAATAAAAATATTACCAACAATACATTTTTTGAAAAAAAATATTACCAGCAATACATTTTTGAAAATAAAAGATATATTACCAACAATACATTTTTTGGAATAAAATTTTACCAGCAATACATTTTTTTAAATAAAAATTATTACCAGCAATACATTTTTGGGGAAAAAATATTATCAGCAATAGGGTTTTAAAAAAAAAATATATTACCAGCAATAAAAATTTTGTTGGCATTAAATAACCGATTGATGTTGATATGCCGTAAAACAAAACAAATGAATCAAATACAAGTATTCACTAAAAATAACGTTTGACATATATATATATATATATATATATGTATATATATATATATATATATATATGTCAATATAATGTACGCGTATTGCATATATTGTAAAACTATGAGATTCATTATTTCTAGGTAAATGCATATATCGTTTTTAAAAACATTTATTTTCATTTTAACCTTCGACATGAAATGTCAACTTCAAAATAACGACGTTTTACAAAATATTTGTTCAATGCCCCCCACCACACACACACACACACATGTACACACACACATACACATGCACCAATATATCTTCTTTATTAGTTTAAGGAACATTCTCTTTGAAATTTTATGGGTAATTATCACCAGTGAATATTTCCTTAAATGTAAAAAATAATATAAAACACTGAGAGAGAAAGAGAGAGAGAGAAAGACATTCCACGGTGATTTGTTTAACATATCTGAAATGGATTATCTTTAAACGCAATGTTCTCGAAAATGGAACTTTCAGAGCCGCGAAATTTTTCTCTTGTGCTTCTGAAAATGGTACTCTCCAGTTTTTCCAGTGTGTTGTCGTTGAGAATGTCCGATTTGGTCTCTGAAAAATAATCGTCAGTGTCCTGAATAGAATCCGTATGCAAGAGCGTGAACGTCGTCCACGTGTTCAAGTCTCTGTCGTAATTTGCCTTGTAATCGCCCACCGAGGTGACCTCCACTTCTTCCGCGTTGTCGTCGTCGTAATCCTCGTCATCGTCGACTCCACGTGTCGCGAGTTCTTCGTCTTCGTCTTCGTCGTCGCTTGATTCGAAACTGTCGTTGAGGTTTTTCGTGTTCTCCAGACTTGATTCCATTAGGATCTCGTAAACGCCGCAATACAGGTCGCCGGGTGTCTGACAGCACACGTGGAAGATATCAATGTAGCCGAACTGCGGGCTGAATATATCGTCGCTGGCCACGCTACTCGGTGTCGTCGTAGCCGATAAGATGGAGTGCCGGCTGCAGGAGCTTGGAATCGAACTGCACCGGCTTGCGTCCGTACTTGTCAAGCTCATAAGAGATGCTTCGGATAAGTCCTCGGATTCATCCTCCGTCAGGTCACCACGGTAGCATTCGTTGTCATTGGCACCGAGAGATCGTTCAAACTCAAACTGAGATGAAGGTGAAAACGGGCTGTCTTGATAAGTAGCCATTGTTATATATGTCCAATCGAAATCGGGAGAAAATTGCATACATTCGAACGAGTCGGCACCTTGTTGTTTCATCATGGTCGAACCATTGTCTGTGTTAATAACCAATGATTTCGTATCGTTATCATTGTACCCTTTCTTCCAGTAGGCGCCGAATTTTCGGTCCAGCTTGTTACTAACACACTCAATCTGGTTGACCAATATCCGAATGTCCCCGACTATCCCTTGTAAATTCCCCAATACGTTCTCTAGATTTCCAACAACGCTTCGGACAGATTGCTTGACCAATCGCCCCTGGCCTCCGCTATCGATGTTATCAGCGCCGGTGATCAAAGCGTTTTCATTAGAGTTCCGGTTTGCGTCAGCTGTGGGATTGCCGTTAGCGTTGCCGTAAACTGGGACTAAAGAACGACAATAATTGTCGTTGATGGGCTGTAAAGTTTTCGGTCGTTCACTTGGCTCCATCTTTACGTAACAATTTAAAACCTCTTTATATATATATATATATATATATATATGTATATATATATATATATATATTTGTGTGTGTATGTGTGTATATATATATATATATTTGTTTGTTTTGTTTTGATTAATAATATTTGTTATTTTCTTTTATTTTTACGTACTTGTTTTTTAAATATATCTTTGTTCGATGATTTTCTTGTGGGTGGAGAACGATAGGATTAATCGGGGGGCTGGTCAGTCGGATGGGTGTGTGACTGGCTAGACCCGAGAAGAATAACAAAGAATAATGGTGTGCTGGTCCTTTGCAGAAGGCGGTTTCTGGTAATGCCACCTCAAACTGCTACCATCATGTACATTGTCTTAGCTTTTATTTTCTCAAACCTGTGGAAGAAATAAAAACACAATTAATTTCTTTTCAAGGAAAACATGAAAACGATTAGAGTTAAAAGAATTAGTTACACGTAAAAAAAAAATAACGAAAAAAAAGTTATGACATCGAATTCTCCTTAGCAATATATTTTATTTTCGAATAGACATCCGGTTTCTTTTTAATTCTCTGCAGGAGATGTTACAGTAATCGTGTAATGGACAATATTTATTTTTGTAAAAATACAAAAAAATGTGACACAAGGCCAAAAGTGGCGATGCGGAAGGCTGGTAATCATCTTAAACTTATCTAGCCACAATCACTGACCCAAACAAACTCTACAATATTCCATTCACCAAGATACTACTTTCTTACTTCACATTCTTACAATCACCATAATACCATAAGTCTCTATGATGTCCTAACTAATCCCCATATGTACTATTTGCCTGGATGGGGACAAAGTATAACAACATTTTAAAAATAAAAAATTTAATGATTTTTTTAATATACATAATACTCTCTCTCTCTCTCTCTCTCTCTCTCTCTCTATATATATATATATATATATATATATATATATATATATATATATATATATATAAAACTAAATTTTAAGTAAGAGAAATTACCAATCTAAAAATAGTTGCTAATTCAACTCATGAATAAAATTCAAACTGACAGAGATATCACCTTAACAATCAATTACAACTTGAAGTAAACTTATATTTGAAAATAAAACTTTTAGTGTTTTAATGTAAATTCTATGAATATTTTTCTAATCGACTATTTCATATTAAATCCCCAAAGTTTTTGTAATAAAGTTTTTTAAAAAACTTTAACAAACATATAATTAAATTCCTTAGACAGTTTTAAACATTCAAACTTATATAAAAAATTCTAATATTTATGAACTCTCAAAGTAAAGCAAAAAAAGTTAATGACACTTTATCACAACTTCTTTCTCTCTCTTTCTCTTTATGCCTTTTTGTCCTATCCCCCTCCCATATCAATATATAACTTCCGTTAACAGATTTAATGTGTCAATGTCTGGATTTCCTCTAAAAATTTAAATTTGAAAGAATAGAAATGTTACATCTAACTCAATCATGTCTCTCTACCCCCTTCACTCCCTCACTTCGTTAATTTACTTATTACTGCCCGTCATAAATGGGTAAATTTCTTTTCATTTTTCGTTTCAACCTTTGGAAATTAAATCTGATGATCCGCTGTCCTTTAAAAGGGCTGTGGTGAAATTATTTATTATATAGAACCTTAAAGTGGTCTGTTTTTATTTAGTTTAATATATATATATATATATATATATATATATATATATAAAATTGTGTCAGTAATAAAAAAAAATCATAATCCTTAATTGCGACAGAAATATCTGTTAACTGGACGGAATTAATGCAGTACTCGGGTGAATTAAAACCCAATCATTCAACCAATCACGCACAACTACAAACATTTCAGATAGAAAATATCTATAAAAGGAAAAATCACGTTTAAATTCATGCAGTCGAGGCATTTTTGTCGCGGAATGGTTAACAGCACATCAATCAAATGATGGTTCCCTTTGGGATTACAGGTTCAATTCCTGCCGGAGAAGCACATATTTTGTACGAAATTTCTCGAACTTTCAGGCCGGCATATGTAATTAATTCTGTTTATTTAAAATACGGAGCATTTGCTTAAATAAATAGTATTTATTAAAATAACGTTTAAACAGAATATATATATATATATATATATATATATATATATATATATATATATATATATATATATATATATATAAATAATCATTTATTTAAATATTATAACATAAATATGTTATAAAATCACTACAAAAATAGCCATTTTGTTTCAACATTTCTGGTGTCTTATCAAGTGATGATGTTGAATGTAGAATAAATGGTTTTAAAAGTTTCAAATTAATTAACGATCCTTCGCTAGGGGTAAACGCTGTTACATAAGCTAGAATGACCAGTCAAAATACAAGTATATGGTAATTCAAAAAATTTGACAACGAAGCAAAGTTATCATAGATATTAAAAGATTTATAAAATTTGAAATTAAAAGTAAAAGTAAAAAATTACTTATTTAGAAATCTAAATCTAATCTCTATTAAGTTTAAAATTGTAGAATTACTGAGGAGGAAATAAAAAATACATATGTTATTTAATTTATTTTTTCATTGAAATTATGTTAAAAAGGATGTTGATAGCTCCAGACAAAAATGTATACATTTTACAGTTTACTTCAACTGAAACGTAAAACAATTCAAACACACTCAGGTTATAATACATAAGCGCCCAGACATATTTAGATATATATACACACAAAAAAAACGGTGATGAGACACGACCCTTGATAAAAAAAAAAACGAACAGACACACAAACACACACACACAACCAAACGTGCATGCACTTACCTTACACATAGACATAGATAAACATAGGCACATACATCCACATGCACATTGACATATACAATCAGACGCAATAGCCAAAACATATTCGGAGCTTAATGTTATTAAACGAATTCTAACTTGAAATATAACTAATCTGGGCAAATATATATATATAGATAAAATTAGTAAAAAAAAATTAGTATATATATATATATATATATATATATATATATAATTTTATTTTATGTCGCCCATCCGGGTTCATAGCTACCTAAAAATATTTACTTAAATGCCTGCACCCTGACATAATCTCATTTCTCTCATTAATTAAGGCACGATTATTAGGATATGTGGCATTGGCCAATTTCTCTTCCTGGCACAGCCGGTAACAATTACCACGAATTCTGCCAGTTTTCACCCACCTTACTATGTTCCACTTTACACAAGGACCTCTGCCATAATACCTCTATCTGTATTACCAGACACAATCGGCAAGCTTGGTGTAGCCTGTATGGCTCTTCAACCTAAAAGACGAAGTATGACTGCAAAATACCCCCCATATATATATATATATATATATATATATATATATATATATATAGGAATTAAATAAATAAAAATGCAAAAGAATCGTTAGCCCGCATTTCCTATAACCTCCCACTGAACTCTATATACAGCCCGCGCAAGGAGTATTGTCACATTATCTGAAGATCGATTGAAGCGTGCTGATTTCTGTATCCACACTGTATTTTCTATGGAAGATCATGAGACAAATAATTCTGAATAGTATGTTACCCCTGACGGGAAAAAATCCATCATCAGTGCTCTACACTGTCAACCTTTCTTAGTACGTAATTGAGAAGACTTTGTGAAGTCCTCTCAAAAAATTGGAATGAAAGATGTCTTTTCTAAAAAAACAAAACAAAACATTAGGGACAAGCAAATACACATATCTCTTGACCGGAAATTGACCTCAGTTCTCCTATTCTGATTTTCGGCGCCAATAACCGCTAGACTGTTTCTGTTGTAGTTCTTTGAAAAGACGCCTCGATTCGCCAGTAAGATGAAAACGTAAGATATCCTGGCAGTAGTTTCCGCCTCTCAACATCCACAGACATTTGATATTTCCGTTTTTTATTTTAGCGATTACGCAATGTCGATTCCAACTATCTGAAAAGGTCATTCCAATAACACCAGTGCGGGGGAAGAAAAAGCACGTGACCTTTCCGAGCCTATCACAGACAATTTTGATATTTTCATCTTCTTTCTTGAATATTTCTTCTTTTGTCTTCTTTCATGACTATTCTTTCGTCTTCTTTCTTGAGTATTTCTTTTTCTTTCGTCTTCTTTCTTATATATTCCTTCTTTCATTTCCTAATAGTCACTTAGATGAGAGTTGGTGTTTGGCTGGAAAAGTCAGCGTAGGAATCAAAGACGATAAGTAAATCTTTGACCGGAAGACCTCTCTTTGCTCGTCTTAATGTGAACACTCCGCTGAAGTACATATCTAATGACTAATTCCTCGTATATTAAGCATTACGGCCTACAAGTAGTCTTACAAAACTCTTTGGGCCAGTTGAAAAAATGGTTTTCGTTGCATGATGTGATTCAATAAAATCTGAACGACACCTGGACACCTCCCAGCGAGATGATACACGAGTAATATAAAGGAGAATAGGTTAAAGCCTCCGAGCTTGGCTCCAAAATTCTGTTTTTAGAAAGAAGTAGAGGTAAATTGATAAGTATATAAATAGACAAGTGTGTACAGAATAGCATACGGAGAGATAAATAGAGAAAAGATTCAAACACATACACAAACATACACACACACACATACACACACACACATATACATATATATATATATATGTGTGTGTATATATATATATATATATATATATATATATACATATATATATGTAACGAAAATCATGGTAATCCGTATGGATAATCCCAATGGGGATGAAATCCTGAGAGCTCCTTGTTAAGTCAGAGCGAATAATTTAATTTAAAGAAAAAAAACATACCACTTTAAGGCTCCATTGGTAATAATTTATTTCACCAGAGAATTTTATTTTTCTCTGGACCTTCAGTCTTCACTTTCAAATGGTGAAACGAAAAATGAATTTAAAATTTACACTTTTCACGGTCAGTATTAAGCTTATATAAGTTGACATAGAGGGATGGTATGAGAGACATGGTGGAGTTTAGAGAGGGAAGGGAGAGTTTTAAATTTTATTTTTATATTTATTTTTATTATAATACTTAATATTGAGGAAGGAGGGGGTAAGGATCAGACATTGACCTATTCAATCGGTCAACTCAACGGAAATGATATGTGTAAGGGGAGGAGAAAAAAGTGAAAAAGAAAAAAGGAGCAAGTAAAGAGATAAGAGATGTACGTAGGGTTTCTGGAGGAAGAAGAGGGGTTGTATAGTTTTAGCAATTTAGATAAAAATATATATATAGTAGACTCTCCTATCATGAACTATAAATGAGGTTCAGCATTGGATGGGGCTTTTCGTTTTACACTTATGCATGCTATCAGTGGCTATTGTGGAGAAAATCAGGTAATAGAAAGATATATTTCAGTTGTGCTTTCTTAAGTGTGATATTTGCCCAGCCTTTCTGCGGGCGACAAAGCCACACTAACAGAGGACATTTGTTAAAGCTCGATTTAGATGGTGTCGCTGATCAAGTTGATCATAGTGCTTTAGTCTACTGTCTTCAAAACACTTAATGAAACATGTCTTGCGCCATTTCTTTCGGTTTGATATAATATATATATATATATATATATATATATATATATATATATATATATATATATATATATATATTGAAATGGACAAAGTCCGAGAATTATTTTAAGATATTTTTTATGTTCATACGTTCTTTTTATAGATACAAATATTTAAGTAAATGCTCTGTTTATAATAAACAGTATTAAACAACATTTACCGGCCTCAATATCCGAGAAATTCGATTGCAGTCGGTGGATGAAAATTTTCTATAAAATTTCTAGGACATTCAGGCCGGTAAATGTTGTTAATACTGTTTATTATAAATAGAGCATTTACTTAAATATTTGTATCTATAAAAAGAACATATAAGCATAAAAGAATGTCTTTATATATATATATATATATATATATATATATATATATATATATATATATACACATATATATGTGTATATATATGTGTGTATATATATATATATATATATATATATATGTATATATATATATATGATTATAGATATATATATATATAACATACAATAGAAGTCCAAATTTACCTTATTCGAATAGCTATTTCAACGAACAAGTCGTATAATGTTTTTTTCAACGCAGAAATGAGAAGGGCGAATAAAATATTTGATTCCTTCACAATTCTGAGTTGACAATGTCAATATAGGCCTTCTGGTTGGTTGAAATAAGTATTAGAATGAGGTAAATATGGATTTCTATTCTTTGTTATTATTGGTCTGTTATTATTAGGATTCACTTGGATTATATAGCAACGGATTATATATATATATATATATATATATATATATATATATATATATATATATATATATGAAGAAATGTAGTCTTAAAGTGTGCTATATTTATGGTGACCTGACGATTGTGTTTAGTATGAAACAGACTGTCACCTCTAAGTATTGACTTCTATGTTCACTTATAAATATATATATATATATATATATATATATATATATATATATATATATATATATATATATATATATAATATAATATAATATAATATAATATAATATAATATAATATAATTTAGCGGTTAAAAACCAATATATTTAAAATATTTTTAAATTACTTTAATAGAACTTCCCACAGACAAAAACAGCGTCAAACTAAGTTATAGCTGTATGCCTAATAAGACCAATCTAATTAATAAGTATAATAGGAGAAAAATTAAAGACAAACCACGCACCGCCCCACCTCTAAGTGTATTTGTAGGAATAAGGAAGCCTGCCCTCTCCAGGGCAAGTGCCAACAAGAGTACGTGGTCTATCAAGTAAAGATATACAGAAATAAATCGAACAATATTGATAAGAACCCTAAAGTTTATATAGGATCCACCCAGAATAGTTTCAAAAAACGATATTACAATCACCTCAGTAGTTTCAATAGCGAAACCTATAAACATAGTACTACCCTGTCCACATATGTATGGAAGATCAAACAAGAAGATAATAAGGACACCATTTTGAAATGGGAAATATTTAAAAAAAATGTTATAAATATAAGGCAGGTGATAAGTTCTGTTCTCTATGTATGGAGGAAAAAGTAGCTATTGCCAGCTATAAAGAACGTAAAAATTTATTGAACCTTAAATCGGAAATTCTTAGTAGGTGTAGACATAGGAAAAGCTGGTTATTAGAGCAGGGTTTTTTTTAAATTTACATTATTCAGACTATTGTCCTCATGTTTGTCGCCATATTTATCACAACATTTCGGCCGTTGTACGCTCCGGCTTTCTTCAGGTGGTTGGAATATCGAACTGAACCCTTTATTTCGCTCAATGGGGTAGACTGTTCTAGTTCCACGTACCATGTTTAATGGATGTCAGTTATCAGTTATCTCCTGTTAATTTTCCCTCTGAAAGTTCTCCACTGCCTTAAGCGAGTATTGAACGCACACTCTTTGTGTCGTGTCACTTTTTTGTTCAATAAAATACCCCCCCCCCCCCCCACCGTTGTTTGGCTTAATTTATTTAATTTTTTTTTGTGACGTGGATCATGGTTATTTTTGGTTTTAGCCATAAATTCAGTTCCATAATTTTCCTTTTCAGCCACCATTACCCTGACGATCCGATTAGATAAAACCTAGGCAAACTTGCCTGGCTCCTTAGGGTTATCTCAGCTAATCTATCAAGAACGTTTGTGTTTGACTTATGTAGATTGTTACATTAATTGTTAGCAATAGAAATAATTTAATTACCGAACACAGTCAGTCCCTTTTGACCCTGTTTATAGTTAATATTATTCAGAGATAAATTTTATTTTTTTGTTTTGTTTTAGAATTAATACTGTCAGACGATTGTATCATTAAGGTGCGAACAAAGGCTGGTAAGTCTCCGTGTATTTAAATAGATCCAAATAGAGTTCTGATTCGAGATGTACAAAGTAAGTCTTTTTGATTGGCATATAGTTGTATGTCCAATGTCGTCATTATTCATAACATCAGAATCGGAGTTCTTTTATATATATATATATATATATATATATATATATATATATATATATATATATATATATATATATATATATATATATATATATATATAAAGTG
>OZ038500.1:77033177-77050677 GCA_964036315.1 Acanthosepion esculentum
TTTCACACATTTTCGTTCTCAAATCAACCAGTGCTATTTTGCTTTGCCAATTTCCTTTACCAGCAAACATCACACTGGCTTTACATTTCACGACAGTCTCCTAGCTATTATGTGATCCGCGCATGCGTGACATCATTCCTACCTTAATACGCCATAAAAAAGATACACACACACACACACACACACACACACACACACACACACACACATTGATTCCTTGGTGGCTGAGATATTTGACTAACGCCGCTAAATGACGATGTTTGAATCAAGATCAAATCTTCAAGAGCTGATTTTTAAGGCAGACAAATAAACCGATGAACGATTGGCACCAAACAATCTTCTTATCTCTGTTGTTTCAATTGATTCTGTGGATTTGACTTTGGTATTTCCTACAGGACATAGGAGATTATGGCTCTCCACGACGTCTTCTGGTTGAGCCGCTCTAAGCTGTTTGACTTTACCATCCCTATTTGTCCTGATTTTGCCATCAACTCGAACAAATTAGTTTGCACGCTGTTTCTCCCTGCCCCTTTCGATTGTAGTATGTGTGTTTTAAATTCATTGTCATCTCTCCTCTATCTGAGTTTAATTACAAGTGTCCACTTAGACCCCATTTCACTGGTATCCGTCTGTAGACCTAAATTTTTGTAGATTCGAGTCACTATTTCATATGTAAATCAAATGTCCAGCATTCATTTTCATATAGGATGGATATTATATGCCATTTCGGCAATGTTTGTTTCCTTTATAAATAATAGATACTTTGCTTAGATCCTCGAATGCGCCTTCTGATCCCTGTGCCAGACTTTCCGTTTACATTTATAATACACAATGTACTTATTAGCTATAACAACGTGTTTATTTTTCATCACAATGTGTTTAGTATCTATCACAATGTGTTTAGTATCTATCACAATGTGTTTAGTCTCTATCGATCTATCGTGATGTGTTTATTATCTATTTGAATGTGTTTATTACCTATCCATCTATCTCAATGTGTTTGTCTATCTTATTCTGTCCATTATCTATCTATCTATCTATCTATCTATCGTAATCTGTTCCCATCTATCATTCTATCGAAATCTGTTCATATCTATCAATCTAAATCTGTTCCTATCTATATATCTGTCTATCTATCTATATATTTATCTCGCAATCTGTTCTTATCTATCTTTCTAACGCAATCTGCTCATATCTGTCAAACTCAATCTGTTCCTATCTATCTATCTATCTATGTATCTATCTCTCTCTCTCTCTCTCTCTCTCTCTCTATATATATATATATATATATATATATATTACGGTCTGTTCTTATGTATCGCAATCTTCTCTTAATTATCTTTATAACTACATCTCTCTTCGTGTTTGTATTTCTCCACTTAAGACTATGAGAAAAATTCTCTGATCACAGATAACACCTTGCAGTTTATTCAGGTTTTGATGGAGAATACATTCCATATTTTGCTATTATGCTACTTTCCTCCTCTGAAGTGCTATTCGCTACGGTCCATCCTTACTCTTCCTTTTTCTCTTACTCTCCACTAACCAATCAATCACTACGGCATAGAAACGCGCAGCGATTAAGTCGCAGGCAGTGGCCCTCATCGTTTTTCGTGCGTAATAGATATTTATTCTGCGTTCAGCAATAATAGTTTGACACCAAATATATTTTGCGGTAAAATCTTTAAAACCGTGACATATGCATACGTTCCCACGTCAGGAGCGCGTTAGTTTGTTAATGGAAAGAAATATGTAAATTTTTACCCGTTTTAAATTAGAAAAATAAGAAAGATTTGTATGGACCTTAACACTGTAGTATCCCTGTGGAGTCTAGGGTCACGGCCTCACCAGGCTAGGTGCCGCAGTTGGGACTTCCGTAGAAAGATTTCTTGTTTAAGGGGTGGAATTAGTATCACCGTACGTAACCAGTTTTTGAAATCAAAATTGTTCCTGGCTGAAAGAACCTAGTCTGATCGGTTATTAACGCCTAGCTGATTAGAGGCAGGGTAGATAAAGGTTCATGCCTTTGCAAGGATATTTCGTTTTCTTTCGTTGCTCTTCAGTTTTCTCTAGCTTTCTTACTTGCCCATTAACTTACCTTTCTCCCATCTTTCTTATTGTTTCTGTAAATGAAATGAAAGGTAGTTTATAACGTTCTATTATTCCTCCCCCTTTCTCTCTCCCCCCCCCTCTCTCTCTCTCTCTCTGCCTCTCTCTCTTTCTCTCTCTGGCTATATGCAGTGATACCACGGCTTAAGTCGTTTCGAGTTAAGTCATTTTCGAAGATACGTCGGTTTTTCTTAAATATTATATGGAAAAACAAAACCCGACTTAAGTCGTTTTACTAGAGTTTACGTCGACCGTTATAAATATTCTAAACATCAGATCATTAAAAGAACAATAAACACACAAAAACATCAGGTTTAAATAAATTTAAAAATAAGAGTATACTATATATATATATATATATATATATATATATATATATATATATATATATATATATATATATATATATTATATATTGTTATGGGTCCTTACCTATAAGTACAGAATGAACTCTTCCTAACACTATGTATACTACGCCGCTCAAAAGAGAGAGAGACGAATCGAGTCGAGCCCATAGTAGTTCACTCCAAACCAGACTGACAGTCATACCAACACCTTCCACATCTTGTATTATTATTCCGTGTAATATGTCTTCGATATTTCTACTTTTGTATTCGTGTTGTTTTTCCTTGGTCCTAATCTGGACCATAACAGTGGCGACGAGGATATTGAAGAAACGAATTCTACGCGGAGATTCTAAAAAAATAAAAATAAAAATAAAACAAACCCTTTTTGCCATCGGTCGTCCATGACAGAGGCGACGGAGGTATTGAGAGAAAAAAAAAAACAAGTTCTACGCGAAGATAAAAAAAAAGAAAAAATTTTTTTGGACACCAACCTTAATAGTGGTAACGAAGACACGAATTTTACCTGAAAGCCAGAACAGAATCGAATTCTACGCAGGAGAATTTTTTCGTACTAAGGTTCCAGAACAACAGGCGACAAAGACCTGAAGTCTACACTGAGAAAAAAGGAAAAATCGTTACACAAAATTACGGTGTAAACATGGAAGACTTTAAGGCAACCATATTGGAACTAATGAAAAAGCAAAAAGAAAAACTATTGGAAATTCAACAGAAAAACGAAGTGAAGCAACTCGAATTACAAGAATTAATACTACTGGCAGCAACAAATAAAGGACAAAATTCTGGAAATGAAGCGGCATTCTCGCAAAATGCTATATGGAGCTCTATCAAAGACTTCACTTATGCACCGGACGAAGACAAAACCTTCGCGGCTTACTTCAGAAGATATGAAGATTCATATGAGTTTGATTGCGGGAATTGGTCAGACACGAAAAAAAAACTACTACCGAGGAAACTAGGGTCAAGCGAATACACTAAATTCGTAGACTACATCCTACCGCGGAAAACGAATAAGTTGACTATCAAGGAAGCCGTGAAACTTTTAACGGAATTATTTAGTCCGCACACTTCACTATTCCACAAAAAGTGGAAATGTTTAAATTTAACAAAAAAGGATAGCGAAGACTATATATTTACGCTCCCGTAGTAAACAAACACTGCGATGACTTTAAGTTATCAGAACTCATCCCTGACAATTTTCAATGTTTGATATTCGTCCAAGGCCTGGTTTCGACTAAAGATGCGGAGATCAGACGGAGAATTCTAACAAAACTTGAGAGTGAACCAGAATTGACGCTACAAAAATTGGCTGAGGACTGTAAGCGTAAAAAAGGACTCGAAAGATATCGAAGTCTGGCGTCGCTCACATACGAAAAGTACAACAACAAACACGTTTTTCTCCCTCCTCAAAAACAAACCAAACAAATTATTTTACTATAAAAAGTCAAATAAAACCTCAGAATAAACCACCACCCAGTCCATGCTATCGCTGTGGGACTTTGCATTGGTACAAAGATTGTCCATACCGCTATAAGACTTGTCTGTCGTGCAATAAAGTGGGACATAAAAGTTCGCACTGTAGAACAAAGAAAGAAAACAAAAGCCGAGTAAGAATCACTAGAACTGACCAAGCGGACGGAATAAATATACGAAAATACGTACAAGTAGAAATATTAAACAAAATAATCAGATTACAATTAGATTCCGGATGATTATTAGCTTACAGACGTGGAAGAAATTAAACAAACCGACCATGTTGAGAACAGATAATCCAGCCAAGGCGGTAGCAGGAAGAAAAATCAAATTTGAGGGGGAGATTATCACAAATGTGAAGTTCAACGGGATGACCAAGAAATTAAAGATGTATGTTCTAAAAAATACGGAAAATTTATTTGGAACTGACTGGATGCGGAAATTTGACCTCTGGGATTTACCGATAAATACGTTCTGCCAAAAAGTGGAAAAGTTATCGATCGAGGCAGAGAAATTGAAGGAGAAATCAAAAGAGAGTTTCCCCGACGTATTTGCAGCCGGCCTCGGGAGGTGTAAAACAAAATGGCGGCCAAAATCGAACTAAAAGAAAATGTACAACCCATTTTCAAGAAGAAAAGAAATGTACCTTTCGCATCATTAGAAAAAATAGACGGAGAGTTGGATAGACTCGTGAAAACCGGTATATTGACAAAGGTGGAATATAGTCAATGGGCCGCACCTACGATTTACGTGAAAAAGAAATCGGGTAAGATATGTGTATGCGCTGATTTCTCGATGGGATTGAATGCAGCGATTAAGGATTATCACTATCCTCTCCCTAGTCCAGAGGAAGTTTTCACAAAATTGAACGGAGGAAAATGTTTAGCAAAGATAGACTTGAGCGAAGAATACCTACAAGTACCAGTAGATGAGGAAAGATCCACATTGTTGTGCATAAACACACAGAAAGGGTTATGTAAGTTCCAGAGATTACCATTCGGGATCAAGGTCACGTCGGCGATATTTCAGCAAATAATGTACCAAAAAGAGAATTTAACCCAGGGGAGAATTTTTTTTAAAAAAATGTTAAAAAAACAACACATCCTATTGGGAGCCAGGTACAATAGAGAAACGAATCGGGAACATGATATACATAATTCAGGGTCCGAAGTTCTCGGATAAAAGGCACTTAAATCAAATCAGAAAGAGGCTGTTAGAGGATTTTAACGGTCTACCTCAGGAAGAAGAGGAAGCAATGGACACAATATTTGACACATTCAATATGCAAAGGCCTCAATCAATTTCAGAACCGCGGAAATCAAGCAGAAAAAGAAAATTTACAGCGCCTTTGATGATTAATCCGAAGAGGAAAAAATATTACAGACCCCTGCGAGGTAAAAGCTTGGGAGGGGGGGGGTGTTATGGGTCCTTACCTATAACTACAGAATGAACTCTTCCTAACACTATCTATACTACGCCTCTCAAGAGAGAGGGACGAATCGAGTCGAGCCCATAGTAGTTCACTCGAAACCAGACTGACAGTCATACTAACACCTTCCACATCTTGTATTATTATTCCGTGTAATATATCTTCGTTATTTCTTCTCTTGTGTTCGTGTTGTTCTTCCTTGGTACTAACATGGACCATAACACCCCCCCCCACACACACACACACATATATATATATGTGTGTGTGTGTGTGTGTGTGTGTGTGTGTGTGTGTGTGTGTGTGTGTGTGTATACGTCATAAAATTATCAAAGACAAATAAATTAGCATAATAAAGTATGTTCAGCAGATATTCTTTTTTCAAATTCCTGCCGACAGGCGGCACTCGTGCGTTGTTTTCCGCTCCAACACCAATTTGGAATTCAGACTTGTTTCTATCTGTGCAAATATATATATATTTGGATGATGAGATAAAATCCAAATTCACACACTCACACATATATATAAATAAATCTAAATATGTGTAAGGATTTGAGTTTTGTCTCATCGTCCATAGATATATATATATATATATATATATATATATATATATATATATATATATATATATATATATATATATATATACACGTTCATAGCATTAATTTAAAAAAGGTCCAAATACAAGAGTAGAGCAATAAATATTACCACTATCGTTAACCACCTGATGGAACGTCTTTAGACGTCGAAAGAAATTTGCATTTTCGTCGTGGTAAATTGCATGTTCCAATATAACAGTTTACAATATATATATATATATATATATATATATATATATATATATATATATATAATTGTCGGAGTGGTTATCGTCACATTGCAATCTTCTATGTTAATATAACAGAATATCATCTTTGATGGTGACTACCTTTGTTTAAATGTTCATATAACCTCTTTGAAGATGGCTCCTGTGATCCGAAATCTTAGATCAAGAAAAATCATAATAAAAAAAGGTACAAAAATGTTGGACAATTTTTGTCTTTATTTTCTCCCGAAATTAAAGCAAGTATACGAATTTTAGAACGGCATTATAGACATTCGCTGTCTGTTATATTTAACAATATATATATATATATATATATATATATATATATATATATATATATATATATATATATATATATATATATATATATATATGTATAAAATTTATAAGAGAAGCCATTTGTTCATACCAATGGCTTTCCACACTTAATACTTCTCGTTTTCACTCTCGCGTGGTCATATGTGACGTCATGAGCTGCGCTACGATTTTCGCTTCCAGCGTTTCGTATGCACGAATTTGTCGTTAATTGGATATATTTCATGCAAACAAAAACAGACTATCATTATTGTTTTGTCCGTGTATTGGTTAATATATTGTAATGTAGTTGATATCTTTAATAATGGCTTATTTAAGCCGAAAGCTTAGATAGGATTAAAAAATATATATATCAATATGGTGATTTTCGTTCGTCTTTCAATGATAATGTTATTAACCAGACGATATGAAATGATAATGTTATTAATCAGACGATAAGAAAAGAATATATATATATATATATATATATATATATATATATATAATTTATAAGAGAAGCCATTTGTTCATACCAATGGCTTTCCATACTTAATACTTCTCGTTTTCACTCTCGCGTGGTCATATGTGACGTCATGAGCTGCGCTGCGAATATATATCAATATGGTGATTTTCGTTCGTCTTTCAATGATAATGTTATTAATCAGACGTTATGAAAAGAATTTACATAAATAGACAAAACTTGTCTGTATTATTTAATGAAACATGCATTAATATATATATATATATATATATATATATATATATATATATATATATATATTTCATGCTTCTTTCTCTTCACTCTTCATGATTATCAATCGCAATTGTTATGTCTTCAGCTTATCATACTGTGTCATCACATATTTGCATGATATATATTCTGTCTGAATAGACGACCAACGCGATCGTGTTAATATTTTGGTGTCCACGACAGATCGTCACTCGTACGCTACTCTTTGCTTCTCATGGAATGCTACGAAAGTCTTTTTCTCACCTTAATAACTTGTGACATGTGAGGGAGAACTACTATTTTGTATGGTGTTGTTTCCACTTTAGATTTAATACAACGCATAACATCTTTATATTCGCGCCATCTACGTAATTTTTTGAGATGTTTTGTCAATGTAGATGAGACGCTATACTAAAGCAAAACAGAAACGCCTAAGGCTTGGAAGAAGTCGTGTTTCATTTCGACCGGTGTAACAGATTTCCAGACATTGACGTAAAAACTATGATTTCAGTTACTGCATTACTTTCGACTCCCTATCCAACTTCACAGACTTGTTTTAAAATATTCCATTTGGGATCTCAAAGCAACACTTCAATATCCTCATTAAGGATCGCAATCAGATGGCTCGTTGTCCATAACCATCATTATTAGGGCGTACCAATTGCACAGATTTTTCTCCAGTCTTCGCGAATATCCATCGGGAATGGTAGATCTTCAGGTTGGCGTCTTTGTCTTCACATATTTGCTGGATATATGTTACGAATGGACAACCAATATCAGTGGGTCCATATCTTTGGGAGTGAAAACATGGTTTGCCGGATAATTCTTGGAGAACGTCATTGCTTCTCCAAGAATTATCCGGCAAACCATGTTTTCACTCCCAAATGATTTGTACACGGGAAGATAGATGGCATCATAGCAATCAGTATGGTTAAATTTCACCCATGAATTAAGTGCATTGACAAAGAAATATTAAAACAAATTTTTGTTGTGTAAAATAATTTACCGTCATGAGGCTACGACTTTGTTTTTTACGGCTTATCAACCTTTAAAGTTGTAAAATACATTTAAATTTTAAGAATTTCTTTGGGGATTATAATGATTTACTAACACAAATTTTACTAATTAACCCATAGCTAGGGGGAGAAGAGATGTATTCATACCTTTCTCAAAACTTTCAATTCCACGACGTCATCCATGACACCACTTGCTCATCCAGGCTTACAGCACATAATATTCCCAGCGAACGTGTATATATATATATATATATATTAAGCATTTCACCCCAAGCAAGGCAGGAGTGGCACTAGAATGCAAGGGGCTATAAAGCAAAGATGAAAACTGGGTATGGGGGTGTCGAGGAAAGGTTAAAAAGAAGAACGGGGATCAAAGTAAAAGATGTCGATTAATATTACATTTAGATTTTTGAAGACTATAGTTATCAGGGAAGCAAGTAAGAGTTCCGCTGTCGGTGGGTGGAGAGAAGAAGCTGTTGGGGTAGAAGAAGCGGTTACATTTAACTGTTTCGACAGTAAAAGAGTTGGACCGAGATGTCAATCTGGTAGCACGCTGAAATTCCTACAATCAGTGAAAATAGCTCGTCAGAGCAGATGCCATGAAAATATTATAGAAAGCACAGAGAGAAACCACGTCGGTGATCGGCCTTACCAAGCTTCGACATTAAAGTAGGATTTCTTCAGGTTATTGAAAGCTAGAAAATATTTTTAGTGATAATAATAATTTTCTGATACAAGTCCTGCTAATTCATCCATTACGAAACTCAGAATTTGCTTCTCCAGAATTATCTGTCATAGCTTGTTTGTCTTTCCTGAATGACTTACGAAATGGAAGGTAGATAGATACTGAGTTGTTTCCCCCCCTCTCTCTCTCTTGGGGGAGGGTTTTCTTTGTCAGGATAAGTTCAATACAACGCAAAGCGTTCTTGTCTACATATGCAGCTTCCTTTCAGTCATATATTCTAACAGACCAACGGGTGTGTGGCTATGGCCTGGAAGAAATCTCCTTTCATATTCTTCACAAAAGCAGATTTTCTAACTCTTGACAGCTTGTCTGTTTGCATCCCAAGCGTTGCCAACGGGAATATTCCATAACCTTTAGCAGAAGAGCTGTTACTTCCAAGATCGATGGACTGGTCGACCATTTTAATGGCTTGCTTGACGGGGAACTGATCGAGCCTTGCTGATTAAAGCACGTGAACTCTGTTTTGTTTGTATTTCCATAAGGAGCCATTTCTAGTGTTGCTTTCTCCAAAAGGTGCAATGTCTGTGCAATTCTATTTAAATATAGTGCGTCATCTGCCTTTGAGGTGCTTTATACTGAATATAGTTGACTGCTAGCTTGTTTGAAAAAGAGTACACTTTACTTCGCTTTGAGTAAATGATATATATTTGGATGATGGGATAAAATCCAAATTCACACACACACAAACACGCATACACACATATAGATATATATATATATATATATATTTATACATATAAATCTAAATATGTGTATAGATTTGGATTTTATCTCATCATTCAAGTATATATCATATATTATATATATATATTTAACGATATTTTTGAAGGTAGAAAATTTTATCACAGCAATAAAAGTGTGAAGCTTAATATTACAAGACATATTAAAAACGGGCGAAGCAACCGGATTCGCTCCCGCTCTTCAGGCTTCCAACGGGAGATTTAAATTAAAAAAACACAGAAAATATACAATGAAAAAGAAATGTGGAGGAGAAAAAAATATGAACAAAAGGAGCTAGAGACAAATGCGAGTTTTTTTCCAAACGAGTACCAACATATATATATATATATATATATATATATATATATATATATATATATATATATATATGTGTGTGTGTGTATATATATATATATATATATATATATATATATATATATATATATGAGTTATATTTATACAGGAAGTTGGTGTATTTTTTTTTCCAAACGAGTACCAACATATATATATATATATATATATATATATATATATATATATATATATATATATATATGTGTGTGTATATATATATATATAGATATATATATATATATATATATATATATATATATATATATATATATATATATATATATGAGTTATATTTATACAGGAAGTTGGTGTATCCTTAAAGACGTTACAAACAGACAATGGTGATTCTCGAGTGAAGGAACAGCAATACGCGCGTTGATGAAAGAAAGAAAAGAGGATTATTGTAAAAGAGAATACACTACTGAAGACAGGGAATCGGGTGGCAGGCTAGTAATTCCCGAAGCAAGGATATCTACCAATCAACCCACGCGGTCAGATGTGGCACAAGGCCGAAATTTTCCCCTATGAAACGGGATCGGATAGTTGTTTCTCGAGAAGAGATTCTGCCCTTCGACATAGCCTCGTCTGGGTTCCTCTCTGCCCGAAGGCAGAGTGTTTGACCAGCATAGCTGGAGACGAATCTCCAACTAATTGCCGAATGCAAGCATATGTGCCAACCGCCCCACGCGGTCACGTGTGGCACAAGGCCGAATTTAACGTGGGTTATCCGAGCCCATAGGATCGGGCAAAAATTCCCCGTAGACCGCGTAAAAAACGAGGTCGTGTTGCTGTCTACCACACCAGACGAGACTCTGTCCTTCGGCATAGTCTCTTCTGGGTTCCTCTTTGCCCGAAGGCAGAGAGTTCCTGTAGTTTAGCTGGAGACGAATCTCCAACTAATTGCCGAAACAAACCATCAGGTACATCATGTGCTCACCATATATCTAGTGAGTCAATCCACACCACATAGACGATAGGAAGTGTGGGACATTACATTACAACAGAAGTAATAATCCGAGCCAGTGTTATTAAAACAGACCGACAAGATATGTATGTTTAACTTTTTATTGTAATGAAATTGTGGATTATTCAAATACTTTCGACCGTTTCAGTCATTTTCCGAAAACAATATGGCGTCTATGTTATAGGCAGAATTCCTTTTACTTTCCTAAGAATACTAGGATATAGACGAAATAATTCTAGCTACCAGGGTTTAATCAAACTTGTTTATATACATAAAAAATAGCTGACCACATGTATTTGAGGAATGCTAGGAGGCTAGCGTGATAACTGGGGACACCGAACCGAGTCAGTTGTGTTTACCAAGTCAGTTGTGTTAACTTTGCAATAAACGTAGATTCGTTCTTCTTTTATGTATCTAATACAGGACTGATTGTGCAGTCTAGCATTGGATGGTGTTGTAATGGAATAGCCTGTCACTCCCCATAAGTGACTACACTATAGGTAGTAACTGTAAGTCAACGGATTATAGAGTCTAGCTGCGACCTGTTCCAGCTATTCCCCCGAACTCTCTGCCTTCGGGCAGAAAGGAACCCGGACGAGGCTCCGCCGAAGGGCAAAGTCTCGTTCGGGGAGGTAGACAGATCCTGAACCCGTTAATACGCGTTCGAATATGGAATATTTTTGACCGAGCCTACGGGCTCGGAGATCCCACGTCAAACCCAGCCTTGTGCCACATGTAACCCTCGTTGGGGGTAGCTAAATATACTAGCTGAGATCTGTTACTCAGCTTTTAGCTGCTGTCGAAGTCTCTGTCTTCGGGCAGAGAGGATCCCCAGACGAGGTTATGTCGAATGGTAGAGTCTCGTCTCGGGAAACTGCTACCCGGCCCCGTTGTATACGGGTTCTACCCGAAATGTTTTGCTAAGCCTACGGGCTCGGATACCTCACATTAAATTCGGCTCTGTGCCACATCTGATAACGTTGGGGGTTAGTAAATACACTAGCTGGTATTAGATAACCCGGCTCTGAGCTGTTATCGAACTCTCTGTCTTCAAACAGAGAGGAACCCGGACGAGGCTATGCCGAAGGGCAGAGTCTCGTCCGGGGAGGTAGGCAGACCCGAACCCGTTTATGCGAGGTTTACGGGGAATTTTTTGTCCGAGCCTACGGGCTCGAATTGCCCCACATTAAATTCGGCCTTGTGTCACTTTCTACCCCGTGGGGAGGTTGTTAAATATTACTAGTTAGGATCTGTTGAGTACGACTCAGACTTACGCAAGAACTACCCACCTTCCAATAGTAACACTCACTACTGGATTGACTTGCGACGATTGTATGCTTAATTGTTGCCTTATTTCTTATTGTACTGGTTTTACAATAAACCATCACTTATTTTATCCACCTTGTTTTTTTAAGTATATATTTCTATTAGCACGGGATATAATAGTTATAAAATGCATTAACTCAGTTTAGGTGAAAATATAAAATTTCCGACGGACATTTATGAAGCTATAGGGTTGAGTACGACAACGATTGTATAGTTTAATCAAAACTCATAAAAATAATGTTCTCTTGCGTTTAATTTTATCTATGACGAAGCCAGTACAGCACAGGTTGGGAAAGTAGTTGTCTGTTGTACTGGAATATTATAGGCTTAATTGTGTCAAGTACTCTTTCACTTTTGCCAACTATATGCGGAATTGTCGTTTTAATTCTGATGATATATTTATGTTCTCCTTTGACAGCAGTCTGTTTACGTGGCCATTGATATTTATGTAAGGCAGTAAAGCCACTAAGACAGAAGGGATTACTGGGTGTGAAAGAATTAAAAAACAGAAGCATTATTGAGGAGTGAGAACAATAGAAGAGTAATCAGGAAGACTGTAGATAATGATTGATTTTGCATTTAAATTTCTGAAGATCAAACTTGTCTGGAAAGCAAGAAGCCGGAAGAGAATTCCATTAGCAAGGAATATAACAGTTGGCAACCATTCTGAGAAGAAAACTTCTGAATTTGAAAGCATGGAGATGGCAACGGGAAATAACTTCACTATATTTTCTCAGAAATCATGTCGATTCAAATAAAATAAGGAAGAACATCCCCTATTCTAAATAGACTTGGTAGTTAGTGTTAAAACAATATTTTACTATGTCCACTCATAAAAAAATTTCAGCAATGGCTGTGTTGCGTCGTACCAAATTGGCCTGGTAATTATAAAATATTACGGCACGTCTCTTTGTCGTATGCATGTAAAGCGCTTCGGCCGAGTACGCAAGTGGCGTTCGCTGGCGAGTCAATTCTACATACTGCATGTGCAGTGAGTTGCGTTCGCCTTGACAGCGACAGCTGATATCGAAGCAGACGAACCGGGAAAAATTATCGAACTGCTTCTGCTCCTTCCCGCAATCGCCCGACATGGACGGTCCACAATAGCGACATCAGATCCTGGATATACGAAACAATGGTTGAGAAAACAAAGCCTTATCGATCGTTCCGCCCGCCTACTGTGGGGAGAGGGAGAAAGAGAAAAGGACTGAAAAAGAAATGGCTTGAAACAGGGACCCCACAAAACTAGATTTCTAGAAGGAATGTCTGTGTGTTCGTCTAACAAATATACTATAGCATATATATATATATATATATATATGTGTGTGTGTGTGTGTGTGTGTGTGTGTGTGTGTGTGTGTGTGTGTGTGTGTGTGTGTGTGTGTGTGTAAATAAAGACAAGAGGAAAACTTACCCGACACGTTTCGTCCACTGAGGGACAAATGTAAGGATTTTATTTTGTGACAAGTTTTTATAAACAAAAGCAAATTTTTTTTGCTTTTCAAAATTTTTGTTATAGGAGTGCTCATGAATGTTAGCGGATAAAGGGGCCGAAACGTGTCAGCTGAGATAAGTTTTCCTTTTTACATATTGTCCTTTTACTTATATATATATATATATATATATATATATATATATATATATATATATATATATATATTCTTGAATTTAAAAAAACCTACGGTGCCTACCTTCCTTTCATTTTAACATCAAGAAACTCATTAGACAACTGGAAAGGAGCCGTATAAAAATAAGTAGGCACAATATATCTCTATTATTCATTATGAAACATGTTTGAATGAAGATATGCTGACTATATATATATATATATATATATATATATATATATATATATATATATATATATATAGTCAACGACGAAATTATTCGTACACCCATCAATTTTGAATATTTTTATCCCTTTCTCAGAATCTAATGCCCGTATGATGCCAAGCTTTTTAGATTTTAATAAGCACAAAAAAGAATATAAAACTCGTTTTTTAGTACTATAAGAGGAATACACCAAATTTGATAGGAGAATTATACAAAATAGGAAAAGACAAAATTATTCGTACAGTATGAAAAATCGACAAAATTGAACAATTTTCACAATATTAATAGTCAATAGCATGGCCTTTCATCTTTATAACTTGCTGCAATTGTTTTCTAAAGTTTTTGATGAGATTTGAACAAATATTTTCTGGGATTTTCTTCCATTCTTCAATGGTTCCATGTTCTAATTCTTGAAGGTTTTGGGTAATCGACGATTTATTCGAACTTTCAATTCTTGCCATAGGTTTTCAATAGGATTCAAGTCAGGACTCTATGAAGGCCATGGCAGAACTGTAATCTTCTTTTTCTGAAGCCACGCAGTCACTGATTTAGATGTATGTTTAGGATCATTATCTTGCTTGAAAGCAAATCGCCGACCTAGATGAAAATTTTGCGCTGATAGTTGTAGATTTTCATCCAGAATTTTGAGATAGTTTGCAGATTTCATGATTCCTCTTATTGCAATGAATGGTCCAGTCCTCCTTGTGCTAAAACAACCCCAGCACATCATCGAGCCAGCTCCATGTTTTAATGTTGCCACTTTGTTCTTTGGGAGGAAAGCCTCACTTTTCTTGCGTCAAATCTTCTGTACATCATTATGTCCAAAAAGTTTAATTTTTGTTTCATCACTGTTCCCAATAGCAATTTTCTTTGTCCAAGAACATTTTGGCAAAATTAAACCAAGCAAACAATGTGACATTGTTTGTGAAGTGGGGTTTGTCGTGGTCGGTTTCCATACAACCCATTTCTATTTAAACAACGTTGTATTGTGCGAGTACTTACGTTATTACCCATCATATCCAAAATTTTGGCGATGTCTTTTCAAACAACTCTTGGCTTTATATTAACCTCGCGACATAGTTTTCATGCAGTTCTTGGTGAGATTTGGGGTTTTCTTTCACGCCCAGGCAAATTCTCCGTTGTGTCAAACTGTTTAAACTTCTCTAGAACGGACATTACCGTATATTTATGGATAGCTAACCGGTTTGAAATAGAGATGTACCTATTTACCGACTTGTGGAAATTAATAATTCTCTGTCTCAAGTCAAACGCTAAGCTCTTCCCTATCGTGTTGTTAACGTAAAAATAAAAATGGTGACACTCTATGCGCCATGTGAATATTATTATTGTGAGAGCAGCATGCCAACAAAGTGATGCTGGGGTAAGAGAAAATATACGAAGCCTAATATACCGATAATGATACTCAGTCTGATAAGTGTATACCACGTACACGCATCGCAGCCAAATGATATGGTCACAAGTTTTGATAAAAGTACTGTATAATAAGCTTTCTTGTATGACTCGACTAAACCAGTCCGTTCAGACGATTGAGTTTGTTGTCAAATGTCAAATATGTAGATGTGACTGTCTAGTTTCTTTGGCTGTGGCAATGCTTCAACTTAAAGAAAAGAAAACAACCTCTCGCCATCTGACCATGATTTCTTCATTTCGCCCGTCCATGAACAGAGCTCCGCAATACGTCAACCTCAAAGGGAGATAACCAAATGGTTATGGTCATGAAATATATTAAGTTTGTTTTTCTTCATTTAGATATAATTTAATTGATTCCCGGTTGTTTGATTTTATAGTTAATGCTTCTAACATTTGTAGTCCTTTTTTACAGTCTGTGATTTCTCATACGTCTTGTTTTGTTGTCGCATTGATTGGTGATTAGCGATTTACTTCAAATATTTTATTATAAAGGGAAAATTGATCAGAGCGATAATGTGGTGGTTGTGTAAACAATCTATGAATTGTGTAAATTATTATTATGGATAAACAGATTTTTTTTAAGCTTTTCTCCCCAAGCAAGGCTGGAAGCCACTAGCACGCAAGGGGTTACAGAAGGTTTGGAGGAAGAGCAGATAGGAGTGGTAAAGGAGAGGATGCGGAGAAAAATAGTGGATCGATCAAGGCAAGGGGGTTGCAGAAGATTTGGAGCGAGAGCAGATAGGAATGAAAGGGGAAAGGATGTGGAGAAGGAAAGTGGATAGATCAAGGCAACTGGAGATGTCGATTGACGTTACACTTAAATAGTTGGAGATTATATTTGTCAGGGGAACAGGAATAAGGAAGGGAGTTCCACAGGCGAGATGTGCGAGACATGAAGCTATTGGAGTAGAAGAGACGTCTACATCTAACTGTTTCAACGGTGAAGGGGTGGGAACGGGATGCCAGCCTCGTAGGACGCTTAAATTCATGAGGCCTGGGAACCAGCGAAAGCAGCTCATCGGAACAATTACCGTGAAAGTATTTGTAAAAAAGACAGAGCGAGGCAACAGCGCGTCTGTGAGAGAGCGACTGCAGACGAGATGACAGATCAGGGCCAATTACATTGCATATCCGTCTCTGGATCTTACCAAGAACCCTGAGGCAAACAGCAGGGGCTCCAGACCATATATGGCAGCAATACTCCATGCAAAGGCGAATGGTTGATTTAGATACTTGTAGGATCGATTCTGGGGAGAAAAATTTCCTGGCCCGGCACAGGGAGCCAACTTTCCTAGCGGTGGATGAAGCAATTGACTCGATGTATTTGTTCCATCTCAGGTCAGCGGACAGCGTGAGACCGAGCAGCTGCAGGGAGGAGCTCTCGAGAAGTTGGGCTTCAGACATTCTAATAGGATGCAGGGATGGATCCCTGTGGTAGTTAATAGAGAGCAGTTTTGTTTTAGAGGCGTTAAAATTAACCAACCAATTCTTGCCCCAGTTCACAACCGATTGTAGGTCCTTTTCGAGACGAACTGCCAGGTTAACTTTGTCAGCATCACTAGATTTGTTTTTGAGGCAGGAATAAATTGTGGTGTCGTCAGTGTAGATGCCGACTTGGCAATCTATAGTGTCAGGAAGGTCGTTTATGAATATGAGGAACAGAGTAGGGCCTAAGATGGAGCCTTGAGGAACACCTGCGTTAATGGGATAGGAGCTGGAGATGAATCCAATGAGAACGACCTTCAATTCACGGTTTGACAGGAATGAGTGTTTAGGTCAGACAATCGACCTGTGATACCATAACCCTAGAGCTTGCGAAGAAGGCCGGCATGCCAAACCCTATCAAACGCTTTGGAGATGTCTAGGGCCACAGCACGAGCTTCACCGT
>OZ038500.1:77055677-77060677 GCA_964036315.1 Acanthosepion esculentum
AATCCACTTTTATTGCAAATTAAACTCAACTGACTAAGCGCAAATTTGAACTCGGGTCGGTGTCTCCATTTACCGCGCTAATGTTTTTACAGTAAGATTCACCCTGTACATGGCCCCGGAGCCACTGAAGGTAGAGGGTTAGAGTAAGAGATTGTTTATATGGATAGGAGAGGAAGATAACAGTTCACCGTAAACTTGAACAGATTGTAGTGATCGGAGAAACATTGCTATGGAAGTCGGTTCCACTGAGCGGTGGTTTTTGGCCACAATCGCACAACGCTTGGCCCTGCATGAGCGTGCTCATCCCGTTACGAAATGTGGCTGCTCGTGATACAAGAACAGAGATAACGGCGCAGTTTTCATGGGCATCGGGCTTCAAGAGATGAGAATAAAACATCAGAAATAGTCATTCCAAATTAATGAGTACGGTATCTGTCGCAGAGACCCACAGAAGTGTTCGGCCTTTAACATCTAGAATCGAAAAAAAAAAGACGTCCAAATACTTCTGTTTCATAACATCGAGCACTGTTTTATTAACACTAGCACCGTATATATATATATGTATATATATATATATATATATATATATATATATATATATATATATATATATATATATATATATATATATATATATATTGAATTTTATTGCTTTTTAATTATTTGCACTGTAAGAATAATTACTAGGATCCACTTCTATTATATAGTAACGGATTTGTTACCTTTACTAGATATATATAGGATAGTTAATTGCAAAGATATACATAATAACACGAAACACACACAAATATACATATATATATATATATATATATATATATATATATATATATATATATATATATATATATATATGATTTAAAATATGAGTATCCATTATAATAAACATTTAAAGTGATGAAATACGCATACACACACAGACATACACACAGACATATATATATATATATATATATATATATATATATTATAAATTAAATGATTTAAAATATGGAATGGTATATATATATTATAAATTAAATGATTTAAAATATGGAATGATATATATATATATATATATATATATATATATATATATATATATAGTAAAGGTAACAAATATATATATATATATAGTGCTAGAGTTAGTAAAGCAGTGCTCGATGTAATGAAACAGAACTATTAAGTATATATTAATAGATATACATATTATCCTTTACCGGTAGTATGTAAGTCCGAGTCGTTCTACCAGTCAGGGATAATCTGTATATATATATATATATATATATATATATATATATATGAAAGAGAGAGAGTGAGAAAGAGAGAGAGAGTGAGAAAGAGAGAGAGTGTGAGAGAGAGGGGGGACAGTAAAGTAACGCGTGAGTTTCGTTTGGTAACTGTCATAATTAAGATTGACGGCATCAAATAAAAGTTTGAACCTACTGTCTGCCGGTCAAGCGTAATCAGCCATGAACCGCTCTGGATGGCGCCCAAAGCCAATCTTCAGGGCAGAAAGCGTGACTTGCTTCAATCGAACAATCAATGAATCATCGTCAGCTTGCCGCTTCGCTAGTACCTGGGTGGATTATGGTAAGGGCACACCCGTAATGGCTGGCTGGATCCCGGTTATGAGTCAGAGGTACTTAAATAAACGACAAGTCATTATGACCAAGCGGTGTTTTCCTCAAGACGGACAAAGGGAAATTTATATTTGAGGCTTTCGATCTAAGTAGTTTTTTTGTTTGTTTGTTTTTTGGGTTTTTTTTTTTTGGTTTTTTTAAAACCCAGATATGTCTGTGTGTAGATATAGCGAGTGTAACAGCAAAATTGTCCAAATCGTGTAACAGCAAAATTGTCCAAATCATGTAACAGCATAAATGCCCATTCCGCCAAATGCTTAATATGTAACCCCCCCCCAAAAAAAGACAAAAAAAACAATAAACTAACTGAGTTTCTTTTTTCCAGATTTTCAGATAAGACGTTCGGCTGTCTTGCCAACAGAAGAATCATTGAAAAACCCCTTTGCGTTATTCAGCAAGAAAGAGAGCAGGTTAAAAATCGTTTTGTGTCTGCACCAATATCTTCCCAACTGAGCAATGGAGAGAGAGAGGAAAAAGACCTTCAGTAATGGTGCCAACGTTCATACTCTGACTTACATCTTCAAAGTCCATTCAAGAACCATTAAGAGAACGGCGAATAAGTTTCAAAAAGAGGGAACAGTAGAGAGGAAAACTGGATCAAGAGATCACAGCTGGAGGAGGGATCATCATTTCAACTTAGAGCTAAAGAGATCAATTAGAAAAGATCCAGCTGAATCCATAAGACTTTTGGCGCGTGAGAGAGGAGTCCAAAGAGTAATGAAAAAAGACATGAAAATGAAATCGTACGTTAAACCTGTGAAGTACCTAGTTATTCCAGGACAGAAGATTAAAGAAGGCGTATATCATCTTGAATAAGTTGGAAAATGACCCTGGAATAATATATATATATATATATATATATATATATATATATATATATATATATATATATATGTATTTGAACTTTATTTCAATCTTTCATGAGCTAATTAATGATGAACATGTCATTTTCGTTTATGATCGATTTCATCATGATTTTTCTGTTGAACATGAAGAGTAATTATACATTTTTATTATTCAAAGTAGAGTCAAATAATGTTATAAAAACCTTGGAGATTTCCAGTAAGATATCTTTAATCATTACTAAGATACAACGGTTCAAACCTTAATTTAAAAAAATGGATAATACATACACACGCACACACACACATACACACACCCACACACACATATATATATATACATATATATATATATAAAAAAGTCTTATTAAAATCGAACAATACATATATATATATATATATGTGTGTGTGTATATATAACATGTTTTATGAAAATCGACCAATTATTAATAAAGTGACAAAAGACTTTAAATAGGGAATTTTTTTCCTCCCACCCTGTAAAATAGAGAGAGAGAGTGAGAGAGAAAGGAGAGAGAGAGAGAGAAAAAAGAGAGAGAGAAATAACTACACCATACATAATATATCTGGACAAACAGAAGCCGGTTTAAATAAATCGATAGATCGAAGCAGACGAGCTAAAATAGATTAACAGATACAAAATTCGAAAAAAATGTAAAAATGCTACAAGAAAAATCTAGGCTAGTTAATTGCAAAGGTACACATGGTAACTGGAAACACACACAAATATATATATATATATATATATATATATATATATATATATATATATATATATAATATATGAAAATTTCTCAAAGTTAACATTTAGAGAAGACAATATTTATAAATAAATGACAATAAGAAAACAATAATTGCTGACGCGTTTCGTCCAATGTGGACTTTTTCAAAGCAAGAAACGAAATGAATTTAATTAAACAAAGAAAAGTAATAAAAACAAAAAACAGAGTGTTCTTAGCAACTGGAATGAAGGAAACGCTTTTTTGTTTAATTAAATTAATTTCGTTTCTTGCTTTGAAAAAGTCGGCATTGGACGAAACGCGTCAGCAGTTACTGTTTTCTTATTGTCATTTATTTATAAATATATATATATATATATGATTATTTAAAATGTGAGTATCCACTATCAATAACATTTAAAGTGATAAAATACGCATACACACACACACAAAAATACGTCCATATATATATATATATATATATATATATATATATATATATATATATATATATATATATATATATATATATATATATATATATATATATATATATATACAGATTATCTCTGACTGGTAGAACGACTCAGACGTACATACTACCGGTAAGGGATATGTATATATCTATTAATAACTATTAATCTAAACTTAAGGTTCTATTTCATTACATCGAGCACTGTTTTATTAACACTAGCACTATATATATATATATATATATATATATATATATATATATATATATATATATATATATATATATTGAATTTTATTGCTTATTAATTATTTGCTCTGTAATAATAATTACTACGATCCACTTGTATTATATACCAACAGATTTTTTACCTTTAATATATATATATCTAGGATAGTTAATTGCAAAGGTATACATGATAACTCAAAACACACACAAATACATATATATATATATATATATATATATATATATATATATATATATATATATATAATGGCCGGTTACGCACGTCTGCTTCAGCAGTTAACCAAGTCTGACAAATCTGTGGCGGACTTCACCATATTAATTTAACTTTGATGAGAAAATAAGACTTACGCAAGAAGACATTGTTGCGTATAAAATATATGCATATTAACAAGATGTAAAATATCAAACAACCATGTGAATGAAAACATTTATTTAAGTAAGAAAGTTTGATTTTAATCAAGAGTTGCTTCCCTTTGCATGGAATTTACGAGTTGAGTGAGAGATAATTATTTGGTTTAAAGTTCACTGGATAAATGTTCATGAGTGTTTCATGATATGATTGTACTTGTGATATTTACTGTTGAAAAGTATTGTTGTGTCAAACGAAGTTTTTAGTGAAGGTGTACAAATTATCATCAGCATGTAGGTGGGCACGTGGTTAGAACTGGAGTTCCAACTGTCGTAGATTCGTTTGGCAGTTGAGGTCTCACTAATTGAGATGAGAAAAATCTTGGCTTAAATAAGCGACTATAGTTCTGCGATTCGTTGCGCGGGAAAAAAATTATTCTTCACGTGCAAACAATCTGATTGGTTGGCATCAATCAATCAGCGAGCGAACTTTGGGGGGGACTTAAGGAAGCTTGTGTGAGCCACTTCTCCCAAAAGTGCACAAATTTGACTAGTTAAAAATTAAAGCGATTACAAAATGGTCACATTACTGCGATTTGTAAATTGCCTTTAGAAAATGTATTAGTGATTTATTAGCCAATGATCGTTTGGCATTGCCCGTAGAAAATGTATTAATGATTTATTAGCCAATGATCGTTTGGCATTGCCCGTAGAAAATGTATTAGTGATT
>OZ038500.1:77065677-77173177 GCA_964036315.1 Acanthosepion esculentum
CATAGTTAAATGTATTCCGCAGAATTGCCCAATAAAGAGAATTGAGAAATTTTCGAATAAATAAGAAAAAAAAGAAAAAAAAACAGGGAAATACATATACTAAATTATCCAAACACCAAGGTAATTAAAATTTTTAGTATTTAACCATTAATGGCAAATAGAGCTACCCTCTTGTGCAAATTAATTGAAACAACACTACATAATTCGGAATATTTCTGAGATGAGTTATTATGTACACTATTTACAATATTCGGACTATTGTCCTCATCTTTGTCGCCATATTTATTACAACGATTCGGCCGTTGTACGCTCCGGCCTATTTCAGGTGGTTGGAATGTCGAACTGAAGCATTTATTTCGCTCACTGGGGTAGACAGTTCTAGTTCCACGTACCATGTCTAATGGATGTCAGTTATCAGTTATCTCCTGTTAATTTCCCTCTGAAAGTTCTCCACTGCCTTAACCGGGTATTGAACTCACTGGATCTAACCAACGCCTTTATCCACTGTGCCATGTGTTCATGTGGCACGTGGAACTAGAACAGTGAGCGAAATAAAGGGTTCAGTTCGACATTCCAACCACCTGAAAAAGGCTGGAGCGTACAACGGCCGAAACGTTGTAATAAATATAGCGACAAAGATGAGGACAATAGTCCGAATAATGTAAATAGTGTACATAATAACTCATCTCAGAAATATAGATAGATACTAATTGAAATGACCGCTTTAGTTTCCTTTCTTTCAACACACGGTTAGTTTTAGACCCACTGGAGTGACAGAGTGTAATCGATTTCTATTTATTTAAGTTATTTGCAAGTAATATGAATCTATTTTCGAGGGGTATGATGAAATTTGTTTAGCCTTGAAAAATATTGCGTTATCTGTGATTGCATCATATTTTCATCTCGCCCAGACACTATTGTCTTCACTGTCTATTAAGTGTCCTACGCCCATTTTCTGCGATGGACGTTACTCCAAGGAAGTATACGAAAATTGCAACGCTACACGAATACACTGGCAATCCTTACCAGTGACCAAATCAAAGTACTATAGACTGTCCCGGAAACTCTCCTGATTTAAATCCAGACAATAATCTGTGGTCAATCTGTAATTTACAGTTTCGTAGAATGGACGCATGAAGTAATAACATGAGCACTGGCTCATGTTTCATTGGGAAAATACGAAAAAAGTAAATAATGACGTAATTATTCGTTTTGTTTCAATTAATTTGCACCAGGGTGTATATGCAAGATAAAAGTAGGCAAAGCAAGAGTAATAATGCAAAAAGTTCACCAAGTAAGAATGGTATTGACAGACAAAATGAACACAGGTAAATGACTGTAGTGTTCTGACCACAAGTCAAAAACTGTTCTGCGTATGATCATAAACTACATCCGCGTACTGGGTACTACATCCGATAGCAACGCCTCTGATGAGTTTTGCTGGTGTTCCCAGGTTCACCCTGACTCGGGGTGGTAGCACTTGTTAGGGTCCCAACTATGAGCAAATAGTTAACCCCCAAACTGGGCTCAAAACTTGTAAAAATAGGTTTTAATACCAGAAAAAAAATTTTGTAAAAAGTTATTACCAGCAAAACATTTTGGAAAAAACAATTATTACCAGCAATCGATTGTTACCAGCAATATATTTGTGGGAAAAATATTACCAGCAATACATCTTTTGAAAAAATATTATCAAAAATTATTTTTCAAAAAAAATATTACCAGCAATAAAAATCTTGTCGACATTAAATAACCAATTGAGGTTGATATGCCGTAAAACAAAATAAACGAAACCATATTCTATTCATACGAACCTATCGTAAAAATCTTGTCGACATTAAATAACCCATTGAGGTTGATATGCCGTAAAACAAAATAAACGAAACCATATTCTATTCATACGAACCTATCGTAAAAATCTTGTCGACATTAAATAACCCATTGAGGTTGATATGCCGTAAAACAAAATAAACGAAACCATATTCTATTTATACGAACCTATCGTAAAAATCTTGTCGGCATTAAATAACCCATTGATATGCCGTAAAGCAAAATAAACGAAACCATATTCTATTCATACGAACCTACCGTAAAAATCTTGTCGGCATTAAATAATCCAATGAGGTTGATATGCCGTAAAATAAACCAAACCATCAAGACAAGAATACAAATATGGCGGATGAAACGGAGATAGTGATCTGTTTGTTTGTTTATTTCTTTAGCGGTATACCATCTCTTTATGAATCGTTTAATGCTGAAATTGAATTTACTTGGGAGCTCGAATATTATTTTCTTTTTACAAAAATCTATTGCTGGTAATTTTTTTCTTTCACAAAAAGCTGTTGCTAGTAATTCATTATTTTAATTATTTTTTAAATCTATACTTGCAGGTTTTTTACTCCAGTTTTTGGCTTCACAATTTTTCCGTAGCTGGGACCCTAACAGGTGCTACCACACCGGGTCACGATGGGCCTGTGAACAACAGCAGTTAAGAGGTGGTTCCATGCTCCTCAAAACCTCCCGGTAGAAGTCATGCTGCTGGATGTAGTTTATCGTCAGAGACGTGAGAAGTGGTCTATCTTATTGGCCAGGAAAAGCTCTCATCATACATCTGTATGATTTGTCTATAAAATTGAGAAAAGGAATATTTTTGCAGTCATTCCTAACAGGATTTGAACCCAAAGATCGAATTTATCACAAAACCATATAGTGCAGATAGCAATTACTCATCTAAATACTGATAATTTCCACAAAGCTTAACTCTGATGATCACACAAGAACAAGTACTGTTAACAGCTATATAATCTTGAAAAACCGGCAATTTGATTTTAATTGTGGTCGATTTGATAGATAGAACAGATGACCTTTAAGCTCTCTTGCCTTGGATGGCAGCCAGTCTAGGACAAAGAAAACTCTAAAAGTAGACTCAAGAGAAACGGGAAATCTTGCCCTAGGCACATCTACTGTTGCTATATTTGCAGTATGTATAGTGCACCTTCGACTCTAAGGGTTATGAGATTTTTTATGTGACTTTCAGATCATTTGTGGAGGCTTAGTGGAGTAATGGATAGCGGCTCGGATTGATGAATCGGAGAGCCGAGTTCAAATTCCAGTCGGTTCCATTACATTCATTTACGTGCTAATACCCTTGTCAGAATTCTCTTCTTCAGCCCCCACCCAACTATGGTTAAATAGCACGACAGACTGGATTCTATAGGCCTGGGTAGTAACCGGTCTAGGAAAAGATTACTCTGAATTCAAAACCTGCCTGGAGAGAGTTGGGCCCCGTCAGTCTATCTTGCCCAAGTAACACCCCTTCTACTGCGGCTGTGGTGCCCCTACAACCTGATAGGTTACGGGATTCGCGATCGCGCACGAACATCTTTTGGTCTGGAGTAGTACTATGCCTAGAATTAGATTATATTCCACTGGTACTGATCCGGGTTTCGAGTCTGGCTTAAAAAAAAAAAAGAATAATGGACATTTTCCTCTTCTCTTTGACTGTGTTCTATAGCAAGTGAAGATGAGAAATAACGATTCTTTTGTTGGATCCCATAAAAGCATAGGCGATCGTATACACAAGAGAATCGGTCTGAGAGAAAATCGCGATCCAGTAGACGCCCGAAAAGTTATTTACTAAGAATTTATCTGCTAGATATTTTTTTTATTTTAGCCTGCTCACTCCTTTCAATTATTATTTTATTTTTTTGCCATTCTTTTTTTTTCTATGTTCTTCCATATTTCTATATTATGTTACATCTTCCTCTACGTTCTTCAGCATCCTCCTCCTCCCCTTCCTCCTCTTCTAATTCTTCACTTTTCTTCTACATTCTTTTATACTTCCTTTCTTTTTCAATATTCATCTTCTTCTTCTTCTTCTACTTTGTCTTCTAGATTCTTCTTTTACCATTCTGCCAATATTCTTTTATTTATTCATTTTTCATCTTTTCCTTTTTTTCTTCTATATTCGTTTTGCTTCTGTGTAACATTCTCCTTCTTCTTCTTTTCTTCTTCTTTTCTCCTTCTTTTTCTTCTTCTTTTTCTTCTTCTTTATTTCTACTCCTTTTCGTCTTTTCATTTTTTCTTTCTCTTTTCTCCAATTTTCTTCTTTCATTTTTTACATTCATCTTCTAATTTTTTTTTCTTTTGCTTTCCTCTTTTTGCTATGTTTCTTCACTTTTTGTCAGGTTTCTGTTTTTTTTTCGACTTTTCATACTTCTTTCCTATATTTTTTTTATTTTTTATATTTTTCATTTCTCTTTCATGTATTCATTTTTCTTCGTCCTTCTTTTCTTTTTCTTCGAAATTCATCTTTTTTTATTTTCTTTTTTCTCATCATTCTCATACATTGATTTTTCTTCTCCTTCTTTTTTTCGTTTTTCTCTTCATTTCCGTACATTGTTCTTTTTCCTCTTTTTCTTTTTCTTCGTCTTCTTCTTCTCCTTTTTTTTCCTTTTTTTCATTTCTATACATAGTTCTTTTTGTTCTTCTTTTTTCTTCCGCTTCATCTCCGTACATCGTTCTTTTTTCTTCTTCTTCTTTTTATCTTCATTTCCATACATTGTTCTTATTTCTTCTTTTTCTTTCTTTATTTTTTCTTCTTTCTCTTCATTTCCATACATTGTTCTTTTTCTTCTCCTCTCTCTCTTTTTTCATTTTCTTTTTTCCTTATTCTCTTAATTTCCATACTTTCTTCTTCTTCTTCTCCTTCTTCTTCTTCTTTCTTTTTTCTTCTTTCTCTTCATTTCTATACATTTCTCTTTTTCTTCACTTCTCACCCTTTTTTATTTCCTTTCTTCCTTATTCTCAATTTCCATACATTGTCCCTTCTTCTTCTTCTTCTTCTTCTTCTTCTTCTTCTTCTTCTTCTTCTTCTTCATCTTCTTCTTCTTCTTCTTCTTCTTCTTCTTCTTCTTCTTCTTCTTCTTCTTCTTCCCTTTTTTCTTTTTATCTTCATTTCTGTACTTTGTTCTTTTTCTTCTTCTTCTCCTCCTTCTCCTTTTCTCTTTAACTTTTTCTTTCATCGCGTAAATTCTTTATCCCATGTTTATCTTTCTTTTTCTTTAAACCAAAAAAGACAATAAAGACATGAAAGTTGGTGTAACAAATCATTTTTGCTTTCATGTCTTTTCCAATACCGATTTTTCTTCTCGTTTTTCAAAAGGAAAAAAAATCGAACCAAAATAAGCGTCCCCTCTTTGTCTTCTTTCTTAACAAAAAACCTTCAACAGAACAGAAATTAAATCGCCATTTACTTCGCTTCTGGTGCATTTCCTTTGACTTTATTCTGTTGTTGTTGTTGTTTTTGTCTTTTTTACTCCTATCTTGTCTCGTCAGATTCGAGGTCATATGGGAAAGAAAGGAAAGATTTTATAAGACCCCAATGTTCAGTCGGGAAAATCCTTGAACATCGATCTCAGGCATCACTGAAAAATATACATTTCCAACTAAAAGTCAAGCCGTGTTCCTGTTTGATTACGCCATGAGACACAGATGAAGTTGACATAATATGAAATAAAACTGAACAACAATAAATTTATTCATCTTCACCGTTTTGATGTTTTAAAAAACTAGTGAAATTGGAGATATTGAATATGGAAAAATTACATTTTTTTTTATCATTTCACCCCATGCCAGGCATTAAAGCCATTAAGACACAAGAAGTTAGTGTGAGTGTGGGAGAATCTGAAAGAAACTACTATTAAGGAGAGAAGACAATAAAAGAACAGGAATTAAGAAGAGAGAAGATAACAATTGATATTGAATTTAAATTTTTGATGATCAAAGTTTACTGGGAAGCGAGAGAGTTCCATAACCGAGAAGTATGAGAGCGGAAAATGTTAACTTAGAACTGACGGTTACATCTAGCGAATTCAATTGTAAAATTATGAGACTTAACGGCCAATGCAGAACAGCACTTAAAATCGTAAATCGAAGTACGAAAGAGGATAGTTCACCAGAAAAACTACCATGAAAATATTTATAGAAAAGGCACCGGGAAGCAACATTACGGCGATGGGAAAGTGACTGAAGCCGAGATGCCAGGTCAGGACCGGTGAACTTGCAGACTCTTCTTTGGATTTTAACAAGAATCTCTAAATACATTGCAAACGCACCATACTAGATATAACAGCAATATTCATTGCACGGGGAAAAAAGAAAAAGAAAAAGGAGAAGAAGCAAGAGAAGAAGCAAAAGAACAATGTACGGAAATGAAGAGAAAAAGGGAAAAGAAGAAGAAGAAGAAGAAGAAGAAGAAGAAGAAGAAGAAGAAGAAGAAGAAGAAGAAGAAGAAGAAGAAGAAAGGACAATGTATGGAAATTAAGAGAATAAGGAAAAAAGAAAAAAGGGAGAGAAGAAGAAAAAGAACAATGTAGGGAAATGAAGAGAAAAATAAAAAAGAAAGGAAGAAAGAAGGAAAGAAAGAAAGAAAGAAGAAGAAAAAGAAGAAGAAATAAGAATAATGTATGGAGATGAAGATAGAAGAAGAAGAAGAAGAAGAAGAAGAAGAAGAAGAAGAAGAAGAAGAAGAAGAAGAAGAAGAAGAAGAAGAAGAAGAAGAAGAATACATGGAAATAAAGAGGAAGAAAAAAGAAGAAGAAAAAGAACAACGTATAGAAATGAAAAATATGGCGATGTAAATGTGTAATTGTGTAGCATGATACAGTGAACCAACTTTCCAAGCAAAAGACTAAGCAATTGATTCAGTACAATGTTTCCATTTCATGTCAGAGGAAAACGAGAAACTTAGAAAGTGCATTGGGATATTCACTTTAAGGTTAGCAGTTAGAGAAATCGGAGAAGAGGTGTTTAGATTGCATTTGAAGACTGAATTTAGACAGGGGGGGATTTTAACAGATCACATTTTGGAGAACCAGTCTCATCTACAAATTCTTGACGTTTGATTATTTAATTATAATATCTCAGGTGTTTATAAGAAAAAGAACTTCACTGAAAAGATTTACTGTTACTTTTTTATCATATTGTTATTGTTGAGTCTTGACTCATTGTTGAATCTCAACTAATGCATGGAATAATAATGCAACACAAAATGTACTTAGAACAAGAATGTATTATAACAAGAAAGTGTACACAATATTTACATATAGTATTTCTGTATATTTCTGGGAAGACGTTCCTGGAGAATGTGTTGACTAAGTCGCAGTCGGGCAGAGTCTCTAGCTGGATCTCTGTATTCGCTCACCTGTCTTCCGGTACCAACCATTATTTATATAGTCGGTAGTCACCTATGCAGATTAGGTGGATCCTACCACAACAGTTATCGATAACCAATTTCCATAAACCGCCCTCATTTCTGAGATTCTTTCGTATACACCATCTTTTCTCGATAAATGATAATTTAAAAGAATGGTAAATCCTAGTCTTTGAATGCCTGCACAACGCAGCCATTCTCTCCAGTTTGGATTTTAACCACACTAAGTTAAGCTTCGAAAAATATCACCAACTTACTAAAAGATTCATACGGGCGGTTTGCTCTGGGGATAAGTTTTGGATTATTATTTTCCAAATAGATCGGGTTTTCAAATAGACTTTAGTTCTGTCCCTTGTCAAATACTTTTGCGGGATCTATAATATACATCCTTCTGCATTTGTGTTGCTAAAATTCTGTTTCTTCGAGTTAAATATGAGTTTGCAGATTCTTAGAAAAGTAATTCTCATATAAGACCGTGTGGGAGTTGGAAACATCTGATTAAATAAATATTCTGCCATTTCTACTCTGGCAAGGCTTGAGTTAAATATTAATGTAATGAATAGCAATTTATTTCCTTTGATTTCTGTTGTATACTGATTTCCTTCCCGGTCCCAACAAGAAATTTAGGTTAGAAATGGCATCATGACATTTTCCATTGAACAACTTTGTAAAAAAGAAATACAGACAACCTAAGACCACACAGATTTTCTATAGATAAATGTTGTGAGTACAATTTTATTTTTATTTTATTTTTTTATTATTATTATTATTATTGTTTTTATTTCCTTTGATTTCTGGCGTGTACACATTTCTTTTCGGTTCCCCCCAGAGACCTAAGGTTAGAAATGGCATCATGACACTTTCCATTGACAAAAAACAAACAAAAAACAAACAAACAAAAAACAAACAAACAAATACATATTTTACATAGATAAAGCCCTTCATAAAGTGTGGGCTGTACTTGTCAGAACAATCTTTTGTATCTCTTTGAGGCATGGACGTCCAGGGATCCCTTCAATCAGCCTACTGGAATCTTTTCCAATCAGTCCAAGGGCTCCAACTACAACAGGAATTGTTGATGTTCCCATGTGCCACATTTTTGAGATTTCTATTTCAAGGTCCTTGTATTTTGACAGCTTTTCGAATATCTTCAAAGACACATTGCAGTCTGCAGGGACAGCCATATCAATAAGGAGGCACTTATTTTGTTTGTGGTCTTTAATAACAATGTCTGGGCGGTTGGCTTTGATTGTTCTGTCAGTGTGTATTGTATAGTCCCATAGAATTGTAACAGGTCCTATCTCCGTAACCGGGTCAGGGTGGTGTTCGTACCAGTTTCTTCCAGTTTCCTTCCCATAGGAGTTGCAAATTTTCCAGTGCAGATATTGGCCCACTCTCTCATGCCGGGTTTTATATTCAGTGGGTGCCAATATCGTGCAACCTGATATAAGATGATCAATGGTTTCTGGATATTTGTCACAGGGCTAACACAGTATTTTAGTAGATGTGCTTGATAATCCCTATAATTTATTATTATTATTATTATTATTATTATTATTATTATTATCATTATTATTATTATTATCTTTTCTTCCGTAGGAAAGTTGGGCATAGTTCATGAGAAAAAGAGCACCATGACTCAGTTCATTCCGCCAGTAATTTGGAAACGGCACGCTTTACTGCTTGGCATTCAGAGTCATTTGGTATCAGTCTGAGAACAGTGCAGAGGATTCGGAAAGATTTGGCTGAATCTAATGGTGATTACGAAGGTACGGCAGCTCGGAAAATTCACTCTTATCGATTTGATATGAAGAGAACTCCCGAATTTGTTGGTAAGCGCATCAGACTAAGCACGGAGGCCTACATCAAGTGCCTTGTGGAGGTAGTGATGCCCTGGGTAAAGTGGCTGGCTGCTGGAAGACCCTATGCCTGACATGATAATTTCTGTGACAACATTACCCTTATATCTGGCCACCTCACTCCCAAGACTGCAACCCCTTTGATTATTATGTGTAGAGCAGAGTTTTAGCGAGAGACCAATAAAACTCCGCGTAACACCAAAGCTGAACTGAAGGCAAGGATTATGGCCGCATTCAACAAGGAGAGCGTCAAGAGAAGATGAAGGAAATTGTGAAGTTGTCTGGAGGCCGTGGTTGAAGCCAATAGCGATTTTATTGAATAAATTTATTCTTTAGTATTTCGAGATATCTTGGTGTGATTTTGATAAATATATCTGTTAAAATGAAATGTCAGTCTTATTTTCATTTTTGCGTTATTTTGACGAACATTTATCCAACGCACCCAATGTTTATATATATATATATATATATATATATATATATATATATATATATATATATATATATATATATATACTGAATAAATCTAGTCACCGATCTGATTAACCGACTCAAGATTTTTTGACAGAAGTTAGAAGGTCTGCTATCTTAAAAGCATGTCAATTCGTTATAGTTTCCACGTATTTCAGGTGTCTTAATATATATATATATATATATATATATATATATATATCAGAGATAGAGCGTATGTAAATATAAATATAAAAGTGAACATTGAAGTCAACACTCAGAGGCGACAGGCTGTTTCATGCGAGACGCATTCGTCAGGCCGCCTGACGTCTTTATATTTATATTTACATATGCTCTATCTCTGATATTGAGCACTTTATCCCATAAATATAGCACTCCTTGAAACTATATTTCTTCATATATATATATATATATATATATATATATATATATATATATATATATATATATATATACCCGTCTATAATCAATTGCAAAAGAAATAAATACAAATATTTTGGCAAATCCTTACTTCGTTCTACGTTCTTGAGTAATGATACAAAAAAAACCGTACGCGACCTCTTGTAACGATAACAACTTCAGAAATATGTCAACCTACATCTTTAACAGCACTATAAGAGACACGGTGAAGAAACTATGCTCTTAATGACGTAATGTGCCCTACATTTCTAGCAAGTCATAATTTCAAGCTCCCCACCCCCTAAAAAAACCGTCGCTGAGAAATTCCATCAACTCTTAAATTTTTACTATTGCTGAAATTTAAACATAATGAAAGGTAGGACGAACACTGGGTCCCACTTGTTTGAACCGTTACCCTCATGACTATGTTTTAGCACTGTTAGTTTTAAGACAAATGACTTGATGGATTGCTTTTACCCTTGTGCCTAGCATAAAATTATAATTTCCACACATTGAGAATTTTCAGGGTATTCAAAATGTTATTAATTTTCTTTATTCGATAGTGTATGTGTGTGTGTTTTTAAATATATGTTTATTTTTTATATTTATATGTTTTTTTTTATATTTATGTTGTATATATATATATATATATATATATATATATATATATATATATATATATATATATATATATATATATATATATATATGTATTGTAATATTCTATATGTGTATATTTATATGTGTATTTTTTAAAAATATATGTGTATTTTTTATATTTATATGTTTTTTATATTTATATGTTTTTTTACATTTATATATTTTTTATATTCTATATGTGTATATTTATGTGTTTTTTTTTAAATATATGTGTATTTTTTATATTTATGTTTTTTATATTTATATGTTTTTATATTTATATATGTATTTTTATATTCTATATGTGTATATTTATATGTGTATTTTTTTAATATATGTGCATTTTTTATATTTATATGTTTTTATATTTATATATGTATTTTTATATTCTATATGTGTATATTTATATGCGTATTTTTAAAATATATGTGCATTTTTTATATTTATATCTTTTTATATTTATATATGTATTTTTATATTCTATATGTGTATATTTATATGCGTATTTTTTAAATATATGTGCATTTTTTATATTTATATGTTTTTATATTTATATATGTATTTTTATATTCTATATGTGTATATTTATGTGTATTTTTTTAAATATATGCGTATTTTTATATGTTTTTTATATTTATATGTTTTTTATATTTATATATTTTTTATATTCTATATATGTATATTTATATTTGTATTTTTTAAATATATGTGTATTTTTTATATTTATATTTTTTATATTTATATGTGTTTTTTTATATTTATATGTTTTTTATATTTATATATGTATTTTTATATTCTATATATGTATATTTATATGCGTATTTTTTTAAATATATGTGTATTTTTTATATTTATATGTTTTTTATATTTATATATGTATTTTTATATTCTATATGTGTATATTTATATCCGTATTTTTTTAAATATATGTGTATTTTTTATATTTATATGTTTTTTTATATTTATATATGTATTTTTATATTCTATATGTGTATATTTATATGCGTATTTTTTTAAATATATGTGCATTTTTTATATTTATATGTTTTTTATCTATATGTGTATTTTTATATTCTATATGTGTATATTTATATGCGTATTTTTTTTAAATATATGTGTATTGTGCAACTGGGGACTACCGTCCAGTTTCATCGTACAGTGCATAGTGACAAGAAGGGCAAATAAAGAATTAAAAAGAATAACTAAATATTCTGGAGACGAATTCGAAAATTGTGTTATCAGATAAAGACCAAAATAAACCATTCTTATTCTTGTTACCTTTGTATTTGTTACCTGTCTTCATCTTGAAATCTGTTTCGATTGGAGGCACCCTGCATTTAAGTGTGATTTCATATCTTCAGATACTTTATAAATATCTTTGATCAGTCCTCTTCAAACTTTTACCTATCTTCCAAGCTCCTTAAAGTTTTTGATGGAGAATGATTTAATGTTATTAGTAGTTCTTTTAATGTTCCTATTCAATGTCTATGTTATTCTTCCATTTCGTATTGATGGCAAAAACATTGCCATAATATTTACTATCTCTTTTCCTAAAATATTAAATTGTGCTGTCAAATTCCGACGTTAATATCAAGTCCGTCTCTGATTTTACTTTCTTGGATACAATAAACCAGGTAAAAACTATTAAATTGTCCAAATCGTTTAACAGCATAATTTTTCATCCCACAAAATGTTTAATATCTAAAAAAACAAAAACAAAAACACACTAAACTGAGTTTCTCTTTTCCATGTTTTCAGATAAAACGTTCGGCCATCTTGACAGCATTTATCGTAAAAAAACAAACACTTTAAGTTATTCAACGAGGAATAGAACATGTTAAAATCGTTTTTTGTCGGTCCCACAGTCTTCCCAAATGACCTATGGTGAGAAGAAAATATAATTCAGTAATGTTACCGACATTCATACACTGGCTTTCATCTTCAACGTCCATTCAAGAACCATCAGGAGAACGATGAATAAGATTTAAAAACTGGGAACAATAAATAGGAAAACTGGATCAGGAGGTCACAACAGAAAGAGCGAGCAACATTTCAACTGAGAGCTAAGGAGATCAATTAGAAAAGATCCAACTCAATCCATAAGACGTTTGACACGTGAGAGAGGCGTTTCAGCTATGAAGAGTAATGAAAAAATACATGAAACTGAAATGGTACGTAAAAACGTATGAGGTACCATGCTACTCCAGGACAGAAAATTAGAAGGTTAGAGAGAACGAATATCATCAACAATAAGTTGGAAAATAATCCTAGAATAATATTGTTATGGTGTTGAAACCATAGAAAAATAACACAGACTCGGATATAAAGTTAAACGGTATATTATTCACGGAAACGTGGTACAAAGTATGTGGACTGGAGAGTACTTCTCTCACTGGTGTCCTGACACACTCATTCATACATTCACACTGTGATACACTCTTGGTGACTCACACCTGGTGACTTCCTCGATATTTAACAACCCCCCACATGGGTTGTATGTGGCACAAGGCCGGTTTAATGTGGGTCCAAAAATATGCCCATTAGAACCCGTATAAACGGGTTCAGGGACTGTCTACCTCCCCGGAAGAAACTTTGCCCTGCGGCAAAGCCTCGTTCGAGGTCCTCTCTGCCAAAGCAGAGAGTTCGACAGGAGTCACACCTGGTGAATTCCTCTATTACTAGAAATTGGTAGCCACATTATATAAGTGTGGAAGAGTCCATTTGTAGGTATGTCAGGTTCCCACAATAATTATATATATATATATATATATATATATATATATATATATATATATATATATATATATATATATATATATATATATATCATACATACATATATATATATATATATATATATATATCATTCATTAATTTATGATCCTTAGCTATGATGAATTAATATTGAACATGTCATTTTCACTTATGTTCGATTACATCACGATTCGCCTGTTAAGCTTGGAGAGTAATAATATATGCTTATTGCACAACGTAAAGTACAATAGTGTTATAAAAAACTCAGAGAATTCCAGTAAGATATCTTTAATCATTTCTAAGATAAAACGATTCAAATCTTAATCTAACAAATGGACAATTTTTCATTTACACGATTTGGACAATTTTACTGTCATACCCGGTATATCAATATTATCAGTCCCGAGACAATAATTACAGTTTTTTTTTTAAACTTCTTTAAAATTAAATGTCCTATCGATAAAATTCAATTGGAGGTATTTACAAAGTGTTAAATATGAAGTTGTCACCTTTTAATGGTTGAGAAACCTTCTCCGCCAAATCGAATTACGAAAGACGATGAAAAATCATTGAATTCATGAAAATCTTGTTAAATTTGAAGACGATATTTTAAAGTTTGTTTATTTGCTGGCGGAGAAGGTAATGAATTTATTATGGTAAAGGATAATATCAAAAGATATTAGACATGAAAAAACATAGTATACACTGAACAACGACATTAAAAATACTATCAATATAATTGCATCATTATCCGTAAAAAATAACTTTAAAGGCCTTAGAAAAGAAGTTCTGAGATGACTGATAAGAGATGTTTTCAAAGTTGCTGAAGATGATAACGCGCACTGATTTACAGTGTGTCTTCAAGCCGTAACAGCTATGATAATGCTGCTTGCTGGTAGCTTCGTACAGATCCCAAAGTTGAAAACGGAAAGGCTGATCGTACAGATAATACGCATCTTTACGCAGACATTTGAAATAGAAGAGAAGCGAATTCGGATGAGTGACTAATTCAAGAGATTTTCAAATGCATATTTAAAAAGAATCAAAGGGGAAAATATGAAGGCGGTTTTTTTTCTCTCGATGGGATAGAATAAAAAAAGTGAAAGGACAAAAGAGAAACAGTAGGAAATACGGATAGTGAATGTTGGGGAAATCATAAAGTATAAGGAAGTTGATAAAAGGTTAAGAAAGACGAGAAAAGAAAGAAAGAAAGAAAGAAAGAAAGAAAGAAAGAAAGAAAGAAAGAAAGGAAAGAAAGAAAGCTAAAAGACGGAAATAAAGAAAGGAAGGAAGAATACGTGAAAAACGGAAACAACTAATAGAAAGCTAAAAGACGGAAAAGATGAAAGAATGAACAGAAAGAAAGAAAGAAAGAAAGAAAGAACGAAAAGAAAGAAAGAAAGAAAGAAAGAAAGAAAGAAAAGAAAGCTAAATGACGGAAAGAAAGGAAGGAAGAAAGGAAGAATACCTGAAAAACGGAAACAACTAATAGAAAACTAATAGACGGAAAAGAAGAAAGAATGAACAGAAAGAAAGAAAAAAGAAAGAAAGAAAAAAGAAAAAGAAAGCTAAAAGAAAGAAACAAAGAAAGGAAGGAAGAATATCTGCAAAACGGAAACAACTAATAGAAAGCTAAAAGATGGAAAAGATGAAGGAAAGAACAGAAAGATAAGAAAGATAAGAAAGAAATGAAAAAAGAATGAAGAAAAGTCAAAAATCTAATCTAAGAAAAATAAATAGAAGCCTATTTTACGAAGGTCTATAAAATGAAGCATATCGGAAAAAGAAACATGAAAAGAATCGCGAATGAGGGAAAGATGAACAAAGATTAAATAAAAGGAACAAAAATTAGAAGAAAATGCAGAAAATAACAATAGAAGAAAAGAGATAGAAAAAGAAAGACGTGGAAAAAACGATAGAAAGCAAAGATAAACCGAATATTTAGGAAAGAGAAAAAAAGTCGGCCGGTTATCTTTAAATAATAATAATAGTTTAAAAGCTTTTCCAGACGTCAGCTGTCGAGTACCTCGTGTATCAGTCTTGATTATCTTGTTCCCGACATTTGGGTAGTTGTGGCGAATTCCAGAAGAAACGAACAGTGAAACATCGATAGCTCGATGTCTTTTCTTAAATAATGTCGTCAACATTTGGCGACATTGATCGTCTGCATTACGCAATTGCAATCAGTAGACGCAGAACGCCAAGTATAGAATATGTCGAAATAAAGTTCGTCTCGAATTCCATTTTGTGAAGGTAACTCGACTTTCATGTATTCACTATGGAAGCCTTGTGTAGACATAAATGTAATGAACACCTTCCATAGCAAGCTCTTCTCGCAAACGACTGGTGCAGGGGAGTCTAACATTCACTGGGCGCTGAACTATTGTGTCCTTGTGTCAAAAAAAAAAACTTAGTAAATATATTGGCCTGTGTTTTGAAATTTTGTCTTTACTGGATCCCGTAATCCTGGAACATTGTTCCTGGCAAAGTTATACTTAGTTAATAATTATATCGACACCTACTGTAGAGTGGCTGTCAGTAAAAGAAATGAAATACGAGCGTAAAGAAAGAATAAAGAAAGTTGAAAGAAAGAAGAAGTGAAAATAAAGCAAAAGAAAGAAAGCAAAAAAAGATAGAAAATACAAGGCTAATATAAGACAGAATATAGGAAAATAAAAACGAAAGAAAGAAAGCAAGAAAGAATGAAAGAGAAAGAAAGCAAATACTACAAGGTTATCGAGTGATACTAAAAGAGAAAAGAAAGAAAGAAAGAAAGAAAGCAAAAACAGATAGAAAATACAAGGCTAATATAAGACGGAAGATAGGAAAAGAAAAACGAAAGCAAGAAAGCAAGAAAGAATGAAAGAGAAAGAAAGCAAATAATACAAGGCTATCGAGTGATACGAAAAGAGAAAGAAAAAAAGAAAGAGAAAAGAGAAAGAAAGAGAAAAGAGAGAAAAAGAATGGAGAGAAAGAAAGAAGAAACGGAATGAATAAGCGACAAAAAGAAAGAAAACAGCCAACAGAAGAAAAAGAGAAATAAATAAAGAAATAAAGAAGGAAAGAAAGAAAAGGAGACGAAAAGAAAGTAAACACCTAACTGATGGAAAAGAGAAAGAAAGAAAACCAGTCCAAAACAAAACAAAAAACAAAAAATAAAAGAAGAATAACAAACAGAAAGAAAACAGCCAAAAGCAGAAAATGAGTAGATAGAAGGAAATAAAAAGAGACAAAAAGAAAGAAAAGAGAAAATAGAAGAAAGAAAGAAAGAAAGAAAGAAAGGAAGAAAGGAAGATAGAAAAAAGAAAGATAAGCAACAAAATAACAAAAAGTGACAGAAAGAAGGAAGAAAAAGGGACGGAAAGGAAGACAGCAAGTACTAGAAGGCAGGAAAATACAAAAAGGGAAAAAGAAAGAAAGAAACCTGCGATAAAAAGAGAAAAGAATTGTTAAATGATAAACAGCAACAGAAGCCCTTCTGGCAGTTCACCGATTAATAGTTTTTACTGACCAACAACTAAACCAATTCCAGAGAAGTACTTGTGAAGTTCCTTGAAAATCCAAAACTCATTACAAAACAGCTGCGTTTTCTCTTTGATGAAAGAATGGAGTAAGCTGCTTATATTTTCATTTCATCTCTCTCTCTCCCTCTCCCTCCCTCTCCCTCTCTCTCCCCTCTCTCTCTCTCTTACTCTCTCTCTCCCCATCTCTCTCTCTTACTCTCTCTCTCCCCATCTCTCTCTCTTACTCTCTCTCCCTCCCCATCTCTCTCTCTTACTCTCTCTCTCTTACTCTCTCTCTCTTACTCTCTCTCCCCATCTCTCTCTCTTACTCTCTCTCCCCTCTCTCTCTTACTCTCTCTCTCCCCATCTCTCTCTCTTACTCTCTATCTCTCCCTCCCCCTCTCTCTCTTAATCTCTCCCTCTCCCCTCTCTCTCTTACTCTCTCTCCCCTCTCTCTCTCTTACTCTCTCTCTCCCCATCTCTCTCTCTCACTCTCTCCCTCCCCCCTCTCTCTCTTACTCTCTCTCCCTCCCCCTCTCTCTCTCTCTTACTCTCTCTCTCTCTTTCTCTTTCTCTCTCTTTCTCTGCAACCGATTGCTCAAGGCCAGATTGACTGCGAAGAATGCACAGAGTTTGCTTGTGGTACGCAGTGAAAACTTCACAATAAAAGCGTTACGGACTGGAAATGAGACCCGGTAAAAATAATAATTTTAAAGCATTTCATTCTGAAACCCAGGACATAATATATATATATATATATATATATATATATATATATATATATATATATATATATATATATATATATATATAAAGTCATCTATTATCGAATGTGAAGGACGAGAGGAAATAGAGGGAGAGCGGGCGAAAAAGAAAAGGAATAGAATAGGAAATAGAAAGAAATTTCAAAGGAAGAACAGGAGGGAAAGGGAGAAGAAAATGAGAGAAAGAAAGAAAGAAAGAAAGAAAGAAAGAAAGAAAGAAAGGATAGATGAAGAAAAAGTAGAGACAAAGACGAAAAACTAAACGAACAAAAAAGTGGCTAAAGCTAAAGTAAGCGAGAAAGAAGAAAAGAGAAAGAAAAAAGAGAGTGACAAGGAAGAAAAGCGAAAAAAAAAAAACTGGGAAAAAGCAAAAGAAAGAAAGAAAGAAAGAAAGAACGAAAGAATGGAGAAAGAAAAAAGGGACAAGGATGAAAATCAAAAAGAAAGAAAAAAGAAAGAAAGAGATAATAGAGGAAGAAAGAATAAAAGATGAAAGAAAAAGCAGTGACAATGGCCAAAAACAAAAAGAAGGCAAAAAGGACAGAAACCAAAAAAGAAAGAAAAAAAAAGAAAGAATGGAGAAAGAAAAAAGAGACAAGGACGAAAAGAAAAAGGAAGGAAAACTGGTCAAAAACGAAGAAAGAAAGAAAGAAAGAAAGGAAGAACGGTGAATGAAAGGAAAAATATAAGAAAAGGACTAAACCAAAAACAAAAGAAAACGGAGAAAGAAAGAAAACCAAGAGAAAACAGAAAGCAAAAGAATAGAGAGCTAAAACAAAAGGAAGGAAGAATGGGAAAGAAAGAAAGAAGGAATGGAGCCGAACAAAGAAGGAAATAGAATAAAAAACAACATAAGAAAGAAAGAAAGAAAGAAAGAAAGAGGAAATGGGAAAGAAAATAGGAGATCAGAAAAGAAAGATAAAATTAAAAAAAAAGCTTAAATTACTTTTTCTTCCTTCAAAGAGAAAAATAAATTGAAAGCATTTTCTGTACATCGACTTTTATAGAAATGATAGGAAAAATGGACTTCGTACATTGTAAGTTTGTTAAAAAAACATAAATCTTAAATTTTGCTGTCAAGCCACCGACGTAATACCTTGTCTTACTTTAAAAAAAAAATTATTTGAAGAATTTAATTCTACAAAATGGTCTCCTGATTTCGAGATTCAATTTAGCCGACAACTGCGAGGCTTCAATGCCTGAAGCTAATGAAATCCTGAAAAAAAAATCTTGAAAAAAAGCGAAATAGACATTTGAAATTCAAAATTTGATTTGAATCTCAAATGTTGAAAACAGATTTTTTAAAAACTTGTTCCATCGCCGTAATTGATGCTTATCAAGCCTTTGGCAAAATGCGCAACCTGATTAAATGTAGAGATAATTCGTAGATGACGTTTCAAAAGATAGTCAATTAGATAGACGACAAAAAAGTAAAAAAATGATAGCAAATGTAAGAAATGGTAGAGGGAAGGAAGATAACTGCGCTGACGAGCTATTTTCGCAGGTTTCCAAACTGCATGAATTTAAGCGTACTACTTGGTTGGCATTTCGGTCCCACCCTTTCACTGTTGAAACGGTTAAATGTATCGGTCTCTTCTACTCCAACAGCTTCACGTCTTGCACTTCCCGTCAGTGGAACTCCCTTCTTCTTACTTGCTTCCCTGATAGCTATAATCTTCAAATGTTCAAATGTAATGTCAATCGATATCTTCTGATGCCTTGATCTTGATCTCCGCCCTACTCTATATCCGTTCTCTAAACACCCCTCTCTACTCTTGCTCTCAATCCTCTGTAACCCCTTGCATGCTAGTGGAACACCCGCCTTGTTTGGAGTGATATGCTTTAAAAAAAAATGAAAGGAAAAGCTCAAAGTCGATGTCTGTAAAACTTTTGGCCATTCATTTGACATTTTTAGATGAAATGAAACCTGTAGGCCTTAGAGAGGAACCTCCTTTTTTTTAATCGGTATTACTCCATGCAAGGCCACAAAGCCACTAAAACGGAAGGGATTACGAGGTGGGGAAGGATTAACAACAGAAACATTAAGAGTGAGCGGGAAGAGAAAAGAAAGAGTAATCAGGAGGACGGTAGATAGCGACTGACATTGCATTTAAATTTTGGCAGATTAAAGTCTAGCACAAGGTCACAAAGATAGAGTATCTGTTTAAGACAAAACTCAATCTGACAGTAATAATTTCCCTTTTTAAAAATTGGTATCACCCCATAGAAGGCAGTAAAGCCACTAAGACACAAGGTGTTACAGTGTGTGGAAGAATTAGAAACAGAGACATTAATAATGAGCGGGAAAAGGAAAGAGTAATCAGGATGATAGCGATTGACATTGCATTTAAATTTTGGTAGATTAAAGCTTGGCACACGGCCACAAAAATAGAGTACCTTGTTAAGACCAAACTCAATATAACTGTAATAATTTCTTTTTTTTCTTTGTTTTTGTTATCACCCAATGCAAGGCAGTAAAGCCACTAAGACACAAGGGGTTACAGGGCGTGGAAGAATTAGGAACAGAAAAATTATTAATGAACAGGAAGAGAAAAGAGCGACAAGGTGGATAGTAGATAGCCATTGACATTGCATTAAAAGATTTTCAGATTAAAGTCTGGCACAAGGCCACAAAGATAGGGTACCTGGTTAAGACCAAACTCACTGTAACTAATGATTTCTTTTTTAAAAACTAGTATCACACAATGCAAGGCAGTAAACCCACTCTAAGACAAGCAGATACAGGGTATGGAAGAATGACATTATTGCAGAGTAAAGTTGTCTGGAAAGCATGAAGCCGGAAGGGATGTTCCACAAGCGAGAAGTGCGAGAAAAGAAACTGTTAGCATAGAATTTACGGTTACATCTAGCCAGCTCAACTGTACATTAATGAGATCTTGACGCCAGTCGAGTCCGTCTTCGAATCTCGTGAAGTGCCGCCACAGAATCACAAAGGTCTTTACGAAGTAAAAGAAAACGTATAACTTGAGGACCACCAACAGCAGCAAAAGAATGTCACTCGAAGAGTAAATAATGGAATAAGGCATCAACATTCCTCACTGCTTCAAACAAAAGTTTAGGAAGGAAGCCTCCCTAAATAGGAGAACGAGCAATAACAGAGGACTTGAGAAGCCTATTTTCAAGAAAAACTGTCTTAAGTCTTATGGGAACTGACCCATAATAATAATAATGGATTATTCCGGACATTATAAATACTGCGCCTCAAGAGGGAGGACAGAGAGGATTAATTGTAAGAACATTGGAATAGTGATACTTGTCGAGACAACATAGTTCATTCTAAACAAATCTAATAGTCATTACTAATACTTCGACTTTGTATTATATTTCTGTTTGCAATATATCTTGTTATTCCATACCTGTGTTCGAGTTATTTCTTCATTGGTTCTAACATTGGACCATCACCGTGGTACAAGGAACTTTGGACCATAACATTAAGACAAATATTTTTTTTAAATTCTACCGGTAGTAAATAGAATCCATGGTCATCAGTAAGAGGATGAGCCCGAAATGCGATTTGAAGGTCGGGAACACTAGAATCAAGCAGACTCAGATTAAATATCTGGGAAGCGCCCTGGGAGAGGACGGTAAATGCGACCCTGAGATCCGTAGACGTATTGGGATGGCCAAGGACGCATTCCAAAAGCTGGGCAGAGTATTTCGAGACAGGAAGATTTCTTCGGTAATTACTGAACTGTTACGTGACGACTGTCCTTCTTTACGGCAGCGAATGTTGGACGATTTCCTCAAAGATGAAGAAGAGACTCAAGGCGACGGAGATGTGGTTCTACTGAAGGATGCTAAGGATATCATGGACTGAGCGTGTGAGAACGATGAGGTCTTAGAGAGGATGTAAACAAGGAGGAGGCTTATAGTTAACATCAGGAAGAGGCAGCTGAAGTTCATGGGACACATAATGAGGAAGGAGGGCCTGGAAAATCCGATACTCACAGGACGAATAAAGGGAAAGAGAAAATCGCATTTCGAGCTCATCCTTTTACTGATTAACATGCATTCCGTCTTCTTGGAATTTAGCTTTGTCCCTTCTCGCTCTCCGTCGATATCTTCTGTAGGAGATTTTGTAATTTCTTTTCCGTGTCTGCTATCAGTACTGTGTCATCTGCGTATCTTACGTTGTTAAGATTGTGGCCGCCAATTCTAAATCCCGGTAGGATTACCAATTGTCTAAGAATTGCATCGATGTTTAGGTTTAACAGATCGGGTGAGAAGACACATCTTTGCCTTACGCCCCTTTCTATTTTTGTATATTCGCTGAACTCTTTCTTTATGCGCATGCATGCTGTTTGCTGCCAGCTATCCAGGCAGCCAAAAAGCTAACCAGTTATTCAAATATCTATTCATCAAGACATGCAACCAAACAGCCAACCGACCATCCATCAAACAAGAGGGCTCTACGAACCTTACAGAAGGACAGATGTCACATAACAGCTCATTATTCTTTTCTTCGTTACCAAAGAAATCCTCCTGTCTCGCGGTACTCTGCCCAGCTTTTGAAATGCGTCCTTGGCCATCCCTATACGTCTACGGATCTCACCACTTCATTATTAGTTCAAATCTATATTATTGTTGATTTTTATCATCATAAATGGGTCAATATACCCTAGATTATTATCATTATAAAAATATTCTTTTGGGCCTGAATTCGTTTTATCATCACAAGTCGGTTCATAACCATTGGACTAGGGTAAGCGAGGTGTGGCCATAAAATAAGCACATCCCATCTCCCCTATCGCTTGTAACTATCCATTATAATCAATATAATGTTTTCAGTGCTAAAGCTGAACTAGTCTAATCAAGCTTCATATCCTTCGACTTGGTGTTCTTACTAAAGGGTAATTGAAAAGTAACTCCCTATTTTATGTATGATAGACTCTCCCGTTTTGTAATAATTATAGTTTGATGGCAGAGTCCATCATACATAAAATAGGGAGTTACTTTAAAATCACCCTGTATATTATACGAGGGATATGATTTTTGCTGTTGTTCCTTCTTATTTAAACAAAAGACATCTATTAACAAAACAAAAGAAAAAATCTTCAATAGACAAAGCTTCTTCGCGAGATATTCTTGTTAGAACTATTTTTGAATTTCCTGTAACATCTGTATACCAGGGATTTAGGTCGATTTCTTCCTGAGTTTTCTATTTATTTTTTTTTTTTTATTTTTTTTTTATTTTATTTTTTTTATATTTTTTTTTTTTTTATTATTATCATCATCATCATCATCATCATCATCATCATCATCATCATTATTATTATTATTATTATTATTATTATTATTATTATTATTATTATTATTATGATGATTATTATTATTATTATTATTATTATTATCATTATTATTATTATTATTATTTCTTTGGGTTTCTGTTGTATACACATTTCCTTCCGGGTCCCAACCAGAGACGTAAGGTCATAAATAGCTTAAAGAGATTTTCCACTGATATTTTTGTAAAAAAAAAAGGAGGGGGAGGTGTGTCAACCGGGCGAGGGGTAAACTTATCTACTCCTGTTAAGGAAAAATAAACAAACAAAAAATAAATCGTGAATAAAATTTCAGAATGTTGAAATTAGAGTTGAAATAGATTTAGATTTAAACGGAAAGCCAACTGTAAACAGGAATCAAGGGATAAACCTCTACTCCTGGTCAAAAGACGGAAGGAGTGTGAACCGGACGACAGACGATCCTATCTTCTTCTATTATGTTGCCAAGAAAACAGAAATCAGAAATTTCAAAAATGTCATCTCGATATAAGCTATTTCTCGGATCAATGATTAAAAATGACTTTGTGCGATTAACTCCTGGCGCTATATAATCACAGATAAAAAACCCAAAAAACTGTCAACTAATAGTTCAAATAGAAACTAATGACACTGGGAAGGTTGCTCATGAGGATGAGAAATAACGTAATTCCAAGGGTAGGGCCCTGTGGGATCCCTGCATTAATGTAAGATGAACTAGAAACGTGCCCATTCAACACTATTTTCACTACGGGATTTAAGAACGATTGGATTCAGTCAAATATCTGACCATCGCCCTTGAGATTGTGGAGAAGGCCGGCATGCCAGACCCAGTCAAATAGCTTCAAGATATATAGCGCGACAGCCGGAAACTCGCCGTTCTTATCTAAAAGTTGACAGACGCATTCAGTGATAACAGTGAACACATCGGAAGTTGACCTAGAGAAACGGAATCCATATTGGATATCTGAGAGAAGCTCACGTGAAGAGGTATTTTTAACCAATTTACAGTTGACTAAGGGCATTTAATACTTTGTGAAAAGGAGGTAAAAGACTAAAAAAAAGACGATACATTCATAAACTGTTACCACTCACACAATAATACCTTTCACTCACCCTCTCTTTCATTCCATAAGAGGGCATTGCAATTTGTATGGGGTGAACATTAGTTTTTTTTTTTAAACATTACTTAAGGATTTCCAACAGCAGCACAAACTAAAATGGATAGCAGTTGTAAATCAAAGAAAATGACACAATCAAGATTTTGACGCTCCATACAGACGTTCACGAGTCCCGTAAATCGTGAGAGGCGTAGGACCACCACGGGCACTGCAGCTGCAATAGAAGTGGTGTATCTTTAGCAAGATAGTCTGATGGAGCCTAAACTCCTGCAGGCTGGTTTGAATTCAAATTTTTCCTTCTCCAAGAGCGGCTGCTACCCAAGAAGCCAGTCTCTCTTGCTATTTACCCGTAGCCAGGAGTCAAGAAATGGGTTCATACCTTTCCCGGCGGTATAAGTACGCAAGTGAATAAGTTCGACTGAAATTCGAAATCGTCTCTCCGATTTCTAAATCCGAGCTGCTGTTCATTACACCACATTGGCTCTTAAACTAATTTAAATAAATAGTTCAATTTCTTGCGTTGTCTATTGCAGTCAGGTTCGTACAAATATCCTTGGGTTATACGTGAATCCATCTAATATCACCTGCTCCAGCTATGGATTAAGAAAAATAAACTGGGATTTCTGACTTTGCCTGATAGGAGGCTTAGAAAAAGGAGAGCTCTTAATTTCAAAGCAAAAACGAAGAAGCCATTCCGTTATCTAAAGAGACATGGGATATATATATATACATACATATATATATATATATATATATATATATATATATATATATATATATATATATATATATATATATATATATATATATATGTGACTATACTCGTGTCCAAAAATTCTTTGAATTCTTGATTCAACAATAGCTAAATCAATCTCGAAGGGAAAAAAAGGTTTTAAAAAAGAAAGAGCCAGGAACATGAAAGTCTGTTGAAAATAATCGCACAGATACAGGTTCAAGGCCCCAAAAAAAATCGCCGATACGAGTAAACAACTAACTAAAGAGCTCAATACAAGCGTAGAGCAGACCTGGGCAAACCTAATGAGCCAGACAAACCTACCAAGGTTTCACTTAGGCAAATCGTCAGGGTCAGCTGGCTAAAGAGGCAAAAGAAAACGGTGTATATATAGGCGACAACAAAGACAACACTTAAAATATCCCCTCCCCTTTATTTATACCTCATACCCCATGGTGTCGCCTTTTCTTTTCTTTTTCTTTTTTCTTTGGTCACGTGGTGTTGTCTTGGTTGTCGCCTATATATACCCTGTTTTCTTTTGCCTCTTTAGGCAGCTGACCCTGACGATCTGCCTAAGTGAAACCTTGGTAGGTTTGTCTGGCTCATTAGGTTTTTAAATATTATAAAATATTTTTATTGTAATCTATTATAATAAAAATATTTTAATCATATTTTATATATATATATATAAATATATATATATATATATATATATATATATATATATATATATATATATATATATATTACATAGAATAGAAATCCAAATTTACCTCATCCGAATAGCTATTTCAACCAAGAAGTCCTATGTTGGCATTGTCCAATAATAAATAATTTGAGCTCTTTTTGTGGATCAGTTTTAATATTTTGTATTATTAGGATTCACTTGAGTTGATATACCAACGGATTATTACATATATATATATATATATATAATGAAAGAAAAAAGAGAGTGAGACAGTGTGGCCAAAGAGATCAATCCTGCATCGCGACTATCCTTTTGACACTATCTGAATACCGCGTTGAATCGTGAAACTAACGACAAACACCACTCCGTACTGGTTACTATGTCCACACTTCTGAAACAGGCTCCCGCAGAAATACCTCCCACATATACCTCCCAGAAATACGCATAATGGTAAGACATTAGATACATGAAGAAACATTACCATTAATGTCTTATTATATGACGTTGGAGGTATTTGTGGGATGTATTTGTGTGGGGGTATTTGTGGGAGGTATTTGCGGGATGTATTTGTGTGAGGTATTTGTGGGATGTATTTGTGGGGGGTATTTGTGTGAGGTATTTGTGGGAGGTATTTGTGGGGGGCATTTGTGTGAGGTATTTGTGGGATGTATTTGTGGGGAGGTATTTGTGGGGGTATTTGTGTGAGGTATTTGTGGGATGTATTTGTGGGGGGTATTTGTGTGGGGTATTTGTGGGAGGTATTTGTGGGGGGTATTTGTGTGAGGTATTTGTGGGATGTATTTGTGGGAGGTATTTGTGGGAGGTATTTGTGGGGGGGTATTTGTGTGAGGTATTTGTGGGAGGTATTTGTGGGAGGTATTTCTTCTCTACATAAAACTGCTCTATCCCCGATACCGATATTACACTATCTCTCTATCTATCTATCTATCTATCTATCTATCTATATCTATATATATATATATATATATATATATATATATATATATATATATATATATATATATATAATCTTTCTTCTTTCTTTTTCTTACTCTTTATTTGTTTTCTAATAATTTCACTGTATTGCTGTTTTTTACTTTCCTCTTTTGTTTCATTTTCATTTTCCTTTCTTTCTTTCTTTTTTCTTTCCTTATCGTTCTTACTCTTTCTTTCTCATCTATCTATCTAGCCAGCAAGTACAGAAATTGTCTGTAAGAAATGTGAATTGACAAAAAGATTTTTTTTAAATAAGAACTTGTTTACACATGATCGTGTTTGTTTTCCGACATAACCTGTCACCCAAAACGGAGTTAATATAAAATTGACGAATAGTTTTGCCAGTATAATTAAACCGATATATATATACATATATATATATATATATATATATATATATATATATATATATATATATATATATATATATATATATATATATATATATATAAAGTAAAAAATAAATCATTGATAAATTGCAACCAGAACTAACGATTTGCTTACACGCATTTTTCTAATATATCCAAGCACGCGCCATGTTTTGATTCACAGTCAAGGGAAATCAGACACATTAATTTGACCGGAAAACACCACCACGAAAAGAGACTATATTTAATCCCTTTGAAACGATATTAAATTCATCACACCATCTTCATGATGATGATGATGATGATATTATTATTATTATTATTATTATTATTATTATTATTAGTAGTAGTAGTAGTAGTAGTAGTAGTAGTAGTAGTAGTAGTAGTAGTGTACCTTTGCCGACAAAATAGATGGCAGCAAGGAATGTATTATAAGTATTCTGCACTATATTGTAAGTAATTTTCGTTTAATCCACATATAATTTTGTAATTTAAAACAGTTCTTTGTTAAGGTTTAAAATTGAACGGTGTGTACAATATATAGACACATAAGGAAAGATATTTGTATATAAATGTTTCATGTTTACAACCAAAATTATGTTTACTGCAAAAGTTGCCAAAGAATGATATTTTTTTTTGTGTCAATTTTGGAAGGTCTGAGTAATCCTTGACAGTCCGTCGATTCAATCTGTAATTACAAAGTCTGCTTATTTCTCGTCCTACTAAGAGCAACGTATCATCAGATATTTTTTTTAATTTAGTTTTGTTTCCCCCACCCACATCTCTTTTTTTAAATTATAATTTTTAAAGGTTAAAATGAATTTATAAAAAGAACGAAACATTCCTGAAGATATATATGGCGCATTATATATGCGAACACTTTTCCATAGCGATATCAGTACGCGTCAACGGGACAAGATTAGAACGGCGCCGGGCCCGAAGGCTAGATCAAAGCGTAGTATCTGTTCGAGGATAGCTCGCTTTGTCGGCCTTTTGGCTGGGAGCGTCACTTGATACTTACCTGGTGTAGGGATTTGTCCCTGCGCTGGTAGTATCATGGCTACGACTAGCTTGGACCGGCTCCGACCTCGACCAGCTATGACAAGCCAAGACTAGCTATGACCAGCACTGACCAGCTTGGACAAGCTATGACTAGCTTAGACCAGCTTGGACAAGCTATGACCAGCCAAGACCAGCGGCCCGGGTGAAAACACTCGGGTCTCCCCGTTAAAAACCGACCTTGTGTCACAACCTGACTCATTGGGGGGTCATGTAAATACCTAAATACCTAGAACGGCGCCGGGTGAGTCATTATTATTTTTCACACTGCCCCTCAATTGTTACACTCAAAAAACGTATATATATATATATATATATATATATATATATATATATATATGGTTCTGTTTCTAATATGAATGCAGTGTCTAATAGATCCGACTTCAAAAAAATATTTGTTTATATTTATTAATGTCAAGCAAGGATACGTGCCCACGTCCTTGATAACAGCGTAATATGACAAATTGAAAAAACAGACATCAGTAACTAAAAAGCCTGTAAGTAAATTGAAAGTTTTATTTAATCGATCGTTTCACCCCAAGCAAGGTGACAATGCCACTAAGACGCAGGGGTTTACAGAGAGTGAAAACGAAAGAGAATGAGAAGTCTGAGAATGTGGAGGATTGAGGAAAGGTCAAAAATGAAACGGCGTCCAAGAAGAATGGCGATTGACGTTGCATTTAAATTTTTGAAAATTGTAGTTATCAAGGATGCGAGAAAGCGGAAGGGAGTTCCACAGGCCGGAATTGCTAAACTGTTAGAGTAAAAGTGGTGGTTGCTAGTTCTAGCTAGTTCAACAGTAAATTGGCGGAGCCTAGTTGCCAATCTGGTATTACCCCTAAATTCATGTAGTCGGAGTGTCTGGGGAAAAAAGGTCATCAGAGTAGTTGACATGGAAATATTTGTTGAAATGACAGAGGGAAGACACGTCACATCCTTGAGAAAGGTTAGATACCTGGTCAGGATCGATTGCATTACAGACCCTTCTTTGAATTCTCAAAGAAAAATGAAAACAAAAAGGACACTTGCACATGGAATCAGAAAGAGAAGGTTTTGAAATTTTGACACTCACTGGGCATTTTGAAGGCTAGAGGAAGAGAGGAGAGCAGCGAGTAATCTACATAAAGAGCGTGTGTAAATGGGTGGCAGGACAATGGGTAGCTGGTATAATAAAGGGACAAATATTGCTAAGAGCTCTAGGTCACTGGCAGATAGAAAGTGAAGACAAGTAAATGTGTGTTGATATCTGTCTATAGCTGTGAAATGAGGTACTATGATGACTTTCGTCTGGTGCATGAAATAGATGGTTCGGTTCGAAATTCCCATCACCTGGAGAAGGCCGGAGCGTACAACGGCCGAAACGTTGTGAATGTAGCAATGAAGATGAGGATAACAGTCCGAATAATGTAAATAATTCAAGTAAACGCGTGTTGGTTTTGAGTTTGGAAATAAATATTTAGAATTGTTTTGTCGGAGCAAGAGAAACCTAAAGATTAAGCCAACTGGAATTAACAACTCAAGACTTATTTTTAGTGGACAGAAAAGCATGTTTCGGAAACTCGTTCTACGGCTCCCCGGATCTGAATGGACGTATCAAGAGCGGCTGAAAATTGATCTGTGGTGCCGCTTGTTCGATTCAATTCACACCATCTTTGAAACACAAAACCAAAATATATTGATATTCTGGTTTGAAACGGAATATTTATTAAACTCACGCAAGAGAGGATCGTCATTTCATAACAATTATCCCTTTCGGTCCTTATTGATTGGTTATTCTGCGTCACGCTACTTAGCCAATGGCTATGCATACTTTCCGGGGGATCCTTCTCCCATTGTACTAAAAAAAGATTGCATCACTCTCCTGACGCCTACGACAATAACAAGTTAACTGGACTATTTTAGCACCCACCCACGGAAAATCATCTTTCGAACAAAGTAACGGTATTTGTAATGGTAAGTTTTGTTATTTTCTAAGAAACATTCGGAATTCATCAACAAAACAAATATATCTAAGAGTGATAGAAATAATTTTTCAACTCGGAATTAATTTCAACCCGGACTTATTTTTACCTCGGAACTAATTTCACCTAGGAATTAATTTCTACGCGGAACTAATTTCACCTCGGTATTAATTTCAACTCAGAAATAATTTCACCTCGGTATTAATTTCAACCCAGAAATAATTTCAACTCGGAATTAATTTCACCTCGGAATTAATTTCAACTCGGAACTAATTTCACCTCGGAATTAATTTCATCTCGGAATTAATTTCACCTCGGAATTAATTTCAACTCGGAATTAATTTCAACTCAGAACAAATTTCAACGCGGAATTAATTTCAGCTCAGAATTAATTTCAACTCGGAACTAATTTCACTTCGGAAGTAATTTCAACTCGGAACTAATTTCACCTCGGAACTAATTTTAACTCGGAAATAATTTCATCTCGAATTTAAAAAAACCTACCCCTAACCCTAACCTTTAGTTCAGAGGTAAAATTAGTTCCGAATTGAAATTAATTCCGAGTTGAAAGTAATTCTGCACCTCATATTTAAATATTGATATTCAGACTATTATCTTCATCTTTGTTGTTGTTATCATCTCGTTTCGGCCGCTGTGACATTTTGGCCTTCCTCACGTGTGCATCAATCTACGTAATCTACATTGAATTCCGAACAGAACCGTTTATTTAATCCACGGAAGTAGATTATTTTCTTGTTCCACTGCCCATGCCTAAAAATATCTCAACTAGTTCTTATTTTTAGTACTAATCAGTTATTGCTCCCCCGCTTTCACAGAGTCCCCGTACCCATTGCCCGACACAGGAGATGAACACACAATCACTATGCCACCAGTTATCATTTAGTGGACTTTCGTTATTTGTTTTGCAACTTGATATACGTTAGATGTTTTTCATTAACTTTAACAAAATAACTGAGTAGGGCCGGTTTCCCGTTCCTAAAGTTACGTTAATCGCCCAGTGACCTATATATGAAATCGCTCATTGAATATTTGCAATTGGCGTAAATATTGCATCGAGGCGTGAAATTGGTAGTCGCCATGCTGTGTTGATTTCAAAGTCCGCACTGTTCATATTTATGGACACATTATCTCCGTACTGACCACTCTTCCCCTATAATGGAAAGAAAATTCATATATATATATATATATATGGTTGTTTATATAATTCTCCCGTCGTTTTCGACGTATGAGTGTCGAGTAGGACAGTTCTTAGAACCCACTGTCAGAATACGTGCACATATTAGATTATAGTGGTGAATGTTTATGCAGCAACCAACCACGCTTTTTAGAAGAGTCGAATACAGAGAGCTAGTGCACAGTATGCGATAAGGTCTCTAAACAACCCTGCACAGGTTTTAGAATTCAGAGTTGTCCTTCTTCTATACTGTTCGCCACCAAAGGCTATAGGAACCAGTCTAATTAATTAATTATTAATAGACTATACATCTTTTAAAATAAATAAATGTAATAGAATTACTTAAATTATTTAAAAATTATTATTAAATATCAAATATAAATATGTATATTTCATTTATCATTTTTTAATTAAACATTACTTAAGGAAAATTTTTGACAGTGTCGGCAAAGAATAGCTATTTCATTTCTTTGATTAAGTAAATTTTTATTTTTTATAAACCTAGTAATATATAGTTTCTCATGTATACTCAAAGGACATGGGTCATTTAATGAGCTACATATTTTAGTTTTTCTTATTAATTTCCATTTCACGATAGGTGTTTTCTTGGTTTATTTTAAGCGCCAGAAATATTTCGATAGGGACGTCTGATTTAGGTATTTATTTATCCTAAAAGAACTTTGATGTTGGTTGAACCGTTTTTCAAACTCATGTCTTGTGCTTCCAATGTAGACTTTTACGTTGTCTGGATCCTCAGTAAACCAAACTTTCAAACTGTCCTGTGAGTATCAGATTTTCCAAACCCTCTTTCCTCATTACGAGCTCTAGAAATTCCAACTGTCTCTTCCTGGTGTTAATTATAAGTTTCCTTTTTGTTTCTATTTTATCTAAAACTTCGTCATTGCTCACATGTTCGGTCCATGGTATCCCCAGCATCCTTCTGTAGATCAACATTCCTATTGTTTCAAGTCTATTCTTCATGTGTGAGGCGATTGTCCAGCATTCACTGCTATATAGGAAAAGTTATATTACTTAAAAATTCGGTACTTTTTTCTTCGTTTCTCATGATTTTTTCTGTTTCTTAATACTCTTCTTTACCTTTTGGAAAGAATCTTTGGCAAGGCGACTTTGAATTTCACTATCGCACTTTCAGTCCTCTGATAAATCACTTTCTAGATATTTGTAGTACTGTTTGATTTTGGTATACCCAATTTGTATTTTTCGTGTTGGGCTGCCCCTTTTGCTAGCAACCATGCATACCGTCTTTTAATTGTTTTCTAGTCCTTTTTTCTCGCTTTCCTTCACTATTTTCCTGCAGGAGTTCCTGTAGTTTATTTTCTCAATCTGCTATCGACACAGAGGTATCTGTTTATCTTACATTGTTAAGACTGGGACCGACAGTAATAAATCCTAGTAGGACTTTTAATTCTCTCAGAATTGCCTCAATGTCTAGGTTAAATAAGTCATGTGAGGGGACACATCCTTGTCGTACACCCCTTTCTATATTAGTATAGTTACTGTACGCAGTTTGTATCCGCTTGCAGCCGGTTTGCTCCCACCATAAGTTCTGTATTATATTCTAATAATCTACTCAAATATGTCAAGGTTACTAAACAGTTCCAACATTTATTTGTGATCTACTTCATGAAACACCTTTGCATAATCCATGAAAAACATATATACATCATTCTGGGTTTGTCTATTTCTGATTGCAATATGAATAGACAACAAGTGAAGGCTTAGGGAAGCATTATTCTGCTTACAATAATTGATACAAGCGTAATGATTATTTGTAGTCCTCTACAAACGAAAGAGTTCTCCAAAGGGAGGTATTCATAAAAGAAGGGAGATTACTCCTCATTACATTATTCCACTGATATTACTCTGACCATAAATATCGCGTTTCTTGTTCCAGTGATTAACTGTTATTAATATAACTTATAAGTCGATAGATTAGAATCATATTCATATCTACCGGGTGTAACAGAAAAATTTTCCAAATTTTTTAACAGCATGTGACAATTGTCCATTGAACAAAATGTTTAATATCTAAAAACCACTAAACTAATTCAGCTTCTTTTTTCACATAAGATGTTCAGCCATTCTGAAACCATTTGTCGTAAGAGTCGCTAAAAAATTTCTTTAAGTTATTCAGCTAGAAAGAGAACAGGCTAAAATCATTTTTCTTAGCCACACAATGTCTTCTCAACTGAGCAATGGCGAGCGGAAAAAGATCATCCAAGACTTCAGTAATTGAATAAATCCGGTCAGAAAACTCATTCTTGTTCTAAACCCTTTCTATATTTGTATATTTACTGAACTCAGTTTATATCCGCGTGCAGGCGGTTCGCTCCCAACATAGGTTCTGGATTATTCTGATATTCCCAAATATGTCAAGGCTACTAAACAATTCCAACAATACTTTGCGACGTACTACATCAAATGATTTTGCATAATTTATAAAACACAGGTACACATCCTTGTGCATTTGTGTTGCTCTTTCGGATTGTAATAACAAAAGAAAGCAAAAGAAGGCCTAAAGAAGCTTTCTTCTGCTTACAATAATTGATACAAGTGTAATGACTATTTATAGTGCTCGACAAACGAAAGAGCTTTCCAAAGAGAGGTAATCAAAATTACACAGCTGACGGAAAACAAATATTCATAAGTCTAGAGTGTCACGCTCGAAACACGGTATCCGTGGTTAGTTATTTTCTTCCTACATGACAAATTTCTATCCGTATGCAGACAGTTTGCTGCCAGTATAGATTCTGGACTTTTCTAACATCATTCATAAATATTTTAAGTTTATCAAGCAGTCCCCCAAATCTTTGAAAAGAATGGCTTAAGAATTCTACTGATATGTAATTTCAGTAAACTTGTATTGAAGGTTTATGGTTATCTGCCGAGGATGTATTTATACCACCCAAAATTATTTCAACTGCTAAAAAATATGTTACTCCTTTCGTTAACAAAATGGGCCAGTGTAAATTTACTGATCCGTTGGGGAGGAGCACTTTCCGGTTAGTGTCTCGATACAACGGTGAAAGGAAGCACATGTAATTATCTTAGAATCACCCCACTGTATAGGTTAAATAAACCCGACACGAAGACTCATCATTGTCTTAAACCCCTTTCTGTTTCTGTATATCTACTGAACTCAGTTTATATCCGCATGCAGGCAGTTTGCTCCCAGTATAAGATTATTCTAATATTCTCCCTAAATATGTCAAGTTTAGTAAACAGATGCCACAGTTCTTTGCGACGTAATTCATGAATTAATTTTGCATAATTTATAAAACACAGGTACACATCCTTCTGCATTTGTGTTGCTCTTTCAGATTGTAATAAAAAAAGAGACCAAAAGAAAACCTAAGGAAGTTTTATTCTGCTTACAATAATTGATACAAACGTAATGACTATTTGTAGTCCTCTACAAACCAAAGAGTTCTCCAAAGGGAGGTAATCATAAAAAAGGGAGATTACTCCTCGTTACATTATAACACTGATATTACTGTTACCTTAAATTTCGTTTTGCTTGTTCCAGTGATGTCTATGGATTCGAATCATCTTTATATCTACCGGGTGTAACAGTAAAACTTTCCAAATTGTGTAACAACATTGGATAATTTTCCATGCAACAAAATGTTTAATAACTAAAAAACAGGAAACTAATTGAGCTTCCTTTTACCAAGTTTTCAGATAAGACGGTTAGCCATTCTGACACCATCTGTCGTAAGAATCACTGAAAAAAACCTTTGAGTTATTCAGCTAGAAAGAGAACAGGTTAAAATCATTTTTGTCAGCCATTCTATGTCTTCTCAATTGGGCAATGTTGAGAGGAAAAAGATCATTCAGGATTTCGTTAATGGCACCAACATTCATACTGTGGCTTCCATCTTCAAAGTCCATTCAAGAATCGTGAAGAGAACTGTGAAAAGGTTTTAAAAAAAGAGGGAGCAGTAGAGAGAAAACCTGGACGAGGAGGTACAACAGCAAGAGGGATCATCATTTCAACTTAGAGCTAAATATATTCTTATTGCTCAAAGTAGAGTCCAATAGTGTTATAAAAATATCTCGGAGAATTCCAGTAATATGTCTTTAATCATTTCTACCGTATAAAGCTTAATCTAAATAATTTGGGAATGCATCTTTTAATATCTCAATGCGCCTTCGGAATTCAGTGTTGCACAGCTATCCTCTGTTAAAACACTTCCGAGATATTTACATTTTTGTACTTGTTTGATTTGGGGGCTTCCGAAAAACATGCCTACAAAGAATTAAGGAAACTTCGTGAAGCCTTCATTTAAATAACCGGGATTTGATATAAAGTAATAGTTAGAATTGTGTTTCAATGCGCATTCTTTTAATTTTTTAATCGTTTCAACGCAAGCAAGGCGATAATGCCACTAGACCGCAGGGGTGGAGCGGTCCATGGACCAGTGGAAATTTACTTCATCAAATGACTTTGCATAATTTATAAAACACAAGAACACATACTTCTGCATTTGTGTTGCTCTTTCGGATTTTAATAACAAGAGAGAGCAAAAGAAGGCCTAAAGAAGCTTTATTCTGCTAACAATAATTGATACAAGCGTAATGACTATTTATAGCGCTCGACAAACGAAAGAGTTCGAAAAAGGAAGGTAATCAAAATTATACACCTGACGGAAAACAAATATTCATAAGTCCAGAGTGTCACGCTCGAAACTCGGTTTCCGTGGTTACTTATTTTCTTCCTACATGACAAATTTCTATCCGTATGCAGACAGTTTGCTGCCAGTATAGATTCTGGACTTTTCTAACATCATTCATAAATATTTTAACGTTATCAAGCAGTCCCCCAAATCTTTGAAAAGAATTGCTTAAGAATTCTACTGATATGTAATTTCAGTAAACTTGTATTGAAGTTTTATGGTTATCTGCCGAGGATGTATTTATACCACCCAAAATTATTTCAACTGCTAAAAAATATGTTACTCCTTTCGTTAACAAAATGGGCCAGTGTAAATTTACTGATCCGTTGGGGAGGAGCACTTTCCGGTTAGTGACTCGATACAACGGTGAAACGAAGCACATGTAATTATCTTAGAATCACCCCACTGTATAGGTTAAATAAATCCGACAAGAAGACTCATCATTGTCTTAAACCCCTTTCTGTTTCTGTATATCTACTGAACTCAGTTTATATCCGCATGCAGGCAGTTTGCTCCCAGTATAAGATTATTCTAATATTCTCTCTAAATATGTCAAGGTTAGTAAACAGTTGCCACAGTTCTTTGCGACGTAATTCATGAATTAATTTTGCAATATTTATAAAACACAGGTACACATCCTTCTGCATTTGTGTTTCTCTTTCAGATTGTAATAAAAAAGAGAGCAAAAGAAGACCTAAGGAAGCTTTATTCTGCTTACAATAATTGATACAAGAGTAATGACTATTTGTAGGTCTCTACAAACGAAAGAGTTCTCCAAAGGGAGGTAATCATAAAAAGGGAGATTACTCCTCATTACATATTCAGTCCTCAGCATCCTTCTGTAGAAGCCACATTCTGTTACTTCAAGTCTCTTCTCCATCTTTGAGGAGATTGTCTAGCACTCACTGCCATATAGTAGGACAGATATCCCTAAAAGTTCAGTACTCTTTTTCGTGTTTCTACCGAAGTTTTTCTGTTTCTTAATCCTCTTCTAAGGTTTTCGAAGGCATCTTCTGTTATCCCAATGTGCCTTCGGATTGCGGTGTCACTCTTTCCGTCCTCTGTTCAAACAATTTCCAATTTTGTACTTGTTTGATTTAGGTTTGAAATTTGCATGTTAGCCTTTTCCTTTTGCTGACATCCATGCATTTTGCCTTGTTGCAATTGGTGTTTAGTCCTTTCTTCTAGCTTTTCCTCACTACCATCTGTAGGAATTCTTTAGGCCCCTTTCTCTCTTTACTACCAACACCGTGTCATTTGCATATCTTATATTTTTTAGGATTGTGGGTGCCAATAATGAATCCTAATAGGACTTTTAATTCTCTCAGAGCTACTTCGCGCTATAGGTTGAATAAGTCTGGTGAGAAGACACATCCTTGTCTTACAACGCTTTCTAATTTTGTATATTAACTGAATTCATTTTTTATCTGTACGCAGACAGTTTGCTGCCCGTAGAGGTTCTGGATTATTCTAATATCCTTCATAAATATATTAAGATTACCCAGCAGTTGCACAGTTCTTTGAAAAGAATTGCTTGAGAATTCTAGTTATATGTAATTTCGAAAATATTCTATTGGAGTTTTATAGATATTTACCGAGGAGGTACCCAAAATGATTTCAACTGTTGAAAAAAACATGTCTTAGATATTTACCGAGGAGGTACCCTAAATGATTTCAACTGTTGAAAAAAACATGTCTTAGATATTTACCGAGGAGGTACCCAAAATGATTTCAACTGTTTAAAAAAACATGTCTTAGATATTTACCGAGGAGGTACCCTAAATGATTTCAACTGTTGAAAAAAACATGTCCTAGATATTTACCGAGGAGGTACCCTAAATGATTTCAACTGTTTAGAAAAACATGTCTTGGATATTTACCGAGGAGGTACTCTAAATGATTTCAACTGTTTAAAAAAACATGTCTTAGATATTTACCGAGGAGGTACCCTAAATGATTTCAACTGTTTAAAAGAACATGTCTTAGATATTTACCGAGGAGGTACCCTAAATGATTTCAACTGTTTAAAAAAACATGTTTTAGATATTTACCGAGGAGGTAACCGAAATGATTTCAACTGTTTAAAAAAACATGTCTTAGATATTTACCGAGGAGGTACCCAAAATGATTTCAACTGTTTAAAAGAACATGTCTTAGATATTTACCGAGGAGGTACCCTAAATGATTTCAACTGTTTAAAAAAACATGTTTTAGATATTTACCGAGGAGGTACCCTAAATGATTTCAACTGTTTAAAAAAACATGTTTTAGATATTTACCGAGGAGGTACCCTAAATGATTTCAACTGTTTAAAAAAACATGTCTTAGATATTTACCGAGGAGGTACCCAAAATGATTTCAACTGTTTAAAAGAACATGTCTTAGATATTTACCGAGGAGGTACCCTAAATGATTTCAACTGTTTAAAAAAACATGTTTTAGATATTTACCGAGGAGGTACCCTAAATGATTTCAACTGTTTAAAAAAACATGTCTTAGATATTTACCGAGGAGGTACCCAAAATGATTTCAACTGTTTAAAAGAACATGTCTTAGATATTTACCGAGGAGGTACCCAAAATGATTTCAACTGTTTAAAAAAACATGTCTTAGATATTTACCGAGGAGGTACCCTAAATGATTTCAACTGTTTAAAAAAAAACATGTCTCTAAAAATAGTTACTCCTTTCGTTAACAATATGGTCCAGTGCAAATTTACTGATCCGTTGGAGATGAACAATTTCCAGTTAGTGACTCAATACAACGGTGAAACGAAGTACATGTAATTATCTTAGAATAACCCAACTGTATAGATTAAATAAACCCGGCGAGAACACTCATCCTTGTCTTAAAGCATTTTCTATATTTGTATATCTCAGTCATTTATGTGACATGCGTGATACACGCTTAGGCAATTACGTATTTCGATACATGACTGACGAGGCCGATTTTTCCCGCAGTAGGTTGTCATTTCGTTCTGCGGTAGACCAGTTGCCATCCAAGTCTATAGACCCGGCCTGTCCTGCTATTTACCTATAGCTGGGGGTGGGGAGAAGAGGATTTATACATTTCCCAAGGGTCACTCAGATGTGTGCCATGCGTGATACACGCTTAGGCGATCATGTATCTTTCGATACATGACTGACGAGGCAGATATTTTTCCCTGCAGTAGGTTGCTATTTCTTTCTACGGTAGACCAGTTGCCATCCACGGCTACAGAACCCGATCTGTCCTGTTATTTACCCATAGCTGGTAGGAGAAAAGGAGGATTCATACCTTTTCCAGAGATATTAGCACGTAAGTGAATGTAATGGATTTGACTGGAATTCGAACTCGGGTGTCATTTGTATTGCTCTTTCTGGTATAATTCTGAGCATAAATATCGCGTTCCTTGTTTCAGTGATTAACTAAATTAATATAAGCAATATATCTATATATTAACATCATTTTCATATCTGTATATCTGTATACAAAATGTAAAAAAAAAAAAAATAGAGTACATCTGTCAGACAATTGAACAGACGTTATAATTCCTTACATAATTTTCCTATTTATTAGAGCGGGCATATGGTACAATTTCATTATGAATCTTTCATTTTATGTAAAAAAAAAAAGAAAAAAAAAAGTCCAAATGTATTTTGAGTGTTCTTACCTCGGACAGTAACCGGATGAACGATTGGTAATGGCGTCTCTCGTCCTAAAACGAAAAGAAAAAGAAATATATTTCAAATTAAAAAAAAAAAAATTATCTATAATGATGAACATGAAAAACATATTCATTTTCGTTGCCTACTGTAGGCCATTGAGTAGAACCCTCTTATCGCACACCAATTTGTTAGTGTGTGTTCTTATGGCTTTAGTCGGTTAAAAAAAAGAAGATATTTTTAATAATGTTAATCGATCTGCGTCTGAAATGCTTTCCCGATAGATATCGATTCAAAATCAAGAAGACAGATCTGTTCGGAAAGTATCCCGAATCGGTTGCGCAGCATTGATGCAACCAATCAGCAGATTCCTTGCTACGCATGCGTGAACAGTTTCTTTCTTGTGTTACTCAATCGGTATTGAGACGCTACTGAGGAAGCAAGTGCATGGCCGTCTCAAGGGTCTCGTACCCTACTCGAATCTATGATACGCCCCTCCCCCACTCTACTATATCTCAATTTTCATAATGTAATATTTATATAAAATACACGTTTTATTGTAAACTAATTATATGCAATAATGGATAATATGCAATATAGGTTAATAATTCAACTAGAAAACACTATTTACATTATTCGGACTATTGTCCTCATCTTTGTCGCCATGTTTATCACAATGTTTCAGCCTTTTAGTATCTGTCTATATTTCTGAGATGAGGTATTATGTACACTATTTACATTATTCGGACTATTGTCCTCATGTTTGTCGCCATATTTATTACAACGTTTCGGCCGTTGTACGCTACGGCCTTCTTCAGGTGGTTGGAATGACGAACCGAACCCTTTATTTCGCTCACTGGGGTAGACTGTTCCAGTTCCACGTGCATGTCTAATGGATGTCACTTATCAGTTATCTCCTGTTAATTCCCCTCTCCAAGTTCACCACTGCCTTAATCAGGTATTGAACTGACACACTTTGGGTCCTGTCACTAGATCTAACCAACGCCTTTATCCACTGTGCCATGTGTCCTTGAGAACTATAAAAATTGCAAATAAATACAATGTTTCTCAATACAAATTAGATCATAATAGATCATTCCATCTTAAATGGACAATATTTTGCGAGAATCTTTAACATCAACTTGAGAGTTTCCTTGTTAAAAAGTTGAATAATTTAAACACATTCAACATTTTAGACATAAGTTAGTGAATTTTATGTAGTTTTTTCGTGACTTAACACCATTTAGACGCTAAAACATATAATAACCTGAAAATGCGCGAAGATTTTTCATCCTTTAATGGTCAGAGACCGAGAGTCACAAAGCACTGCCCGGGGCCCGAAGTCAGTCTTGGACATGCCCCAGTCGGGATGTTCGGGGGATAGTACGCGTTGGCCCGAAGCCAGTGTATATGGTGACTTTTGCAGTCACAGTGAAAGTTTGGATAAAAACTATTCGCACGATTAAGACGGATTAGGGATGAGAATTAATCAAGTTAAATCCAGAGATATCTAATGAGTGAAATGAGGTCGTGTTACCAACTTTGATTAATTAGACACCCACATAAAGACCCTCTATGTTAAAACATAACTTCCTATTAGGATTGCATGTGTCTCATGCTTCTAAAATACTCCAGACCAGTGGTTTTAGCAATTTTTCTCCTTACAGTTGCTTGATAGGCTTTTTAAAATAACTTTCCCCAGTTCCGTCTGGGTTTTGTAGAATTTTGGCAAACACATCATCGCAACTTCTTCGGGACTGTGAAGAAATTCATACCCAGATGTCCTCAAGGGCACATGGTACAGTGGATAAAGGCGTTGGTTAGATCCAGTGACAGACCCAAAGAGTGTGAGTTCAATACCCGGTTCAGGCAGTGGAGAACTTTCAGAGGGAAAATTACCAGGAGATAACTGATAACTGACATCCATCAAACATAGCTCGTGGAACTAGAACAGTCTACCCCAGTGATCGAAATAAAGGGTTCGGTTCGAAATTCAAACCACCTGAAGAAGGCCGGAGCGTACAACGGCCGAAACGTTGTGACAGATATGGCGACAAAGATGAGGACAATAGTCCGACTAATGTAAATACTGTACATAATACCTCATCTCAGAAATATAGACAGACTCTGAAGTATTTTATAGGTTTAAATTAATATCCTTAAACCGAACTTTCTTTTCATTAGGTTCCAACCCGATTAACCAGGTACTTATAATTTTTCTCCATCTAATATCTCCTTCGCTCAGGATTACTAAGTCTCTCTTCCGTAGCATTGTTTCTTTTTCTAACTTTTCCACACCCAGTGACCTCTTGTGTCTCAGTGGCTTTATTGCCTTGATTTGGTTAAACTCGATGAAATAAGATAAACATTTTTTTTTAAAGTAGGCATTGTCCGAAATCAGCAGAGATAAAGCCGGGGATTCTCGGCGACTACGCATATATAAACACGTAGCTTCCTCGTCAATATGACATCTCTTACGACATTTAGAATTGGTAACTTCAAGACATTTCTAAGTACGAATAGTCGTACTTCGCGGACGTCGTAACTCGAAGATTACCTCTATGTGGATTGCTGTTGGAGACATTAATTATTGGTTTGGAATTAACATGCGCCATGTTCCTATTTGATTATGCAACCGCGGCGAAGGAATACATTTCAAATGATTTTTTACTTAATCCCTAGAAAGACGATGCTGCTGCTAATTCTGCTAAATCTCATGCCAAGGTGCTGAGCCGGTTTACGGCCACATTAGTTTGAAACAGCGATACCCGTACGATCACCGAAGTTAAGCAATATCGAGTCTTGTCAGTACCTAGACGAGTAAGCGCTTAGGAATACCAAGTGCTATAAGCTTGGAATCGCGTGTGATCTAATGGATACTGGCTCGGAATTTTAAATCAGGAACCGATTTCGAATTCTAGCCAGTTTCATTACATTCACTTACGCGCAAATAACCTAGAGAAAGGTATGAGTACACATTTTCTCCACACCATCTATGAGTTAATTACTAATATTTGTATCTCTAAAACCATTAATATCTAAAATAAATGCGTACAAAATAAGCCTGGTAAGTACCTAGATAGGTGACCGCTTGTAAATAGCAGGTGCTGTAAGGTTGGATGTGCTGGTGGTGTAACGGATATAAGCTAGGAATTGTTAACCGGAGAGCCGAGTTCGAATTCCATTCGGTTTCGTTATATTAATTTATACGCAAATACCCTTGGGGAAAGTATTAATCCATCTTTTCCCCCAGCTATGGGTTAATTAGTAAGACTTGTGTCACTAAGTCATAATTATTTCCAAAAAAGAAATTATTACAATGTGAATTATTTTCTGGCTTTAAATAACCTGCAAAGGGTTGATAAGCCGTAAAAAAAACCAAATCAATCAAATCAAAAACCAGAAGAGCCACCTTGCCCTTTCACAGGTCTCAAGGCCCGGACTGCGTCGGAACATCTCCCAGCGCCAGATTAATCTGCTGAACGTCCAGGCAGACGAAATTCTTTCATCGGAAGGCATCGTCTGCCGCGAGGGCGGGCGTCTCTCGTTTGCAAATGGTGGGTCGACGTGACAGATGTCTGTGGTAGAGTGGTCATCGCGGGGGTCACAGGACGTGCCCGAGCCAGCGGACACGACGCTGAGCGTGTTGCTGCGGCGGATTGTTCGACTGAGCGAAAAACTCATGTGTAGCTTCTCAGTGGATACAAGGTCGGATGAGTCCCGCGCCCTCTGGGTTCTTGAGGGCGCGGGACTCGAAGCCATGGTCGCTGGTGGCGATAGTCTTGTCGAGAGGCCACGACTCGGCGCCGTACAGTAGCACAGACATCACAGCAGCGTTGTAAACACGCGGCGGGAGATGTTGCGACGCCGCCATAGTGGTATCCTGTGGAGAGGGGTTCACATTATTTTTTATATTGAAAGTCGATCTACTGTCCACATCTTTCTTGTCATTATCACAATCTTTGTGACCTCCGACCGGTGTTACTTAAATTGAGTGGTCGACTGGTAAAAATAGGGGAAAAATTTTTGAGGTGCTGGTGGAGGGGATACATTTTGTAGATTCAAGTTACGACATTTCTCAGAATCGACAAATATATATATATATATATATATATATATAAAAGTGGACATGGAAGTCAGCACTTAGAGGCGACAGTCTGTTTCATGCTAGTGCAGTCGCCTGACGATTGCACTAGCATGAAACAGACTGTCGCCTCTAAGTGCTGACTTCCATGTCCACTTTTATATTTACACACGCTCTATCTCTGATATTGAGCACTTTACCCTATAAATATAGCACACTTTAAGACTATATTTCTGCATATATATATATATATATATATTTATTATTTTAGATGGGGGGTCCTATTCATAATATAAATAGAGAGTCTAACTGATCCGTAACTTGTTAAAGCGTTATCTGTAATTTGTTTTCTTTTGTTTAGAAATATCAAGTGTAAACCTATGATCCTGCCATTTGTAACAACGTAAAAGTACTTTAAAAAAAAATCATTTCATCCTCAAGAAAGGTAGTAATGCCATGGGGTTACAGACAGTGAAAGTGAAAGAGAAGACTGAGGATAGGGAGGATTGAGGAAAGGACAAAAGATGAACGAGGTTCAAGAAGTTATCAGGAAAGCAAGTCAATGGAAGGGAGTTCCACAGTTGGGAAGTGCGAGAAAAGAAATTATTGGAGTAGAAGTGACGGTCGCATCTAGCTAGTTCAACAGTAAATGGGTGGGACCTAGATTCCAATCTAGTAGCACGCTTAAATTCATGTAGTCGGGGGACCAGTAGCAAATGGGGGGGGGGAAGGACATCTTCCGTAGTATTCAGTTATCAATGATGAAAGCAAAGTTTCAAACTTTTTTTTTTGTAAATAAAAACAAAGCGCAGGTAAAACAAATCTAGTGTCGCCGACAAAACTAACCTGGCCGTTTGTCTCGAAAAGGACCTCCAATCGGTTGTGGACTGGGCCAGGAATTGGCTGGTTAACTTTAATGCCTCAAAAACAAAACTGCTCTCTATTACTCACCAGAGAGAACCATCCCTGCCCCCCCTTAGAATGTCTGACGCTCAACTCCACGAGAGCACCTCTTTGCGGCTGCTCGGTCTCACATTGTCTGTTGACCTGAGATGGAACGAATACATTGAGTCAATAGCTTCATCCAACGCAAGGAAAGTCGGCTCCCTGTGCCGCAACAGGACATTTTTCTCGCCGGAGTCAATCCTTCAAATCTACAAATCAGCCATTCGACCTTGCACAAAGTATTGCTGCCATATATGGTCTGGAGCCCATTCCGTTTGTCTCAAGATCCTTGATAAAAATCCAAAGACGGATATGCAATGTAATTGGCCCTGATCTGGCATCTCGTCTGCAGTCGCTCTCTCACAGACGTGCCGTTGCTTCCCTCTGTCTTTTTTACAAATACTTTCATGCTAACTGCTCCAATGAGCTGCATTCGCTGGTTCCCAGACTCCATGAATTTAAGCGCTCAACTAGGCTGGCATCTCGCTCTCACCATTTCACTGTCGAAACTATTAAATGTAGCCTTCTCTTCTACTCTGATAGCTTCATGTCTCGCACTTCTCGCCTGTGGAACTCCCTTTCTATTTCTTGTTTTCCTGATAGCTATAACCTACAACTATTCAAATGTAACGTCAATCTTGCTTGGGGTGGAATGCTTAAAAAAAAAAACTCTTTAAGAAATCAGGATAGATTTGGCACTTTATTTATATTATGAACGGGACACCATTTAAAATGATAAAAAAGTACTTTTTTTCTGTTTACGTAAATTCTTGTTTTTCTTTCTCAGCCCTTATTTTCGTTCTTTTCGATTCAACCGTTTCTGGTTATTATTTCACTTTTAACTTTTCTTTATTGATTCATCCGAGACCCACAATAAAATATCATTATTATAAAAGCATGCACAGTAAAAAAAAAACATGCACAAAATAGACAAGCGTATTCAACTTGTCTCAATATTTCCTTTCTAAAAAACGACGTGGGTTGAACAAAGTCAAATGAATCCTTATCTACAAAAATTACCCCCAAAATTACACAATAATTTTTCCTGTTTTTACGAGCGCAGCAGTTAATTTAACTACAGCCCATACGACCTTCTTCTGGAATCTCTCAATCCAGGTAATTGTTCAGGAATTTGGAAATGAACGCTTTACTTAATTTACAGGGGTTAGATTGTTCCTTGCTCTGTTGTCCATGCCTAAGGGCATCACGTCTTGTTCTTTATTTGTATTGCACAGTTATTTCTCGACACGTTTCTATTGAATTAGATTTTCTTCTTCCCGGCCTAAGGACTGAACTTACAATTGCTTGAAAGTGACAGGATCGAGAGACAGCAAAATGCCTGGAAAATTTTGATAACAACATCGAAGATAAAGACATTAACCTGACTGTAAAAAAATGCAAAGAATATATAATCTCTGTTTTCGGTAAAGAAGTACTTATTCATCCTATGCCGTCCTGGGTATGACGATAAACTACATCCACGTTCTGGGTATGACGGTAAACTATATCCAACAGCAAGACCTCTGATCAAGAGGTTTTGAGAAGCGTGGAACCATCTCTTAATTGCTGGTGTTCCCAGGTTCACCTTGACCCGGTGTGGTAGCACCTGTTAGGGTCCCAGCTATGGGTAAATAGTTAACCCCCAAACTGGGGTGAAAACACTATGAAAGTGTATAATAAATAGGTTTTAATACCAGAAATACTTTGTAAAAAAATATTACCAGCAATAAATTTTTGAAGAAAAAAATATTACCAGCAATACGTTTTTGTACTCAGAAATACGAGTAATTGAAATATGGTTCAAATATATATGTATACATACACAACATTTTTTACCAAACTATCGCTATGAATCTATTTTAAAAAAAATTGTTGGAATTAATTGACCCACCGAGGTTTTGATATGCAATAAAACAAAACAACAAACATTTATCCTATGATGTAAATAGTACCATGAACATTCGATAGGTGTCGCTACAAGCGCAGATTGGTTTCGTGTGTCGGCTGAGAAAACAAATGCTTATTATTATTATTATTATTATTATTATTATTATTATTATTATTATTATTATTACAGAAAACGACTTGGAAAACGAATGTTTATTGCTCTAATGTAAATCAGTAGACGAAGTGTCAAGAGAGACTAGAGTTCATTCGTTGATTTGATTTTTGTCTCTTGAGACTCCAAAATAGACGTGGCAGCCGAAAATGTTGCATTTCTTGATCTAACTCGTTGCTGATCTCGTCACTGACTTGGCTAAACTTACTCTGCTTTCTCGAATCATTTAGTTTCATTCCTTCGTTTCCAACCTCAGGAGGCCAAATTCTTCTTAAGTTTCTCTTCTTTGCATAATCCCTGGTTTACCCAATCAAATTTTTCTAACCTTTTCTTAGATGCGTTGTTGGTGCTGCTGCTGCTGCTGTTGTAGTTCTTCTTGTTCTTGTTCTTGTTCTTGTTCTTGTTCTTGTTCTTGTTCTTCTTCTTCTTTTTCTTCTTCTTCTTCTTCTTCTTCTTCTTCTTCTTCTTCTTCTTCTTCTTCTTCTTCTTCTTCTTCTTCTTCTCAACCACGTCGTCATGTTTCTTGTTGTTTCGTGTTCTTTCCATCCTCTTAATGTTTCTTTTTGCATTTTCCTTCTCCTCGTTCGTCGCCGTTCGTCTTCTCTTCTATTTTACTCCTTCCATCAATACTCGTCCTCCTCTTCCCCCTTCTTTTCCGTTTGCTTCTCTTCCTTCTTGGACCTATCAACTTCTTCTTCTTCTTCTCCCTTTTTACGACTAACCTTCCTTCATTCCGTTCTTTCTTTCTTTTCTTTTTTCACTATTCTAGCATTCACACGATTTTATTAACCATCACCTTGTACACCTGTGCATCTTACTCTTCTGAATTATTACATTTTATCTTCCCTTCTTCTTCTTCTTCTTCTTCTTCTTATTATTATTATTATTTTCATTTTTTTTCTTTTCAGTCAGGTTCTGAGAACATCACTTCGCTTTATAAAAGACTGCAGTCACAATAATAATAATAATAATAATAATAATAATAATAATAATAATAATAATAATAATGGAAAATCCCAAAAATGTGTGACATGAGGACATCAATAATTCGATTTGTAGTCGGTGCCCTCGAATTGATTGGAAAACGGTTCCGATAGATGCAGTGGTGGGATTCCTGGTAGCCCATGCCTTAAAGAAATACCAAAAATTGTACACATAAGTAAAGCTCACACATTACGATGCATCTCTGTAAAATTTGTGTGATCTTAGATTTTCTTTTTGTGTTTTTACCAAAAATGATCAGTGGGAAATGCCATGAAGCCATTTCTGACATTAGGTCTCTAGTAAAGACTCGGATAAAATGTATATACAACAGAAAGCAAAAGAAATAATAATAATAATAATAATAATAATAATAATAATAATAATATCATCATCATCATCATCATTTGTTTTCTGTTTAGTACAATCACTTACCTAGGCATTAAGCTCGTAATAGTTTAAAGGAAGGTAGTAAATATAGGAATTCTGCTGGCAGAAATTCTGATGTTAAGTGGTACATAACATATATTATTATTATTATTGATGCCGTTATTATTATTGTTGTTATTATTATTGATGTCATTATTATTATTGTTATTTTTATTGATGTCATTATTATTATTATTGATATCGTTATTATTATTATTGATGTCCTTATTATTATTATTGATGTCGTTATTATTATTATTGATGTCATTATTATTATTGTTATTATTATTGATGTCATTATTAGTATTATTGATGTCATTATTATTATTATTGGTGTCATTATTATTATTGTTATTATTATTGATGTCATTATTAGTATTATTGATGTCATTATTAGTATTATTGATGTCATTATTATTATTGTTATTATTATTGATATCATTATTAGTATTATTGATATCATTATTATTATTATTATTGATGTCATTATTATTATTATTATTATTAGTGATGTCGTTGTTATTATTATTATTATTGTTATTATTATTGATGTCGTTATTATTATTTATATTTATTTCATAGTCCGTTCCAAGTTTTTTGCTGAATGAATTATAAGAATTCTTATCGGAGGTTTAATTAAACTATTCACTCTTCAAATAATCTTTACATTCTACTGGATTTGCCCCCTCACCTTTCACTCAATTTCTTTCACTTTTCTTCAAGTGTCTACTTACCCTCCATCTCTTTATTTTTCTCTTTCTTTATAATTTACATATTCCCTTTCTTTTTTTTCTCTTTGGATTTTCACCCGTCGCGAAGTCTTATTTCGCCCTTTCTTCTTCCTCCTCCCAATCTAAAACATTCTCCCTCTCTCTCTCGCCCCCCTCTCTCTCTCTCTCTCTCTCTCTCTCTCTCTCTCTCTCTCTCTCTCTCTCTCTCTCTCTCTCTGGGAATAGGAGTAAGAGTGGGTATTTTTCTCTTTATTTATCTTTCTTTTTTTGAGATATCTGCTGGCCTGGTCAATTTTTTTTATATCGACATTATTTTGCTCCGTCTTTTTCTTTTTCCTCTTTCTTAATCTTCTTGTTCGCAATTTTATATTTTAACTTTCTTCTTATTTAATCATTCGTCTTCCTCTTTCATTACCATTTAAATATTTTATCTTTGCCACCCTTTCTCTATTTTCTTCTTCTAACCTTTTGCTTTTACAATCGGCTTCTTCTTCTTCTTCTTCTTCTTCTTCTTCTTCTTCTTCTTCTTCTTCTTTTCTTCTTCTTCTTCTTTCTTCTTCTTCTTCTTCTTCTTCTTTACTCATTCGCCTTGCCTACTTCTTCCCCTTCAAATGTTTTCCTTTCCTGCCATATTCTTTCTTCTTCTTCTTCTTCTTCATCATCTTTACCCATACGTCTCCCTTTCTTCTTACCATTTACATATTTTTTCTTTACCGTTCATTTCTTTGTCTCTTTTCTTCTAGTGTCCGCCTTTGCCTTGCTTCTTCCTTTTCTTTTTCAATCTTTTACTTTCTTCTTCTTTCGTTTTACATCTTCTTCTTCTTCTTCTTCTTCTTCTTCTTCTTCTTCTTCTTCTTCTTATTATTATTATTATTATTATTATTATTATTATTATTATTATTGATATCGTTATTATTATTCATTACTATTATTATTATTATCTTTGACATTTTTATTCATCCTTCCTCATTCAACTTCCTTTCTTCTTTCAATTCAAATATTTTTCTTTCCTGTCAGCTTCTTTCTTCTTCTTCTTCTTCTTCTTCTTCTTCTTCTTCTTCTTCTTCTTCTTCTTCTTCTTCTTCATTACTATTATTATTATTATTAATATTATTATCTTTGACATTTTTTTATTCTTCTTTCCTCATTCGCCTACCTTTCTATTTTTTTCCTATCATGTTCTTTCTTCTTCTTCTTCTTCTTCTTCTTCTTCTTCTTCTTCTTCTTCTTCTTCTTCTTCCTTTACTTTTTCTTTTCTTAATCAAACGTACGGTGTCTACAGATTTCCTGTTCGATTACCATGTTACCAATCGATTTTTGATTATCCGCTTACAGTAGTCACATAAACAAGCAAAGATTGACATTTTTAATCTTGATGGAAACGGAAAACGGAGAACTACAACAAGTACTACCACTACTACTTCTCACCCGAAATGCACATTCCTTACACAACAGCAATCCAAAAAGCTCACGGCTCAGCCTCATCGCTTATTATCATCATTACTATTGTTGTTGCTGTTGTATCAAGTACTTGAATGCTTACGCTGGATATCTGGTGTCTGTGGGTTAAGTGATAGTGAGTATATTGAAACCCCCAGCACCTTCCTCAGTATTATCGCAGATCCCTTTATTGCCGTGGGCGTTGTACAGTCTGAATTCTACTTAAATTGTTAATCTCTATTTTGGTATTTTTTGCACGATTCAAAGTATGTAATTTATTAATGGTACAACCAATATCACATTGAATAGCTTTCTTAAATCCGGAGGTGAGAACCTGATAGTTTCCCAATCTAATTTTTGCTTTCTTTCGTTTTCACCGGGTGCAGCAATGACACAGCACCTTCCACGATTTGGCAGAAATTATTTTCATGTGATTTTCTTCTAACTTGAATCGATTTCAGAATCCAAGGTTATATAATTTACAGTAGAATCTGTCATATCCGGAATCCCGCATATCCGGAATCCCGCATATCCGGAATCCCGCATATCCGGACATGATTTTGATGTGTATATTTGAACTATTTGGGTGATATGTAACTGATTTGAAATTTCTGTTTTTCAGCAAATTTACTTTGGATAATTGCTTATGCCTATTTCACCCTAATGGCTTGTAGTGGTGCAAAAGATGATGGGAATAATAGGAAAATAACAACTTTGGAGTTATCGCAAAGAGTGGAAATTTTAAAAAGACTAGACGCTGGTGAAAGTTCATTGTAACTAATGGCTGAGTTCAACATAGGAAAGTCAACATTGTATGATATAAAATCTTCCAAAGAAACTATTCTTCAGCATTCACAATGTCACAGTGAAGAAGGGAATAAAAAAACACGATTGTGATCAAACCTAGAGTGAAATTGAAAAAGCTATTGAAAAGGTTATCAGTTTTATGGAAAGAAAGCCAGCATTCAGCTATGACGATTGTAATAACGCACACAGAGTTAAAAAGTGTCTTTCGTTTAAAAAGTTTCAAGAACAAAAGCAAAACGAAATGCAGAAAAAGTTGAGAATGACATTGGATGAGAAAGAATCATCATGCAAAAGCGATTAAAAAATCCTCGTTACATTATTTGTTTTGCATACGTGGCATACTTAATGAATTTTCATTAAGATTACATAATTTATTTCTTTTTCCTTAAAATGAATTCCGTTATATTTCACTCACCATTAGCTTATTTTGTTTACTATAAAACATTGAAAATATATGTTAATCCTGATTTCAGTTCTTCTATTTTAATCTAAATATAACCCCTCATATCCGGACTTTGTAACAAATTCCTCATATCCGGAATCGCTCATATCCGGAATCTCTCATATCCGGAATCCCTCATATCCGGAATCCCTCATATCCGAACTTTGTAACAAATTCCTCATATCCGGAATCCCTCATATCCGGAATCTCTCATATACGGAATCCCGCATATGCGGACTTTGTAACAAATTCCTCATATCCGGAATCTCTCATATCCGGACTTTGTAACAAATTCCTCATATCCGGAATCCCTCATATCCGGACTTTGTAACAGATTCCTCATATCCTAGTCCGGTTGTCAGGGATTCTACTCTATTTTGTTTACTGGTTGTTGTTGTTGTTGTTGTTATTGTTGTTGTTGCCTTAGTTTAATTTTTTTAACAAGTCTCATAGCGTAATTCTACGATCAGGAGTAGATCATTACAAATGAGCATGCGTCCAGTCATTTCTTCATCTCTCTACATCGACAACACGTTTCTCAGAATTCTGGTTCTCGAAAGCAGTGTTGTTTTCTGAAGTTTACTCAGCTCAAATCACCGTCACGATTTTATCTTGGATTTTGAATAAAAAAATCTGTCACAATTCCAAGAGTGCTGATATCAGCAGAAACAACTTTCTCGTGCCACCACACGCGTTCTATCTATTACCAGCAGTATAACCCGTCTTCAGCCGGGTCTTTCATTACTGTGAGTTTTTGACCTTCAGTTGGAGCAGTTTAAGTTTAGAGTGAGCCCCCCACCCCGCCCAAGATTAAAAGATTTTCGATTTTTTACCTTTAAGTTTGTATTTTTTCCAGCCAATTTGGACAAACAAAAGAATTTCATCGAAATCGGATGAAAACTGTGGAAAGGCATAAGCAACATCCGATCACACAGACACACACACACACACACATACATACATACACATACACACACATTTTGAAAATTATGGATATAGATAAGATTATTGTAATAATAATTTTATTAGTTTTTATGAAATATATATATCCAAGAACAAACAGTAAAACGTTGCTGAGAGTTATAATGAACAGGAAGTAATGGAGAGCCATTGTCGCCAACAATTTGGACGCAAAAACCGGCACTGAAGAATTATCTATCAAACAAAAAAAATTCATCGAAATCGAATGAAAAATGTGGAAACGCATAAACAACATACGATCACACACACACACACACACACACACACACACATATATATATATATATATATATATATATATATATATATATATATATAGGGTGACCCCAAAAAACGAGAACTTTTTAACAATCCAATGAAACCAAGAGAGATGGAAGAAAAATATTTACGTCATAGTAATTGAAACCTTAAAACATGCCAGTTAAGAAACAATGATGTCATTTTCATTAATTTAAAAATTACGTCCTGTAGATGGCGTCCTCCTGTACGAATGCATTCTTGAAATCTGCTGTTGAGATTCCTCATTGACTGCTGCAACATCTCAGCTGGGATACTGTGAATTTCATTCTCGTTACTAAAATGGCGACATGTTTACTCGCTCAAGGTTACTGTCTCGCAGTGTTGCCACTGGCAATACGCACTTCAAAAATCCCGTTTTTTGGGGTCACCCTATATATATATATATATATATATATATATATATATATATATATACATTTTTGCACCCGTAACAATAATGGGTTTATTTACATATGGATCTGTACTTATACCTATAATTAAAGTGCTGCTTCTATTGCATTATTTGTAATTGATAAAAAAAATAAATCTTTCTTCATTTTTCGCATCTATAAGTCGTGGCCGCCCAACTTTTGTCCCGTTGTTGTTGTTCTTTACTTCCTCAGATCACCCCCAATAGGTATTGATATTTATTCGTACGAATGTGGCACAAGGTCAAAAAGGGCGTTGGGAAAAGGATGGTCTTCTTCTGTCTTAATTTCCAAATTTAGCTAGTCACAAACACTGACCCAAACATACTAACAATAGTCCTACCACTAAAATAACACATTCTCTCCTACCTTTCTTACTACATCCACCTAATACCTCAATGTCTCTATGAAATCCTAACTAGTTCCCATATTTACATTTCAAAGTCTGTGGGCGAAGGGAATAAAACAACAATTTAAAAGCCCCAATGATTATTTACAATATGAATTAATACTATATACACGGAAACAAAACTAAATAAGGTTAGTAATAAAAAAAACCCCACAATCCCTAAATGTGGCAGAAACGTCAGTTAACTTGACGAAAAAATGCGGGATTATAATAGTATAAAAACATTCATTCAACCAAAACACTCACACAAACACGCACTCATTCAGACACAACAACAAATACAAAAAACACACACACGAAAACGAAAAGCACCTCGCATCTACCAGAGAACTGACATCACTGACCACCTAAAAGAGGGAGCGGATGGGGAATTAAACTAAAGAAAAATAGTGACAGAAAAAAAAGGGGAACTAATGAGCATACATACCCTAGCTAATCTAAAAATAACGCCCCCACCCAAGATAGTCCGTTTTTTTAAAAATTCCATTTAAACTAGTTTTCTGGCCAAATTGCTGGAATGCCAGACTATGTAGATACAGATTTTGCCCAATTTAGGAGTTTCTTAAGTTCTTTCTTGTATTAACTGTAAGACAAAAGAATTCATAGTTGTCAACAAAAGATGAATCCCAGAGTTATGCATTGGGGTGTGAAAATGAAGCAGTTACAGAAATCTATTTATGTTGTGTTTTAACAAACGGCGGGGTGTATGACTGATATCCAATAGCCTATTTGAATAGTGATGTTTTCCAGAAACTAAGAAATGTATTAAATGATGGTAAAGTTTCGTTAGAGACAAAGAAAAAACTGATGGACTGCTATGTAATGTATGATCTCCCATATGGTAGTGAATACCGGGCAGTTTTTTTAGTGATAAAGAAATGACTTGAAGTGAAATATATATTCTACCGACTAAGAAGAGCAGAGTCAGAGAACCATAATATCTCTGTGACACATTTTTGGTTCGAAGACTAGTATGTCTTGGCCAGGATGTTTGTGCAAAGAGGAAGTTTTAAGCAAACAGGAGCGACAAAGACATTTATATTTACATTCAGAAAGACAAAGTTGAAATTTATGTGACAAAAATTAGGAATAAAGAATGCCATTTTCGCAGCATCTCGTGAAGGCGCGAGAAACTTAAAGTATTGCATTAATATTTAAGATTACCTTTTAAAAGATCGACGATAATTCTTCTTCCGCCACATAATTTAAAGACAATGTCATGCACGTAGGTCCTTTTACAATACATGATTAGTGGGAAGTGTCATGAAGCCATTTCTGACCTTAGGTCTTTGGCTGGGACCGGGAAAGAAATGTGTATACAACAACCAATAATAATAATAATAATAATAATAATAATAATAATAATAATGGTGGTAGTTGTTGTAGTAGTAGGAGGAGGAGTTGAATAATAATAATAATAGTCGTAGTTGTAGTAGTAGAAAGAGGAGGAGTAGGAGTTGAATAATAATAATAATAATAATAATAGTGGTAGTTGTAGTAGTAGTAGTAGGAGGAGAAGGGGTTGAATAATAATAATAATAATAATAATGGTGGTAGTTGTAGTAGTAGTAGTAGGAGTATTAGGAGGAGGAGGAGTTGAATAATAATAATAATAATAGTGGTAGTTGTAGTAGTAGTAGTAGGAGGAGAAGGGGTTGAATAATAATAATAATAATAATGGTGGTAGTTGTAGTAGTAGTAGTAGGAGTATTAGGAGGAGGAGGAGTTGAATAATAATAATAATAATAATAATAATAATAATAGTGGTAGTTGTAGTAGTAGTTGTAAGAGAAGGGGTTGAATAATAATAATAATAATAATAATAATAATAATAATAATAATAATAATAATAATTTGGTGTAAAGACCAGCCAGACCCGGTTACGGAGATGGGACACACAGACAGAACAATCAAAGCTAATCGCCCAGACTTCGTAATTAGAGAGCGGAAAGACAAAATGTGCCTTTTTATTGAAATGACAGTCCCTGCAGACTGCAATGTAGCTTTGAAGATCGTAAGAAAACTATTAAAATACAAGCACCTTGAATTCGAAATCTCAAAATTGTGGCACATGAGGACATCCACAATTCCAATTGTAGTTGGAGCCCTCGGATTTACTGGAAAAGATTCCAATAGACTCATTGAAGGGATTCCTGGTAGTCAATGCCTTAAAGAAATACAAAAAATGTTCTGAAAAATACAGGTTACACCTTACGAAGGGCTTTATCTATGTAAAATATATTATACATTTTTTTTCGAAACTGCTCAGTGACAATGTGATGATGCCATTTCTGACCTTAGATCTCTGATTGGGACCCGGAAATAAATGCGTATACATCAGAAATCAAAGGAAATAATAATAATAATAATAATAATAATAATAATAATAATAATAATAATAATAATTTGCGTTGACCCCCAAATGCAGATTCTATTGCGAATAGTCAGAAGTAATTGACTATCTTCTATCAGATTGCATCCAACGACTACAAAACTCGGTATGATTGGACTGGCCTATATATCCACTGGAAAATCTGCAACTTTATGGGAAGGAAACGGAAAAATAAAACGAAATGGCACGAACACCACCCAGATCTGGTTACAGCCATAGGACCTGTAACAATTTTATGGGACTTTACAACACACACAGTCAAAGCAAACAAAGCTAACCGTCCAGACATACTGATCTAAGACCACCAAAATGGAAAGTGCTTTCGTATTGACATGGCGGTTCAGATAAACGGTAACGGGGCTTTGAAGATCTTAAATATAAAAACCATCAAAATACAACATTTTTTAGAAAATTTTAAAAATGAAGAGATCAAAAAATTAAATGTTATGGTTGGGCCCGTGGTTTGAGTTGAAAAGATTCTGATAGACTCATTGAAGGGAATCTCGGCATCCCATGTCTTAAAGAAAGAAAAATGGTCTTAAAAGCAAAACTTACAGGCAACGAAAGGCTTTATCTATGTAAAATGTGTATAAGTTTGTATTTTTCTTCTTTACTAATGGACATGGAAAAATATACAAATGTACAGGGAAAAATATGATAATAGCATTTCTGATATTAGGTCTCTGGTTGGGACTCGGGACAAAAGAGGAACAACAACAACAGCATCAGCAGCAACAACAAAAACAACAACGTCAATAATAATAATAATGGCACTTAAAAACTAAAATTGTTCTTGTTGTGATTGGAGCTTTGGGTCTTATAAGGAAAGGAACTCAACAACAAATCAACAAAATGTCTGGTGCACCATATCTACAGGAAATTCAATCTCTTCATGAAATCCAAAAATGGTTCTACCAAGCACAGCCCATATCATGCAAAGAGATTTTTTTCTCTCTCAATAGCTCTCCTTTGTTTAAGTGGAACCTACAAAAGCCCAATCTTTCATTTTGCCTGAGTCAATGGTTTTGATCCGGCATGTGATTATAAAACAAATGCAGCTCAAAAAGAAATTCTTTAACTTTGAAGGATGACGCTGCAGATTATTTAAAGGAATAATTTTAAATTAATAATAATAATAATAATAATATAATGCTTGTCCCTCCTTTCGTAAGTTCCTTAGTTCGCTCGACCGTTACGCCCTGCTAATACCTCATAAATAATGGACTATTCCGTTTTGATCGTGTGAGAATATAAAAGAGAGATCAAACACGCTACTTGTTTTCATTCAGAAAATGAAAGAAAGAAGGGGAAGAAGAAATACGTGTTTAACGTCTGTTTTAGTGAAATGGGAAAAGTTGTTAATTTCAAATCTTTTTATTTGTACCCTCTTACTTCTTAAAATAACAACGAGCATTCATCTTTATGAATGTTATTGCAATATTTTGTTAATTTTAAATATTTAACTATGTCATCTGATTCTACAGATATTTTATTGTCGCAGAATTCACTAAGAGCTTATTCAATCATTAGCTGAAGAATTACAATTCAACGGAAATTTCACGTGTTAAAGGTAGCGATTATAATAATAATAATAATAATAATAATAATAATAATAATAATAATAATAATAATAAACAAGTTCAAAATGGAGTTTCAAATAGGCGCAGAAATACAAGTACAGCACGGTAAACCGGCTGAAGCTGCAAAATACTTAAAAAAGAGAGCAAAGACAAATACAACCGACCAGATACAGAAACAATGGCAAGAGAAACCTCTTCATAGCCAATACTCTGCCCGTACCAAACAAGCCGATGTAGACAAGCCCCGTACCCATCAGTGGCTACGTAGTGGAGGGTTGAAAGCTGAAACTGAAGGTTTTATCCTTGCTGCACAGGACCAGTGCTTGTTAACTAGTAACTATCAAGCACATATACTAAAATACTGTGTTAGCCCAAAATGCAGAGTCTGTGATAAATATCCAGAAACGATTGATCATCTTGTATCAGGTTGCACGATATTGGCACCTACTGAATATAAAACCCGGCATGACAGAGTGGGCCAACATCTGCACTGGAAAATTTGCAACTTCTACGGGAAGGAAACTGAAAGAAACAGGTATGAACACCACCCAGACCCGGTTACGGAGATAGGACCTGTTACAATTCTACGGGACTACACAGTACACACTGACAGAACAATCAAAGTCAACCACCCAGACATTGCTATTATAAATGTGTCTTTGAAGATATTCAAAAAGAGTCAAAATACAAGGACCTTGAAATCGAAATCTCAGAAATGTGACACATGGGAACATCAACAACCCCTGTTGTAGTTGGAGCCTTAGGATTGGTTGGAAAAGATTCCCAGTAGACTAATTGAAGGGATTCCAGGAAGCCCATGCCTCAAAGAAATACAAAAAATTGTTCTCACAAATACAGCCCACACTTTACGAAGGGTTTTATCTATGTAAATGTTTTTTTTTTTTGTCAGTGGAAGTGTCATGATGCCATTTCTAACCTTAGGTCACTGGGCGAGACCCGAAAAGAAATGTGTACACGCCAGAAATCAAAGGAAGAAATAATAATAATAATAATAATAATAATAATAATAATAATAATAATAATAATAATAATAATGATGCCGTGGCTGTTATTCCTTCTGATCATTATTATATTATTATAATACTATAATATATCATTATACTATATATACTATATAGTATAATGATATATTATTATATTATAGTATTGTTATGGTCCAGGTTAGGACCAAGGAAGAACAACACGAACACAAGAGTAGAAATAACGAAGATACATTACACGGAATAATAATACAAGATGTGGAAGGTGTTAGTATGACTGCCAGTCTGCTTTGGAGTGAACTACTATCGGCTCGACTCGATTCGTCTCTCTCTCTCTTGAGAGGCGTAGTATACATAGTGTTAGGAAGAGTTCAGTCTGTAGTTATAGGTAAGGACCCATAACAAGTATAATAGTATATTATAGTATATAATATACTATAATACTATAATATATCATTATTATATGGTAATATTATACTAATCCTTCTAATTGAAAGTATGTATTATCATATACATGTTTGTTTTAGTTAATTAAGACATGATGGTGTCAATACTGGGGATTTGCTTGACAGTTGTTTGACCATAACACGTTGGCTCCCTCACGACCCACTGGTGTGCCGTAGTGGTATATCTGCAAGGCACATGCGACTCTCCGGTGGGTCATTTTCCAATTTCTTTTCTATGAGGGTTATCGGAAGTGGATGCTATGATTGATTGCTTATACATAAGAATATCAATATTTTTTGTCTTTTATTTCGTTTTCTTTTTGAAATACCTACTGTTGTTTTTCGGGGTCATGTTTTAATTTTAATTTTTTTTTGTCATGTTTTAATTTTTACAGACACAGAGCTGTACTATGCATTCGTGTGGGTCGTGCGGGACTCTGTGTTGTAAAATGAACTCAGTTACCGAACAACACACCGGTGGGTCGTGGGTAATAAATACTACCTATGATATCATTGCCTCATATACGAAACAATGTTAAAATAAAGACACTTGTACCAAAATTAAGACATCGTATTGAGTCCCGTGGACAACAGGGGAAATGAGGTTTCGGAGCCAACGTGTTACCCAATTGGGTGTGTCCCCTAGGGGCTGAAGCACTGTGCATCTCTGTGAATATGCTGAAGTAAAGGCGGCAAGACATGGGTGTGGAGAGAGTTGTTATTTTTTTTTAATTTTGAAGGATGAGTTTGCAAAGCTGACTTGAAAGACCAGTGTAGATACATGAGAACCCCTGAAATCGGAGACAGTCTGAGAGATATAGATTACCCGACCTGAAGGTATTTCTAGCGGCAAGATTACATACTAGTTTTATCAAAACATTTAACTATTACGAGCATATTTGGCTGCGGTGCATGTATCTTGTATACGCTTATTAGATTAGACCTGATTCTTTTCACTGAGAACTTTCAGGTAAATATCATACATTATAGTGTAGATCCGAAATGCAGATTCTGTGACAAATATCAGGAAACTTTAAACCATCTAATCTCAGGATTTCTGTACTTGCGCCAAACGAATATAAAGATCGTCACGATAGAGTGGGGGAATATTTAAACTGGACAATATGAAAGCACTTTGGAAAAGGTGTTAACAAATATTGGTATGAACATGACCCAGTACCAGTTACAGAAATAGAAAACATCACAATCATCCTGTCTGTAAAAATGGGGGTACCATCTTTACAGACAGGAAGATTGAAGTAAATAGGCATATTAGGATTATTATATTTCTACCCAGCATCACTTTGTTGAAATGCTGCCCACTGATGCAGTCACTCACTCACTCACTCAATAATAATAATAATAATAATGATACAACACTGCAACTCCTTCCGAAAAGGACCTCCAATCTGTTGTTAATTGGAGCAGGAAATGGCTTACAATTTTTAACGTCTACAAATAAAAATTGCTTAAAACGCAACGAAATTGAATGGAATGCAACTCAAACGTGAGGAATATGATGGGGATCGTAATCCTCTTGAAATTGTCCGTAAATTGAATTGGTAGTAAGAGCAATTTATCAAAAAGTTTAGTATAAATCTTATGGAACTCTCCTGTCATTTTGTTCATCCTTCCTGTTTGGAAAATTAGTAATTTGTATATATAATTATCTTTATGCGTTTTAAGGGATGAAAGGAATCCAACAAGTTGAACAAAATGATAGAATTCCTTAACTTTAACCCTGCTTTCAAAATGGACCTTTAATCAGTAGTTAACTCGGGCAAGGTATGGCTGATAAATCTTAACGTCTCCAAGCCAAAACTGTTTTCATATAATCACCAGAGAACCTTTCCTGTCGGCCATCAGCGTTCCTGATGCTAAACTCCAGTCGGCCAAATCATTGCGCCTTCTGGGACTCACGTTTTTCCACTGACATGAAATGGAGTGATTATATCGAAGCAACTGCTAGGTCTTCTGCAAGGAATATTGGTTCACTGTTTCGAGCCAGACGTCAATATCGTTCAAGCACATTTGTAAATCTACCATTCGTCGGCGCATTGAATACTGTTGCTATATCTCGAGATTCTTAAATCAATGGTGTGTGAATGTAAGCAATCCTGACCTGGCATCTCGACTTCAGTCAGATTCAAACCGTCGTCATGTGCTATCCGCTGTCTTTTCTACAAACATTTTTATAGCAATTCTTCCGATGAGCTGTTTTCTTCGCCTTTATGAATCTAAGCGTTCTACTAGATTGACGACAAGGTCTCACAGTTTTTGTGTTAAACTAGCTAAAACAAATGTAGAAGACCGTGATTTAATCAATGAAAAAAAGATGAAAAAGACACAGTGTTTAACAATGTTTCGATAGTGAATGTCTTCAAGTTATGTTTAAAAGTTATATACATGTATAAAAATATAAAGTCTTTGTATAAACGCTGTTTGTCTTGAGAAAAATAGTTGTATTGGTAAGCAGCTTTAAAAAAAAATGAAACGCAACGAGATTTAATGGAATACAACTCAAACGTGAGTAACATGATGGGGATCGGAAACATCTTGAAATTGTCCGTAAGTTGATTAGATATTAACGGCAATTAATCATAAAGTTTAGTATAAATCTAATGGAACTCTCCTGTCATTTTGTTCATTCTTCCGGTTTGGAACATTAGTAATTTGTATATATAATTATCTTTATGTGTTTTAAGGGACGAAAGGAATCCACCGGCATTCCAACAAGTTGAACAAAATGATAGAATTCCATAAGATTTATACTAAACTTTTTGATTATTTCTTCCTATTGCCGAATCAACTGACGGAAAATTTGAAGATGTGCACGAAGCCCATCACGTTACTTACAGTCCAGTTGCATGCCATTAACTCTGGCTGTGTTTCATCCGTTTTGTCGTGTTAATTGCCAGCACAACCTTTTTTCTCAACACAAGCGACGTTTGTACAAAGACTTTTTTCATATTTTTATGTTTGCAATGTTTAATTATATATTGAAGAGAGACATACTGTCTAAATATTGTTAAACTTTGTCTGTTTTCTTTCCTTAAATCGCGTTCTTCTCTAAGTGTTGCAAATAATTGGAAAAGTCACGGCAATTATCTTCCTTCATTATTATTATTATTATTATTATTATTATTATTATTATTATTATTATTATTATTATTATCATCAGTAAGGTGCAATAAATAAAAGAAATTACACATATATATATATATATATATAAAAGTGGACATGAAAGTCAGCACTGAGAGGCGACAGTCAGTTTCATGCGAGTGCAATCGTCAGGCCATATCTCGAGATTCTTAAATCAATGGTGTGTGAATGTAAACGATCCTGACGATTGCACTAGCATGAAACAGACTGTCGCCTCTAAGTGCTGACTTCCATGTCCACTTTTATATTTACACACGCTCTATCTCTGATATTGAGCACTTTATCCCATAAATATAGCACACTTTAAGTCTATATTTCTTATATATATATATATATATATATATATATATATATATATATATATATATATATATATATATATATATATGTAGGCATATACATATATATTTATGGTGTTCATGAAGTTGCATTACAATTTAAAAAATATATTACAGGGGCAATTTATGGGATATTTATTTATTAATCAGATTTTATTCTATATATCCAGTAGTTATAAATTATTTTAATCACATTGCATTTGGGTATTTTAGGTATCCTGTTGATGAAAGATGTATTTTTAAATGAACTCCTGGCATTCCAGACGGGTGTATTGGAAAGGATGATCCAATTCCATGCCCACCTCATTCACCAGATATCACTCTCCTGAACTTCTTTCTACAGCGTTATGTTAAAGATATCGTCTATCGGACAAACATACGGGACATCATTAACTTAAAGCAAAAGATCACTGCTGACATTACCACCATTGATGAGGGGATGCTACAGCGAACATGACAAGAAATCGAGTACCGTCTTGATGTGTTTCCTGCAACTAACGGTCCCCATGTATTCTACAATGTAAAATATATATCACAAAGCTTTAATCAACCACCAATTTACAACGAGATGGTGCACCAACACAGAGTAGACTGCATGTTCCTAATTCAAATATATCCAAACCGGTGGATTGGAAGGGATGTCCCAAACTCCTGGCTACCCCACTCACCAGATATCATTCTCTGGACTTCTTTCTATGGGGTTATGTTAAAGATATCGTCTATCGAACATAGATATAGATTTCAGTTCAGCAACTTAAAACTGCTTTGTGCAGAGAAATCAGAGTCCTGCTACCGATGAGAAAAAAAATCATATATATATATATACATATATATATATATATATATATATATATATATATATATATATATATATATATATATGTGAAAATTTCTCAGAGTTAACATGTAGATAAGACAATTTTAAATATTAATGACAATAGGAAAACACTATTAATTGCTGACGCATTTCGTCCAATGTGGAAATGAATTTAATTAAACAAGGAAATTAATAAAAACAAAAGACAGTGTTCTTAGCAACTGGAATGTAGGAAACACTATTTTCATATTGTTAACTGAAAATAACGTCAGTTAATGTCACGTGTGGAGAATATTATCTGTGTTGGCGGATTTAACTATTTTCTTTTGATTTTACGATATTGTTGTGTATGTTTGTTTGTGAGAGCAGTAATTTTGTTAAGAAAGGTGAAATAGGGAAAAGCCCTGGGCGTAGATTAATATTTGGGTAATGTTCTATGGCGGAACTCTCTTTGGAAATGCTATACTTATAAAGAAAGAAAACAACTCATGCAGAAGAAAAATTCTAGATATATATCTATATCTATCTATCTATCAATCTATCTATCTATCTATATATATATATATATATATATATATATATATATATATATATATATGACAATGAATCATTAATACAAAAAGTAGATTAGTAAAGTTAATGATATAAAATGGCGAAATCCCTTCGCAAACAAAATTTTAAAGTTGCATTAACCTACGAATCACTCGATGAATGTTATGATCCTTGTTTTTAATAACTACAAGCTGTATAAGGTCTTTTTAAAAATCTGCTAGTACTTTCAACTAATATAAAATGAACTGCACCACATATTTGATATATATATATATATATATATATATATATATATATATATATATATATGATGAAAATGTGGAAAAAATTTCGCAGCGTATCCGAATCCAAGAAAGAATACTCTGACTTTAGAATTTCAGTTTTTCTGTTTCTGACTAGTCCTGTATATATCGTGTCTTCATTTAACTTAAATTTAATATAAATATGTCTCCATTAACCATGTCCTGAAGAATGTCTATTAGACCGAAACGTCTGACGTCGACAGAAAAACCAAAACAAAAACAAAATAAAAAAACAGTAAACTCACATATTCGGATTTTGCTTTGTCTTTTCCACATTTTCATCATACCGTCGGATCTACATCCACATATTTGCTTACATATATATATATATATATATATATATATATATATATATATATATATATATATATATATATATATATATATATATATATAATGGAACATTTGACATTTGACATTTGTTGACCGAGCAGCGAGTAGTGATTTCGTTTAAAGTGATTTCGTTTAAAATTTATAAAATATTTGTCTTAGAACACTTTTTGGGAAAATAGATTTCTGAAGCTGTTAACGCTTTTTCCAACATTAGATCGGATTTCCTTTCAAACCTTCCATTTAATGTGATATGCAATGTTATCATCTTGATTATGTTATTATTTTCTTTTCGAGTTACACGCGCTATCCATTTTAGTTGTTGCTGCTGTTGGTAGTCCTCAAGTGATACTGTTTCTCTTATTTAGTACAGTTCTTTGTTTGTGATTCTGTAGCGCCAGTTCACAATGTTCAAAGAAGGATTATCATTTCCAAGACTCTCCAGCTTCACTCACTCAAGGCTTTTCTCACCATTAATCTTAGAAAACGCTTGCATACAGCTGAAAGTTTGGATATTGCTGAACGGGTTTGGTGCAATTCTTGACATCCATATAAAAGTCTGGATCTCGCGAGGCTATTTAAGAATATGACTCGAGATTTTAGGTTGAAGTTTTGGTTTTGCAGCAACTTGCAGTGTTGGGAGAAACTACCTCTGGCACAGTCTATTCTATATTCAATTTCTTTTCCAATCACATATCATAGTTTCATATATATATATATATATATATATATATATATATATATATATATATATATATATATATATATATATTTAAGTAAATGCTCTGCTTATAATGAACAGTATTAACGACATTTACCGGCTTGAAAATTTCACAGACATTCAGGCCGGTAAATGTCGTTAATACTGTTTATTATAAGCAGTGCATTTACTTAAATATTTGTATCTATAAAAAGAACGTATCAACATAAAAAATATCTTAAAATAATTGACGGACTTTGTCCATTTGATAATGTGTGATGTCATTTGTTTACATTTGGATACGCGCATCGAGCAGATATGAATGTACGAGAGAAAATCATGCAGAATTGTAGTTTAAAAGCAGTGGCTCAATCGGTAAAGCACGTCAGGCTATATGACGGTTCCGTATAGGATACAGGTTCGATTCCTGTCGGAAGACGAATATTTTCTATGAAAATTTCTCGGGCATTCAGGCCGATAAATATCGTTAATACTGTTTATTATAAGCAGAGCATTTACTTAAATATTTGTATCTATAAAAAGAACGTATATATATATATATATATATATATATATATATATATATATTAGTATATATATATATATGTTAGCATATATATATATATTAATATATATATATATATATATTAGTATATATATATATTAATATATATATATTAGGATATATATATATATATATATATATATATATATATATATATATATATATATATATATATATAGATATATAGATATATATATATATATTGGGATATAGATATATATGAGTATAAACAACAGCCACCTGCACTAATGCAAAGCTCTTCAGTAAAATGAATGTAGCACTTTGGCTGATTGGCATTTGTTTACATTTGTAAAAACAATACGCTAGATTTAGTTGTGTAACTCTACCGAGTGAAGATAGTTCTGGCTGACACCAAATTAATTGTGTTTCCATCTTGGCTTGAGGCATTCTGAAGTCTAGTCGAACTGAGGATCTGTGATACAGCGAAACAGTACTGTCTGTGAATGACATAATATTAGTATATATATATATATATATTAGTATATAAATATATATATATATTAGTATATATATATATTAATGTATATGTATATATTAGTATATATATATATATTAGTATATATCTATATATATATATAAATATATATATATATATATATGTATATGTATATATATATATATGTATTAATAAGTATGAATAAATAAACAATAGGCAAGATCGATGAAAATACAAAAATGCAATGCTGTAAATAAAATGCTCGAAACACTTATATATAATTTGAAATATATTTCTCTTACGAGAGAAAATTTACTTTAGCTGATACATATAACTTCAGTGAGATAGGTAGATATGAGTTGGCTAACATAGATGTAATAATATCTAGTTACCCGCCTCGACAGATCACACGGACATGGAAAGGTCACCTTTGAAAATAATGTGTGTATGTTTTTCTATCTCTCTCTCTCTCTCTCTCTCTTCGTCCGTTGTTGCGCATGCGCACTGCTACGATTATGCGTGCGACATGGCGAATGCGTAAGTGTAATGAAATTATTCTCATATTGCTGAGGGACTGACACAATTGCATTTTCCCAAATATTATCCCTTTTTTTTGTTCTCTTTCCAAAAGATAGAACTCGATTCTTCTTGAAATTCAATTTACCTGGAAATAACCGCCATTCTGATCAAATCGGCCTCTCCTTTGAATTTCTTTCTGGTACCAAAGTTCAATTTCTATTCGGTAAATTCTTGACGAAAAGACAATTAATTGCATTCGAAGAGAGGCCGAAAGCAGATTAGCTTTATTTATTCCGAGTTAAGACAAGAACTTCTTCAACTCTTTGATATTGTTAAGTTTAATACTGATAAAAATAATATCAACAATAAAAAAAATAATAAAAATATATTGATAATAACAATAATATATCTTGAAGAATCTGGTAAAGTTGTAGAACATGACAATGCCAGTCATACCACTTGCAATTGGAGTACTCAGAACGCTACTGAAGAAAATAGGAAAATGGTTGATGGAAACTTGTACGCTTCGGCCTTCTTCAGGTAGTTGGAATCTCGAACTGAAACCTTTATTTCGCTCACTGGGTTAGACTGTTCTAGTTCCACGTGCCATGTTTAATGGATGTCAGTTATCTCCTCTGAAGATTCCCCTCTGAAAGTTCTCCACTACTTTAACCGGGTATATTGAACTCACACTCTTTGGGTCTTGTCACTGGATCTAACCAACGCTTTTATCCACTGTGCCATTTGTCCTTAACAGATCCTAAGATGAGGCTTTGCTTACTGAAGAAACTGGTTGATGCTTAATCTCTAAAATATGCCACAAATTACTACTCGTGTGAACACGTAATGAATGAATGAATGAATAAAAAAAAATTAAAATAATAATAATAATAATAATAATAATAAATTTGAAACATTTGCAACTCCTACGGGAAGGAAACTGAAAGAAACTGGTAGGAACACCACCCAGACCCGGTTATGGAGATAGGGCCTGTTACAATTCTATGGTACTACACAATACACACTGACAGAACAATCCATGCCAACCGCCCATACATTGTTATTAAAGACCACAAACAAAATAAGTGCCTCCTTATTGATATGTCAGTCCCTGCAGACTGCAATGTATCTTTGAAGGTAATAGAAAAACTGTCAAAATACAAGGACCTTCAAATAGAAATCTAAAAAATGTGGCAAATGGGAACATCAACAATCCCTGTTGTAGTTGGAGCCTTAGGATTGGTTGGAAAAGATTCTAGTAGACTAATTGAAGGGATCCCTGGAAGTCCATGCCTCAAAGAGATACAAAAAATTGTTCTGAAAAGTACAGCCCACACTTTACGAAGGGCTTTATCTATGTAATTATTTTATTTTATTTTTTATTTTTTCAGTGGAAAGTGTCATGATGCCATTTCTAACCTTAGGTCCCTGGGCGGGACCGGGAAAGAAATGTGTAAACGCCAGATATCAAAGAAAATAATAATAATAATAATAATAATAATAATAATAATAATAATAATAATAATACAGACCGTTATACATACCCCGTAAAGAAGGTGGAAGAGGTCTTATTCAGCTAGAATTGTCATAATGACAACAATTATTGACTTACTAACATACAAGGAAACAACAAAGGATTTGATTATACAATTATTCAAACAACGGGAAAACAGAAAGAAAAAATATTCAATCATCAAAGAAGGTTGTAAATACAAGCGAGATTTACATGTCGTAGATTCTGTAGAAAACCAAAACAGATCCCAAAAAGCAACTGTTGCAGAAAACATTATGAAAAAGCAAGTCAAGGATAAATCTCTTCAACACATAAAACAATGCTAGAAAGACAAGCTTCTGCATGGCCAATATCCAGAACACGTTCATAAAGCCGATGTTGATAAGCTAAACGCGTATCGTTGGTTACGAGCATCTGGACTAACGACTGAAACGTAAGGCTGTATTCTTGCAGCGCAAGACCTGATTATTTTCACTGAGAACTTTCAGGTAAATATCATACATTATAGTGTAGATCCGAAATGCAGGTTCTGTGACAAATATCAGGAAACTTTAAACCATCTAATCTCAGGATTTCTGTACTTGCGCCAAACGAATATAAAAATCGTCACGATAGAGTGGGGGAATATTTAAACTGGACAATATGAAAGCACTTTGGAAAAGGTGTTAACAAATATTGGTATGAACATGACCCAGTACCAGTTACAGAAATAGAAAACATCACAATCATCCTGTCTGTAAAAATGGGGGTACCATCTTTACAGACAGGAAGATTGAAGTAAATAGGCATATTAGGATTATTATATTTCTACCCAGCATCACTTTGTTGAAATGCTGCCCACTGATGCAGTCACTCACTCACTCACTCAATAATAATAAAAATAATAATAATAATAATAATGATTCAACACTGGCAACTGAAAAGGACCTCCAATCAGTAGTTAACTGGAGCAAGGAATGGCTTATAAATTTTAACGTCTACAAACCAAAACTGCTTGAAACGCAACGATATTGAATGGAATGCAACTCAAACGTGACTAACATGATGGGGATCACAATTATCTTGAAATTGTCTGTAAAGAAAGAAAACTTGCCTATTAATTGATATGGCTTGCTCAGCCGACTGTAACATAAAAACCAAGGATTTTGAAAAACTAGCGAAGTATGAAAACCGGGAAATCGTAATCGAAAATAATGTGGAAATTGAAAATAAGAATAGTACCAGTCAGTGTAGGTGCGCTTGGAATGATTAAAAAGGAACACAACAACACATTGGAAAAATCCCTGGAAATTCCAGCTTAAGTGAAATACAAACATATCTTGATAATTACAGTCCAAAAAGTATGAAGAACTTAGTCCATGTAACGCTAGTGATGTTATGGGTGTTAGAAAAAGTTAATAAAATGTAGCCATATCAACAGACCACTTAGGTCTTCACATGGATTTGGTAGGTGGTGTGACCATAGCAAAAATCGAAATATAATGATAATAATAATAAGAGTTAGCAAGTCATTGGCATATATAACGATCCGACATTCCGATATCCATCAATGTCGTGACGAATGTTGGTTTCTTCCGTTCTTTTCGGTCCTTTCAACATTGGGTTCTCTAATTTCATCCTCTTTTCCCGACAATCGCTTCTTTTACTTCAGGTTTTTTTGGGGGATTTTTTGACATTTCTTCTTATTATTATCCTTTGATTTCTGTTCTATACTCATTTCCTTCCGGGTCCCAACCAGAGACTTAAGGTCAGAAATGGCATCAAGAAAAAACAAAAAGAACAATGATCACACACATTTTACAAAGATAAAGATTTTCGCAATACATGAGCTGTACTTGTGAGTACAATTTTTTTTCTTTAAGGCATTGGCTAAAAGGAATCCCTTCAATGAGTCTATCGGAACATTGTCCAATCAATCCGAGTGCTCCAACTACAACTGGAATTACTGATGTCCTCATGTACCCCATTTTTGAGATTTCAACTTCAAGATCCTTGTATTTTGAGAGAAGAGCTAACCTAAGACGACACAAATTTTACATCGATAAAGCTCTTCGTAAGGGAGTGAGCTGTACTTGTGAATACAATTTTTAGTATTTCTTTAAAGTATGGGCTATCAGGTATCCTTTCAAAGAGAAAGAAACCTTTTCGAATCAAATCAATGGTTCGAACAACAACTGGGATTAGTGACGTCCTCATGTGCCATTATTATTATTATTATCATTATTATTATCATTATTATTATCATTATTATTATTAAACAAAATGAATGCCGTAACTCTTCCAATATTTTTCAACACTTAGAGAAGAGCAAGATTTAATAAAAAAAAAATGAGAAAGACACGGTGTTTGATAAACCTATCTTTTAAAAAAAGACCCCTCGTATCTCTAGTTTCCCCAGTCATGCCCCGACTGCTTTTGATACAGGTTCAACTTCTATAACTATTATCGAGAGAATATTGAACCTTAAACTCACACCAGACCTCAAGTGGAATTCGTATATACGATCCATCGCTAAAGATACAGGTAAAATGATGGCTCCCTGTGCTGCTTCGTTAAGTACCTGACTCATGTTATCCTCTAACTTTACAAGAGCCGATCAGGCTCACAATAGAGTACTGGTGACTTATTTGGGCGGGAGCTCCGCAGAACTCACTTTCCAGTTTTGATAGAATTCAAAAGCGTCTCCGAGTCCTTGTTGGAGAAGAATTATTCCCCCACTTCAATCTCTCTCTGCTCTATTGATACTATAATGGAATGTGCTCGGACGAACTGAATTTCCTGGTTCCAAAAGGTCTGACCTTCTCAGCTAGGACGCGCCATACGAGTTACTTATATAGTAGCAAAGTATCCACATTCTCTCCGTATTCCATTGGCGAGAAGTAAGATCTACTCAAACAGCTTCTTTTCGCGATCCACTGCTTTGTGGAACAGACTCCCATGTGGATGTTGCTCCGATCACTACAATCTTAACTTGTTCAAATCTAAAGTCAACCGTAATCTTCCCCTCCGATCCATATATAAACTTCCTCTTGTCGTAACCCTCTACCACGAGTGGCCTCCTAGCCTTGTACAGGGTGAACTTTACTGTAAAAAAATAGTTGGAACCGCCTTGGTGCATTCACTTGAGATGTGATTTACAATATTCTTTCTTTGTAAAGACAAGATTGCTCCCAAGTATTTAAAAATGGACTCTTCCGCCAGTGATTTACCGTTCATGGTAATGTTGACAAGGATTGGCAGCGATGACCAAATTGGCAAGAATATGGAGGAGCAAAATCAGCTTTCAAACGAAGGGTAGACTGTACAAATCGTTGATAGTCTGCACTGAAGATGAACCGTGGACACTGAAACAGAGAAAAGTATGCAAGCGTTTGAGAACAAATGCACGAGAAAACTCCTCGGTATCTTCTATTGGGGACATGAAACTATTGAGTTTGTGCGGAAAAGCGTTGAAGGTTTTGTGGGCCATTAGGAACCTCTTCTCGCCACTGTCAAATTAGAGAAAAATGGCGTGGTTTGGACACGTTACACGGCACGTCAGCCTGTGAAAGACCATCTGGTTGGGCTATACCAGAATTGTTGATGACTGCCGTTGATAGACTCTTGTGGAGGTGATTCAGTGTGGCCTTTGCATTCGGACCGCAGCTAAGATTACAAAAGTCAAAGGGATGATGATGATTATGATGATGTTGATGATTCAATGTAAAATCAATATTTGTTGTTTTGTCGATCTTCGATCTGTCTCATTTCATTTTGCTAGATTTATTATTTTTTTAAATAATTTTAATTACCCCCCCCCCCGGGTTTCGGATCGTTGCCAATAGGGAATCAAGTGTGACTAAATGCTTAATAAAACCTTGTAACTTATGAAGTCAAGTATAGATTATCAGAGACTCTACGTTAAAATGCCCTTGGGAGTTAATTAACCGTTACAGTATGTCGTCCGTTAAAATGCCCTTGGGAGTTAATTAACCTTTACAGTATGTCGTCCGTTAAAATGCCCTTGGGAGTTAATTAACCTTTACAGTATGTTGTCCGTTAAAATGCCCTTGGAAGTTAATTAACCTTTACAGTATGTCGTCCGTTAAAATGCCCTTGGGAGTTAATTAACCTTTACAGTATGTCGTCCGTTAAAATGCCCTTGGGAGTTAATTAACCTTTACAGTATGTCGTCCGTTAAAATGCCCTTGGGAGTTAATTAACCTTTACAGTATGTCGTCCGTTAAAATGCCCTTGGAAGTTAATTAACCTTTACAGTATGTCGTCTGATATTAAAAAGGTTCTATCTGCAATTTTCGTTTTTTTTTTTGTATTTTTTTCTTTATTGTTTTTTTTTATTGTGGGGCGAGGCATGTTTTCCTGGCAGCATCCTACATTCCCAATTACCTCAACTACCCACGGGCAAATAAATAATATATAGTATGCAAAGACGTATTTTGAAATACTTACGTTTAGCTAAGCTTTGAAATCAAATAGCAAATTGATGAAATCCAAACAAGAATATGCAATGTTATTGGCTCTGACCTGGCATCTCGTGTTCAGTCATTTTCACAACGTAGCTTCCATATGTCTTGTCTGTGAATATTTCCATGCTAATTGTTCTCATGAACTTTCCTCTATGGTACCCAGACTTTACGAATTTAAGTGCAGTACTAGATTAAGGACAATATTTTCCTCTCTCATTAATAGTCGTTTTTAGTTTTAATAGCCAGGTATTGAACAGACAATTCTTTGGATCAAGTCACTCGATTCAACCAACGCTTTTTATCCACTGAGCCATATGTCCTTCCTAGATTTATATTCACCATGCCGTCACTTAAACAAACGTACCTCCCAGTAGATGCGATTGTCTTATTCCTTCTCCGATGAAAAGCCAGGATTTCTAATGCATACTTTTAAGATTGGTTGTCCTTTTTCCATTTTCGAGATTACTACAAAATAATCTTCTTATTTCCAGTAGGGCTTGTGTCATACTTAGGTGACACGTGTACAGGTTTACAAAATAGATTGTCTCTGTCATTTTCCTCGTCGGAATCCATCTTGCGTATTTAAAAATCTAACATTCGTCCGGGCATTGAATATTGCTGCCATTTCTGGTCTGGAGCTCCTGGTGTACATCTCGAAAAAATTCAAAGCGCGGTCTGTAATATAATCGATTCCAACCAGGCATATCGACTTCAGCCACTCTCTCATCGACGTCACGTGACTTCCCTCTGTCATTTCTAGAAATATTTTCATGGCAACTGTTCTGACGAGCTTTTTTCCCCCGAGGTATCCCAACTACATGAATGTAAGCGTACCATTAGATTCGCAAGTCGATCTCAGTGTTTTACTGTTAAAATAGCTACAAGCAACCACCAATTTTATTTTAACAGTTTATTTTCTAGTAATTCTCAACTGCAGAAACTCCCTTCCGATTTCTTGCTTCCCTGATAATTACAATCTTGAAAAAAAAATAAATTCATCGTCAATCGCCATCTTTTCTCTTCTTGAACCCTGTTCCTTTTTGGGAGCTTTCTTCAATAAAGACTTCTGATTCTCTCTTTTCACTATAATAAGCTTACGGTTACTGAAAACCGAATTGGGTAAATTGTCTTTTACTTATTTCCACATAATTTATTTTATTCATTGTTTATTTTCTTAGCCTTCCATCTCAATAAGGTTTCATTATTCTTTTTATTTCTTCGGTTATTTTTTTTCTTATCGCTCTCATATTTTCCAAAAATGATTTTCTATAGAGAGAGAGAAATGAAGGAAAAGAGTGCGCGTCTAAGAACACAACACAGTTATGCAAAGAAGAAATAACCAAGCCATTCTACACATCTGTATATATGCACACGTACAGGCGTAAACGCAGACGCACAGGGACATGCATAAAAAGAAGCTAAAATTAACCTGACACCAATAAAAAGCGCATAAATATGTTTTTAACTTAACATAAAATTGGTAACAAATTGCTGTTCTCTCCTGAAGAGTGGACCCAACGATTACAAAATAGTTCGTCTACGAAAAGCTGAATTTTTATTTTTTTGGGGGGGGTGAATTTAACATCAATCAGGTAAGTGAGAAATTTGATATTTGTATTAATCCTATAAATAAATATTTATATATGGACGTATATGTATTTATATATATATATATATATATATATATATATATATATATATATATATATATATATATATATATACACATATGCGCGCTTACGCACACACATATATATATATTAATAAATTTAATGATTTTCTCCTTTTTTCTTAAGGTCTCCTTCGATTTCATTCTAACTTTTAAAATTATTTATTTCTTCTTTTGTTTTATATATATATATATATATATATATATATAATGAAATTGGAGTCCTTAGAAATGTATTTAGGGGATAATTTATTTCATGACATCAGGCGCGCATCTCTTCAGGCCCACATTCTTTGAAAATTTTGTTCTGAAGTGATGGGCGCCTGAGCACGTGTACTAAATTATCAATAAATGGATTTCTAAGGGCTCAAATTTAATTACTATATTTGCTCTGTTCTTACATTGAGCTCTCTTTGGATTTGTATCTTCCTTGAAATTATCCCTTCTAATTACCAAGTAATGTTATATATATATATACATATATATATATATATATATATATATATATATATATATATATATATATATATTAAGGTATGGTATAATTATGAGTTAAAATGCTCAATATCAGTTATAGAATATATGTAATTATATAAAGTCTTCACTGAAGTCAACACCCAGCAGCGATAGTCTGTTTCGTCAATCAATACGCTTACGTTTAAGCATGACTCTTTCGCCGCTGGTATTTGTCTACAATATATATAAGTGCATATCAGTGATAGAGCCAACATATTCAGTTGACGAGCGCTTTCCACTAAGTACTGGGCACATAAAATTATATATATATATATATATATATATATATATATATATATATATATATGTAAATTTATGTGCGCAGTACTTAGTGGAAAGCGCTCGTCAACTGAATATATATATATATATATATATATATATATATATATATATATATATATAATTTTATGTGCGCAGTACACTTAGTGGAAAGCGCTAGTGAACTGAATATGTTGGCTCTATCACTGATAGAACCAACATATTCAGTTGTATGGATATGTGATTGGGACCCTGGGTTTCACGATTTTGCGATCATCAGACAAACTGGTTTATTTTTTAAACGAAAGCAAAAGTAGATTCCCCCTCCCACCACCAAACACATTCAAACAATCATAAATAGATCCAATTTTTAAAATAAACCAGTTTTCCTGATGATCGTAGAAGCGTGAAACTCAGGGTCACAAACTCATATATATATATATATATATATATATATATATATATGTATATATATATATATATATATATATATATATATATATTGATTGATTGATTGATTGAGTTCACCCTAAACAATGTAGTAAAGCCCAAGGTGTTACTTGGTGTAGAAGAGTTTGAGACAGAAAAATTACTAACGAGCGAGGAGAAAAGTGCAGTAATCGGGAGGACAGTAGATAACGATTGGCATTGCATTTCAAGTTTTGAAGCTTAAAGTTGGCGGGAAAGCATGGAGCCAGAATGGAGTTCCACAAGCGAGGAGTGCGGGAAAAGTAACCGTTAACATAGAATGTATTTTTACATCTGACCATCTCAAATGTAAAATGATGAAATTTCGTCGCTAGTCTAGTACTGGCCATACATATATGCTTCCTTCTTATATATAGTAGCATTGTGATTTCCCACGTGAAGAAACGTTAAAAAATATTTTTAACGTTGAAACAAGATGTACAGTTTTGTAGTGGGTATGTACATGTTCTAATGTAACACTGCATAATAAATATTTACGGCCCTACTTTTGTATTGAGGCCTGTTTTAAATTAATGTTTTGAACGCTGAAATCTTACTCTTCGTTATTTTGCATTGGGGTTTATATATATATATATATATATATATATATATATATATTTCAACAAGATAAAAATTAATCAAATTTGTTGAAATATATATATATATATATATATATATTTCAACAAGATAAGAATTAATCAAATTTGTTGAAATATATATATATATATATTTCAACAAATTTGAATAACAAATATATATATATATATTTCAACAAGATTTGATTATTTCTTATCATGTTGAATATATATATATATATATATATATATATATATATATATATATATATATATTTCAACAAATTTGATTATTTTTATCTTGTTGAAATATATATATATATATATATTTTTCAACAAGATAAAAAATAATCAAATCTTGTTGAAATATATATATATATATATATATATATATATATATATTTCAACAAGATTTGATTATTTTTATCTTGTTGAAATATATATATATATATATATATATATATATATATATATATATAAATATATATATATATATTTCAACAAGATAAAAAATAATCAAATCTTGTTGAAATATATATATATATATATATACATATATATATATATTTCAACAAGATAAAAATAATCAAATTTGTTGAAATATATATATATATATATATATTTCAACAAGATAAACATAATCAAATTTGTTGATATATATATATATATATATACATATATATATATATTTGAATTGGACAAAGTCCGGCAATTTATTTAAAGACATTTATGATATGTTTAACGTTCTTTTTATTTGCTTAAATACTTGTATCTATAAAAAGAACGTTAAACATATCATAAATGTCTTTAAATATATATATATATATTTCAACAAGATAAAAATAATCAAGTCTTGTTGAAATATATATATATATATATATATATATATATATATATATATATATATATATATATATCAACAAGATTTGATTATATTTTTCCTTTTCTTTTTCTGAAGTTTTTTGCTTTTTGGTTTCTTGATAATGACTAAAAATATTCTGCTTCTCCCTTCTTGTCAATACCTCTATTTCTCTTCTCTTTCACCTTTATATTGCATATTTTCTTTCTTTCTGTCTTTCTTTCAGTCTTTCTTTCTTTCCTTCTTTCTTTCTTTCTTTCTTACTTATTGTATAGATTCTCTCTCTTTCTTTTTCCTTGCGAACCTCAATTTCCTGTTTCTTTTCGTCTCATATTATTTCGGCATCTCGCCGAAATTTTTCTAAACGCCAATTTCTGATACCACTGCGCCTGGCTTTAGCAACAGCTCCCCATTTCAGACGACGCTATATTCCACGTCGCATTCAAGTGACGTGTGAAAACTCGTTTCTTTTTCTATCCAATTAGAATATAAATATAGACACTAAAGCCAACTATTTTTACACTGAATTCGACACCTTTTTTTTGCATGTAAATAAATAAACAACATCCTCTTTCTCATAGCATACACACAGAAGGACAAATAAAAAACAAACTCAAATTAAGTTATTGAATTACGAAAAAAAAAATGGTCGTCTATAGGACATACCGGAAATGAACAGCGTGATGTGCGCCAACGCAGGCGCAATGGTGCATATGCTTACTTCCGTATTTTATTAATTATCGAGACATATTTGTTTAATATCATTTTGTTTCTTTACTTTTTATATTAATAATTGTTGCTTTTATTTTGGTGAAATAATTCAATGTCTATGTACGGATTAATAGAGCAACAAGAAATTTTTGAACAAGAAATTATTACTTTAATATATAACGCAATATCTGTCTATATCTCTGAGATGAGGTATTATGATTATTTGTGTTATTTATATTATTCGTACTGTTATCCTGATCTTCACTGCCATATTCACAACATTTCGGTCGTTGTTCGCTCCGGCCTTCTTCAGGTGACCGAGCATCACTGGAAAATACGAAAGCTAAAGGAATCAGCACATATGCTAGGCCACAAAAATCTCCTGAGCATAGAAATGAATACAATACGGGAACCAGTGATAAGGAGTGCTAGGAATATAAGCTCTGGTAAATAAAAAAAAGCAGTAATAATAACAAAAATTTGCAATATGAGGACTGCTAAAAATGATTGCTGAAGCATTAGGATTATAAGTCTAAGAAATTTATACACAGATGTCCTCAAGGACACATAGACCTGTGGATAAAAGCGTTGGTTAGATCCAGTGACTAGACCCAAATAGTTGTGAGTTCAACAATGGTGAACGAGATAACTTGTAGAGGCATGGCACGTGGATCTAGAACAATCTATCCCTGTGGACGAAATGAAGAGTTCGGTTCGAAATTCTAGGCAGGAGCGTACAACGACCGAAATATTGTGGATATGGCAATGAAGATGAAGATAACAGTTCGAATAGTATAAATAATACAATATACTGCAATATATCCAGCAACTTTGACGAGCAAAAATAAAATTCATACATATTTTTTCAAGACACATATCTATGAGACACGTGGTCGAATGACGGCAAAACGCGTTAACTAGTCCCTCGATTTCAGTTTTCAGGTTTATAAATGCTGCAAAGCAACTGAGCTTATTTGGTAAATAGTGCCGATATAGCAATTTTCCAAGTGTAGTTTAGATGTGGCACAAAGTTGAAAGTAGGGGGCACCCAGTGAGGATCGAACTCAGTACTCCGTTGTAATTGTTCTAGCGAGACAAGCTATTCATAGATATTTTTTCAAGACACATATCCATGAGACACGTGGTCGAATGATGGCAAAACTCGTTAACTAGTCCCTCGATTTAAGTATATGTCATGATTACGCTTATTTGACCAATGAAGGTATATAGAAAGCAGTAACATTACGCTCAGGTCTTTCTCTCTGTGACTTTATATAAAGTCGGGATTGGTCACACAAAACAATATTAACCCTTTGCCTGTCCTGCGCATTATACGTGATGCACACGACATGTGATTTCCACGTTTGCGCATCATATGTGGTGGACACGAGCCATGAATTTTAAAAGAGTTGTAAAACTAAGTACGCTTAAGAAAAGAGTCTACTATTGAACAGGACGTCTGGGGAAAGGCCTAATCTAATATTTTGTGCATCTTATATGATCACAGGACGCTTGCCTATTTTCAGGTTTATAACTACTGCAAAGCAACTCAGCTTATTTGGTAAATAATGTTGCTATAGCGATTTTCCAAGTGTAGTTTAGATGTGGCACAAGGCCGAAAGTAGGGAGCACCCAGTGAGGATCGAACTCAATACTCAGTTGTAATTGTTCTACCGAGACAAGCTTGCTAAACAGAACACCGTCTCGAGGTGTCCTAGGCTGATTTTCTAAGTTTATCTTAGATGTGGCACAAGGCCGAATATGTCGAGCACCCAGTGTGGATCGAACTCACTATACAGCTGTAACTGATCTAGCAAGTGCTAACCATTGCGCTAGGTCGAGGTGCCTGAGAGTGTGTTGATATATAGTTTCACATCATAAAAAATCTGTGCTTCACGTGTGAGACACAGAGCGTTGTGTATATAACTCATGATTTTTACGTTTTTCTTGTGTGTCACACTATGTATCAGCACGCTCTGTTTGCCAAAATAAGCTGAGTTGATTTGCAACAGTTATGCCTGAAAATGAGCATGAACGTTTGGATAGTACACGCGAAAACGCTCTGAACAGGCAAAGGGCGAAGAGGGATTTGTTGCATCACAGAAGAATAACACACGAGATGACAAAGACCGTGACACCAGAACATTTCAGCAAAAATCCCCTGAGCTATAAGCTGAATCGTTTCTTTTCATGTGCCATATCCTTTCAGGCCTTAGATGATGATGGCTCTCCACCTCTATCACTTGCAGCTCTCAATAAGTTCCTTCTCTCTGCCACCTCACCCAGACCACGTTCTGTCAACCACTTGTTTAGCCCTCTAGGTATGTCATACGTTGTTTTCCCTTGTCTCTCTTTCGTTCTATTCGACCCGTGAGTATCAGATTCTCCAGGCCCTCCTTCTTCGTAATGTGTCCCAGAAACTTCAGCTGCATCTTCCTGATAGTAAGTATAAGCGTCCTTGTTTGCATCCTCTCTAAGACATCATCGTTGCTCACACGCTCGGTCCATGATATCCTTAGCATCCTTATGTAGAATCATATCTCCGTCGCCTCGAGTCTCTTCTTCATCGTTGAGGAAATCGTCTAACATTCGCTGCCGTAAAGGAGGACAGATGTCACGTAACAGCTCAGTATTCTTTTCTTTGTTACCAAAGAAATCCTCCTGTCTCACAATACTCTGCCCATCATTTGGAATGTGTCTTTGTCAATCCCAATACGTCTACGGATCTCAGGGTCGCATTTGCCATCCTCTGTCAAAATGCTTCCCAGATATTTAAACGACAGCAGGACTCTGATCAGGAGGTTTTGAGGAGCGTGGAACCACCTCTTAATTGCTGGTGTTCCCAGGTCCACCTTGACCAGGGGTGGTAGCACCTGTTATGGTCCCAGCTATGAGCAAATAGCTAAACCCAAACTGGGGTCAAAACGCTATGAAAGTGTAAAAATAGGTTTTAATATCAGAAATACATTTTTGTAAAATATTATTACCAACAACGAACTTTTGAAGAAAAAAATATTACCAGCAACACATTATTACCAGCTGTACATTCTCGAAAAATATTACCAGCAACACATTATTACCAGCTGTACATTTTCGAAAAATATTACCAGCATAAAAATCTTGGCCTTAAATAGTTGATATGTCGTAAAAAAAACCCTAACCAAACCAGAATTTGGTTTTGAGAGTTGAAAAAGCTATGGAACATGACTGTTGCAGTAATTCCAGTACTAATGGGTGTACTTGGAGCATCACCTAACAAATTGACATGGGCTTGCGGTAAATTGAAATTGAAACCAGGATTGTAGATCTCTAGAGAAATACAATCGTTTACTCTGCAAGGATTCTCCGAAAGGTTCTTGCCGTTGAGGAGCTTTGTTGACACCAGAATTTCTATTGACTTCGTCAATGTTCGGCACAATAATAATAATAATAATAATAATAATAATAATAATAATAATAATGTTATATAGGAATAATGTGTCGCTACCAACAATGGAAATTGAACACAGATCACCAGAGAGCAAACATTTTGAATAAGTAGATCACGTGATGGCAAAGGGAATGTATATATGGGAATTAGCGTGGCGTCTAATTGAGCACTATTTCTACACTATCCTCTATTACTATACGGATCGCTATTCGGTGGTTACATTCGAGCGAGTATTATCGAGCAAGTACTATTAGTGCGAGTGCTATTCGAAGGCGTCTGACACCAGTATTGTTCAACGGCGTTTCTATAGTTGTATCTGCGATTACAAAGTCTCTACTACAACGAGCATTACGAAAATGACAACGAGTATTCGATGTCATTACAAAAGTGGCAACCAGCGTTCGTTGACATCACAAATAATAATAATAATAATAATAATAATAATAATAATAATAATAATAAGAGTGCTACTACAAAACAGACAATGTAATTGAAAACGACCAAGTGAAGATCTTATTGAATTTCAACATTACAAAAAAGACCGACACCGACTCAGACATCACCGTCATAAAAGAAAAGAACACAAAAACAAAACAAAACAATAATCAAAGCAAAAAGAAAGAAAAAATGTCTCCTCATCGATGTGGCTGTTTCTGGTGACAATAATATTAATTATTTCAAAGAAATTGAAAAGCTTAAAAAGTACATTAACCTCCGGATTGAGGTTACCAGAACAGGCGACATTCCGGGCACGATTGTCCTATTTATCATTGGGGTGTTGGGTTCTATACCATCGAGTCTAAAGAACTACAGTAAAAAAAAAAATAGAATAAAGCCTTGTATCCCATTGCTTCAGACAGAAACAAAAGACATTATCAGAGATGCTACTTGGTTTCAGTGAGAAAAAGAACGAATGAATGAAAGAAAGAAAAGAGGGAAGATAGAAGTGCTTAGCATCTGTTTCAGTGAAATGGGAGGAGTTGTCGATTTCAGATCTTTTCATTTGTACCCACTTCTTAAAATAACGACCTGCATTCATATTTCTGATGGTTGCAATATTTTGCTAAAGTTGTTAAGCTCAAATATTTAACGATGTGATGAGATTATTCAATCTATAATTGAAGAATTAGGCTTCATCCGAAAATTCAAATAAGACAACCGTGAAATTTTCACGGGTTTTTCCAATAACAATAATAATAATGGCCAAGACATCATGATCAAAGACTACAAGAACAAAATGTGCTTTCTTTTTGACACATGGCAGTTGCAGTAGATTATAACCTGTCTTTGGAGGTGTGCAAAAAACTATCAAAATACAAGGATCTTGATATTGAAATCTCAAAAATGGGCGATATGAGGACATTAATAATTCCAGTTGTAGTTGGAGCACTCGGATTGATTGGACAATGTTCCGATAGACTCATTGAAGGGATTCCTTTTAGCCAATACCTTAAAGAAGAAAAAATTGTACTCACAAGTACAGCTCATGTATTGCGAAGATCTTTATCTATGAAAAATGTGTGTGATCTTTGTTCTTTTTGCTTTGTTTTTTTTTGTTTTTGTTTTGTTTTTTGTTTTTTAACAAAGTTGATCAGTGAAAAATGTCATGAAAACATCTCTGACCTTAGGTTAGGTCTCTCGTTTGGACGCGGAAGGAAATATTTATACAACAGAAATCAAAGGAAGAAATAATAATAATAATTATTATTATTATTAATATTATTATTATCATTATTATTATTATTGTGGTAGTAGTAGTAGTAGTAGTAGTAGTAGTAGCATAGAATGAAGCTAAATTTGTCAATGCTAAGTAGATTGCTGTAGGAAAATTGATGAGTGGAAAATGTCATGAAATCATTTCTGACCTTATGTTAGGTGTCTGGTTTGGACCCGGAAAGTAATGTTTATACAACAGAAATCAAAAGAAGAAATATTATTATTATCATTATTATTATTATTGTGGTAGTAGTAGTAGTAGTAGTAGTAGTAGTAGTAGTAGTAGTAGTGCTAAAGAATGAATCTAAATTTGTCAATGCTAAGTAGATTGCTGTAAGAGCCCTGTAATTGCTTAAAATGGATTACTGTAATCTGACACTAGTTTTCAAAAGGTTTTTAAACAGAAATATTTGCAGCAAACCCCGATCAGTGTTAGAGTTAAAACTTTTAGTGCAATTTAGTCTATTTTCCTGATAAACGATTTTAATAAAAAAAAACATTTTTATAAATTTCAGCCGGCTGTCTTTCTAACTATTGGCTCAATGAATGACAAATAGTTCCTGCCTAGAAACGGCCATTTTTATCACTGCCCTTTTCTCTTTTGAAAGATTTGGTTTTCCTGAGACTTGCACCGGGCTGTTCCCACCGAGAGCTGATTACGGCTAAACGCAACTATTACGCATGAAAAGGCCGACTCATAAAAATTTAACTTAATTTAGGGTTTTAAATTCTACTTATACTCAAGTGTGTACGGTATCTGCTAACAACTATTTATTTACATCTGAGAATATGGCCTTGAGGTCTCCCCTCGATTTAATGGTACATAATTTGGAAAATGTTGACATTATAAAGCGTTCTCTTTATTGGTAGGTAAACTATTGCTGATTATAATAAAACTACGGTGTTTGAGAGAATATAATTGCTGTAATTCACCTTTAATATTACAGTATCAATCTCGTGGACTTGAATTACAGAATCAAAACCAAAAAATATAAAGGATGCCACAACGCGGGAGGACGTCCGACAGTAGTAACACGAAGGAAGAATAATGACATTATCAAGATGATGACTTTCCACTCTACCCCAAACAAAAGTCAAGGAAGGAAACTTCCATCACTACTGGAAAGAGCTATAACAGCTACTGGACTTAAGAAAATCGATTTTCCTACAAAATTATTTTAAGATAATTGTAATTATCATGATAATTATTCGAATGAGCTCTACGCTATGGTACTTAGATGTAGCCGCAGATTCTATGCTAACAGTTTCTTTTCCCGCACTTCTCGCTTGTGGAACACCCTTCTGGCTCCATGCTTTCCAGCCAACTGTAATCTGCACAAATTTAAATGCAATGTCAATCGCTATTTACTGATTGCTCTCTTCTCTTTATGCACATCATTAATGTTTCTGTTCCTAATTTTTCTACACCGAGTAACCTTTGCGTCTTAGTGGCATTATCGCCTTCCTTGAGGGGATCCCGATTATTAAAAAAAAAGGAGAAAGATTATATAAATTTCAACCGACAGCAAATCTAAATTCTTGGTCCAAGAATGCTGAATGTTTCCTTATAAGGAAACAGTTAATATTACCATTTGCGATTATTGAATTTGTTTAGGTTGGTTTATTAGTAGCTTATGGTATTTGAGTAAACATTAGTCTACCATATGACTCAATTTCACATATAAGGGCACTTATTTATATTTATCCCAGTATTAACCAGATATACAAAAATAGAAAAGGGTGAAAGATAAAGATGTGTCTTCTCACGGGATTTATTTAAACTCAACAATGAAGCAATTCTAAGAGAATTGGATGCCCTACCAGGATTAATTATTAACAACTACAATCTTAACAATATAAGATATGCAGATCACAGAGTGTAGGTAGCAGACACGGAAAGGAAACTACAAAATCTCTTACTGATGGAAGCGAAGGAAAGCGAGAAGAAAGGACTAAGTGTAACATACAAGAAGACAGCATGCCTGGTTATCAATAAAAGCATGAGCCCAAAAGGCAAATTCCAAGCGAGAGAGACTAAAATCAAATAGGTACAGGTATTTACATATCTGGGAATCGTTCGAACACAGGATGGAAAGAGCGACACTGCGCTGCGAAGACGTATAGTGAGGGCCAAAGATGCATCCTAGAAGCTAAGCAGAGTATTAAGAGACGGAAAAAACTTCGAATAAAAAAAAGAGTACTGGACTGTTACGTGATAAATGTCCTCCCCTATACTGGACAATCGCCTCAAACATAAAGAAGAGACTTGTTTCAATGTGGTTCTGTCGAAAGATGCTGAGAATACCATGGAACCAACAAGTGAGCAACGATGAGGTTTTAGAGAAAATCGAAACAAAAAGGAAACATACTTAAAATCAGGAAGAGGCAGAGGAAATTCCCGGGCGCATAATGAGGAAGGATGGCTTGGAAAACCTGATACTCACAGGACAGTTTGAGGAAAAGAGGGACAGTGGAAAACAGCGCGCAAATCACCTGATGAGCTTGAGCAAAATGACGGTAGAACAGAGTTTGGGAAAAAATGAGAGACAAAACTTATTAAGAGCTACAAGGGACAGGAAGATGTGGAGGGCCATGATCGTTTACGTCCTGTATGGACACTACACATAAAGTAAGAATGTGAGCTAAAAGTACTAATAGCCGATGGTTGAAGAAGAACCACAATATTATGTAAAAGTCTTCCTTATTTACTTTCAATGTTTCGCTAATATGGAGTTCTTATTTGTGTACCGTGATCCCTCAGTGCGTAGGTGATCATGGCTATCCACAACTTCCCGTCTCTAGTAGCTCTTAATCTTGTCCTTCTGTTATTTTTCCTAAACACTGTTCCGCCAATTTACACAAGCTGACAAAGTAGTTTATGCGTTGTTTTCCTCTGCCTCTCATGCCTTCAGTTTGTCCTATGAGTATCAAATCTTCCAAGCCCTCTTTCCTCATTACGTGTCCTCAACTGTCTCTTCTTGATGTTAAGCATAAGTTTTCTTTTATTTTACACTAGCAGCATGGCCCGGCGTGGCCCGTGCTTGATTCAAAAATCGTACGACTCATACAGCAATCGCTATCACTTGACTTAAAATATTTTTGCCCTTCCTTGCCTTTAAAGGAGTTCCCTTTGCCGTGCTGATGTTGCTATATGCCTTACTTCTTGCCTATCTCACACTGCAAATTTTTTCTATGCTCTATACTAAACATAAATCTGTTACAAAAAAATAACTAAACAAAATGACCACAAAACGATCAGCTTTAAAAAAGGACTTGTAACTGAAAAAAACGAATGAAAAAAGAATGTTAACAACAAATACTTTTTCACAGCCAACGTTGAGTTTAAGCAAGCGAATGAGCCCATTGGAGTAAAGTGCCATGCAGATTTAAATTTTTCCCACTTGTGACGAATGCAGCTATCGATTTTTTCTTTTTTGCATGCTAGCATGCTAGTTAACATTCGTGTTAGTCAGCTGTTGGCTCTCACGTGGACCAATAGAATCTTCCTGCCTATTCGTGGCAGCCAGCTATAGACTCTCACTCTGGCCAGTAGAAAATGGCCACAAACTACATGAAAACTACCGTAGAAACACGAAAAAATCGATTATTTCCACTCTCGAGGGGAGTTGGGAAATGTAAAGTCGGTCTTGGGCTTTTTGCTAACTTGGAGCATGTGCATGTAAATTTTGCTGCAAATCCGTCGAAAATTGCGGCCATGCATTCGTTACACACACACACACACACACATCCTGCCTTTTATAGATAGAGATTTTCTCTAAAACTGTTGTCAACGTGTTTGGTCTATGGTATCCCCAGCAACCTTCTGTAGAACCACATTCCTGTTGCTTAACGTATTTTCTTCTTTGAGGAGATTGTCCAGCACTCACTGCCATACAGGTGGATAGATATCACATAACAGTTTCGTACTATTTTCCTTGATCCTACCGATGTTTTTTTTTTCTATTTCTTAATAGTCAAAGTAGTCGTAATCTATGGCGTGTGGTTAAACATTAGCCTAAGCCAAATTATATATAAGTCCTCCTTGTTTACATTTAATGTCACAGTGAAATGGTTTTACGCTGCGTAATAAGTAACCGAAATCCATAGCGTCTGGCTAAACATTGTCAGCCTACCAGATACCACAACATTTTATATAAGCTCTTTTTGAATGACCTTCGTAAAATAATACACTAAAATCAGTCACTCTATTTTAGTATCTAAAAAATAAATTTAACGAAATTTCTGCCTCGCTATTTTGGCTCTTGTCTTTATATCTCACCACCGAGGAGCATTTGCAAGTATCAATTTTTAAGTGAGATTTTCATGTGACTTTTGAAAGCGTTTACGAATGGTGTATTGAACATATGGCATAAACGCACTGATCCCGAACCGCTGAGCCGCACTACACTAGTGTGTACCGCACGTGCCACGAAATATTGTCACGGCATATATATATATATATATATATATATATATATATATATATATATATATATATATATAATTGTGTGTGTGTGTGTGTGTGTGTGTGTGTGTGTGTGTGCGCGTGTGTGTGTTTGTTTGTTTGTTTGTTTGTAGGAGTAGTAATGGTACAGGGTTAGTATTTGAATAAAGGAATAAGTACAGGGTGCCCATAAAGTTCGTGTGCACTTTAAAAAAAATGTATAACTTACTTTGTATTTGCGATAGAAATAATTTGTAAAAAATATTATAAAATTTAATGAACCTAGTTTTAAAGTATAGCTAAAATAACTAATATGATTTCAGGCATTACTGTAAATCAGTTGGAAAATGTTTTCCGTAAACTGCAAAATCGTATTACCCTTTGTATATTTCTTCATATATATATATATATATATATATATATATATATATATATATATATATATATAAACAGGCTGTCCATAAAGTTCGTGTGCACTTTAAAAATTCATAACTTTATTTGTATTTGCGATAGAAATAATCTGTAAAAAATGTTATAATGTTTAATGTACCTAGTTTTAAGTATAGCTAAAATAACTAATGTGATTTCAGGCATTACTGTAAATCATTTGGCAAATGTTTTCCGTGAACTGCAAAATCGTATTAGTATTTGTATTGCTAATGATGGAGGACATGTGGAAACTTGAATAAAATTTCAATAAAACCTTAAAAATTATAGATTTACTTCTTTCTAATCCTTTTTACAAATTTATGGACACCCTGTGGATAGATAGATAGATAGATAGATAGATAGATAGATAGATAGATAGATAGATAGATAGATAATTATATTGTTTAAAATTTGGTGTATTTATAGGAGAGTGGATATAAATAGTGTGGATAATAGTAATGGATATAATTATATATATATATATATATATATATATATATATATATATATATATATATATATATATATATATATATATATATATATATATATATATATACAGGGTATCCATAAAGTTCGTCTGCACTTTAAAAAATTTATAACTTTATTTGTATTTGTGATAGAAATAATTTGTAAAATGGATTAGAAAGAAGCAAATCTATATTTTTTAAGCTTTTATTGAAATTGTATTTAAGTTTCCACATGTCCTCCATCATTAGCAATACAAAGGGTTATACGATTTTGCAGTTCACGGAAAACATTTGCCAACTGATTTACAGTAATGCCTGAAATCACATTAGTTATTTTAGCTATACTTAAAACTAGGTACATTAAACATTATAACATTTTTTACGGATTATTTCTATCGCAAATACAAATAAAGTTATAAATTTTTTAAAGTGCACACGAACTTTATGGACACCCTGTATATATCCAACTGATTTACAGTAATGCCTGAAATCACATTAGTTATTTTAGCTATACTTAAAACTAGGTACATTAAAATTTATAACATTTTTACAGATTATTTCTATCGCAAATACAAATAAAGTTATAAATTTTTTAATGTGCACACGAACTTTATGGACACACTGTATTAAACTTTTTATATGACATTAGTTAAAAAAAAAATTATCAGTTTTATGACAATTTTCTGCTTATTAATTCTGTGAATTAGGCTTCTCAAACTTAAAAAAATATCAAAAATAAGAAGTAAGAAAGACTACGTTCAACTGAAGAAGAAATTAGGGTCTGCTTAACGCACATTCGACCAAACATTGAAGAAATCGCGAAAAAAAAATCGCGCATGAGTTTCACACTAAATAAGCTGCACAAATAGTTGAATAGAATCCTTGAAATAAAGTAAGTTCATATTAGTGCGTGTGATTTTTTTTTTCATTTATGTCTTTATTTTATAACATTTAAATGTATACCCTTTTAAAATTTTGCTAAGTGTACCGTGATATTTTCATCTGCTTCTAGTCGCGCCGTTGCCTAAAATGGTTTAGAAACACTAATATAACATCTGTCGTTTTAAATGCCCGAAGAGAGTGCTGAGAAATCCGAAGCAATATAATGTAATTTTTTTTAGCAAATCTTTCGGAACCATCTTTGAATCGAGAGGGTCTTCGCATTCAGGAGAAACACTGTAAAGAGCTCCATTAGGTAATCAGGATTTGCAATATCGAAACACTTTCAGCATTGATACCATCTTCTCGCCGGAGTTCCGTCTTAAATTGTGGGACTTTTTCCGTTTTGCACGGTTGGATGGTTAATATATTTCGGTTTTAAATAACCAGCAAAAGGGTTGATAAACCGTAAAAATCAAATCAAATCAATCTCCTTCCGTTCTGATTCTCTCTCGCTCTCTTTTTGTCCAGCCTCATCATCTACTCTAAGCTTAACCCTTACTCTATTATCCGTTTTTCCTTATTAAAACTCTACCAACCTAACCCTAACCCTTAACACTTTCGCTTCGTCTATTTCCGGTGGGAGACGGAAAGACAGCAGCTGGCCGAGTCCCTTATCGAATTTGCTGACAACGCTGGTTCCAGAATCGTCGACATGCGCCAACAGCAAGAAATGATTTCATTTTCGCAATAATTCCTGTTGCAATGGCATCAAGTTTCCTCCCATATCAAATTATCCTCGATTGGAGGAGTGAACGTATTCGCTGCACCGAAAGTAGACATGCATTTATTTACGAAAAAAATTCAGGGTTAGCATATAACGAGCAGTGTAACTATTATCGACCCGCTAAGTGGAATGGAAGGATTGAGTTCAAAGTCTAGTCTATTGCATTCATTTTCACACTATTTCTCTTAGGAAAAGCATGAAACAATTTCTTCTCGACCCAGCTGTGTGATAAATAGCAGAATAGACTGAGCTGTTTAGCCTTGGCTGTTAACCACTTTAAGAGAAGAACAACTATGAAATTAAAAAAAAAAACGTGAAGGGAATTGCGAGTTCTACTGCAAGGAAAGTTGGTTCACTGTGTCGTACCAGACAATCCTTCACATCAAAATCCATCTTGCATTCTACTTACATTATTCGGACTATTGTCCTCATTTTGTCGCCATATTTATTACAACGTTTCAGCCGTTGTACATTCCGGCCGTCTTCAGGTGGTTGGAATGTCGAACTGAAGACTTTATTTCGCTCACTGGGGTAGACTCTTCTAGTTCCACGTGTCATGCTTAATGGATGTCAGTTATCAGTTATTCCCTGTTAATTCCCCTCTCCAAGTTCAGCTCTGCCTTAACCGGGTATTGAACTTACACTCTTTGGGTCCTGTCACTGGATCTAAATAACGCCTTAATCCATTGTGCCATGTGTCCTTCGACATTCCAACCACCTGAAGAAGGCCGGAGCGTACAACGGCAGAAACGTTGTGATAAATATGGCAACAAAGATGAGGACAATAGTCCGATTAATGTAAATAGTGTACATAATACCTCATCTCAGAAATATAGACAGATACTGAAGGATCGGATAAATATGGCAACAAAGATGAGGACAATAGTCCGAATAATGTAAATAGTGTACATAATACCTCATCACAGAAATATAGACAGATACTGAAAGGCCGAAACGTTGTAATAAATATGGCAACAAAGATGAGGGCAACAGTCCGAATAATGTAAATAGTGTACTTCATACCTCATCTCAGAAATATAGACAGATACTGCAGGGCCGAAACGTTGTAATAAATATGGCGACAAAGATGAGGGCAATAGTCCGAATAATGTAAATAGTGTACTTCATACCTCATCTCAGAAATATAGACAGATACTGCAGGGCCGAAACGTTGTAATAAATATGGCGACAAAGATGAGGGCAATAGTCCGAATAATGTAAATAGTGTACATAATACCTCATCACAGAAATATAGACAGATACTGCTGGGCCGAAACGTTGTAATAAATATGGCAACAAAGATGAGGGCAATAGTCCGAATAATGTAAATAGTGTACATAATACCTCATTTCAGAAATATAGACAGATATTGAAAGGCCGAAACGTTGTGATAAATATGGCGGCAAACATCAGGACAATAGTCCGAATAATGTAAATAGTGTACATAATACCTCATCACAGAAATATAGACAGATACTGAAGGGCCGAAACGTTGTGATAAATATGGCGGCAAAGATGAGGACAATAGTCCGAATAATGTAAATAGTGTACATAATACCTCATTTCAGAAATATAGACAGATACTGAAGGGCCGAAACGTTGTGATAAATATAGCAACAAAGATGAGGGCAATAATCCGAACAATGTAAATAGTGTACATAATACCTCATCTCAGAAATATAGACAGATCCATCTTGCGTATTTATAAATAAGACATTCGTCCGGTCATTGAGTATTGTTATTATATCTGGTTTGGTGCTCCTGTGCTACATCTTCAAATTCTTGACAAAATTCAAAGACGGGTGTGTAATGGAATCGATCTTCACCTGGCCTCTTGACTTCAGTCACTTTCTCACCGAAAGCGACATGGCTTCTCTCTATGTTTTCTGCAAATATTTCTGATGACCTTTATTTCCTCAGTGCCTTGACGGCATGAATTTAAGCGTACTACCAGATTGCCAAATCTTCTCCTCCCCCCCCCCAGCTATGGCTAAATAGTAGGACAGACCGGGTTCTATAGTCTTGGATGGCAACTGGTCTATTGCAGAAAAAAATGGCAACCTACTGCAGGAAAAAAATCTGCCTCGTCAGTCATGTATCGAAAGATACATGATCGCCTAAGCGTGTATCATGCATGGCGCATAGGTGACTGACTGATTGGACTCCACTTTGAACAATAAGTATGTACGTAGCCCCAAGTTGAAATGAGGATCCCTCTTTCTGTTGTGACCTCCTGATACAGCTTCCCTCTTTACGATTCCTGCTTTTTTTTAAAAAATATTTACCGTTCTTTTGATGGTCCTTGAATGAAATTTGAAGATGGCAGCGAGAGTATGAATTTTCGTACCATTCCTGAATGATTGAATGATATTTTCCTCTCACCGTTTCTCAGTCGAGAAGACTTGTGGGGCTGACACGAAACGATTTTAAACTGCTCTCTTTCGAATTGAAAGGGGTTTTCAGTGATTCTTACGACAAAAGGTGTTTAGATAACTAGACGACTTATCTGAAAACGTGGAAAAAAGAAACTTAATTAGTTTAGTAGTTTTTTGGATATTAAACATTTTGTGGCATGGACATTTATGCTGTAACACGGTTTTGACAATTTTGCTGTTACATCCTGTATATATATATATATATATATATATATATATATATATATATATATATATATATATATATAAGCACTTATCGATTGTGTTGTGCATAAAACTCAGAGTTGTGCCGCCGTTGAAATGAAAAATGTGTATTTACTATTAATTAAAATTAAATTAGTGTTTATTTTTTTATATATGAAATATTTTGTGGGATGGAAAATTATCCCATGCTGGTCGGCTTACGTAAGCCATTATATGAGATGACAATTACTTTTCCATATATCAAACAACACACGGACGAAACAATGATGATAGTCTGTTTTTGTTGCAAGAAAAATTTCAAAGCAACGACAAACTCGTGTATACCATACTTAATACTTCTCGTTTTCACTCTCGCGTGGTCATGTGTGACGTCACGGGTTGCGACGCGATTTTCGCTTCCGCGTCTCGTATGATAACGTTATTGAGCTTATCAGACAATATGAAAGGAACTTACTTAAAATAAATAGACAAAACTTGTCTATATTAATTAATGAAACATGCATTAATGAAAAATTGCTGCCTAAATATACACAATATATATATATATATATATATATATATATATATATATATATATATATATATATATATATATGGTGACCCAAAAAAACGGGAATTTCTGAAGTGCGTATTGCCAGACATGAGCAAGTGGGAACACTGCGAGACAGTGACCTTGAGCAAGTAAACATTTCGCCATTTTAGTAACAAGAATGAAATTCACAGTATCCCAGCTGAGATGTTGCAGCAGTCAATGAGGAATCTCAACAGCAGATTTCAAGAATGCATTCGTACAGGAGGACGCCATCTACAGGACGTAATTTAAAAAAAATGAAAATTCCATCATTGTTTCTTAAATGGCATGTTTTAAGATTTCAATTACTATGAATTAAATATTTTTCTTCCATCACTCTTGGTTTTATTGGATTGTTAAAAAGTTCCCGTTTTTGGGTCACCCTATATATATATATATATATATATATATATATATATATATATATATATATATATATATATATATAGTCTACTTATTACATAAATATAAATAGATCCTGAAAAAAATTACATAATTAGGAATTTATTAATGAAAATATTCACTTATGAATGTAAAGTCTAACACTGTGTGCAGTTGATAGAAATAATTTAAAGATTGGCTAAATTTTTTTTTATTGTGTAATTTCTTGACAGCCCAGTTACTTCTGCCTTATCCTCATATCGATTATTTTTTTCATAGCAGATAGTCGAAACCTGATTGGATTACGTTTTTATGTCTACTTTCTCCGGGGAGACATCTTGCTAACGTGATTAATTGCTTTCTGAACATCTAACACCGAATGACGACCCTTAGATCATCTCCATGATGGAACGTTAAGATGCTGAGCGAGCAGTTAATAAGTCTTGATTATCGATCTGGCTAGGGGCGAGGTAACACGGTTACGTAGCGGTTGTCAGTATAGAAAACGGTCGTAGCATCTCGAGTTCGAATCTCAGTAATATTTTCTTTCTATTTTTTTTTTTTTTTTAGTACTAATCCCAGGAATGTAGCGTAACAAAAGTGAGAACTTGGCGAGACGATATAAAATTCCGGATTGTTCTCTTGAGTCCCCCTTAGCACCTACTACCACTGATGGAAGCAGTGGATCCATCGCCCTCTCCTCACAATTATAGGGCAAATGGCAGAATGGAAGGTTCCATCTACTCTTGTATGATAACGAGTATTTGAGAAGGGAAAGAAAGGACATCTTTTCTAATAAGTCATACAAATAATGGAAAGGCACCCGTTGACTTTTTTTTTCTACAAATATTTACGGGGTGCAGAATTATTTTCAACTCGGAACTAATTTCAACACGGAATTATTTTCAACTCGGAACTAATTTCAACTCGGAATTAATTTCAATTCGGAACTAATTTCAATTCGATTTAAAATCAGTTATTAATTCCTAAACAAAACACAATGAGTTGGTGTTGTTATTTTTTTTTTTAATTTAGCATTAAAAATCCTTAGTAGTTAATATAATTCCGAATCATCAAAATTAAAATCATCGCCTATATCTTCAAGGGATTTTATGCAATTAAAAAATATATTGAGGAAAAACATGAACACTGTTCTCCACCGTCTGTACCTTATTGACAAAAAAATTGGAACAACGCAAAACACTGTCTAGTTTACTGTTCCAATCTCCGAAGGAGAGAAAAAAGGGAAAGATTGAGAGCAGTATGAAGTGAAAGCGGGCGTGGAGGGAATTAGAGCCAGTAAAATGGCAGTCTTAGGTCAACAGGGAATCTGGACAAAATGGGGAAACTAAAAAAAAAAAAAAGAATTCCTGGACAGATCTCTGGGATACTAATCCAAGTAACACAAGCTTCCTTGTACAGACAGTGTTTGATACATTACTCAACCCGGCAAGCCTCCATACGTGGGGAAATAGTGAGTCTCCACTGTGTCCGTTGTGCCAGAAGAAAGGATCCCCCCTAACAGGTATTTGAACGGTTATCCCAAGGCATAAAGTGATGTGCGTTACTGATGGCGCATCATAAAGTTTTAGGAGACATTCCGACAATAGTCTCAAGAAGTCTCCAAACAAAAAGATATGAACCGAATATGATGATGATGAATTTTGACAGAGCCGAGGAAAAGATAAATACATTACAGAAGAAAACATCCCTCCTCAGTTCTGTCCCGGACTGGCAAATGATAGTCGATATAGGCAGGCAGCTAAAATGCCCAGTGAAAATACTCGAGAGTAAGCTACACTCGGAAAAGACCATGCAAGTCATTTTGCTAGAATTAATAGTCCCTTGGGAAGAAAACATGGACGACGCCTGCGAAAGAAAATATGGGAAATATTTACATATGTTACGGGAATGCAAAAGGCGTGGTTAGCGAGCTCGGTGCGGACCAAGTGAAATCGAATGAAGAGGCTTTGCTGGGCGGTCACGATGTAAGATGCTGCCAAAATTAGGTATAACAGGCTTGGAAAAGAACAAGGCTATTCGCTCAGGAATAATGGCAGCAGATGGCGCCTCTAGATGGTTATGGCTTAAAAGATCAAGTGATTGGCAGTCAGTAAAATAAGGAAGGGAAGTTACGGTTGATATTATTATTTTTCCGAGGGAATGTATGTTTTACCTAAAACCGCACGTGGCTGATTGGTTAGATTGTTCGCATTCTGGTTAGATCGTTCGCATTTGGACCCCGGCTTCGAATCTCACCTTGTCAGGAAGCAGACTTCCTGATGTTATCGACACTGGAGGGGTCGATCTCAGCGTGTTGACCCAAGCCTTGAGAGTGAAACTGGGTAGACGGAACCCTTGGGTGCCGTCGATAGCTGTGCTAGCACGAAGTCACAATTCATTGCCAGTCCGGGACAAAACTGAGGAGGGATGTTTTCTTCTGACTGCCAATCACTTGATCTTTTAAGCCATAACCTAGAGGCGCCATCTGCTGCCATTATTCCTGAGTGTGCTGTCCTTGATCAAATTATTGATCACGCTAGATAACACGCTTTTCCCAGAAACTGTAACTAAGGTCAGCTCAGCATAGTTGCAGTATAAACCACAGGTGGGCTCTGTGGATGTTGAATAAACACAAAAGCGTCTGCAATAGGGTTTCGTTAACCACCCTAGTAAACGGGTATACTCGAATACAAGTGGCCAAATATACACCCGACAATGGAATCTTGACTAGTGGGCAGAATTAGGGTACCTAGAACTGTTGTTACATACGGGTGATCTGCGGCTATGATCTAGCACATGGGGTTACCAGAGTTACGGTTTTATATATAGAGAAGCGTAACAAAATCGTTACTTCCTACTTCAAGCCAATCGCGTCGCCATGTTTCTTACCAGATTGAAACCGCTTGTGCGTTTACTTCCTTTTTTTTATGGAAGAGCGTAGACCGGAAGTTATTCATGATTGGACTATACATTGCCAAGAAAAGTCGCAGTGTGTAATTAAAAAAATGAAAAAAATTGTAGCTGACGGATGTCACACGTCGATACCCGATCAGTATCGCCTGGGATACCGTGGAGATGATGTGTGATGTTGAAAGACCCGAAACCCCTAATGGACATCGGCTAGAAAGCGCACTGATTATGTGTACCAAAACATCCAACAGTTGTATTTTACGAAAACTATCTAGTTTCTTTAAATGTAAGTCAAAGACGATAAAAAATATCTGAATATCTTCGACAAATATGGTCATAATTGCTATCTCGATTTTTTTTAATCCTTTGACTACAAACAAGGCGATAAAGTCTCTAAGACTTAAGGGGTTATGGAGAGTGAAAGAAACTGAGTAATCGTCATTGGAGAAATGGAAGCCAATGAAAAGGGGGACAATGAAAGGGAGAAACAATAAATGACCAGGGTTTAAGGAGGCCGAAGGTGGTTACTGACATTGCGTTTACATTTTTGAAGATTGTAGTTAACAGTAAAGCAAGAAGCCGGAAGAGAATTCCACAAGCAAAACATTCGAAAGAAGAAACAATTAGCATAGAACTTGTGTGTGATGTGGTAAATCCACGTATTCTATTTTACAAGTGTTTTCAGTTAATATGTCATGAACAATATATTCCACTAGCGATGTGATATCGCAAATAATCGCATTAATATTGCTAATTGATTCTATGCGTCATTGTTTCTTTGTACATAAATACATGCTGCCTAATGTTTTATGTTTAGAAATATATATATATATATATATATATATATATATATATATATATATATATATATATATTTGTGTATTTAGGCAGCAATCCTTCTTTCAAGCACATTTCATTAAAAACGACTGACAAGAATCAACTTTCGTAAATAATTATATAGGCCACACTACAAATCGTTTAACACGCAGATTAACCCTACACCTTTCTGACAATAGCTCAATTAGATCTCATTTAAATATTCATGGAGACCTACCGGACACTATTCGGAATATACTTGTCGACAACACTAATATAATAGCACCATCCACTTGCAAAAAAAGGCTAAAAATAATGGAAGCCTTACTTATAAAATTAAACAAACCAACCCTTAATAATATTAACTTTGAACATGGACATAATATCTTGACCGTGTTTTGAAACAAAAAAATGAATCACTTTATAAAACACACACAAACTATTTCTAATTCTAACAGTTGAAATATAATCCTTGATAATGGCTAAATGTATAGCCGAAACCGCTCGGAAAAGAACATTCGGACAATTTTTATATAATTTATCCTCTGAAAAGAAAAACTTTATTAGATCGCACGAGAAATTATATAAAAAACTAAATAAAAGCACCTTGTCAGTCGTTTTTAATGAAATATATATATATATATATATATATATATATATATATATATATATATATATGGATTTATTTTTAATTCAATGAATTGCTTCAATTGTTATTATAGTAGATTCCCGTCATTGAAATAGACGGTTCACGTTTTTTAAAAATTTATACAGTGTGTATTAGATCTATCGGACTGACTATTAATATATCTCGAATACACAGACCGATAGACGTAAAAAGTAAAAAATAAAAATATATAAAAATCTTAAATCCAACTAATATCTACATCTTTAGAAAAAATATATTTCATATGCGAATATCCATTATAACATTGGAAGTATATCTACAGGGCATCCCGAAAGTCTGTACAGATAGGAAATCTCCAACTATATCTTTTTGCCATTACAGATTAAACATGGTTTTGCCGAAAGAAGAAAGATTTGACTTCTTTTTCTGGGGTCTGCTAAAGGAGAAGGTGTACTCAATGAAAATCACAGATGCAACGCCCTAAAGATGTAGATATTAGTTGGATTTAAGATTTTTATACGCTTAGTTTAGTTTGATACAAGGAAACATATTTGATGCACTGGGTTTTGGTCGATGGAGAGATTGCTGTGAGTCAGTATTCGAACAGAACCATTCTCCTCTGAATAGGAATTAATCAAAGCGGCTGTTACACCTATTTGCAACAATGGCAAAAATATATACCAGTTGTACAATATAAATAATCAAGAGAAATAACGTCTTAAAGATTTATTGTGATGTATAATGAGTTCCACTCTCCCACGGGAGCAGGCCGCATTTTTTCACAGAAATTCTCAGCGATTTGGTTTCAGTTCGCGTCTCTACAGGTTTTTACTCGTTAGGCATCCATTTGCAAACAGCATTGCCTTTACTCAATACTTTAAACCTATTTGTCGGTGTGTGCATATTCATGGGATATATATTTTACACTGTTTGGCTACGTTTAATGGTTATGATTGGTTAATTAACAAATAAATACCGACAATTTCTGAGAATGCATTGTTGCGGGTAAAAAGGGTGAACATATTATGTGGATTACATATGACGTTCGGTAAAGAATAATGCAGATATTTAATATCAACTGCCCGGGTAGTCTGTTAACGGATAAATGTACTAATGAATTGAAAATAACATTAGAAGCCAAGAAAAACATTAAAGTGCCATGTTACTAAGGTATGAAAAATAACATTAAATTAGACGAAAATATTACACTAAAGTATTAAATTATCTAAAACAATATTAAGAATAGCGTACAAAGCAAATTAAAGTACTAAGGTATGGAAAATAACATTAAACAAGTCGAAAAATAGATTAAGGTACTACGGTATGAAAATAACATTAAACAAGTCGAAAAAGTAGATTAAAGTACTACGGTATGGAAAATAACATTAAACAAGTCGAAAAATAGATTAAAGTACTACGGTATGAAAATAACATTAAACAAGTCGAAAAAGTAGATTAAAGTACTACGGTATGGAAAATGACATTAAACAAGTCGAAAAATAGATTAAAGTACTACGGTATGGAAAATGACATTAAACAAGTCGAAAAATAGATTAAAGTACTACGGTATGGAAAATGACATTAAACAAGTCGAAAAATAGATTAAAGTACTACGGTATGAAAATAACATTAAACAAGTCGAAAAAGTAGATTAAAGTACTACGGTATGGAAAATGACATTAAACAAGTCGAAAAATAGATTAAAGTACTACGGTATAGAAAATAACATTAAACAAGTCGAAAAAGTAGATTAAAGTACTACGGTATGAAAAATAAAATTAAACAAGTCGAAAAAGTAGATTAAAGTACTACGGTATGAAAATGACATTAAACAAGTCGAAAAAGTAGATTAAAGTACTACGGTATGGAAAATGACATTAAACAAGTCGAAAAATAGATTAAAGTACTACGGTATGAAAATAACATTAAACAAGTCGAAAAAGTAGATTAAAGTACTACGGTATGGAAAATGACATTAAACAAGTCGAAAAATAGATTAAAGTACTACGGTATGGAAAATGACATTAAACAAGTCGAAAAATAGATTAAAGTACTACGGTATGGAAAATGACATTAAACAAGTCGAAAAATAGATTAAAGTACTACGGTATGAAAATAACATTAAACAAGTCGAAAAAGTAGATTAAAGTACTACGGTATGGAAAATGACATTAAACAAGTCGAAAAATAGATTAAAGTACTACGGTATAGAAAATAACATTAAACAAGTCGAAAAAGTAGATTAAAGTACTACGGTATGAAGAATAAAATTAAACAAGTCGAAAAAGTAGATTAAAGTACTACGGTATGAAAATGACATTAAACAAGTCGAAAAAGTAGATTAAAGTACTACGGTATGGAAAATGACATTAAACAAGTCGAAAAATAGATTAAAGTACTACGGTATGAAAATAACATTAAACAAGTCGAAAAAGTAGATTAAAGTACTACGGTATGGAAAATGACATTAAACAAGTCGAAAAATAGATTAAAGTACTACGGTATAGAAAATAACATTAAACAAGTCGAAAAAGTAGATTAAAGTACTACGGTATGAAAAATAAAATTAAACAAGTCGAAAAAGTAGATTAAAGTACTACGGTATGGAAAATGACATTAAACAAGTCGAAAAATAGATTAAAGTACTACGGTATAGAAAATAACATTAAACAAGTCGAAAAAGTAGATTAAAGTACTACGGTATGAAAAATAAAATTAAACAAGTCGAAAAAGTAGATTAAAGTACTACGGTATAGAAAATAACATTAAACAAGTCGAAAAAGTAGATTAAGGTACTACGGTATGAAAATTAACATTAAACTAGTCGAAAAAGTAGATAAAATTACTACGGTATAGAAAATAACATTAAACAAGTCAAAAAAGTAGATTAAAGTACTACGGTATGAAAAATAACATTAAACAAGTCGAAAAAGTAGATTAAAGTACTACGGTATAGAAAATAACATTAAACAAGTCGAAAAAGTAGATTAAAGTACTACGGTATGAAAATAACATTAAACAAGTCGAAAAAGTAGATAAAATTACTACGGTATGAAAATAACATTAAACAAGTCGAAAAAGTAGATTAAAGTACTACGGTATGGAAAATAACATTATACATGTCGAAAAATTACACTAAATTACGAAAGTATCGAAAATAACATTAAGAACGACGAAAACGAATATTAAAGTAGTAATGTATCAACAATAACATTAAACAAAATGAAAAAGTACTGAGATATCGAGAATAACTTAAAACGAGACAAAAAAGTACATTAAATTACTAAGGTATCGAAAATAACATTAAAAACGAAAAAGTAAATAAACGTACTAAGGTATAGAAAATTACATTAAACAAAACGAAAAAGTAAACTAAATTACTAAAGTATGGAAAATAACATTAAGAACAAGAAAGTACTTTGAAATACTAAAGTATCGAAAATAACATTAAAAACGACGCACAGTATATTAAAGTATTAATGTATGGAAAATAACATTGAAAACAATTCTAGATTACAATGTCGGTACAGTAGGCTGTATGCATATTACAAGTTCCCCATCTATTTTGATAACTCCTCTCAATATCTTCTAAACTCCTTAATGTTGCTGATTACACATATGCATCAAGATCTTTTTAAAAACGCTTTAATTTTGCCGGCATTGGTTATTTACACTGAGTTTATTTTCTTGTCTGTAGGTATCTCTGAATCTAATTGCTATTTACTTAGAATACTTTTGTCAAAGTTCCACAAGACGAAGTCACACAGTGAAGATCGAACTCACTCAGTAGTAATGGTCAGACAGGCTAGCTCGTTAATCATTTTAATAAAGTGGATGTCCCCACTGAAAAGCACCAGACTTGGATGTTCATTATTTACCATTTGTTCACTAAACAGTAATAATGATCAACCACATCAGCAACGTTAAGTTGTTCCATGTCATTACTGTACGTCAAGTTGCCCAATTTGCAATACGTCAAGTTGTCCTTGTTGCTCTACGTCAAGTTTTTCATCTTGCTGTACGTCAAGTTGTCCATGTTATTGTACGTTAATTTTTTCCATGTTGCTCTACGTCAAGTTGTCCATGTTGCTCTACGTCATGTTGTCCATGTTGCGCCACGTCAAGTTGTCCACGTTGCTGTACGTCAAGTTGTCCATCTTTCTGTATGTCAAATTGTCCATGCTGCTCTACGTCAAGTTGTCCATGTTGCTCGACGTCAAGTTGTCCATGTTGCTGTACGTCAAGTTGTCCATCTTTCTGTATGTCAAATTGTCCATGCTGCTCTACGTCAAGTTGTCCATGTTGCTCGACGTGAAGTTGTCCATGTTGCTGTACGTCAAGTTGTCCATCTTTCTGTATGTCAAGTTGTCCATGCTGCTCTACGTCAAGTTGTCCATGTTGCTCGACGTCAAGTTGTCCATCTTGCTGTACGTCAAGTTGTCCATCTTTCTGTATGTCAAGTTGTCCATGCTGCTCTACGTCAAGTTGTCCATGTTGCTCGACGTGAAGTTGTCCATGTTGCTGTACGTCAAGTTGTCCATCTTTCTGTATGTCAAGTTGTCCATGCTGCTCTACGTCAAGTTGTCCATGTTGCTCGACGTCAAGTTGTCCATCTTGCTGTACGTCAAGTTGTCCATCTTTCTGTATGTCAAATTGTCCATGCTGCTCTACGTCAAGTTGTCCATGTTGCTCGACGTCAAGTTGTCCATCTTGCTGTACGTCAAGTTGTCCATCTTTCTGTATGTCAAATTGTCCATGCTGCTCTACGTCAAGTTGTCCATGTTGCTCGACGTCAAGTTGTCCATGTTGCTGTACGTCAAGTTGTCCATCTTTCTGTATGTCAAGTTGTCCATGCTGCTCTACGTCAAGTTGTCCATGTTGCTGTAATAGACTATTTTGACCTTCAGGTGATTTCTGTATTTATTTATATCAACTACTTATGGATCATTTGATGCCAAAATTTAATTGTCTTGGCAATTTGAAGTAATAAAAATATATGTTATTCTGCTTTCACAAGTGAATACATGGTAGATGATACGATACTCAGCTTTTGTGCATATACATATTTGTGTAGACATAATTACTAGAGGTGATGGTGTGTGTTTTATGTTGTAGTTTTGTCGAAGTGATATTTTGGAATAAAGTTTCATTTAAGAAATTGTAGGACATTATGTATTAATGTCATGAAAGAGTTTTTTCATGATGGTTCCTTGATTTTGTTTAGCGACATATCAAGCTCGATGGATTATTGAATGCCGAAATGTAAATAATTAGAGCTATTTTATGGCTTCAACGAAATATATTTTGAACGCAGTATGTCTATGTCTTTAAATACAGAAAAAATGTTACTTTTTTTAGTATAAACTAGCAACCTTACCTAGCTGGTTGATCAGAAAAAGCGTTCAATTAGAATGGAGCAAAAATAGAATCATGTATCGATGTAACACAGTCTATCTTCAATTACTTCAAAGTACTTTCATTAAAAACATTTTGAATTAATGCAGTTACTTATATAACAGAAGTAGTCTGTATTTATTCAATCGAAGTTAGCCGAGGACATGACGGGGTAAAACAGGCAACATGAAAACCCATTTCAGACGACAAATATTTTGGAGTTTTTGAAATTCAATTTGTTAGCGTGCGACCAGAGATGTAAAAGAGTCTACATTTATAAAACAATTGTTAACTTTGATAAAAAATGGTTGAAAGATCAACAAAAAAATAAGAAAGAAACCAGTAAAAATCGCCATTTTTTGCTATTTACGCGGGTTTTCAATATATGGGTGCACTCAATTATCAAGTTAAGTGACTGTTAAATATTATTGTTGGCTACAATTGGGTGAAGTTTGTATTAGACTGCTTGAAAATTGACGGAGTCTTTAGTTTAAAATTTGTGTTCAAATCGATTTTTCATTTTTCGCTAAACACAGTGGGGTAGAAATAAAAATGAGATAGCGTTGAGCTCGTCATGATGTAAGTAACCTACATACCGAGTTTGAACGAAATCAGAGGAAAATAGTTGAATTTATCGTTTTTTTGATCGGCTTTATCGATTATTGATTTTTTTTAAATTACCGATTTTTTTACGCTAAGAGCTTATTCATATATTGTACAATTTACGTGCCAAGTTTGGTCAAAATCGGTTGGATGGATCTCGAGTGAAAAGGTATCACACAGACAGAAACACAGACATCATCTGTTTAAATATATAGATAGGTATTATTGGCTTATATTTTACATAAAAATGTATTTTTATACTTTCATAGTGTTTTGTTTTTGCTTAGAGGTGAACTATTTGCCCATAGCTGGGATCCTAACAGGTGCTACCACCACGGATCAGGGAGAACTTGAGAACAACAGCAATTAAGAGGTGGTTCCATGCAACTCAAAACCTCCAATTTTCTGATCGTAGGCCAACCTTTAAATGAAAGCGGGTAACTGCAATATTTGCATTGGTCCTGATCAAAATGTAGGCCACACGTTATTTACCCCTCAAGATTTTCCCAGATTGATATCCCAAACAGCAAAAGAACCAGAAGTTTCTCTAAGGGTTTGGTTTGGTTTGTTTTACAGCATATCAACCTCAATGGGTTATTTAATGCAGACAAAATTTTTATTGCTGGTAATATATTTTTTTCAAAAATTGAATGCTGGTAATAATTTTTAAATGTATTGCTGGTAAAACGTTTCCCAAAAATTTATTGCTGGCATTAAAACTTATAGTATATATAATTTCATAGTGTTTTTACCTGTTTTAATGGGTTAACTATTTGCCTATAGCTGGGACCCTGACAGGTGCTACTACCCCGCGTCAAGGTGGATCTGGTAACACCAGCAATTAAGAAGCGGTTCCACGATCCTCAAAACCTTATGATTCGCCTTGCTGTTGGCTTTAGTTTATCATCTTACCTAGGACGCGGATGTAAGGCCTTAGAATAAGCGACAAAATATATAATGGCCTAATATTTGTTTAATAAATTCAAAGAACGTTCAAACGGATTGAATGGATAATAGTGTCTCATCGTCATTGAATGGAAACTCGCCCGTCCGACCACACGTTCCTTCCAGGTCGGATGTATTCTTTTTACTTCAAAGCCAACAGTCGGATTGAATAGACGATTTTATTTTTATTACATCGCTCTTACAAAGCGATGTGTTTTAAAGAAAATTAAGGCAAGTGATTTTTATTTATTTATCTACCGATTCTTATTTTCATCTATTATTATCTATTTTCTATTTATTGAAAGAGATATTTGATTGATTTATTATAGGTTGCTTAGATTATTCTTTAGGTTAAACGATTATAAATCGATTGTTGTATATATATATATATATATATATATATATATATATATATATGTATGTATATGTATATGAATATATATATATACATACATATATATATACATACATATATATATATACATACATACATACATACACACACACACATATATATATATATATATACAGTGCAGTTCGATAAAAGTGACTCACCTGATTTATTTTACTAAATGTTCTCTTCTCCGATGAAACGAAATTTGAGCGAAATTCAAAGGATAAGCGATCTAAAATCCGAAGAAGAAGCTTTGAAAGCTCTTTGAATTTAGCAGTAACTACTGTCAAGCATCCGTTCAGTATAATGTTCTGGGGATGCTTTTCTTTTCATGGAACTGGTTTCTTAAAACCTATTGAAAAGACCCTCGGGAGCGAACAGTACAAGAGAATTTTAGCGTCTTGTCTGCTCCCTTCTGCTGAAAGGGTGCAAATCGACACCACCAAGCTCATTTTTATGCAGGATAATGCTCCCTGCCACAAATTAAAATTGATGAAGGAATACTTTGATAAGAAGTAGGTGAGTGTTATGACATGGCCTCCCAAATCTCATGACCTCAATCCCATAGGAAACTTATGGAGCATTATAAAGTACAGGCTCTCGAGAAAGCAGTTGAGCAACAAAGAGGATTTGATTGTGAATTTCATATCCGAATGGAATTCAATGCTTGGAGATGAGATTTGCCAGAACCTAATCAAGTCAATGCCAAAAAGGGTTGAAAAGGTTATTCAAAATAAAGGAGGACCCATAGATTATTAAATATTTCGAACTATATTACCTATTATAAATAAATTATACCTCTATTATTCTTTATGTTAAGCTGTTCGGTTATGTTTCTATTGATTACTAGTTGGAGGAAATAAGTGAGTCATTTTTTTGCACAGATTTTTTCCCTAAATCTCATTTATATGCAAAATTATAATTATCAATAGAATACCTTAGGGTGAGTAAACTTTTTTACTAGGTGGTCGGGAAGAAGTCTTTATATTAGTAAGATTAAAAATTAGTTTGACCCCAAAAACAATAGGGGAAATAAATTTGAAGTAAAAAACTCAGGTGGGCCACTTTTATCGAACAGCATTGTATATATGTATATATATATATATATATGTATATAGCGGGTGTAACTGCAAAATTGTACTAATCGTGTAACAGCATTATTGTCCATCCCACAAAATGTTTAATATCTAATTGAGTTTCTTTTCCCCAGGTTTTCAGATAAGACGTTTAGCCATCTTGAAACCATTTGTCGTAATAATCACTGAAAAATTATTTGAGTTATTCAGAAAACTGGTTAAAATCGTTTTATGTCAACCCCACTGTCTTCCCAAGTGAGCAATGGTGGAAGGAAAAAGATCATTCAGGCCTTCTGTAAAGGTACCAACATTCATAATTCTGGATTCCATTTTCAAATTCATTATCCAGAGAACGGTGAATAAGTTTATAAAAAAAGGAACAGTAGAGAGGAAAACTAGATCATGAGGTCGCAACCTGAAGAGGGATCATCATTTCAACTTAGAACTAAAGAGATAAATTATAACTCAATCCATAAGACGTTTGGCACGTGATAGAGGAGTTTCTATGTATATAAGAAGAAATATACTCTTAAGGTGTGCTATATTTATGGGATAAAGTGCTCAATATCAGACATAGAGCGTGTGTAAATATAAAAGTGAACATTGAAGTGAACACTTAGAGGCAACATGCTGTTTCATGCTAGACGCAATCGTCAGGCCACGTGTGCTGTTATTTTTCTCGCCTATTTATATATACGGGTCAGTGGTGCATTGTGGGCAGTCTATTTTGGCGGTTATTTTACCGGAAATCGTTTATTTGTTTATTTATTTATTAGGGGTAGATTATTTTGCTTGTTTTTATTTTTTTTATTTTTTTATTTTTTATTTTATTTCTTATTTTATTCTTAGTTTATTTCTTAGAATGGACTACAACAATCAACCCCAAAATTGAATAAATAGCCTTAATTATTTTCCCAAACCAAAACAAATCTAATAAATAAGCGATATAAACAAATTTTTACTACGTTAATAAAATTAAAATAAATAAATAGATATATGAGATAAGAAATGAAAATAAAAAATAAAAATAAAAAATAAATAATTCGTTTCTTCAATATCCTCGTCGCCACTGTTATGGTCCAGGTTAGAACCAATGAAGAACAACACGAACACAAGCGTAGAAATAACGAAGATATATTACACTGAATAATACAAGATGTGGAAGGTGTTAGTATGACTGTCAGTCTGGTTTGGAGTGAACTACTATCGGCTCGACTCGATTCGTCTCCCTCTCTCTCTTGAGAGGCGTAGTATACATAGTGTTAGGAAGAGTTCATTCTGTAGTTATAGGTAAGGACCCATAACACCAACCTTCGTTGACAACCAGTCCAGTATTAGGACAACACTAAATTCAAAATCTTAAAAGGAAACCGCTCTAATATGTTTCTATATATCATAGCATTACAGAATTTCAATATAGTAAAAGAAAAT
>OZ038500.1:77175677-77225677 GCA_964036315.1 Acanthosepion esculentum
ATATGTATGTATGTTAGTGTGTGTGTGTGTCTGTGTGTGTGTGTGTGTGTGTGTGTGTGTGTTTTGTGAAGAGAGAGACACAATTAATACAAATATAAAGTTTTTCAATTAGTTGATTGCTGTTCCTTTTAGACAAGTTGATTATTGGAATGCCCATCGGAATAGTATTTCCTGTTAGACTCTATAAGTGATTCGATTGATATGTGAGAGCTCATGGACTGTTAAGATACAATCTTATTTTCCACATTTTCCTCGTCCTTTGCTGGTTTTTCTCGCTCATCTTCTTCAGCCAACACTCTACCGGCCTTGAAACCCACGTTCCACACACACACACACAAAAATGGCGTTGGACCTAAAACATGTTGGCGACATACCTGACCACGGCTTCTGACGGCCTTGTTTACCAGATTTGTTGCGTTGCACTCAAAAATTGATGCGGAAACCTTCATAGATTTGAACATCACCTTATACGTTGTTTCAAATGTGTCCATTCTGGACGTGGGCGATTATGGCTGTCCACAACCTCCTATCCCTTCCGGCCTTTACCAAACCCCGTTCCACCATTCATTTACACAAGTACGTCGGGGTATTGGCTTCGGTCTCTTTTCCCTTCAATATGTCCTGTGAGGTGGAGTTGCCCATTTGTTTTAATCAAAATGAAAAATTTGTAACATTTAACGAAAACATTAAATTACACTTTTCAAAGTTTAGCCCAAATATATACACTCAAAAGATCGTATATGTGTGTCTACTGAGCTAACAAATGAAAAAAAATAAATGTCGCTAAACATCTTTGAAGGACATCCGGTAAAGACATAACATCCGGTCCATTAGCGAATTATTTTCTCACAGCTAGTCTCTAAATGGTACAGATGTTCGAATGTACATTGAAGTATATCTACTTACATATTAAACCGAATCCCCTCAGGACGTCGGTAATCATGGCTCTCCACAACGTCTCGTCTTTTATAGCGCTTAATTAATTTTATCATTTCGTTCTTTTCTTCTATACCCTGTTCCGCCATCCATTTACTCAAATTCACGAAGAATGTTATGAAAGGCATTCATTTCTCATTTCTTATGTATTCTACGCACTATACTTTAAAATATTATTGACACCGCTATATTTATAAAAAAATATGGTGATAGTGGTCCAAAGAAAACACGACTGCAATAGGGTTGCGATTTTGACATGTTTTCGGTGTAATATATATATATATATATATATATATATATATATATATATAATTATTGTCATCCACAGAATGTTTCGCTGCTCTACAGTGCGACTAGACGTCCGGTTGCCTTTAGTTAGGATCCAAACCCGACTGAATTGGCGTCAGTCGGAAATTCTACCACTAAGCCGTCGGCGCACGGTAGGGATTGAGGTGAATTTTAGCGTATTTATTTTTAGATAAACACACAGTGACCGACAGGACTCAATTCGCTTTTGCCGAAGAGTCACGCTATATCAGCTTTAATAGTCACTGTTTACAAACCCACACTTCCTTCCCCAGAGAGCTCAACCTAAATCTAAATAATTTCACTTCCTTCCATCCGTAGAAAGAATTATCCTCCCGTAAGTTATCTAAACGCCATGAAAATGTCTTTCGTCACATGTCAAGTGACGCGAAAGGTTTGTTTTATTTTCAAATTACATTTTTTCGACGCAGAAGCTAAGTTAAGCTTGGTTCAAAATATTTCAAATAAATATTATAATTTCTGATTTTATTAAAATAAGTTTTAGAAAAAGTGATAATTGTTTTCTAAAAGAATTTCAAAGTGAGATTTTCATCTTTTTATAAAATAGAAAAAAATGATTGAAAATGATGGATTATCTGTCAGTTTTTATGACAAAAAAAAAATAAAGATTTTTAACGAAAATTTCGGACGTGCTAGGAACGATTAAAAAATGTAAAAAAAACCCCCAAAAATGCTTTGATCTTTCCTATTTTATAATAATATGAACATTAGAAGATAAAATTTTGTTTTCGACAAGTTTGGGGTCTTTTCATCATGCTATGCTCTTTTTGTTTACTTTTCGTGGAGGTACCTATTAATATATATATATATATATATATATATATGTGTGTGTGTGTTTGTGTGTGTGTGTGAGTGTGTCTGTGTGTGTGTCTGTGTGTGTGTATGTATATATATATACCCAAGTATAGGATTGGTGTATATGGAATAAATTCCAATAACCAACAAATACTATTCTTAAAAGAGGGTTCAATACAGAGTTTGATTTGAACCTTTTAAAACCATTTATTCTACATTCAACACCATCACTTGATAAGACACCAGAAGTGTTGAAACAAAATGGCTTTTTTGTAGTGATTTTATAACATATTTATGTTATAATTTTCGAATAAATAATTATATATATGTATATATATATATATGTATGCATGTATGTATGTGTGTATATATATATATATATATATATATATATATGTATGCATGTATGTATGTGTATATATATATATATATATATATATATATATATATACCATGTGCAACAGCAAAATTTTCCAACTCGTTTAAAATCTAACAAAATGTTTAATATCTAAAAACAATTGAACTAATTTTGTTCAAGTTTTCAGATAAGACGTATAGACAGCTTGAGCTTGACATAATTTGTCGTAAGAATCACTGAAAAGCCCTTTGAGTTATTCAACTAGAAAGAAAACTGGTTAAAATCTTTTTGTGTCAGCCATATTTTATCACAAATAAGCAATGGTGAGAGAAAAAGATCATTCAGGCCTTCAGTAAAGGTACCAACATTCATACTCTGGCTTCCATTTCCAAATCCATTCAAGAACCATCAAGAGAACAGTGTATAACTTCAAAAAAGATTCAACAGTAGAGGAAAAACTGGATCAGGAGGTGCCAACAGGAAGAGGGATCATCATTTCAACTTAGAGTTAAAGAGATCAATTAGAAAAGATCCAACTCAATCCATAAGACGTTTGGCTTGTGTGAGAGGAGTTCCAGCTATGACAGTACAAAGAGCAGTGAAATAAGTTTTGAAAATGAAATCTTACGTGGAACCTGCAATTATACATTCTTATTGATCAACGTAGAGTTCAATACTGTGATAAAAACCTCAGAAAATTCCAGCAAGATATCTTTAATCATTTCTAAGATATAAACATTCAAATTTTTATTCTAACAATTGGACAATTTTGTTGTTACACGATTTGGATAATTTTGCAGTTACATCCGGTATATATATATATATATATATATATATATATATTACAAAGAGTTAATGATACCTTGAATCAATTAGCAATATTAATGCAATTATTGGCGAAATCCCTTCGCTAGTAGACATAATTATAAGCATTATACTACTAATAATCCACTGAATGATCAGATCCTTATGTATAAAATGGATATGGTGTATTTTTTAATTCAGCTAGTACTTTCAAATGCTTCACGCATTCATCTGCAGGCTGTATTTTTTCCTTTAGAATCAAAGACGAAATAAGTGTGTTTTTCCGACCGAAAACTAATTATATATATATATATATATATATATATATATATATATATATATATATATATATAATACATAAAACGTTAATGGTCATATTTGAATCAGACCAGGAAACATAAAATAAAATATTAAAAAGTGCTCAATACACGCGTAAAAAAAAACAAAAAAACAATGTAAAATGACATGCAGAGCTTATATCTTTAAAAGTCTGGAGGTCAGTTGAGCCCACTACCTTGGTTTCAACCTTATGGTATCCACAGCTGATTTTATATCAAATGACCACATAACCCTTCTTTTTTTTTTACTTAAAAAAAAACAAAAAACTAAAGAACACTACATTATTATTTTCAAAAATAAATAAACAATCGCACGACGTTAAGAAGAAGAAGAAGAAGAAGAAGAAGAAGAAGAAGAAGAAGAAGAAGAAGAAGAAGAAGAAGAAGATTATTATTATTATTATGTGTGTTTAGGCATTACAAATTTCAACTGAACAGTTTACCAGAAGTGTATTATTATTTTGCCTGTGTTCTCTCCTCAAGTCAAAGATGCGTGACTCTGTAGAGAATATTCAGTCGCTGTTGTAACTAAGTGCGAAGTCATTGTTAAAACGTTAAATATTTACAAACGATAATACTTAATGCATTTTTTTCTTTCCTTAGGAGAAAGTACAGAAGCTCACTTACCGTTCCGCTTAAAAGGAACTTCATATTTCTGCACCGACGAAAAACCATGAAATCCGACTGCCAAAAGAAAAACAAAAAACAAATTAAGTCAAACACAAACTTAAAAAAGGAATGAAAGACTTAACGATATGCTGCGTATGTGGCGCGCATGCGTAAACATCTTTATCTAATATGGCGGAAGGTGATAAGAAGAAGAATATGTGTTTTTTATGTTATTACTAAACTTGGCTGTGCATGTGACATATCCATTGTAAGTTGCAATATCTAACTAGCAACTACTCGATAGAATATTCGCATATTCGGAGAATTATACGATAAATATAATACTAAGTCTCCTCATTTAACGACATAGATTTACGACCGGCTATAATATATCATTAAGTAGATGACAAAGCTAATACTAACATTTCTCATTTAACGACTTAAGGATTTACAACCTGCTATAAAATCTCATCAAATAAATAGATAATACTAAGTTTCCTCATTTAACGACTTATGGATTTACGACCGGCTATAAAATTTCATCAAATGAACGGATAAGGCTAACACTCCTTATTTAACGACTTATGGAGTTACGACCTGCTATAAAATCTCATTAAATAAATGGATAATACTAAGTTTCCTCATTTAACGACTTATGGATTTACGACTGATTGTAATATCTATTCAAATAAATGATTAAGCTAATACGGACACATTCCTCCCTTAAAAACCTTTGGATTTACGACTGGCTATAATATCTCATCAAATAGATGATAAAGCTAATACTAACACTCCTCATTTAACGACTTGCGGATTTATGACCTGCTATTAAATCTCGTCAAATAAACGGATAATGCTAACACTCCTTATTTAACGACTTGCGGATTTACGACCAGCTATAATATCTCATCAATTAAATGATAAAAATAATACTATCACACTCCTCACTTAACGACTTTTGGATTTACGACCGGCTATAATATCTCATCAAACAAAAATATATCCAACCAATCGGTATGTATCATTGTACAGAACTTTACTCGTTTGTTTTCTATTTCTTAAAAAAATGAATCAAGATAAATAAATTGAAAAATAAATAAAACAAAATAAAACAGCTTTCATCAACATCGAGGAGAATTCATATTATATAACACTTGAGCACTCTTTCCTTTGTTTCTAACTGTTATGGTCCAATATCCTCGCACCACTGTTATGGTCCAAGGTTAGGACCAAGGAAGAACAACACGAACACAAGAGAAGGAATAAAAAAGATATATTAAACATAATAATAATAATAATAATAATACAAGAAGTTGAAGGTGTGAGTATGACTGTCAGTCTGGTTTAGAGTGAACTACTATTGTCTCGACTCGTTACACTTCGTTCTCTATCGTCTCTCTTGAGAAGCGTGTCGGAGTTAGCTCCTCCTCAGTTCCTTAATCCTTCAACAGGGGTCTCTCTCTCCCCTGACTATAAATACTGGCTGACCCTTCTCTCTATCTCTCTTTTTCGAGCCAGGCATTTGGCCGCAACCTCGCGCGGAGGCGAGGTAAAACTTTCTCTTTTTCACTTAGGCCAATATGTGACATCTCACAGATACAGCGTTTCCCATATTCTGGGAACACGCTAAGGACAATACACGTACGTACGGACACTCAACACAATACATAACTTCTCCATACAAACACTATGTAACTTTTCATGTCTTCGTGTATTAATATATTTGTTTACCCATAATATATATTTGTTTACCCATATATATATATCGGTCTTGTTTTCTTTGTCTTCTTTGGACTTCATTAATGTCCAAACATTCTCATGTAGCTGGACCGGCCAGCAGGAAAGTTTAACCTTCTGATATCTCTTCATATCTTTACCCCCACGGTCCGCCGCAGGCGCAGTCTTTATAGTGTCAGGAAGAGTTCATTGTATCGTTGCAGGTAAGATCCCATAACACTAACGAAAGCTTCCCGTTTTTTAATACGTTGTTTAGTTTTTGTAATGTCTTTTGCCACTCGAGCGCACCTTCGGATTTCGGTGTCACGTTATTTCTGTTTAAATACTTCCCAGATATATACATTTTCCTATTTTTTGGCATCTCCAATTCATATGTCGCATTTTGTCTGTTTCACTTGCTGATAACGATACAGTCAATCAGTTAATTTAATAAAACCGTTATAATGCCAGTGCTTAGTCTGATTAATAAGGGGAATCGATATTTTCCCTAAATTCGCTATTAATAAACCTATCGAGAATTTATCGGCTTTCACTGAAATTAATACTTAATTACTTGTAGTTGTGGCCGCGTTCACCCGGTTGGGCCGGCCCCGTTAAACAAATTTGCCGCAACCCGAAAGAAAGCAGATCAAGCTCAACGGTCGGATAGAATTGAGTCAGTAAGAGATAACCAATTACGGCCCTAACGGTGAGGCCTGAACACGCGCGGACCCAAGATCGGTTCGATGTAAACTTTAATCGTCTTAAGCCATGTATTTATCTGTCCACCACGGCGTTTCTACCAAGGGTGTGGGAGGTCCGGGGCAAGCGTTTAACGGATGAATTCACCCAGTCATCGATGGCAAAACTACCGAAGTCGCTTTGTGAGTAGAACTTGGTGGAGAGACCCAATTTTGCAGCGAGTGCAGAACGCGTTGTTCGAGATAAAGTATTGCCGGGAGACGCGGAGAATCCGGCGTAGGCGGAAGTGATTGAACACTCCAGCTTGCGAAGCTCCTTTGCTCTCACTGAGTACGTGTCACAGCTGCAGAGAAGGGTCGTTCTGACCAGAGATTGGTAGATCCGATCTTTCGTGTGCATTTTGATCTCGGATCTACACCACAGCCAAGTCCTAAGCCGACAGAACGCAACACAGGCAGCATTAATGCGGGAATTGATGTCTTCATTTCCCTGATTAGTGGCGGTTATCACCGAGCTCAGCTACTCGAAGCTGTCGAATTCCTCTAGGGTTTACACGCCGAGAACAGCCGATAATGTCATTAATAGAATTAAATTGTTTCTTCATCATGTTTCCTTTTTAAATAACCCTGGTGATATGCGAGTAGCGTTTGGATTATTGGCGCAGGCATTAAAATCGACGAGCCAAATTAAATTTCACGCCTAGTCTGTTCCGTGCATAGGCCAATATCTTCTCCTCCCCAGCTATGAATATCATAGCAAAGTAGACGTTATTATTTAGCCTTGGCTTGCAGCCAGTCAAGGAGAAGATCAGCTTTGGTTAAAAAAAGACACATAGAAGACAAAAGTAAACTACGCTACTATATTTACCAAGAGAAAGCACCCAGAGGCGGTGTAATGGTTAGCAATGTTTTCTCGCTAGAACAATTACGACTGAGTAGTGAGAGTTCGATCCTCATTGGGGCTCCATACTTTAGGCCTTGTTCCACATCTAAGCTACGCTTGGAAATCATTATATTTGCCAAGCGGTAAATGCGGTGATTTATTTACATAGAAAGTCACAAAGATTGTAATTAGCTACAGATATTACCCCTGAGGCAGTTGAGTGCATACTACTTCCAGTGAATCAGTAACACTAAACAACAATGGCGTCGTCGATATCTAAAGAATCGTACGAATAATTATCACTTGCTAATTATGAATTTACACAAGCGTAGCATACGATACTAACAGCTAAATCTAAAACAAAAATGTCGAAAAATTTGAAATCAGTTGGAGGAGGAAACTGAATAACTGATCTCTTCTTGGCAACTACGTGAAGCCATTATAGAAGTATACACGATAGAGATGACGAAATATTTAGTGAGCCCGAAAGGAATGAAGGCGGTGTTGACCATGGTCGTCGTAGTCTATGAATATAGAATCCAGCGCAGTACCTAATCTGTTCAATGAAACAACGTTAAAGATTAACACTCACGAGTCAGACACTCTACTGGATCTGACTATATCGCCAATAGCAGCAGCAGCTGTTACGTAATTCTTCAGTCTTCGAAGGTCTAGGGAGTTGGCAGTGAATATTCGGGAAAAAAAAACATGGCAGCCTTTATACACGTCGAATTGAATATTTTAAGTTTTCTGATTGGTTAATTCTTCTATTGGTCAACTATAAAATGAGTCAGCTCATTTTCGTTGGCTCACTAGCACATTAAGGGTACCCAAAAACTCTAACAGGCGGAAGTGTCATGTCAAGTCAAGACAAACTAGAATGTGAAATCGAGAATGATATAGTCTCTGAAAGTAAACAAAGACAATCGTTGAAGGAACACTTCTATGAAAAAAAGAAGATAAATTTCTTAGGAAAAAGGAGGAAGATAGAGAGGAGACAAAAGCTCCCAAAAAATAAAAAATAAAAAGAAGCGGGATAAATCCTTTTCAGTACAGGGAGATACAGTGACTCATTTACATCGGAAGTTACAAAGACTATAAATAGCTACAGCTATTATCCCCGAGACCATTGATTGCATACTACTATCCGTGAGTCAGTAACGCTATACTAAGTAATAGTAATCTAAATTTTTTTTTAAAAATCTGTGGATAGGTATGATCGCCTACACCCTGAAGTGAAAGAGCATACAAATTGTATGTCGGTGTTCAGCGTGATCAATGGAGATAAATTGTTTGTTATTTCCTAATTATTCTTTTCATAAACATATTGACAATATGATCGTTTTTAGTTTTATTCACTCTTTAAAAATGAGCGTCATCAATCGACGTTTCTTTGGTGCTCAACGAATACCAACAATGGAAGCTTTAAAAGTTTCACGACACGGACTTTACTCATCCATTTATGATTCGAGTCGTAAATGCTAATTGGCAAATCTACGATTCACGAGGTTACTGTTTACTCGGAGTCGGGAGGTTACGTCATTTAACCTGAAAATAAAGCTGGGAAAAAAAAAAGAAAAATAGGGCTACGCCTGCCTGCATACTTCTTGAAAAGAAAAAGACGTGAAAAATGGAGAGAAATTGGTACAGAGAAAGCACAACTCTATTTCGGATGTAATTCACCAAGGAGAGTCATACTGTTAAGAAATATTCAAATTAAGAGCCGTACATTTCTCTTAAGCCACCGCTTCGTCACCGAGACCCGTTGGTCCAGTGGGTGTGGCGCTTGTGTCGCATCGTAACGGTCCGGATTCGATTCTCGGTAGTGGATGCGCACTGCTAAATGGGTCTCAAATAGGACGAAACGGCCGTCCAATAATTTTGCCTTCTGTTGATTCTTCTAGACTCGATGAATTACTTAATCATGATTATTCAAACCCCCCTAATATATCTATCACTTGTGTATCCTTGCTTGAACCGGCTTCTATTGATCTCGATGGAGCAACTTGGGGATAGAAAACGTGACTCGTGGGGGCACAATTCGTTGGGCTAAGTAAACTTGGATGAATTTGTGAAGATCAGCGTTATATCAAGTCCAGTTAGTTACCTCTTCGAGACCCGTTGTTCCAGTGTGTATGACTCTTGCGTCGTATCCTAACGGTCCTGGTTCGATTCTCGCTAATGGATGCGCACTACAGATGAGTCCCAAATAGGACAAAACGGCCGTCCAGTGCTTTCTGTATCCTGTTGATGATTCTTCTAGACTCGATGAATTACTTAATTATGATTCCTTTCATTGTATATTTTATATAATTTTTTGTTAGGTTTTTTCATGCAATAATAGCACAGAGATGCATAAAACGTTTTAAATTTGATTTTTTTTTCTTTTTTACACGTTTGGGATGCATGTTCGTGCAATTTATTTCTCATTTTTAAGGGTAATATATCATTAATCAGTGTAATTAATGGAGTGAAACTCTCTTCTTCCTCTTAAATTTAACTTCAAATACACTTCAATTGTTTTGTGACGTACGGGGGCTGTTAATAATTAAGTATAACTCAAGACTTCAATGTTAAGATAAAACAGTATTTAATTACAAGCACAAATAAATACTTAACAAAAACAATGAAGTAAAAGTCAACCAAGGATAATTAACCATTTCAGTGAATACCTTGTTGGTAGCGCGGCTCGACTTAACGTCTGGTAAATCCTAAATCAAAACTCAAATCAACAAGACACAATAATTCACACTAATTCGACTGGATAGTTCCACTCAATAGTCACTGAATAATCACTGCAGTCAGTAGCCTGACACCGCTATTTATACACCTCGCGGAAAAAATATATTCATAAGTCCAGAGTATCACGCTCGAACCTCGGTGTCAGTAGTTACTCATTTTTTCCTATATGACAAATAGTTTCTACTTACTAACAGAAATCGCATGCGAAAATAGATTTTAGAAATTTATACTTATGAAACAAAAATACTAGAAAAGTTTAAAATATAAAGATGTCCTCAAGAGACATTTGGTAACAGGTAAATTTAGGTTCCTTGAAAATATTAGTTTTAAAAATAAGTTCAGTAGAAAATTATTCCGTTTGTACGCTTCAGAATCATTCTTATCATATATGTGGAAAAAATGAATAATTTCTGCGGTCAAATAAACCAACCTCTTCTTCATTTCCGAAATCAGAACAGAAGCTATTATAGTTGTGACGAAAGACATGACTTAGCTCAGAATTCGAAACGAGCGCGAACGTGTCTTGCCTGCAAAGTGATGACAAAAAGAAATATGGCCGCTATTGAAGACGCAATTTATGCGCGCCGATCTCGTCCAAAACGAGACGATATTTGCACACATGCAAATTTTGGCCGTATTAGAATAGCATAAAAAGCGGGGTGCCAGCAGCACGACTGAATTGGGAGTCATGGACGTACGAATTGACAGACGGAAAAAGAGGAAGTCGAATAGGCGCCGATTTATATGTAGCGGGGAGTGAAATTAAAAACAAAATGGCGGTTATATTTATACATCGAGAGGAAACGCTAAAGATATACGTTAGAAATTTATACATAACATCAAGAAGAGAATTAAAATTTCTAGGGCGCATAATGAGTAAAGAGGGCTTGGAAAATCTGATACTCACAGGGCAGATTGAAAGCAAGAGGGACAGAGGAAAACACTGAGTAACCTACTTGGTGATCTTGAGAAAATTGATGGCGGTAGAAGGTTTAGGAGAAATAAGAAAATAATAAAATTTATTAAGAGCTACAAAGGACAGAAGGTTGTGGAGAGTCATGATCACCTACGTCCTGAAGGGATACGGCACATAAAGAAGAAAAACGTCTGATGGGTCTAGACGAAAGTTTAAGTCGGTGATCAAATCCAGATAAAATCCAAGATGTCCATTACTGCCTTTCAGCGTGATCTCAGTACAATTGTGAAATATGTTGCTACACAATCATCTTACTATTCCCATACTATAGAGAGTTATTAAGTATGGAAGAGGTTGGGTTAAGTGCTTGCGAATCTGGTCTTTTTAGACAGTTATTGTGACATGCAAGTGACGAGAACTATTTTCTAACTAACTGGGGATTGGGTAGAATGCAGCAGAAAAGAGAAATCATTATTTTTAAGTGCGAAAATGTAGCTTCATACAGGGTTCGAACTCGATTTGTCGTTAACAAATTGTTATATAGGAATAAAGTGTCACTGTCGACACTTGAGTTTGAACATAGATCGCCAGTGAGCAAACACAGGCGATCCCATTATTGAATTAAGAAGACCACGTGACAATAGAAGAAACGCATATACGTAGGAAGTAGCTGCCGACTAACGATCTCTATTTCTAGTCTATCCTCTATTACAAAACGGATCGATATTCTCTAACCTATTAACTCTATACTATTTCTCTATTCAGATCACTATACGGATATTATTATTCGAGCGAGTATTATCGAGCAAGTACTATCAATTGCGAGATTATTCCAAGGCGTCTGACAGCAATATTGTTCAATATAGTGGTATCTGCGATTCCAAAGTCTCTACTACAACGAGCATTTACGAAAGTGACAACGAGAATTCTTTGGCATCACAAAAGTGGCAACGAGTGTTCGTTGACATCACATAACAAATCTACCCTTTCTATTCTTTTTATTTTAAATTCCATAAAGTACAAATGTAATTCTGTTCTTCATACCTTTCCATTTTTGGGTTCTACCAGGAAGAAATTCTTGTCTTTAAGAGGCGAAAATTATCTTTTATTCTTTCTGCAATAAATCCTATAAAGAAAATATATTCATATTTTTTTCGTTTTTGATTTATAGAAATGTATTTTTGTTCATGAAAATAATCATACTACTGAATGTCTTGACATTGATTTTACCTAAAAAAATATGGTTTCATAATGAAAAAAAGTGTCACGAACCCTGTTCTATGAGAAGCAAAACATTTCTTTTTCCAATTCTTGATGCCATTAGAAAATAAAATATTTCTTTTCTATTTTAAATTCTAAGAGAATCAAAATTAATGCTTTTCTTCATGCTTTCAATTCTTTGAGAAATATAATTTATGTTATCTTTTATTCAAAACAATGAAAATCAAAACGAATTTTACCTTTTTTATATTTTAAATTCTATAAGACTTCATACACTCTCATTTTATTTTCTATTTTAAATTCTATGACAAGCGAAATGGATTCTGCTTTTTCTATTTTGAATTCTATAGAAATCTAAATTAATTCTTACTTTTTTTCTTATTCTAAATTCTAAGACAAATGAAATAATTCCTTATTTTGCTTTTCATTCTTAATTCTATTGGAAGGAAAATGAAATATGTTCTTTCTATTTTAAATTCTACGTGAAGCAAAATGAATTCTGTTTTGATATTTTTCTATTCCAAATTCTATGGGGAGTAACGTGGAGACAATTTTGATTCTCTATTTATTCTTAAGAAAGAAAATGAATTCTTTAATTTTTGGGATTTTCTGCTCAGGTTCTATGAGAATCAAAAAGAGGATCGCGGCAAAATATTGCAATGCGATTTATACTCCAGGTAATTCATCAAAAAACATCTATTTTCATTCTGTCAGGTGAATGAAAAACTGCTGAAAATAACTTATTGTAGCGTCACCAAGAACACAGAGATAACAAAACAGGTTTGATTTTGCGAAAAAGTATGACTGATATATATATATATATATATATATATATATATATATATATATATATATATATAGTCATCCACACATATATATATATGTGTGTGTGTCTGCGTACTTCATGTGCACATATATATAATTTAGACAGAATGATATCTTCGCATAACGTGAAAAAGCTTTTCAAAATTGTCTTACATCCCCCCATATATATATATATATATATATATAAAAGAAGTGTACAATTAGTTTCTACACTTTTCACACACTATTCCTGATAGGAAATTTTACCCTTTAAACAAGCCATATATTAAAACTCTCTCTCTCTCTCTCTCTCTCTCTCTATATATATATATATATATATATATATATATATATATATATATATTAATATATATATATATATATATATATATATATATATATATATATATATATATATATATATATATAGATAGATAGATAGATAGAAGTACAATTACTTTACACACTTTACACACACTATTCCGGATAGGACATTTTACCCTTTAAACAAGCCATACATTAAAACTATATATATATATATATATATATATATATATATATATATATATATATATATATATATATATATATATATATATATATAGAACTATATATATATGTATATAAAACTATATATATATATATATATATATATATATATATATATATATATATATATATATGCATGTATATATTTTTATATATATTATAAAGAGATAATGATACAAAGAATTAATCAGTAAAGTTAATGTAATTAATAGCGAAATCTTTTCGCTAACAAATTTAATAAAGCGTTAACCTACTTGCTATTCGTTGAATGACGCGATCCTTACGTTTAAAATTGTAAGATGAATTTGATGTTCCGGTGCTGCTAGTGCTTACGAAAATTATATCATTTTCCTCATCAAGTTTTAATATTTTTTTCCATTTCAGGTAACTCCAATGAGAAATAAATGTATTGTTGGCCAAAAGATGTTTTTAAATGGAAATTTAAGGTAGGAATTTTCCGGTAGATGTTTTACTAAGAGCAAAAAAGGATAGAAAGATATGAAGGGTAGAACCATGATCGCCTATGTCCCCAAGGGGCATAAAAGAAGAAGAAATAAGTTTAGAATTTTTAATTAACAGAACTAACCTCTTGATCACCAAATAGAAATAATGATATATTTTTTTCTCTGTGCTGCGGCGTTTTTTCAGGACATAAGCGATAATGGCTCTCCACAACCTTCTATACTTTGTGACCCACCGCTGTTGTTTTTTTCTTTTTTTTTTTTTGCTTTTTCTTTCTAAGCATCCTGCCCCCTCTGTTCCACCAGCGATTCAAACAAGATCGTCAGATAGTTGTCTGTCTGTCTTCCCCTATTTCGTTCGCCCCAAGATACTCTGTGAGTATCAAATTCTCCAAGCCCTCTTACCTCATTGTGTGTACAAGAAATTCCATCTGTCTCTTTCTGATTCTGAACATAAGTGTTCCTTTTGTTGCCATTTTCTCGACAGACTTTCTCGCTTCTTCCAAGGAATTCTAAGGATCTTTATGCAGAACCACATTTCACTTTTCTCTTTATCCCTCGGGAGATTGTCCAGCATTCACTGCCAGATAAGAGGATGGATATCGCACAACAATCCAATCCGCATTTCTTTGCTTCTAACGATTTTTTTCTCCGCAATTTGCTTAGGTTATGGAATACATTGTTCGCTTAGCCAATGGTAATTCTAATGGTAATATTAACCCTTTCCAAACACGGGATATTTAGCATTCTTGGACGAAACAGCTAGTACGGTTTTTCAGTTGAAATTTATAAAATCTTTCTCGTAAAACACTGTTTTAGGAAAACGGTTTTAAAGTTCAATAGCTTTTATCGCTTTTTCCGCTATTGACGGGGGGTAAGGTTCCTTCCTAACTTTTTATTTGAAGTAGTGTGGAAAGTTAACATCTTGATTATTTCATTATTTTCTATTCGAACTACATGTGTTATCCATTGTAGTTTTTTTTTCATTTTTGCTCGTCCTCAAGTGATGTGATTTCTGCTATTTGGTATCATTCTTTGTTTGGGATTCTTTTGGACCAGCCCACAATGTTCAAAGAAAGATGAAGTTTAACAAGGCACCCAGTCTTTACTGGCTCAAAGTCTTTTTTAACCATTGATCTTAGAAAACAGTTGTACATAGCTGACTGTTTAGATATTTCTGAACAGGTTTGATGCTATGAATGACATCCGCTTGAAAGTCTTGATGGTTATCTAAAAAATGTGTTACAAAGACTCAAATACATTTTCCTTCCTAACTTTTTGCATGAAGTGGTGTAGAATGTCAACATGTTATTATTTTCTCTTCAAGTTACAGTTGGTAGCCATTTTACTTGTTGCTACTAATAGTAATCCTCAAATGATATGGTTTCGGTTATTTGTTAAATTTCTTTGTGATTCTTTATCGCCAGTTCACAATGTTCAAAGAAGGATGATCTTTACCACGAAAATATGTTGCTCAAGTCCAACAGCTGTTATCGTTCTTTCAAGTTTTGATTGCGGTTTCCTTCCTTGCCTTTTGTTTGAAGTAGTGTGGAACAACAACATATTGATTATGTCATTGTTTTCTCTTTGAGTTACATGTGCTATCCAATTTATTGTCTGATAGTCCTCAAGCGATGTAGTTTCTGTGATTTAGTACAGTTCTTTGGTTGTGATTCTGTACCGCTAATCCAAAATATTCAAAAAAGAATGGCAAGAACTCCAGACTTCACATGCTCAAAGACTTTTTTAACCATTGATCTAAGAAAGCAGTTGTATATAAGTGATAATTTAGATATTTCTGAACGGGTTTGACGCCATGCATGGCATCTTTATGAAACACCCGATCTGACAAGGCTATTTAAATAAATGATACGAGTTTTCAGGTCTTCGGATTTCGGTGCCACATTTTCCATTCTTTATTAAAAGATTTCTCAGACATTTAAACTTTCGTAGTCGCTTGATGTTGACATTTCCAATTTGCAAATAGGCGAAAAAAAAAATCAAAAGTACTTTACTTATAGATATTCCCAATTTGCATATAATTTTCCTATCTCAGGGGAAAAATCTTAAGGGAAATATTCTTGGCTGTAGATAATTAAATCAAAGAACATTAGTTTTTTAATATATTAAATATAACCAAAATAATGTTCCAGCAGATGTCAAGGGATTTTTTATTTAGCATTTTTATAGAAAGTTGTACTAATTAACCTGAAGCTGTAGGCAAAAGTTGGATTCATACCTTTACGAAGGGAATTTACGCGAAAATGAATATAACGAACCCAACTGGAATTTGAACTCGGCTCTCCGATTAACAATTCCGAAACATTATCTCGTACATCCAAGCTTACAAGCATCTGGTATTTCCCGAGTAGTCACTCATCTAGATACTGACCATTCTTGACGTTGTTTAACTTCGGTAGCGTGGCCGTAAGCCTTTTAGAAGTGGGGTCTTGTTCATAATATCGAAAAAGCGTAAATCGTTCACTGATCTTTTACGCTTTTATTTAAAAATGCAATGTTTTAAACTGCCTTTACATCATTTATATATATGCGTCATATATATATATATATATATATATATATATATATATATATATATATATATATATATATATATAATGCCGCTCTTCACATATTCCGTGGTGGAAATCATCCCAGTTTCTTTACCCATTGGACTGAGCCCCCACGTGATACGACACTATCCCCAAGCCACTCCATCCAGAGTATTATTTGAGATAATTATAATTAAGTAATTCATCGAGTCTAGAAAAAAACTCAACAGAATGTAGAAAGCACTGGACGGCCGTTTCGTCCTATATTTGGGTCTCATCTGTATTTCGCATCCACGACCGAGAATTGAAACCCGGACAGTTACGCTATGAGACAAATGTCATACCAACTGTACCAAAATAACGTTCCCGCAAACAAGAGCTATCGGGGAATTTTTTTATTTAGCATTTTTATAGAAAGTTTTACTAATGAACCTATAGCTGAAGGGAGAAAAGGTGAATTCATACGTTTCCGAAGGGTATTTGCACCAAAATGAATATAATAAACCTAACTAGAATTTGAACTCGGCACTCTGATTAACAATACCGAGCCATTATCCATTACACCACTCGCACATCAAAGCTTATAGCACATGGTATTTCCCAAGCGGTCGCCGATGTAGGTGCTGATCAGGCTCAACGTTGCTTAACTTTGGTGATGTACCTATAGGCCTTCTAAAAGTGTGTTCTTGTTCATAATATAATATAGATGAAGTGTAAATCGTTCACTGAACTTTTACGTCCTTATTTAAAAATGTCATGTTTTGAAACTGCTTTTACATCATTGATATCCGTCTATTTGTGTTCTTGCTAGCATTTTCGTTCAGACTTCCTTGTCGCTTACTCTACACCCTCCGGGAAATTCTCAATAGAACCATATTTCTGTTGCCTCTAGATTTCTCTTCATCTTTGAGGAGATTGTCACTGCCTTATGAAAGGATGGATATCACATAGCTAACCAGCTCTCTTCTCTGTGCTTATAGAGCATCCCTGTCAGAACGTAGGAATAAGTCCAGCTTGACATTAAAATCAACACGAGATATGTTACTAGATTTTATACCAGATTTTGAAAGTATCCAACCCGAAGGAGAAACGAGCGGTAAAGGGAAATAGAATCGGCCAGGTCAACTCTGGGAAACTTTATAACATCCGAGGAGGTACCATTGCTTAAAATAGGTTCAATTTAGGTTAAGATTAATTTAATGGCTGAATAAATTTTGAACAGATATGATATAGCACAGGGTGTCCACTGAAAAACTGAAGGGCTTGAAAAAGTCATAACTTGTTCGTTTCAATCTTTTTTATTTTCTTTTTTTATGGTTATAGATCCTCCCCTGGTGATTCTAATAACTCGGTACTGATAAGGATCGACGTTGCTTAACTTTGGTGATGTGGCTATAAGCTTTCTAGATGTGAGGCCCCTTTTATTAATATCGATGAAATGTAAATCGTTCACTGATCTTTTACGCCTTTATTTTAAAATGTCAAGTTTGAAACTGCTTTTACATCATTGATATCCGTCTGTTTTTGTTCTTGTTAGCATTTTCGTTAAGACTTCCTCGTAGCTTACTCTACTCCCTTCGGGAAATTCTCAACAGAACTATATTTATCTTGCCTCTAGATTTTTCTTCATCCTTGAGATGATTGTCACTGCCTTATGAGAGAATGGATATCACATAGCGACCTAGCTCTCTTCTCAATGCTTATAGAGCATCCTATGGAGATTCAAATGGCAACGTATGATGCCCAGCAACGAGCAAAATTCATTGTTTTTCTATTTCAGTGAAAGATCAATTATTCAAGCTCAGGGAAAATACTGGCAACATTTTAATGTTAGAGTATCTCCAAGCGATAATATTATTCGGAACCTAATCACTCGGTTTGAAAGAAGTGGATCAGTCGGCGATCTTCCGGTAAGAGGTCCTAAGCGCACTGTGTGCACTGACGCAGCGGTGGAAGCTGTACAGCTGAGAATCCATCAGCTTCTACCTATCGTCGCTCGGCTCAGCTACGCATCGCTAAAACATCGCTTCAGAAGATTATGAAACTAGATTTAAAAATATTTCCATACAAGATTCAAATGACAAGACTTTACTACACTAAGATACTCATGTGTGTGTAAAAGTTATTTTTGTTTATGTTATTCAATCTTTCAGTGGCTACCCTGGAATTCTCCAAAATACTGCATTGTTGTACTTATGTGGGGTTGGACTAGTGGATAGATGAATTGGTTATATATTTGTTACTGTCACCTAGCGGTCGTGAGTTCAATCTTGGAATATACGTATTATACTGACAATTGCTTAATATAGAAGCATAAATTCTGTGTAATTTTATTATAGAAATGCATGGAAAATGTGGAACTTTCTCTGGTCAGGAATTAATGCATAGATACTCGTTTCTGAGGATGGATATCACATAGCTAACCAGCTCTCTTCTCTGTGCTTATAAAGCATCCCTGTCAGAACGTAGGAATAAGTTCAGCTTGACACTAAAATCAACACGAGATATGTTACTAGATTCTATACCCGATTTTGAAAGTATCCAACCCGAAGGCGAAACGAGCAGTAAAGGGAAATAAAATCGGCCAGGTGAATATTTTTTAAAAAATTTTTTTTTAAGGTTATAGATCATCCCCTGGAGATTCAGATGACTCGGTACTGATCAGGAACGACGTTGCTTAACTTTGGTGATGTGGCTATAAGCCTCCTAGAAGTGAGGCCCCTTTTATTAATATCGATGAAGTGTAAATCGTTCACCGATCTTTTACGTCTTTATTTAAAAATGCCAAGTTTTGAAACTGCTTTTACATCCTTGATATTCGTCTCTGTATTCTTGCTAGCATTTTTGTTATGACATCCTCTTCGCTTACCCCACTCTTCCCAGGAATTTTTCAACAGAACCATATTTCTGTTGCCTCTAGATTTCTCTTCATCTTTGAGGAGATTGTCACTGCCTTATAAGAGGATGGATATCACATAGCTAACCAGCTCTCTTCTCTGTGCTCATAGAGCATCCCTGTGAAATCGTGAGAATAAGTCAAGCTTGACACTAAAATCAACACGGGATATGTTATAAGATTTTATACCCGAATTTGAAAGTAGCTAACCACATAAAAGATTAATTTAATAGCTGAATAATTTTGAACAGATTTGATAAAGTTACATAGTACTGAAAAATTGAAGAGATTGAAAAAGTCATAACATGTTCGTTTCAACCTTTTTTAATTTTCTTTTTTTAAGGTTATAGAGTATCCCCTGGAGATTCAGATGACTAAGTATGGTATCCAGCAACGAGGAAAATTCATTGTTTTTCTATTCCAGTGAAAGATCAATTATTCAAGCTCAGAGAAAATACTGGCAACATTTTAATGTCAGAGTATCTCCTAGCGATAACGTTATTCGGAACATAATCACTCGGTTTGAAAGAACTGGATCAGTCGGCGACCTTCCGGGAAGAGGTCCTAAGCGCACTTTGCGCACTGACGCAGCGGTGGAAGCTGTACGGTAGAGTGTCCTTGGAGATCCATTAGCTTCTACCCATCATCGCTCGACTCAACCAGGCATCGCCAAAACATCGCTTCAGAAGAAAGAAACATCCCTTCTGAAATCCATTAATTATATTTCCACATAAAATAAGAAAAATTAAAAAAAAAAACATGTATTTGTAAAAGTTATTATTGTTTTATATCGTTCAATCTTTTAGTGGCCACCCTGTACAAATTACTTATGGAATCTGCCATTCATTGATAGAAAACCCGTCAGGTAGATGTCTCGTTACCTTCCTTTATCTTTCTTTGTTTCAATATACCCTGTGAACATTAGTTTTTCCCAGCCCTCCTTCCTTATTTCGTGTTCAAGAAATTTTAGCTCTCTCTTTGCGTTATTTATTACCATTTTCTTGAAGATTCCCTCGTCGTTTACGCGACTCCCTCCAGGGAATTCTCAACAGAACCACATTTCTGTTGTCTCCAGTTTTCTCTTCATCTGTGAGAAGAATATCACTGCCATATGAGATGATGGATATCACATAGCTATCCAAACCTCTTCTTTGTGTTTCCAACGAAATCTTTCTGTTTCTCAGCATTTTCCCTTGCTTCGGATTTCGGTGCCACATTTTCAATCGTCTATTAAAACTATTCTCAGATATTTAAACTTCTGTACTTGCTTGATATTGACATTGCCAATTCGTAATTGGGCAGAATAATTCAGAATTGCTTTACTTCTAAATATTCGCAAATTATATATAATTTTCCTATGTCAGTCCTCCGCCCATAAATTAACTTCAGGAAAACTATTCTCGGTTGTAGATAATAAAATAAAGGAACATTAATTCTCTTATATATTAAATATAAGCAAATTAATGGCCCAGCAAACAAGAGACGTCTGGGGCACCTTTTTTGGTAAATCGATGTTTCCTCACGCGTAATCGATTCATTTTAAAGTGATTGTCAATAATTCTGGAGCTGAGTTTTAATTTCAAAAGTATGCGATTAATATTTATCACCGAATTAAGTGCATTGACAAAGAAGAAGAAAATGATAATATCATGTTTTAACACTAGTTAACATATACAATCTGGAAAAATAGAACATCTAAATAAACTATTTTAAAATAACTCAATAATTCGCCCATCTCTCTCTCTTTATTTCTTCCACCTCTCTCTCACTCTCTATCTCTTTCTCTCTCTCTCTCTCTCTCTCTCTCTCTCTCTATATATATATATATATATATATATATATATATATATACAGAAATATAGTCTTAAAGTGTGCTATATTTATGGGGTAAAGTGCTCAATATCAGAGATAGAGCGTGTGTAAATATAAAAGTGGACATGGAAGTCAGCACTTAGAGGCGACAGTCTGTTTCATGCTAGTGCAATCGTCAGGCGACTAGTGCTGTTATTTTCGTAACTTAAAATAGAAAAATAAAAAAAAAATAAATAAATATATAAACAAACAACAATAAAATAAGCAAAATAAATTACTCCAAACAAATCATAAAACCACACCTGTTAGAATATACGAAATAAAATCAAAACAAAAGAACGGATGAAAGTTATAACTGTTATACAAATAAAAATAATAATAAAAAAACAAAAAAAACATTAATAAAAGATAATATACTACGTTACTTAAAAACCGAAAGCCAAAAAGATATAGTGTAACAAATAAATAACAACAAGTATAATAAATCGATCTAAACACATCCAAATATATAAATAAACTAACAACCGATTACGATAAACTAGCCGTTTAAAAAACAAAACAAAACAAAAACAAATAAAGATAACCAACCTAAATAGATAAATTAAAAACTGTTCCCACCTAAATAATAGTCAGAAAAAACCACAAATTCAACAAACAGATTTAATCAATGACAAATAAACAAATATATAAGATAAAAAATAAAAATGAAAATAAATAAAAACAAGCAAAACAATTTGACCCAAATAAATAAGCGAACAAGCGATTTCCGGTAATGACGGCCATTATAGACTACCAACAATAAGCTATATAAACAAATTTTTACTACGTTAACCAAAAACACCGATCAAAATAAAAGAATAAATAAATAAATATATAAGATAAAAAATAAAAATAAAAAAACAAACAAAAAACAAGCAAAACAATTTGACATAAATAAATAAACAAATAAGCCACTTCCGGTAAAAGTAACCGCCAAAATAGACTACCCATAATGCACCACTGACCCTTATATAAATAGCCGAGAAAAATAACAGCACTAGTCGCCTGACGATTGCACTAGCATGAAACAGACTGTCGCCTCTAAGTGCTGACTTCCATGTCCACTTTTATATTTATATATATATATATATATATATATATATATATATATATGCTGACTTCGGAGGATTGACTACACATGTGATAACGAAATTTTGAAGTCAGCATGACGAAATTATTTCCCAGTTAAGTGAAAAAACGTTTTCATATTAATTTAATTAACACATTATCTCTGTTCCTGATATTGAGCAATCTACCACAAAACCCGCTTGCCTTAAATGCCTTTCTATCATCAAACCACTGAAAAAACGGTAACTCAAAATAGCACTATATATATATGTGTGTGTGTATATGTGTGTGTGTGACATAACAAACTACGAAATGGACAAGGTCCGACAAATATTTTAATATTATTTTAATGTTATGCGTTATTTATATGGACACAAATATTTAAGTAAATATTCTGTTTATAATAAACAGTATTAACAACATTTACCAGCCTGAACGTCCGAGAAATTTTCATAGATGTGGAGGATAAAAGTTCGATATATATTATGTTCATGAAAAACAATTGATCCGCAGTAAAGAATTCCTGGGAAAAAAATCTACGAAGACATATCACTCTGTTAATTGAACTATCTACTCTCATGTTAACTGAAAAAATCACTTATAATAAAAAATTCGTGGATTTACCAAATTACTAAATTCAAAAAATTCTCACTTGTAATATTTGAACTTTAGCGTTGCAACTTGCACGCTCCAACACTACATAGCCGTTAATAAATAGCTCATTCTTTCGGTCGGAAAAACACATTTATTTCGTCTTCCAGTTTTGATTCTAAAGGAAAAAATACAGCCTGAAGATGAATGCGTGAAGCATTTGAAAGTACTAGCTGAATTAAAAAATACACCATATCCATTTTATACATAAGGATCTCATCATTCAGTGGATTATTAGTAGTATAATGCTTATAATTATGTCTACTAGCGAAGGGATTCCGCCAATAATTGCATTAATATTGCTAATTGATTCAAGGTATGATTAACTCTTTGTAATATATATATATATATATAGGGAGAACTACTCAACACCTGGACATGAGAATTAAACAGCATATTCCCACCAAGATCAGGAATCACACCTTATCTTTGAATGGACGTGTCCCAAATAACTATGGTTCCGCCATATGTGAGCACCTCATAGATAACGGAGGGTGTGCTGCTGATTTCAGTGTTGATTGGTTCACTGTTCTGTCCCGGTCGAACTCGTTATTTCATCTCAAGGTGCTGGAGGCACTTTATATCGAGACCCAAAAGCCTTCCTTGTGTAAACAGTATGTTTGTTTGTTGGGGCTCGCTGTCATTTGTCTCTAGCTCCTTGTGTTCATTTTTTCCATCTTCTCCTTCTCATTACACATTTTCTGTTGTTTTTTATTTAAGTTAAATCTCCTGTTGAGACCTGAAGAGCGGGAGCGAAACCGGTTGCTTCGCTTTTAACATGTCTTGAAATATTAAGCTACACACTCTTATTTCTGTAATTAGATTTTGTATCTTCAAAAATATGTTCAAATATATATATATATATATATATATATATATATGTGTGTGTGTGTGTGTGTGTGTGTGTGTGTGTGTGAGAGAGAGTGTGTGTTATTTTATATTCATAAGCATAATATAATTTTTCTCAAATTCTCTCACACTCGGCAATCTCTTGCGTCTTAGTGCCTTTATTTCTTTTGGGAGAAATGATTACAAAAGCGAAATTTGTCAATTAAAGAAACAAATAAAAGACTCACATTAAAATTGAAATTATTTTTAAAAAAACCGAGAACTTGCAGGTCTTTAAATGACCCATGTCCTTTCTTCCTACATGAAAAGTTATATATTATTAAGTTTCTGAAAAATGAAGATTTATTGAATCAAAGAAATAAATACATGTCTTTTGTTGATACTGCATTATGTTTTCTTTAAAAGATAATTAATTAACGGAAAATTCATAATTATATATCTACTATTTGATCACAAATAATAAAGTAAAAAAAAAGCGTAATTAAATTCCTAAATTTTAAATCTTAATTTTAACAATACGGTATCTAGTCTACTAATATATATATAATAAATATAGTATTTTAGATCTTTATAAATAAGAATATAAATATATTAAATATGACTTAATCATATTTGAAGCACAATCCGAACGTATTTTATAAAAAAAAATAAAAATGCCAATGTATTGTAGTGTATCTTATGCAAACAGACAGGATGACACGTCCTCATAGAAGGAAGTCAGTATCAACAGGCAGAGATTACAAACCCACACCTAACTCTTAACCTATATTTAAACTTTGCCATCTTAAATTAGACTTGTATCTTGATTCATCAAAAAAAATGGACACACCCTTTTAAAATTTTGTAATCCATTTCCCCCTCCAAGTATATAATACTATTTAGCTTAAATAAAGTAAATCATTTTTACGTCTGTTATTCAACATCGCTTGAGAATGGAACAAAAATTTAATTTCAAGTTTAATTTAAAGTCTGGTCTTTAGTTCTGAAACATGGTCATTTCTGTGTCGCGATAAATAAATATTTTTAAATAATATTATGTTCTACTGTGTATCAAGGACTGGTTTTAAAAAATAAATGCTAAAGAACTGTGGATTATAAATATGACTGTTCTTTCTTCTTATATATATATATATATATATATATATATATATATATATATATATATATATATATAGAGAGAGAGAGAGAGAGAGAGAGAGAGAGAGAGAGAGAGAAAGAGCGAGCGCGTTTAGGGTGCTGCCCAGGTTTCGGTGGATTAAGTATTTACGGTTTTTAGAAGCTGTTTACATCAAGCTTCATCGACCGAATTTCTTCGTTCTTTATGTCTCATGGGTGGCTGGTGAGTACAATGTTTTCTGTTTTTTCTGTTTTATACTCACCAGGGGCTTATTCACACCAATTTGTTTGCTCTTACTAATAGATATTATATATATATATATATATATATATATATATATATATATATATATATATATATATATATATATATATATATATGTATGTATGTATATATTAGTCATGCCTCCTTAATTATCCCCGTGTCTACTTTTTTCACTTACGCCCTTTTCATTATTGTTGATACAACGAATTTTTTTTTCTGAAGAAGTGTTGGTCCCTTTAAAAGAACGCGTTCCGCCATTTTCAAAGCCATATTTAAATACTGTAGTACAAAATGATATAATTGTTTATATATATATATATATATATATATATATATATATATATATATATATATATATATATATGTATGCTCCTGAAAAATTATATTTCAGTTGATATTTATATACATGCTCCTGGAAAATTTATTTCAGTTGAACTCTCTGGGGAGGAAGTGTGGGTTTGTAAACACTGACTATTACGGATAATAATGCAAGACTCTTCGGTAAATCGAATCGAGTTCTCTCAGTCACTGTGTGTTTATCTAAAAATAAATACACTTAAATTCACCTTCACCCCTGCTGTGCACCAACGGCTTAGTGGTAGAATCCCTGACTGACGCCAATTCAGTCGGGTTTCAATCCTAGCTAGAGGCAACCAGACATCTAGCCACACTGATGAGCTGTGATGCAGCGAAACAGTCTGTCTGTGGATGACTATATATATATATATATATCTATATATATATATATGAATGAATGAGAGAACGGAAATTATGTATATATACTAAAAAGTTTTTTTTGAGTTCATATGAAGTGGAATGAAAAGAAAGTATGTGTATTCCATTTAAGCCCACACCGATACATTTCCAATACACTTGTTTTCTCCTCCTCATCTTCCTCCCCTTCTACCACATCTCATGTCTTGCGCTTACAAATTTATTTATTTTTTGAAAAATATATCGTTCATAGTTTTTTATTATTCAAAATAGAAAGCGTAAGGAAATCAATTAACCTAAATCGCCTGAAGATACCGAAAATTTGAAAGCAAGGCAGCGGAATCGACTGATTTCCTATCTTTTTCATAATCTTTAAATATCTATCTATCTATCTATCTATCTATATATATATATATATATAATAAATTACATATATATATATATATATATATATATATATATATATATATATATATATATATATATATATATATGTAATTTATTCAAAAATTATAACATAAACATGTCATATATATGTTTTTTATAATGATTTTATAACATGTTATGTTATATTTTTCGAATAAACTATATTTACCCTACTCTGTATTGAGCACTCTTTCAAGTATAGTATTTTTGGTTAGTGTAACTTATTCCGTATACACCAATCCTATACTTATGTATATATATATATACTTGTATATATATATATGGCTTGACGATTGCATCTAGCATGAAACAGACTGTCGCCTCTAAGTGTTGACTTCTATGTTCACTTTTATATTTACACACGCTCTGTCTCTAATACTGAGCACTTTATCCCATACATATAGCACATCTTAAGACTATATTTTTTCATATATATATATATATATATATATATATATATATATATATATATATATATATAAATATATATATATATATATATATATATATATATATATATATATGTATATAGCTTAAAATTTGCTATATTTATAGTCTTCAATAACGAAGTGTGCATCTGGAGTGTTTGTGGATGCAGTCTGTTTGGACACAGGAATCAACACTTGTCAGTTTCATGCCTCAACGCACTCATTATTTGAGGAAAACATTAATGTGGGAAACTGACACTCACTATTGATTTCTATGTCCTGTCTCTATCCATAAACGCCCTACTTATACTAAACACTCTTGCTCTATAAATATAGATGTCAAACTAGTCACCTGAAGATCGCGAGAGCGTAAAACATAAGTAGCTACTAGAGCTGTGTACGTTGAGAGGTGACATTAGCAAGCGTTTTCTGCTCTGTCTCGATAGCCTAGGTATTGAGCACTTTATTGCTTAGGCGGGTGCGATGATCTTAACTAGGTGTTAAGACCGCAGTTTTATTTTTCTATTAGCTTGCACAGCTCATTGTGTTACCATTGCTTTGGCCATGTACCAACGCTATCAAAGGTTTATCGTCAAGATCATTGACATCAGCGCACTTTCATTTCATTTTCTGCTTAGTGAATCATCTTCCCTTTTGATCAAAATGGCATTTATTTTATTTTTTCTAAGTGCGCTTTTTATAAACCTGTCGACAATGATTTTTTTTTTAATCATTTCACTCCAAGCAAGGCAATAAAGCCACCAGGATGCAAGGGTTATAAGGTGTTATAGAATATGGGAAAAAATACTATTAAGGAGAGGGGACGATAAAAGAACAAGTTTTAAGAGAACGGAAGATAACAATTGACATTGCATTTAAAGTTTTGAAGATGAAAGTTGACAGGGGAGCAAGAAGGCAGAAGTCAGTTCCGTAAGCGAAAAATGCGATTAAAGAAACTGCCGGAATAGAACTTACATTTCGCATGAAACTCGGAGTTGTTCTACGTCGAGGAAAAAATGTATATTTATCATTAATATAAATGATAGCTATGTTATTATGCATCTTGTATTATTATATTAGCATCAGCTCTCAATGTGCTTGTATAATTATATATATATATATATATATATATATATATGAGTACAGACGTTCCTTAAAAATCCATTCTGTTATAATTTATTTCATGACGTCATACAAATATTCATCTCTTCAGACGCAAGTTTTCTTAATAAATGGAATCACCCCCGCCTCTCTCTCTCTCCTTCTCTCCTTCTCTCCCCGCTAAAAAATTTAAAAACTTTATAGTGACATTTTTTTTTTCTTCCTCTTTTAATATATATTTTTTTTTCTTTCCTTTTTTCTCTTTTTTCTTTCTCTCCCACTTGTTTTGTCTGGGCAAATTGATTCCATTTATTAAAAAATCTTCTTTCTGAAAAGATGGATATTTCTATACAGCCATGAAATAAATTATAACGGAATAGATTTTTAAGGATCGTCTGTACTTATTATTATTATTATTATTATTATTATTATTATTATTATTATTATTATCATTATTATTATTATTATTATTATTATCATTATTATTATTATTATTATTATTATTATTATTATTATATTGTTCTGTTTATTATATTGAGCTCTCTTTTGATTAATATCCTCCCTAGAATTATTTTTACCAATTATCAACGATCATATAGATACCTGCCCCAGGGCTCCGTCCCTGTGCTGGTGGTATCACGGCTACGACTAGCTTGGACCAGCTCTGACCAGCTTGAACCAGCTATGAGAAGCCAAGACCAGCTTTGATCAGCTTGCACAAGCTATGACCAGCTAAGATCAGCTCAGACCAGCGGCCCGAGTGAAAACACTCGGGTCCCCACGTTAAAAACTGACCTTGTGTCACATCATGACTCAGTGGGTGGGTCAAGTAAATATCTATCAACGGATATATATATATATATATATATATATATATATATATATATATATATATATATACTAGTAGCATGGCCCGGCGTTGCCCGTGCTTGATTCAAAAATCGTACGACTCATACAGCAATCGCTATCACTTGACTTAAAATATTTTTGCCCTTCTTTGCCTTTAAAGGAGCGCCCTTTGCTGTGCTGATGTTGCTACATGCCTTACTTCTTGCCTATCTCACACTGCGAATTTTTTCTAAGCTCTATACTAAACATTAAATCTGTTAAAGAACTAAACAAAATGAACACAAAACGATTAGCTTTAAAAAAGGACTCGTAACTGGAAAAACCGAATGAAAAAAGAATGTTAACAACAAAGACTTTTTCACACCCAACCCAGTTCTGCGAAGCACGTGCATGTAAATTTTGATGCAAATCCGTCGAAAGTTGCGACCGTGCATTCGTTACACACACACACCTACACACACGCACACACACACGCGCGCACGCACACACACATCCTGCCTTATATATATATATATATATATATATATATATATATATATATATATATATATATATATGTATATATATATATATATGAGCTAACAATGTATATTTTTATATAGCAAGTACAGTATTGGGGAAAGTGTATGACAAAGTGGAAAAAGTTTACTTGCGACGCGTTTCGTCCTTCAGAGCTTCATCGGACTAATTTTTTTTATGTTGAAAGGACTAGACATGCGCATGACAGAGGGGTGCTGGGAATTTTAGAATTTAAAAAACTTTTTATTTATTTTATCTAGCCGAATTCATTTAAAGTCTTTTTCTTTTTCGTCCCATCACTTTTGTAAGTCGCTATTCCATACTGTGATATTAGAAAATCTGCCTGAAATGTAAAACCCAGGCGCAAATTTACTGCAGATGACATTGCGAAAAAAAAACTCCCTAATTATTTCCCCAAAACGCTGTAAAACTGTTGTGAGAGCGATACTTTCGTACATCATGGACTCTCCCAGTACTATATTATTATGTGAATGGTAGTATCATGGGAGTAGCACCAGTAATGCGCAGCCGCATACGATACCAATATCGGACACCACTGGATAGTAAGCTCTGCTTACTCTTACACTATTCTTTGTAACTTTTCTGTTTAATATATCTTTCTTACCTCTAACCCGTGTTCTGTGTTTTCCTTCCGTGGCCCCTACTTCGGGTCCACATCCAAAAACGGACAGAAAAATGTTTTGAAATATCAGAAATACATATACACATACACAGACAATTTAATTTATTTCCCCAGAAGATGGTCTCAGATGAGACTGAAAGTACTGAAAGTACTTGGAAAAATAAGAATTATTTGAAAGAAAATTTAGGTACCTTTCTTAATCAATTTTCGACGGTTACCAAGAAGTTGATTCGTGAACTCGAAAGGATTAAATAAAGAATAAACAGACATGATATGTTTAAATTATTTAACATGTTTGAATGAAAATATGATGCCTAAATATACAAAATATATATAATAGGGATAAATCAATTAATTAGTATGTACATGCGTTCGCGTGCATACATAGGTATGTGAATGTATATTTACTCAATTTAATATAAGGTATAAACAAAATAGTGCTCAATGTGGTTACACAGAGCTAAGATGTATATATTAATATGTTATAAATAAAAGTTATAATTCGTGAGTTATGAGTTAGTAGAACAACGTAACTTTAAGTTGCATATATATATATATAAACCTCAAAAACTAATATTCCATGGTTATAATTTATTACATTGGAATCGTAATTACGATCAAATTCATCAGACCTACAAATTCAAAAAGTGCATATATATATATATATATATATATATATATATATATATATATATATATATATATATAGTACAGTTAAATATATGTTGGTATATAATCCAAGTGGGTCCTAATAATATCAAATATTAAAAATGATCCACAAAAAGAGCATTCGACGTCAGCGGAAATAGACTATACTCATTAGGTAATTTGTAATTTCTCTGTTGTGCAATATATATATATATATATATATATATATATATATATATATATATATATATAGGTATAGGGTTGGGTTAAAGTGATAACTCGATATTAGCAACCGTATACGCGCGTACGGGCGTGCATACGCTGGTAAGCAAATAAATAATTTCCAAAATTCGCCAAGAGGTGTAGACATAATAGTGCTCAATGTTATTAAGCAGAGCTAAGAAATATAGATTAATAAATACACAGATACCTACGTTTGATGTGCGACTCCAGTTTCGTTGGCTACCCAGTTCATCAGGCACGTGGCAATATAGCTTATTGTTTATTTCTTAAAAAGTATAAAAGTATACCTTTTTAAAATAAACAATAAACGATATCTTTTGCCGATGACTTGGGTAACTGACGAAACTCGAGTCGCACATCACACGTAGGTACATGTGTATTTAATTTATTAACATATATATATATATATATATATATATATATATATATATATATGTGTGTGTGTGTGTGTGTGTGTGTGTGTGTGTGTGTGTGTGTGTGTGTGTGTGTGTGTGTGTGTTCAAACAGATAGATAAATAGGATAGAACCGTTTGGTTAATAAGACGAAGTTCTTTAGTATTTTTGTTTTATTTTTAAAGAACAGTGCTCAATACAGAAGTAGAGTCTATATTATAATTATTTAAAAAAAATATTATTTCGTCGCTACATAAGAGTTCTAAAAAACGAAAATTTATTAAATCAAATACATGAGATAACGGTTTTTTGCCGACATCGACAAATATTCGCCTTAAATAATTAGCTTATTTTTTTTTTTAATTTCAAAGTCTATAAACAAGCTCAATTACAGCAATAGGTTTAAAAACGTAACCAAATCATAAAAAAAAACTTTTATGAAGTCGTCAAAAAAGAAATTGTAGTTCAATACGACATATTCACATACAAACAACCCTCTTAAAAAATATTTATGTATAAAAATACAAATTTAACGACGTAACAAAAGTGCCAAAACCTATACGTCGTTGAAATAGACCAGACGATATGCGTTGAACGGATGTCATCATTCGTTTGAAAGTAGGCACCACGCCCCTATCTTGATTTAACCTCTTTCCGAATGTAACTAATATGTTGATACAATAGTTTTCAGTGAAAATGTTAAACCTACTCTCCTTATTAAAATTATTGGTTTTCTCCGTTTCCATAGAAATCAATATTACGAATGTATATGCTTATATAGCTCCATAAATTTCAAAATTAGTTATTCCAAAATTCGCTTGAGGATGAAACAGAACTAGGTACTTTAATTTAATTTCTGTAATGAAATTGAATTTTTTTTACCTTCGTTTGTTTTAAACATGACAACTCTTATGTAGCGATGGAATCATATTTTTGAAAAAATAATTATAATATATATATATATTTTTATATATATATATATATATATGTGTGTGTGTGTATGTGTGTGTGTGTGTGTGTGTGTGTGTGTGTGTGTGTGTGTGTGTGTGTGTGTGTGTGTGTGTGTTCATTGGAAAATTCGTAAACTTAAGGAATCAGCACATATGCTATACCACAAAAATCTCCTGGGCCGACAAAGCATAGAAATAAATACAATATAGGAAACAGTAATAAGGAGTGCGAGATAAAATTAAAAATAACAACGAAAATTGCAATATGAGCTCTGGAAAAAACATGCTATGATAACAGCAAAAATTGCAATATGAGCCCTGGTAAAAAATGCTGTGAAGGCATTACGTTTATAATACCCAGAAATTCATAGACAAATGTCCTCAAGGACAAATGGCACAGTGGATAAAGTCGTTAGTTAGATCCAGTGACAGGACCAAAAGAGTGTGAGTTCAACACCTGCTTAAGGCGGTGGAGAACTTGGAGAGGAGAATTAATATAACTGATAACTGACATCCTGACATGAGATAACTGATAATTGACATCCATTAGACATGGCACAGTCTAAATAAAGGGTTCAGTTTGACATTCCAGCCACCTTAAGAAGGCCGGAGTGTACAACTGTGATAAATATGGCAACAAAGATGAGGACGATAGTGCGAACAATGTAAATAGTGTATATAATACCTCAGAAATATCGACAGATACTGGTGAATTATAATGGAAATTGTTTATATATATATATATATATATATATATATATATATATATATATATATATATTTACTCAATTTAATATAAGGTATAAACAAAATAGTGCTCAATGTGGTTACACAGAGCTAAGATGTATATATTAATATGTTATAAATAAAAGTCATAATTCGTGAGTTATGAAATTAGTAGAACAACCTAACTTGAAGTTGCATATATATATATATATATAAACCTCAAACACTAATATTCCATGGTTATAATTTATTACATTGGAATCGTAATTTTCGATCAAATTCATCAGACCTACAAATTCAAAAAGTGTATATATATATATATATATATATATATATATATATATATATATATATATATATATATATATATATAGATAGATAGATAGATAGATAGATATTGACCACTAATATTATCAATATCTATCTATCTATCTATATATAATGGAAACATTTCGTTAGAATCAAATTCTTCAAAAACTATTCGTAATTTTTGATGTGATGTGTTCTCTAAGGATTTCAGCAATCTTTGGCTCCTCGCAACATCGTATCTGCTGTAGTTCTAAGCAATTTTCGTCTCCTTAATATCCCGCCCAGTCTTTGTTCTGTGACTCATTTATACACGTTCGATAGGTAGGTTATTCGATGTTTCACTCTGACCAACTTGCCTTTTATATGTCATATGAGGTTCCCTGCTCGTTTCTATGATGTATCCGTTTTATTTTTTTATTTTTTCTTATCATGAGCGGTTCTCATTTTAGTTTTTATACGAACGGTCAGGGAGCGCATCATTTATCCAGTTTACACTCCTTCCCGGTCGTTTGAACAGGTGTAGATGTTTATCCCTGATTTAAATATTTAGGATTGCGTTTCCGATTCCTTCTAAAGATTTTTTCATTCTCTGTCACTCTCAGTAGCCCCCTTGCGTCTTAGCGGCATTATTGCCTTGCTTGGCGTGAATTGATTAAACAAAATATTTTAAGCATGCCCACTACGTTAGTATTGAAATGAAGAAACTTTTATCGAGATATGAATTTCAGCCTTGTCTATAACAACAGTGGCCAATATAGTTCAAGCGTCGTCCACCTAAGATGTGTCCTCGTGCTGGTGGATTCATTTTAAAATTCCATCAGAAGTTACTGCTTTATTCTGAGGTCAAACATTGCTTCCATTATGATCGAAGTCTCTCTTGATCGGAAGAGGGTTGTCATAGCTTTATCGCTGTTCGTTGTGGGCATTGCGCCTTGAGCCAGTAACTGGTTGGGTTTCAGATGGCGTTTCTTGAGTCACCGTTGTGGAATGATGCAGAAAAAGCGGCGTGACTGAAAAGTGAACCTGGTGTCGATAAAAATTGAAGGCATCCTTCATGTGCTTCAGTAGTGATACTACACTTTCGATTCGTGACTGACTTTCCCGCAGTAGGTTGCCGTTTCTTTCTGTGGTACATTGGTTATTCAACCCATAGCGGGATGAGAGATGAGATGGATTCATACCTTTCCTAAAGGTTTGTGAGCGTAAGGAACCCGACAGGGATTCGAACTCTGCCCTCTGATTTCGCAGCCCGAGCCGATATTCATTACACCCGTCGTTACTAGTCTTTTGAAATGGAGAAAGCAAATCTGATAGCGCTCACTGCGCTAGACTGATGAGCTGGCAAAATAGCTTCACTTTTATGCATGCCTTTCTGCAAGACATGTTAAGAAATATGCGTGAAGTATTGAAATGAAGAAATTTACATCGAATTTCAGCCGTCTCTATAACAACAGTGGCCGATATAGTTCAAGCGTCGTCCATGTAAGATGAGTCCTCGTGCTGGGGGATTCATTTTAAAATCTCGTCAGAAGCTACTACTTTACTCCGACGTCAAACATTGCTTACATACTGATTGAAGTATCTCTTGATCGGAAGAACGTTGTCATAGCTTTATCGTTTTTCGTTGTGGGCATTGCGCCTTGAATCGGTAACTGGTTGCGTTTCCGATGGTGTTTCTTGTGTCGGCGTTGTGGCATGATGTAGAAAAAGCGGCGTGACTGAAAAGTGACCCCGATGTCTAAAAATCAGAGACGACGAATAAAACTGAAGGACGGTTTATGGGATTCAATAATGAGAGAACGACCGCTAAATTAGTTACTTAAGTGACATACGTGATATACGCTTGGCCGCTCACTGCTCTTTTGATTCATAACTGGCTAGACAGATTTTCCTGCAGTAGATTGCTATTTCTTTCTGCGGTAATCTGGTTACCAAACAAGGCTATAGGATCCAGTCTCTCCTGCTATTCAAACCATAGCTGGGGAAGAAGAGTTGGTTTCCTATATTTCTCAAGTGTATTTGCGCGTAAGTGAATGTAACGAACCCGACAGGAATTCGAACTCCAATTTCTTATTTCGGGTCGATATCCATTAAACCGGCCTCTGAAAATAGGAGAAAGCAAACAGTGTCAATTACCGCTCCCCGTGCCAGACTGACCAGCTGACAAAATAGTTCCTCTTTTACGTAACCAGATAAATGTACGGGTTGTTTTTTGTTGTTGTTTTTTTGTTTTTTTTTAAAGCATTCCACCCCAAGCAAGCCGGGAAGCCACTAGCACGCAAGGGGTTACAGAGAGTTGGAGCTAGAGCAAATAGGAGTGATAGAGGAAAGGATGAAGAGAAAGTTAGGGGATAGATCAGGGCATCTGGAGACGTCGATTGACATTACATTTGCAGATTAGAGCTATCAGGGAAACAGGAAGAGGGTAGAGAGTTCCACAGGCGAGAGGTGCGAGACATGAAGCTGTTGGAGTAGAAGAGACGGCTACATTTAACAGTTTCGACAGTCAAAGGGTGTGAGTGAGATGCCAGCCACGTAGAACGCTTAAATTCATGAAGTTTTGGAACCAGCGAAAGCAGCTCCTCAAAGCAGTTACCATGAAAGAATTCGTAAAAAAGACAGAGGGAGGCGACGGCAGGTCTGTGAGAGAGCGACTGCAGACGAGATGCTAGATTAGAGCTATTTACGTTGCATGTCCGTCTCTGGATCTTATCATGAGACAAACATAAGGGGCACCAGACCATATATGGCAGCAATACTCCATGCAAGGGCGAATGGTTGATTTGTAGATTTGAAGGATCGACTCCGGCGAGAAAGATTTCCTGGCGCGGCGAAAGGAGCCAACTTTCCTTGCGTTGGACGAATTGGTATTTGTCCCATCTCAGGTCAGTAATCAATGTGAGGCCGAGTAGTCGTAAAGAGGAGCTCTCGAGAAGTTGAGCGTCAGACATTCTAATGGGGGGGCATGGATGGTCCTCTGTGGTGACTAATATAGAGCAGTTTTGTTTTTGAGGCGTTAAAGTAAACCAGCTAATTCCTGCCCCAGTTTACAACCGATTAGAGGTCCTTTTCGAGACGAACAGCCAGGTTAGTTTTGTCAACGACACTAGATTTGTTTTTGAGACAGGAGTAAATTGTAGTGTCGTCCGCGTAGATGCCTACTTAGGAGTCTATGACGTCAGGAAGACCGTTGATGAGGATAAGGAACAGAGTAGGGTCTACGATAGAGCCTTGGGGAACACCTTCGTTCGTGGGATAGGAGCTGGAGGAGAATCCGTTGAGAACGACCTTCAATTCACGGTTTGACAGGAATGATTGTATTAAGTCAAACAATCGACCTGAAATTCCATAACCCTGAAGCTTGCGAAGAAGACCGACATGCCAAACCCTATCAAATGCTTTGGAGATATCAAGAGCCACGGTACGAGCTTCTCCGTTATTATGAAGAGCTTGGTAAACAATTTCAGTTATGGTTCCCTGTCGTGAGTAATAGTCATCAGCGTAGGGACACGAATTATACTCCTGCTGAAGTTTCTCAATAATAATAATAATAATAATAATAATAATAATACATCAATGCAGTCGCAGTTTGACCGTATTCAAAATTATATTAATTATGAACTACATGATCTTGTTGATGGTCCGTCCTGAGTATGACGATAAACTACGTCCAGCAGCAAGGCCTCTGATCCGGAGGTTTTGAGGAGCGTGGAACCACCTCTTAATTGCTGGTGTTCCCAGGTCCACCCTGTCTCGTGGTGGTAGTAACTGTTAGGGTCCCAGCTAGGGGCAAATAGTTAACCCCCAAGTAGGGGTCAAAACATTATGAAAGTCCAAATAAATTTTAATACCAGAATTACTTTTTTTTTAATTATTGCCAGCAATACGTTTTTGAAGAAAAAAAAAACATTACCAAAAATAGATTTATGAAGGAAAAAAATATTAACAGCAACAAAAAATTTGTTGACATTAAATAACCCATTGAGGTTGATATACCGTAAATCAAACCAAACCAAACCACAACCAAAATCGTGTTGATGGTGGCATAGTAAACGCTAGACAAAAGCTACAGACGGTTTTTCAATTTAGAGTTGTTCTTTGTGAACTGGTTGCCAACCCCACGGCTAGAGCGGCTAGTCTACCCATATATTTAACATATAGCCCGAATAAAAAAATTAAAAGTTCAGTAGAAGTTAATAAATTGAATTAAATTAATTCCAATTGTCTAAGCGCTTAAAATTCCACAGAAATCCTGTTTGACAGAAAGAAGAAGAAACGAAGAAAAATAATAAAAATTAAAACGAGGCTCTTATCCGTCTTTTTTCCTTATTCGTCTTTAAGACTTCTGCAGCTTAGTTAATGGGCGCTCAGCAGAGATTTCCTGCGTTTTGAAGAATCAGACTTGAAGAGAAAGTCATAATTCTTGCAGTCCGTCAGCTTACTTATTGGTTTATCTTATTCATGTTCGCTAACTAATCAACAGCTCCACGTTAGGTGTCTCTTCGTTGCTACTCTAAACTCTGCGACTGAAATAATTGCTGTTTCACACACTTTAATTAATTAACTAATTAACCAACTTCGAAAATCAGAATGATTCAAATTATGCAAAGGTCGTTTTTCCATACCTTTGTATATATAAAATATTTTGGAACGGGTTATTTCCCTCTTAGGTGAATTCTTAGTCTTTCTTTCTTTCTTTCTTTCTTTCTTTATCAGTCTTCATATCTATCTATCTATCTATCTATCTATCTATATATATATATATATATATATATATATATATATATATATATATATATATATATATATATATATATAATGACTTTCTCATTCTTCGTATATATGTGTCTATATGACTTGTACAGTCTCTATCTATCTATCTACAAGGTAACCAAAAAAGTATTGACCGTTTTTTGATTAGTCATTGAATGAAGTTGAAATATACACGAAATGCGTGTAGCAATTGTTTTCAATTTCACACAGCCGGAAGTAGGAACATCAGACGTTATAAAAAACACGCGCACCGTGCCCGGCCATCAGTTATAAGCCGGACAACTGAAGAGAAGGATTGAAGTATCTAGAGATCTCGTTCGGGGCTGTTTGCTTTACGACTTCAAAGTGGGCTTATCAGCAGCGTTTGGGGAGAGTGCTGTGGATGAACATACTGCAAGGCGTTGGTTTCGAAAATGCAAGCCGGGAGATTTGTCTCTCCATGATGAGCCTCGCAGTGGACGACAACAGGTCTTGAATGACGGAGTCCTGAAGGCGGCCATTGAAGAGGACAGTAGTCTAACGTGTGGTGAACTTGCAAGACAGTTCAACGTTTCCGATGAAACAGTTAGACTTCCCCTGCACCGCCTAGGTAAGACGTACAAACTGAGCAAGTGGGTTCCGCAAACGTTGTTGGAGGTCCACAAGGGACAACGAGTGGCAGCCTGCGTATTGCTGCTTTCTCGCCATCGTACCGCGTCCTTATTCAATCGAGTGCTTACCAGTGATGAAAAGTGGGTTCTGTACGAAACTCCCAAGCGTCCCAGACATTGGTTGTCTCCTCAGGATGCTGTCCCTCACACGGCAAAACCGCCTATGCTCCCACGCAAGATTATGCTTTGTGTCTGGTGGACAGGTCGTCAAGTGGTTCATTATGAACTGCTACCAACGGGCCAAACGGTCACTGGAGACCTATACTCGCAGCAACTGAAACTTGTGCAACAGGCATTGCGCCAGAAGGAGCCAGCACTGGTGAATCGCAAAGGTGTGCTTTTCCTCCATGACAACGCCAGGCCGCGTGTCACGCGAGTGGTCAGGGATACCATACGGCAACTTGGGTGGGAGACTTTGTTCACCTGACCTTGAGCCATCCGATTACCACCTCTTCCACTCCCTGGATTATCATCTTCGTGGGAAATCCTTCACCAATGAAGCAGACTTGCGCAAAGCCCTCGCGGACTTCTTTGCGTCAAAACCCCCCGATTTCTACCGCAAGGGCATTGAACAGCTGGAGAGACGTTGGCAGAAGGTGCTGGGTACCGATGGCGATTACTTCGAAGACTAAATATACGTTACACATACTGTGAAGCGTTTTCTTTTTTTCCTTTAAAAACGGACAGAACTTTTTTGGTTACCTTGTATCTATCTATCTGACTTTCACAGTCTGTTCATATCTATCTACCTACCTATCTATCTATCTATCTATCTATCTGACTTTCACAGTCTTTTCATATCTATCTATCTATCTATCTATCTATCTGACTTTCACAGTCTTTTCATATCTATCTATCTATCTATCTATCTATCTATCTGACTTTCACAGTCTTTTCATATCTATCTATCTATCTATCTATCTATCTGACTTTCACAGTCTTTTCATATCTATCTATCCATCTATCTATCTAAATTACAGTCTTTTCATATCTATCTATCTGACTTTCACAGTCTTTTCATATCTATCTGTCTATCTATCTGACTTTCACAGTCTTTTCATATCTATCTATCTATCTATCTATCTATCTATCTATCTGACTTTCACAACCTTTTCATATCTATCTATCTATCTATCTATATGACTTTCACAGTCTTTTCATATCTATCTATCCATATATCTATCTGACTTTCACAGTCTTTTCATATCTATCTATCTATCTGACTTTCACAGTCGTTTCATATCTATCTATCTATCTATCTATCTGACTTTCACAACCTTTTCATATCTATCTATCTATCTATCTATATGACTTTCACAGTCTTTTCATATCTATCTATCCATATATCTATCTGACTTTCACAGTCTTTTCATATCTATCTATCTATCTGACTTTCACAGTCGTTTCATATCTATCTATCTATCTATCTGACTTTCACAGTCTTTTCATATCTATCTATCTATCTGACTTTCACAGTCTTTTCATATCTATCTATCTATCTATCTATCTATCTATCTCAGTCTGTTTGTTCATATCTATCAGTCTATTACATTTCCCCTATTACAAATCTGTCAGCTTTTTATATGTTCATAAGAAAATCATTTTCGCGTCCTTCATCAATGTATTGTCTGTTGGGATACGAAGAGTCGCCTTCCGGACAAGTCATATTTCCATGGCTTCCTGTTTAGTGAAGCAGCTACGAAGTTCTGTGTTCAGCTTTCAAGAATCGTTTACATTGCTCCTGGCAAATTCGGACGGAGTCTTCATTTCTCTTCCGCTCACACTCTCTCCCCTCTCTCCCAAAACATCGGTGTGTACGTGTGTGTGTGTGTGTGTGTGTGTGTGTGTGTATGTGTGTACGTGTGTGTACGTGTGTGTGTGTGTATGTGCGTGTGTGTGTGCGTGTGTGTACGTGTGTGTGTGCGTGTGTAATTGTGTACGTGTTTGTGTGTGTATGTGTGTGTTTGTGTGTGTGTGTGTGTGTTTGTGTGTGTGTGTGTGTGTGTGTGTGTGTGTGTGTGTGTGTGTGTGTGTGTGTGTGTGTAGGAAATGAAGTTGAACAGATTTTCAGTGGCAAATAGAAATGGATGAAAGATATTTGAACGGAAACGCCAACACTGAGACAAACTTAAATCTGAAGGAAAACGTGGAACAAATCATTGTAGCCGGTCTTCTATCGTCGTAGAAAATTGATACGTACACAGGCACATACAAACATACACACTCACACAGACACACCGACATATAAACGTAACGCGTGTAACAGCAAAAATGTCCAAATCGTGTTGTTAACTGTCTATTCTGCAAAATGTTTAATATCTAAAAAAAAAAAAACACTAAACGAATTGAGTTTATTTTTTCCAGGTTTGAAGATAAGACCTTTAGCCATCTTGACACCTTTGTCTTTAAGAATCACTGAAAAATACTTTAAGTTATTCAGCTAGAAAGATGAACAGATTAAAATCGTTTTGTGCCAGACCCACTGTCTTCCCAAATGAGCAATGGTGAGAGGAAAAATATCATTTAGACCTTCAGTAATGGTACCAACATGCATACTCTGGCCTCCATCTTCAAAGTCCGGATCGCTATTCGGTGGTTACTATTCGGGCGAGTATTATCGAGCAAGTACTATTAGTGCGAGTGTTATTCGAAGGCGTCTGACACCAGCATTGTTCAACGGCGTTACTATAGTTGTATCTGCGATTACAAAGACTCTACTACAACGCGTATTACGAAAGTGACAACGAGTATTCGTTGGTATTACAAAAGTGGCAACGAGTGTTGACATCACAAAATCTTATAACGATCAAGATGAGATCAATACTCTGAAATAATTAAAGTTCAACCAGATCAGAAACTGACAGCTAAGAGGTGAATCAACCTCATTCCTTCAGTATTTGTCATTAGGACGTTCCATTCCGTTTAATCCTGAGACCTGTTAACCTTTTAGAGGAGACTTCCGTGGAGATACATCCCCGATCACTACAATATTAGCCTCTTCAAGTCTAGAGTCAATCGTTATCTATTCTTTATATCCACATAATTTGCTCTTCTGTACTATAAACTCAGTTCAGTAACCATCTACCTTGAGTGGCTGTTGAGACGTGTATTTGTTAAATAATTGTAGATAGTAGTATCTCTTGGAGCATGGGTCATATTTTTAGTCACACTGGTTTTCTTATGACATTGGTATGGAGCGTGTGAGCAACGATGAGGTTTTTAGAGAGGATGCAAACAAGGAGGAAGATTATACTTAACATCAGCAAGAGGCAGCTGAAATTTCTGGGAGACATAATGAGAAAGGAGAGCCTGGAGAATCTGATACTCACGGGGCGGATAGAGGGAAAGAGAGACGAGGGAAAGCAACGCATGACATACCTGGCGGGCCTAAGCAAGTGGATGACAGAACGTGGTCCGATGGAGGTGGCAGACGGACAACACTTATTGATAGATACAAGGGATAAGGGGAAGAGGAGAACCATGATCGCCTACGTCCTGAAGGGACACGGCACATAAAAATAAAAAGATGGAATAGGTGCTAATAAAATAACAATGGGAATATATTTTTAAACTTACTGAGCCGAGAACATAGTCATTAAAAAAGAAATTAACACTTGCCAAATATGGACGCTGCCATTCTGAGCTGGAAGAAGCTGTACAGACGTCAGATGCCCAGAAGACCAGAAGTTAAACTACTACTGCCGTGATATTATGTTCTCAGAGGGTTTTTTTTCCCTTAGTCATGTCTGCAGCAGGAGATAAGTAAAGACGCAAGCTTACTTCAGGTGTCAGTATTAATTAGGGATATACATAAAACTGGCATTAAAAATCTGCCCATTTTGATACAGGCGATTATAAAATTCATGTTTTCTTCCTGTAATAATCTTTTTGTATTGGATTTGAAACGGGATAAATAAAAAAAAAACTTATGCTCACAATGTCAAAGTTTGGTACATATTGATTATATTTTTGTTAATAATGTGCAGAATTGGACATATATATATATATATATATATATATATATATATATATATATATATATATATACATATATATATATATATATATATATCCAAAAAAAGAACATTCGGACAATTTTTATATAATTTATCCTCTGAAAAGAAAAACTTTATTAGATCGCACGAGAAATTATATAAAAAACTAAATAAAAGCACCTTGTCAGTCGTTTTTAATGAAATGTGCTTGAAAGAAGGATTGCTGCCTAAATACACACACACACATATATATATATATATATATATATATATATTATTTACATTATTCGGAATATTGTCCTCATCTTTGTCGCCATGAAAGTTCTCCACTGCCTTAACCGGGTATTGAACTCACACTCTTTGGGTCCTGTCACTGGATCTAACCAACGCCTTTATCCACTGTGCCATGTGTCCTCAAGAGGGAAATTAACAGGAGATAACTGATAAGTGACATCCATTAAACATGGCACGTGGAACTAGAACAGTCTATCCCAGTGAGCAAAATAAAGGGTTCAGTTCGACATTCCAACCTCCTGAAGAAGGCCGGAGCGTACAACGGACGAAACGTTGTGATAAACATTGCGACAAAGATGAGGACAATAGTCCGAATAATGTAAATAATGTACATAATACCTCATCTCAGAAATATAGACAGGTATATATATATATATATATATATATATATATATATATATATATATATATATATATATATATATATATATATATATATATATATATATAAATGGATATTTCATTGAATACGACAGACGGTGTTTTTATTTAGTTTTTTTATACAAGTTCTCATGCGTTCTATTGATTTTTTTTCTTTTTGGACGATAAATTATATAAAAACTGTCTGGTCACTATTCGTAACATACTTGTTGACAATATAAATATAATAACATCATCTACATGCAAAAAAAGTCTTAAAATAATGGAAGCCTTACTAAAAAAAAAACAACGCTTAATAATATTAACTTTGAACATGGACACAATATCATATAAACACTATATAAATACATACTTACAAGAAACTATTTCTTACTTAACAGTTAAAATATTTAATCCTTGAAAATGGCTAAATGTATAGCCGAAGGCGCTTGGATAAAAAGAACATTCGGACAGTTTTTATATAATTTATCATCTGAGGAGAAAAGAAATTATTAGTTTGCATGAAAAATTGTATAGAAAACTAAATAAAAGCACCTTCATGTCTGTCGTATTCAATGTAATGTCTATGAAAGAAGGATTGCTGCTTAAATACACACACACACACACACACAGATATATATATATATATACGAGGGTCATTCAATAAATAAGTTGAATTTTTCGGTATAAGGACTTCTAATACAGATAGAAGCTTACTCTTTTTTATTTTTTTTGTTTTTGTTTTACTTCTTTTTCACATGGATTTAATTTCTTTTGCAGATTAAAAAAAACTTTGAGAGTTTTGGCGATTAACAAAGATGGCCGACCAAGAAGCATGCTCCAGGATTGAACAGCGGTCAGTTATCAAGTTTTTGGTTGCTGAAGGGTGCAAACCAGTTGAAATTCATAGGAGAATGTCAACTGAGTATGGTGCCACATGTTTCAGCCAAAAAAATGTCTACAAGTGGGCTAAATTGTTTAAAGAAGGACGGAGCAGTGTTGAAGATGAAGACAGGCCTGGGAGGCCTACAGAAGTGAGGTCTCCTGAGGTGATCGAATCAGTCAATGACCTCATTCAGTCTGACAGAAGGGTGACAGTGGATGACATTGCAAGGACTTTGAGCTTATCTGTTGGGACAAACGCAGGGGTCGTCAGTCAGAAGGAGTCATCTTACATCATGATAACGCAAGGCCTCACACAGCAGCCCAAACGGTGCAGACCATCAACGAGCTGGGCTGGGAACTGCTCCCTCATCCCCCTTACAGCCCAGACCTTGCCCCTTCCGACTTTCACCTGTTTGGTCCCTTGAAAGCGTTCACGAGAGGCACGAAGTTTAAAAGTGACGATGAAGTTAAAAGTGTTGTGAGCGACTGGCTGTGACATCAGTCCAAAGATTTTTACGCTGATGGAATATGGAAGCTTGTGCACAGATGGGAAAAGTGTGTGACAGTGCTGGGAGACTACGTTGAAAAATAAAAAAAAAAGTAAGCTTCTATCTGTATTAGAAGTCCTTATACCGAAAAATTCACCTTATTTATTGAATGACCCTCGTATATATGTGTGTGTGTGTGCGCGTGTATATATATATATATATATATATATATATATATATATATATATATATATATATAATGGCTGGCTATTCATTTCTGAGTCTGTCTGTCTGTCTGTTATGGTACCTACTAGTTCTTCCCACGGCTACTTTGTCTCACCCTGCCACTGATATGAGGTGGAATATATACATTGAATCAATAGCTCCATCCACCGCAAGGAAAGTTGGTTCTCTGTGTCATGACAAAAAGCGTTTCTCGTCTGAGTCTATCCTTCAAATCTATAAATCAACCATCCTTCCTTGCATAGAATATTGCTGCCATATATGGTCTGGTGCTCCCGCTGTACGTCTCGAGGGCCTCAACAAAATCCAGAGAAGAATATTCAAGATGACAGATGCTGATCTGGCATCTAGTCTATAATCTCTATCCCACAGACGTGCAGTGGCTTCCCTCTGTCTCTAGTATTTTCATGGCAACTGTCCCGATGAGATATTTCGCTTGTTCCCAGACTGCATGAATTTAAGTGAGCTACCAGACTGGCATCTCGGTTCCACCCTTTCAATGTCAAAACGGTTAAATGTAGCCGTCTCTTCTACTCAAACAGCTTCTTCTCTAGAACTTTCCGTCTGTGGAACTCACTTCCTCTTACTTGCTTGCCCGATGACTATAATTCCCCGATTACTATAATTTTCAAATATTCAAGTGTAATGTCAATCGACATCTGAGACGCTGTGCTTGTTCCCCGATCCTCTTTGTATCTTTTCCTCAAACACGCCTCTTTACTCTTGTTCTCAATCCTCTGTAACCCCTTGCGTGCTAGTGGCACTCCCGCATTGCTTGGGGTGAATTGCTTTAAATTAAATAAAAAATGAAAGCAGTCAAAAAAGTTGAATGCTTTCATTAAATTTTCATGACCTTTTTTTCTGTTCGGCTTATCGGATCCGGTTCCAATTTTAATATTTAACTTCCATGAATTGTTTGAATAAATAATTCAGTTGTTCCTGCCATTATGGGTCATATGTACTCACTAAATATTCTAAATACACAATATTATAAAAACGTACAAACACTCGAACATTGTACTTATCTATATTTATTCTTTTTTTTTTCAAGCTTATCACCCCAAGCAAGGCTGGAAGCCACTAGCACGCAAAGGGGTTACAGAAGGTTTGGAGGAAGAGCAGATAGGAGTGGTAAAGGAGAGGATGTGGAGAAATATAGTGGCTCGATCAAGGCAAGGGGGTTACAGAAGATTTGGAGCGAGAGCAGATAGGAATGAAAGGTGAAAGGATGTGGAGAAGGGAAGTGGATAGATCAAGGCAACTGGAGATGTCGATTGACGTTACACTTAAATAGTTGGAGATTGTATTTGTCAGTGAAACAGAAATAAGGAAGGGAGTTCCACAGGCGAAATGTGCGAGACGGTGAAGAGGTGGGAACGGGATGCTAGCCTCGTAGGACGTTTAAATTCATGAGGCCTAGGAGCCAGCGAAAGCAGCTCCTCGAAGCAATTACCGTGAAAGTATTTGTAAAAAAGACAGAGCGAGGCAACGTCGCGTCTGTGAGAGAGCGACTGCAGACGAGATGACAGATCAGGGTCAATTACATTGCATATCCGTCTCTGGATCTTATCAAGAACCCTGTGGCAAACAGCAGGGGCACCAGACCATATAAACTATTTTAATTAAGTCTTTTCACAACGTTTTGTGGACAATTAAAATTGATTTTCTGAAGAGTTTTGGGACAATACTGAATAAAAAAAACTTACCCTGGAGCACTGTCTCCAATCCTCTCATGGTTAAGTGATATTACAGACTGTTTATGTAGACATGAAATAAAATCACTGCTATGGCATCTCCAGTGTTAACCATATTTTTAGAGGATTTTGAAACATCAAAATGTCCGTTAAACGAATGGACTAGATGGTAATTCAACAGAGAACACGTCCCCAAAGTTTGATAGAACTTGCTATGAATCTAGAGAATCTGGATTTTTTTTAAAGAAATATTTTTTATGTGCTGTATCATTTCGGGACATGGCCGATCATGGCTCTTCACATCTTCTAATTTTTGCATCCCTTAGTGATAACTGACTTTTTATTTTCTCTCCCACTCTTTGCTCTGCCGTCTATTTTACACAAGTTATTCACTGTTTCCCTCTGCCCTTCTTCCAGTCACTATGACCTGTGAGTGTCATGTTTTCCAGGTCTTCTTTTCTCATCATGTGTCAATGCAAAATAGTGATGTCGAGTATTTAATAATTACTTATTGGAAGATGAAAGCGCAACATATATATATATATATATATATATATATATATATATATATATATATATATATATATATATATATATATATACAGGATAGAACAAAACAGATAATAAAAGACGATAAGTTGGATTATCATTTAATTATAAAATAACGTTATGGATATTATCGCATTGTTTCATTAGACTGAATATCGCAAGTGTAATGACAGCGAAACGAAAGTAGGAATGAATGAATAACGATATAAAAATAATATTCATATTACACATTGTGATATTGAGACAAAGTGGGGAAGCTTTTTATTGGCAACGGGTTTAGCTTTCGTTAGGTAAGCTTCTTCTGATCGGAATGAAAGAAAATTTTGCGCACGCGCATGTGTGTGTGTTTGTGTGTGTGTGCGTGCGTGTGTGTTTGTGTGCTATATTAAAACCGTTAATGTCTGTTTTTTAGGGTGGCGTCTTCCGGTTACTATAAAAGAACAAAAATGAGAATTGGCCATTTCCTACATTTTTCTGTATTAAAATAATCCGAGCGGAAGACGTCTACTTAGTAAATAAGCTTTAATTAAAAGGAAAACAAAAAAAATAATACCACCATTTTATTCTTTCATTCCAACCGGAAGACAACAAACACCATAATATATATATATATATATATATATATATATATATATATATATATATATATATATATATATATATATATAAACACACATATATATATATACAAACACATATATATATATATATATATATAAACAAACACACGTATATATATATATACAAACACACACACACATATATATATATACAAACACACACATATATATATATACAAACACACACACATATATATATAAGAACAAGAAATTGATGATAGTCTGTTTTTGTTTACATGAATGATTCTTGTTCGTGTATTGCTTAATATATTGTGTATTGTCATCTTCGATAATGGCTTATGTAAGCCGAAAGCTTGGATTGGATTAAAAAATATGTATCAATATTGTGATTTTCTTTCATTGTTTAATGATAATGTTATTAAGCTTATCAGACGATATGAAAAGAACTTACATAAAATATATAGACAACACTTATCTATATTATTTAATGAAACATGTATGAATATATATATATATATATATATATATATATATATATATATATGTGTGTGTGTGTGTCTATGTATGTGCGAAAACATTTTTTTCTTTCTGACCTGAAGACGTCTACCTAACGAAGGCGAACCGCGTGACAATAAAAGGCTTTTCCACATTGTCTCATTTCTCTGCATTTGTTGGAATACTCTAACCTGTTAGCGCGTACGTTATGAAATAATGCTATGATTATGAAGCTATCTTCTCAATAGCCAGCTATTGTTATCTAATTATCACCGACACCTGCTTGTCAGAGAAACATTTCTCGGGACAATACGACAATATGAAAATAACTGAATCTCTCTATCTGCTTCCTTTTGTCATCCCCGATATGTTGCTCACACCTTCGGCTATCGTTTTTGTTGATTTCTGTGTATCATATCTCATTGCCGTAATTAATTCACGCCACGAAGACACAAGGGGCTACTGGGAGTTCTACTTTGGAAGGAACCAGAAACCCAACTCTAAACAGGAAACAAAGAATAAAACCCTACTCCTATTCAAAAACCGGGGAGGAATGGCAACCAAACGTTATTAAGTTATCCTTTTTTTTTCTTCATTATTTACATTATTCGGACTATTGTCCTCATCTTTGTCGCCATATTTATTACAACGCTCCGGGCTTCTTCAGGTGGTTGGAATGTCGAACTGAACCCCTTTATTTCCCTCACAGGGGTAGACTGTTCTAGTTCCACGTGCCATTTTTAACGGATGTTATCTCCTGTTAATTTTCCCTCCGAAAGTTCTCCACTGCCTTAAACGGTTATTGAACTCACACTCTTTTATTTCCCTCACAGGGGTAGACTGTTCTAGTTCCACGTGCCATTTTTAATGGATATTATCTCCTGTTAATTTTCCCTCCGAAAGTTCTCCACTGCCTTAACCGGGTATTGAACTGACACTCTTTGGGTCCTGTCACAGGATCTAACCAACTGTGCCACGTATCCTTGTATCTGTGTATTAATTTCTGGGTATTATAAACCTAATGTCTTCAGCAACCATTTTTACCAGTGCCCATATTGAAATTTTTGCTGTTATCATAACATGTTTTTACCAGAGCTCATATCGCAACTTTGTTGTTATTATCGCTTTTCTCTGGCACTCCTTATTACTGGTTCCCATATTGTACTTACATTTTTTGAGTCTCAGCTGCGTCTCTGGTATTGTCTAAATTAAGTTTGCTAATAATTGCGTTGCCATTCATTTGAAACTGGTTACTAAGCTTGTCTCGCTAGATCAATTACGATGGAGTAGTGAGTTCGATTCTCACTGGGGGAAATATAATTTCAGGCTTGTGCCACAACTAAGTTATGCTTAGTAAATCACCATTTGCACCTGATTTCTTTAAGATATATCTACTAATGTATTATACCGGTACTACGCAATGATATAGATTTCATTTATCATTTCAATTATCTTGTCGAGCTCAAAATCGCTTAAGGCAATGAACATCTCTATTACAATCCCAGATAGTCGTACTCCGTTTCTTTAATCTTGGCCTGTGCCGATCTTCCTCTAATACTATGGGCCCTTTTACGTTTTATCGTTATTTTCTAAACGTAGCATAGATGCGGTACAAGGCATAAAATATGAAGCACCC
>OZ038500.1:77230677-77233177 GCA_964036315.1 Acanthosepion esculentum
TAGACCAGTTGCCATCGAAGTCTATAGAACCCGGTCTGTCCTGCTATTTACTCATAGCTGGGGTGGGAAGAAGAGGATTCATACCTTTCCCAAGGGTCAGTCAGTTATGTGTCAAGCGTGTTACACGCTTAGGCGATCATGTATCTTTCGATACATGACTGTCTAGGCTGATTTTTTTCCCGCAGTACTTTGCCATTTCTTTCTGCGGTAGACCAGTTGCCATCCAAGTCTATAGATCCCGGTCTGTCCTGATATTTACCCATAGATGTGGGGGTGGGAGAAGAAGAGGATTCATGCCTTCTCCAAGGGTATTAGCACGTAAGTGAATGTAATGGATTCCACTGGAATTCGAACTCCGATTCCTCAATCCGAGCCGTTATCCATTACTCCAATGTGACTCCACTCTGTCTTTACAAAAGCCATATCAGACCAAAAATGGAATATTGCTGTCATGTCTGTTCTGGAGCTACCTAAATCTATTGCTGTCTTGTTAGTGTTCAAAGGCGTCTAGGCGGACTTGTGGGTGATGAATTATTTTCCCCCTTACAGTCCCTTTCTAAAAGATGAAACGTGGTAAGCCAATCGCTGCTCTATCACTACTTCCATGGAAAGTGTTGAGACGAACTACATTCTTTACTTCCAAAATTTTCTTACCTTCACGGCTACGGGTGTCGTGTGGCTATAAACTTGTTAATGTGATCCCATTCAGTCAATTACGAACTAAAAAAAAAGATTGCCTGAGGTCTTTCTTTTTTTTTGCCTCTTATAATAACACCGTAGTTCACAGACGGAACAGAAGGTCGGAAAGGAAAAAGAACGACAAACATGCCTTATTCTCCGATAGATTTTTATATCACTAAGACATACACAAAGGGAGATAAGTGAGACATCCGGAAGAACTAGAACAATCTACGCCGGTGGATGAAATAAAAGGTTCAGTTCTAAATCTCAATCACCTAAGAAGGCCGGGGCGTACGAAACGTCGTGAATATAGCAAAAACAGAGAGTTGGAGAGGTGTGTTAAAAGGGAGATAACTGATACTGAGATATATTAAGCGCAATGTCAATCGTTATCGAATAGTTTTTCTCATATTCTCGGAGACACAGTAACCTTTTGCATTCTAGTGGCCTTATTGCCTTGTCTGTGGCGAAATGATTAAAAGGGAAAAAAATCTAGATTAAATTTTTAGATTCATCAATGTTCATTTCAAATCCGTTTTTCCTTTATATTCCCTCGGAAATGGAAATCACGAAATCTTCCATTTATAGTGGTTTTCTAAGCCCGGCTCAGATGTGGCACAAGGCCGAAAGTATGGGGCATCCAGTGAGGATCGTACTCACTACTTAGTCGTAATTGTTCTAGCGAGACATGCTTGCTAACCGTTACACCACCTCGAGGTGCCCAAATCCTCCATTTTTATGTCTCCTCACTCGTCCATATTGTGTCACCCCTATTTGCCTCTGCCCCCTCCCTTCTTCCTCTTTCTCCCTCTTACAAATTATGAATCACTTTTTCTTTTCTTTGTTCTTGTTTTTTTTTTTCACCTTCATTCGTGCAGATCAATCTTCTTGGATTATTTTTCATAATATCAATTTCAATTCTTTCGTCTTCAAATTCCTTTTCTTCCGCAATACCGTAATGATAACTAATATCTGAAACTGTAATGAAAAAATAATATTCAAACAAATTTTAAAAAAATAACAATATTCTTTAATAAGTGACACCCTGAAGAAGAACTCGTTGGAAATATGAAATTCAAAGAAGATAAATCGAGGGGTCAAAATTTTAAATCTCCAGGCGAACCTTTTAAAATGGAATTTTACCGATTAATTTGAAAGGTGACAGCTTAACTATTAGACAAGACAGTAAAGGAAAGCAAGAAAAAAGGACTAATTATTAACTGTTTTTGAACTGCGTATTGAGAACGTCAAAATAAAGCATGCGCCTGCATTATTTACGTTATTCGGACTGTTATCCTCATCTTCATTGCCATATTCACAACGTTTCCGACTCTACGCCTCTAAGATGAGGTATTATGATTGCTTGCATTATTTACATTCATCTTCATTGCTATATTCATGACGTTTCGGCTGTTGTACACTCCGGCCTTCTTCAGGTGATTGGAATTTCGAGCCGCACCTCTTATTTCGTCCACCGGGGTAGATTGTTCTAGTTCCACGTGTCATGCCTCTTCCGGATGTCTCAGTTATTTCCCTTTAACTCAACTCAAGTTTTTGCTTACACCACTGCTGTGGCCTGGTATTGAACTCACAACTCTTTGGGTCTAGTCACTGGATCTAATCAACGTCTTTATCCACTGGGCCAAGTGTCCTCAAGTACACGTGGCCCAGTGGATAACACTTGGAGAGTTGAATTAAAGGGAAATAACTGAGACATTCGGAAGAGGCATAGGACGTGGAACTAGAACAGTCTACCCCGCGTATTGAGCGTTGAAGGTATCCAGTGCCAGGACCCAAAGGGAAGTGAGTTCAATACCTG
>OZ038500.1:77243177-77248177 GCA_964036315.1 Acanthosepion esculentum
TTAAGCGCAGTACTAGATTGTCAGTTAGGTCTAACCGTTTTTTCTTTTTTTTGTTATCGTTGAATGACCAAGATGTAAGTGTAATTTTTACTCTGATTGTTTATTTTCTCACATTTATCGCCTGTGGAATTCTCTTCCTGTTTCTTGATTTCCTATTGCCTACAATCTTCAAAACTTTTAATGCGACTTCGCTTGCAATCTTCTGTATTCCTGAACCCTATTTATTTATTGTCATTTCTCCTCACTAAAGTCTTCTTATTCTGTTTCACTCCCAGTACTCTCCCTTGCGTCTTAGTGGCACTATCTCCTTCCTCGGAGTGAAATGATTAAAAAATTAATTTGTAAATATTTGCAAAATAATTATTTTGTTTTCTATGTGTTTTCAAAAGTATGTTTATTCCAATTTAGATTTTAGAGTATCGATTGCTTTTCACAGTTTCTTGTGGTGTCCATGTTGTTGTCACATCAGAGCTTCAAGCAGTGAAGCAATTAATATAACAGTAGTGAAAAATAAAACGCGACTTTGTATCTTTATTACTTAGCATTTTATTCACTTCAATATTTTGTCAGTCATTCTCGGTCAGTATGCTAGCCGCGGGTCTAATAAATGGACCTAACAACATGTCTGCAATGTCTGAGAGACTTCCCCCATCATAAAGAAGCTATGTTTTATATAGTCATCTCTCCAACATACTTGCTCCTACGCTTTCATTCCCTGTCAGAGAGGTCAATCCAGCCCCTGACTTTTTGGGGGAGCCTAGCGTGAAATTTGAGTACATTGTCTACTTCGTTACAATAAAACTGAGTTGAGATGGCCTGTCTATGCACCGAGGATGGCAAACCATTACATTTCTAAGACCCTATTATTCGGACAGACGACGCGAAAAAAACACGAGGACTCCTTATAAAGCACCTTTGTCTCCTGCGGTATTGACTACTGTATAATCAGTAGCGGAGTTTTCTGACAAGCCTTTCTTAGGACTATAAGAATTTTCCAAGTTGACACACTCACTCTCTCTCTCTCATTCTCTCTCTCTCTCTCTTTCTCTTTCTCTCTCTCTGGATCTTTAGACTGCGAGTGGAAATAAAATGGCAAAACTATAAATTTAGGGCCCCTTCCAGAAAGCAAACAGCCTTGTTCTTGCATCCACCACAGAAACCCCTTTTCGCATGGATATTGTCAGTCCTACGACATACAATCATTACTCTCCAGAATTAAAGTCAGAATTATTCTTTAGGTCTTCATCGGATTAAAACTTTAGTCAGATGAAGACCTAAAAATCGAAACGCGTCGCACGAAAAAAAAAATTCCCACTTCCCCATCGATTTTCCTTACTATGTTTATATATATATATATATATTATAAATTAATTGATTTAAAATATGTTTTTTTTCGCTACACAGTGATAACCATGTTTCAAAAATGGAAGCTAAAGGCTTTGAATTTAATTTTGTTATTAAATTAAAGACATTAGCTTCATTTCCTCGTCAAGCGAAGAACACCGGATTTTATATCTTACTGTTCTTTCTTTTATATATATATATATATATATATATATATATATATATATATATATATATATATATATATATATATTAGTATATATATAGTAGGCCACTGAAAGAAATTCGAGAAGACATAATACTATCTGCTTGCAATAATAACAAAAAAATTGCAATATGAGCTCTGGTAAAAAAATAGCTATTGAGACATTAAGTTTATAAGTCCCCAAAATTCATACACTGATGTCCTCAAGGTCACATGGCCCAGTGGATAAAAGCATTGGCTGAATCCAGTGACTTGACGACTCAAAGATTTGCGAGTTCAATACATTGATTATTGAACAAACAAAACTGAGACATCCGGAAGAGGCATGTCACGTGGAACTAGAACAATCTGCAATGGTGTACGAAATAAAGGGTTCAGTTCGAAATTCCAATCACGGAGCGTACAACAGCCGAAACGTCGTGAACGTGACAGGGCCAATGCAAAGGTGAGGCCAACAGTCCGAACAATGTAAATTATGGCATAGTAATAATATTATTTTATATTATTGGACATTTATATCAAATAAGAGCATGATCAGAAAAAAATGTTAAAATTTGGAATTTTTGAACAAGGCAGTGGCCTTTGTCAATGAAAACGAAGTTGGAAATTTTTGAGAAAACACGCTTTTTTTCCCCTCCCTCAGGTGCTATTTTACTGGCTGATTCTAGTATATTTGGCTAATTGCCTGTCCGGATTAGAACTGTTTCAATAGCTATAATGACGGCAATATACATCGTTTCCTTATAAGGCAACTTTCGCCAGTCACTGAGCGTGCCGCCAGTGATGTTTTCATATGAATTTTACAGTCTTACTCTTAAAACGTTTATTCATGAAAAAGGTTTCTCAAGTCGAGTAGCTCTTATCGCTCTTTTCAGTACTGATGGAGATTTTCGGCTAAGAGTGGAGCCGAAAATTTTCGCACCCCCCAAAAAATGTTGTCAGTTTTTACATTCGTTAATCCAGAAAAGAAGACAGTTGTACATATACAACAAAAACTTAATAAAAAGTAACCCTTTTCTTGTTTCCAATCACTTAAGTCTTCCCATTGGCTTTCACTCTCAGAAGCCCATTGCGTCTTAATGGCTTTATCGCCTTACTTGGAGTGAAATGATCTAAAAAAACAACTATTTTCTTTCTATATTAAGTTTAATAGGTATACTATGGTCGTCGCTCGATTTTAGAAAGTCTCAGTCACCCTCACCACCTGACACTAGCTCCCTTCGTCTGTCTGCACGACCACCGTGACATTAGACTGTATCATCGTCTGTTCGTCTGGGTAGAGCCTGGGTAGTGTCGGGTAAAGAGTTACCCTTTCAATGCAGATGACTCACCACCCAAAAATAAATTCTGCCAAGGAAAGCTGCCCTAGACTTTGTTTTCCCCAGACAAAGACAAGCGGGGTTGGGTAGTCATCGACTATTAAGCCTTTCTGGCAATAGGGAGAACACTTTTTTAAGATAAAAATTTATTAAAACAAAACAAAATGTGATTACTCGCCCCTTGATATTTCATTTGAATCCTGACAGAACAACATCCCTGTGGGCGAGAAAGCCCAAAAGCAAACGAGACTTCAAAGCTAACTAGTGAGAAATCAATAGAAAGAAAAAAAAAGATGTAAACAAGGTTACCAGACGTTACCCGGGAAAAATAGCGCATTCTTTTATTTCCCATCTTCTGGAATAACATCTGCCGCAAATAAAGATACATACAAAATAAATTAGTAATGTTTGCTTGTGATAACAAAAGGCCACTATTTTTGAGGGTTCCAACGATGGCAGAATATGATAAAGAGTAACAATGTTTTGTAAGACTAGCGCGCTAACCCTTATCTCACAAAAGAACTGCATATACGATGATGGCAGCAGTTTCCTTATATAATGAAACATTTGGTATTTACCTCACAAGAGAACTGCATTTACGTTGATGGCGGCTTTTTCCTTATATAATGAAACATTTGGTATTTACCTCATAAGAGAACTGCATATATGATGATGGCAGCAGTTTCCTTATACAATGAAACATTTGGTATTTATGTATAAGAGAACTGCATACATGACGATGTTAGCTGTTTCCTTATATAATGAAACATTTGATATTTATCTCAAAAGAGAACTGCATACATGATGATGTCAGCTGTTTCCTTATATAATGAAACATTTGATATTTATCTCAAAAGAGAACTGCATACATGATGATGGTAGCAGTTCCCTTATATAATGAAACATTTGGTATTTACCTCACAATAGAACTGCATATACGATGATGGCAGCTTTTTCCTTATATAATGAAACATTTGCTATTTACCTCACAAGAGAACTGCATATACGATGATGGCAGCAGTTTCCTTACATAATGAAACATTTCGTAGTTACCTCACAATAGAACTGCATTTACGTTGATGGCAGCTTTTTCCTTATATAATGAAACATTTGGTATTTACCTCATAAGAGAACTGCATATATGATGATGGCAGCAGTTTCCTCATACAATGAAACATTTGGTATTTATGTCACAAGAGAACTGCATACATGATGATGGCAGCTGTTTCCTTATATAATGAAACATTTGATATTTATCTCAAAAGAGAACTGCATATATTATAATGGCAGCAGTTTCCTTATGTAATGAAACATTTGGTATTTACTGAGCGTGCAGCTAGTACTAATATCGGTTTAAATTTATAAAATCTTCCTTTTAAAACAATTTTTCAGGAAAATAGTTTTGTCATGTCCAGTAGCTGTCATCGCTCTTTCCATCATTGACGGCCTTTTCCTTCCTAACCTTTTGTTTGAAGTGGTATGGAATATCAACATCTTGATTATGATTTCATTTTCTATTCGAGTGCGATCTATTTTAGTTATTTATTTGATCCATTTAGCTGCCGATGAAAATCTTCAAGTTCTGTCATTTCTAGTATTCCGTACAATTCTTTGTTTATGAAAGTGGAGGCTGCTTTTCTTAGGATGGTAATTGTAATATTAGCGGTTTCATTCTACGGAAAGATTTGGCATCCATTGACCGTGCAGCCAGTAATGTTTTCGTTTGAAATTCATAAAATCTTTGTCATAAAATAATCATTTAGGAAAACAAGTTTCCATTAGCTGTTATCGCTCATTACAATATTGATGGGGGTTTTCCTTCCTAACCTTATATTTGAAGAGGTGTGGAAAGCTAACAACCTGACTATGTCATTATTTTCTCTTCAAGTAACATGTACTATCCATTTCAGTTGTTACTGCTGTTGGAAATCCACGGGTGATGTCATTTCTGTTATTTGGTACAGTTATTTGTTTATGTTACTGTAACGCCGGCCCACAAAGTTCGAAGAAATATTGTCTTCTTTCATACATACGGAGTTTATCCGCCATTCTAACTATTGATTTGAGAAAGTGGCTGTATACAAACATCACTAACGGCTTGCTCAGTGAACGCCGAATGTTTCCTTATAAGA
>OZ038500.1:77253177-77260677 GCA_964036315.1 Acanthosepion esculentum
AATATTTCGCAGGATATGAATATACTTGAAACTAAAAAAATGTTGCTGTCTTTTGGCATAGAGCTCTCCCTGTATCTATATCCTCCTGAAAATTCCACACGGATTACTATATTGAATCCAACGTCTTTATCCACTGGGCCATGTGACCCTGGGGTTAGATCCAGTGACTAGACCGAAAATGTTGTGAGTTCAATACCAGGCCACAGCAGTGGTGAACAAAAAAACTTGGATTTAGAAGGTTGTATACACTCGTTGAAGACTCAAATACCGAATCATTTCAAACCTCAACAAGAGTATGAAAAGAAGGAAACGAGAGAACGAGTCTGCTTAATCACATCTTAAACTACGCCCTTGAACAAAAAATTAACATTCTTTGCCAAGTGTTCCAAGAAGAAAACCCTTCGAAACCAGAAACTATGATGTGGAATTGAAATCAGAGTAGAATATGACACATAATGTTTATTGAAGCCTTGAGCCAAGCGTAGCTTAATAATTACCAACATGGATCATGCTAATATAGGGCTATATTCTATCTTTAATTAACCGAGACATTCTGGAACAAATGGGAAGACTATGCAGCGCGAAGATTACAAAAAAATGAGGTATAGCAGAATGAGATATTGTACATCGCAATGAAAGTGATTAAAATGGACTTTTAAGCCAAATGTGGCCACCCGCTATGCCAAAGGTCATGGTCGTGGTTAATAGAATTAAAGAGAAAAATAAAGAGAAGCAGATTCGCGTCAATTAGATCAACAAAATGCCACGTGTCAAAGGTCAGCGTATTTTATTTTCTGTCAAGGGGATACTGAAGCTTTGAGCGGTTTAGTAACAATCATACCATTAATAATTCCTTATTCGTTTTTGTTTTAGTTTCAGAACAATGTTAGCTTGTAAAAAGATGGGAGGGGGAAATTAGGACACCACAGAGAAAAGTAAAGGTAAAGATTAAGTAAAAGGCAACACCTGCGCGGGTGCTCACACACACACACACATACACACACACACACACACACACGCACACACATACAAATACACGCGCGCATAAACACGTACATACGCAAGATATACAAGGTCACACAGGTTTGAACCCGGCCAGGGGTATAATTTTGTTTAAGAAGATCCTAAAATGCACAGGCCGGTAGGTGTATTTACTTTTATTTTTACAAAAATGCAGGGCCTATACTCAATAACCCATATCAACTAAGATGTAATGTTTATATAATAATAATAATAATAATAATAATAATAATAATAATAATAATAAATATATACATATATATATATATAAAATTAAATTCTTCATATGTAAAGGGTGCGGTAAAAAAACCTCCCACACATACCTCCCCAAAATACCTCTCACATAATGGTAAGACATTAGTGGCAATGGCATATTCATTAAGCTAATTTATGGAATATATTTCTGGAAGATATATATATATATATATATATATATATATACATATATATATATATATATATATATATATATATATATATATATATATATATATATATACAGAGAGAGAGAGAGAGAGAGATAGATAGTTTTACAATGAGGTTCAGCATTTACAAGGCCCTGGAGACACTCAAGGTAGAGGGTAACAGAGTAAGAGGTAGTTTATGCGGAGAGGGGTGGTGGTGAGATAACGGTTAACCCTAGACTTGGTTCCACAGTGCAGGGATGAAGTGTTAAAAGGTTTTTAAAAATAGAAAGATGCTGACGTTTGTAATTTATTTCATCAGACGTACTTACAAGAGAATCTGCTGCCTAAATACACACATTTTAAATTATATACCCCAGCAGCCCACAAGAACAACATCATCTGACAATTTAAACATGGCCTTGTGAAAAGGAAGACTGAAGTAACTACTCATAACTTAATCAATCGCAACAAATTGAAGCTGGAGATATACAAGGGTCATTCAATAAATAAGTTGAATTTTTCGGTAAAAGGACTTCTAATACAGATAGAAGCTTACATTATTTTATTTTTCAATAATCTGCAAAAGAAATTAAATCCATGTGAAAAAGAAGTAAAACAAAAAAGAAATAAAAAAGAGTAAGCTTTTATCTGTATTAGAAGTCCTTATACCGAAAAAGTCAACTTATTTGTTGAATGACCCTCGTATAACACACAACAACCTCTGAACAGCTTTAAAAATAGACTGAAAGAAATTACTAACAGATCGGAATGCCAACATAGTTTAAAACTTCAAAGAAAACTCAATATATTATATATACATCCCGAATAACTGTGAAAGATTTATAAACATCTCTGACTATGTTTTAACTGGTAACCAAAAAGAATTACTAAACCACGGACGTAACTGTCATATGTACAAAAAATATAATTGACTACAAAAACAAAAAAACAAAAAATGAGATTCAGACATTGTATCAAAACATAGTTAAACTCCAAGAACAGCAGCTAATTACCACAGAACCAGAAATCCGTAATTTACTTAAGGCTGAATCTATAAAAGACAGACATGATAAAAGGAAAAATTAATCTAAACTCTTGAATAAATCATTAAAGATTGCTGCAAAAAAAATTACGCAACCATCCTGAAATAGTGATTAAAAAAGCTGATAAAGCAGACATCTTTGTTGTTTAAAAACAAGTCCGACTACAACTCAAAAATGGAAGAGTTATTTGATGATCACACCAGATTTAGAAAACTTACTAATAATCCTACTACTCAGCTAAAAGTGAAAATGAATAAATTAATCCCAGCTCACAATGCGGAACAAGACAATCTAAAACTTACCAAAATAATCGGAGACTATAAACCAGGATACATTTACAAACCTAACTTTCCACTCCGCCCTATTATATCCCAAATTCCCACTCCTGTCTACCAAATAACTAAAACGCTTCAGCAATTAATTACACCATAAATACCTAACAAATACAGCATTAAATCAACCTTTGAACTTATACAAATATTAAAAACTGAAAGGCCTAATAATGAAACTATAGCATCATTTGAGGTTGAAAATCCGTTCACTAACGTTCCAGATAAAGAAACCATTGATATTATTATTAAAAATATATATAATAATTCATCTCTAACCCGATTAAAAATTAAGCCTAGAATATTAAGAAAATTACTTTTAACCTGTACCACTGAAATCCCATTCTATGATCACAGAAATGACGTATATGTGCAACGTGATGACGTTTCTATGGGTCCAGTTCTGAGTCCAACCTTCAGCAACTTCTACATGGCCAACCTAGGAAATAACTTATTTAGCACCACCAAGAAACCCTCCATCTATCTAAGATATGTAGATATCCTTATTTTAGTTAAAAACCATAGAAGAAATACTTGAACTACAAAAAACATCTTTCAAAAAAACTCAGACGTCAAGTTCACATACGAACTTAACAAAGATAACAAAATTCCTTTCCTTGACATTTTAATAAACACAAATAATAACACATTTACCACCTCTCCATATAAAAAACCAACCAGCAAAAACTCTTGCACTCTCAACTATAAGAGTAAATGTCCTAATTTCTACAAAATAGCGCATATACAGAATTTAATTAACCGAGCACAAATTAATTCCTCCACAAAAAAAAATTCTACACTGAACTAAAAAATATTAAGCAGCCTCTCATTAATAATGATACGTATGTATGTACAGACCACGATGTAGATGAACAAATAAGACGATATATAAAAAACCTCAACACACATCAAATAGAACATAGTAATTCCTTAAAGCATCCCAAATATATCAAACTCTTATATTGTAACCAGATGTATTCTAACTACAAACAGGACGAGAAAATCATAAAAAATCTCATTCCTACTAATATATGTACATGAATTCTAATAAAAAAATAAAATTAATCATATATTATACAAAATGCAATACAACCAATTTAATTATTCGCAATAACTCCTCTCCACAAACTGATGTATTACGTAAAACCAACATTATATATCAATTCAAATGTCCCTTGGGAGAATGTATCTCCGACAGAGAAACAAATATATATGTTGGCTATACGACAACTGCATTAACAAGACGTCTTACTCTACACATGTCTAACCATTCGTCCATTGCGAGACATTTACACCAACATTCTTGTCCACATTTACAGTATAGAAAAATACTGACTGATGACACAACTATTATACACCAAGAAAATAACAAATTAAAACTACAGATCCTTGAAACAATTTACATTAAAAAAACTGGAGCCGACACAGAATAGTAACAGCTACGAATACCGTAATAATGTTCTAAAATGCGTATAAAAAAGAACAGTTTTCACGCTTTAATACGCGCTTGATTATGATATTCGAACATAAAAGAAAAAAAATTTATAATGGATAATTTTTCACGTTCTAATGAACGCTAAACAATAATTTATTTAATCAGACATGCTTACAAGAGAATTTGCTGCCTAAATACACAAATATACAGATATGTCAATAAAATTACAACGTATCGCACATATGGTGCAGGTGTTAACGAAACAGTGCTCAATGTAATGAAACAGCAAACATATATATATATATATACATACATACTCTAGCACGACTCAAAGTTTCATGCACGACGCAATCCTTGGGTGCTGAACTCAACCCCAGAGTCGTGCTAAACGTGTGAGATAGTGTGTGCGTGTGGATGACAAATATATATATATATATATATATATATATATATATATATATTTGTCATCCACAGACAGACTGTTTCGCTGTTTCACAGCTCATCAGTGTGGCTAGAAGTCCGGTTGCCTCTAGCTAGGATTGAGACCCGACTGCATTGGCGTCAGTCGGAACTTCTACCACTAAGCCATCGGCGCACGGCAGGGATGAAGGTGAATTTTAGCGTGTTTATTTTTAGATTTAGATAAACACACAGTGACTGACAGTGACTCAATTCTGCCGAAGAGTCATGCTATATATATATATGTATGTATAGAGGTGGGTAAATCAAATAACTAGATATTAACAACTGGATATTCGCGCCTTGACGTGTATACACATATAAGCAAATAAATATTTACTAAATTTTCTTTAAGGTGTAGTCATGACAGTGCTCGATGCTGTTAGACACAGATTAGAAATATATATTAATAAACATACATATACCTATGTTTGGGATGCGACTTAAGCTTCGTTGTTTTACCAACTCATCAGGCACGAAATATAACTTACGATTTTAAAAAAAATAATATACTTGGTTTCAGGGGTGGAATGCCAAATTACACGCAGATTCACAGCTCAAATTTTATATATATATATATATTATCGCAATTACAATAAGTTTGTGTTTGTAATTTACCGCTAAAGACGATCTTGGAAAAGATCGAAAGTACTTGGGTTAGAAAAAAACTACGGCCCCTTCTTTGATGATTTTTTTTAACATCAAGAGACTGATTAGACAACTGGAAAGAATCAGTATAAAAATAAGTATAAGTGAAACAATTTTAAATGATGATATGCTGCCTATATATATATATATATATATATATATATATATATATATATATATATATATATATATATCATCGACCCTCCCGTCGAATTCGACGTATGAGGGTCAAGCAGCTCAGTTCCTAGAAACTGAGAGCCCGACACCGACACATGAGATTTGATTATAGTGGGGCAGGCTTTGTGCAGAACCATCCACACTTTTTGAAGGGCCGAATACAGAGACCTGGTGCACTGAGTGCCACAAGGTCCCCAAACGACCCACCGGAGGTTTTGAATTCATAGTTATCTTTCTCCTAGACCAGTTGCCATCCAAGGCTATAGAACACAGTCTGTCGTGCTATTTACCCATAGTTGGAGGGAGAAGTGTGCGCGTGTGTTTTGTGTATATACTTAGTTATATTGATGTGAGTTTGAGGCCTTGGGATTCACGCTATTGCGATCGGCAGACAAACCCTAATAACTAAACAACTAAGTATGTTAGCTCTATCACTGATATTGAGTACTTTCCAATAAGTAACGTGCATATGTAATATATAAATATTAGATATAGAAATTACATATATATATATATACATACCTATATATATATATATATACATATATATATATATATACATACATACATACATATATATATATATGTATATATATATATATATACATACATACATATATATATGTATATATATATATACATACATACATACATATATGTATATATATATACATACATACATACATATATATATTTATATATACATACATACCTATATATATATTAATATATACATACATATATTTATACATACGTATATATATTTATACATACATATTTATACATATATATATATATATTTATACATACATATTTATACATATATATATATATATTTATACATATATATATATATATTTATATATACATACATACATATTTATACATTCATACATACATATTTATACATTCATACATATTGATATATATATATATATATATATATATATATATATATATATATATATATATATCATTGTCTTTATTTCTATATGACAAATGTATGCATTTCCCACTGCCTGTTTTGTGAAGCGTATTACACCAGAAAATTCAGAGATTTTATTTCAATCACGAAAACCGAATTTCACCTAAATGCATCATTGGCAGTTCTCGTCTGAAATTGGCAGTTCTCGTTGCAAAGCAGACACACATCACCCTCAGCCTTCCACCCTCGATTCTTTGTCATACATCACATCTCTTCTCACGAGTACGTGTGTGTGCGAGCATCATTACTGCGCATGTATCAACACTACTTCCGCTTTCCTATCCTGCCGGTTTCTTCCAAAGTCCACGTGTCCGACTCTCTCCGATGCCAGAAGAGGTGGGCGGAGCTAACGTCAAACTTGAGGCTTGTCGATAATTATTTTGTTTTACTTGTCGACAGTTACTTCACTTTTCTTCATGGAACATCTTTAAATTTGGATTAGAAATGATCCGCCATTATTACAAGTTAGGAATGTCAACGTGCTTGTCTCGAATATCAATGTAGGAAATTTTGAATTTGCATGGACGCAGACATCGTCGACTGCAACGAGTCAGAAATACGTGTCTATGAATAAGGCCTCATGTTTATAATTGCTATTAAAGTTAAGGCTGGTTTTCTAATCTGCTCAGGCTTTTGTAGTTTTCTTTTTCTTTTTTTACTTTGGCAGGTTAAAAATATATAAGTTTATTGAATGAATTTGATGGTAAGAGATTTGTGGATTTCAGCACGGAGACGGTAATGGCTCTCCGCGTTATCACATCTATATCTGATCTGGAACTGCAAATCCTCATCTTATGTCCTTGTGGTTTCCAACCTAAAACCACCTTTTTTTCACAGACGTTGCAAGCCTCTCTCTACCATATTGCTATTGCTATGACAAAAGCTGTGGAGAGCTACATTCAATAGTTCTACCAGTTCAAATATTTACCGCTAAGACCCGCCGTGCAATCTACACAGGATCGAATCATCCCCATTACCCCCATATTCCACTGGTAAG
>OZ038500.1:77273177-77303177 GCA_964036315.1 Acanthosepion esculentum
TGACTTCGAAGCTAATGGGTGTGGCAATGTGTTAGGGAACAACTTGAATTCGTGATGAGTTGTTACTGACTGAGAAGCATAAACATAGTCGAGGTATGAAGGGGTGTTGCTTACGAATTCTGTTACTGCCATTTCTGCCATTGTTAATTCCCTTTTTCGTATGCCATAATTACGCGACTGACACAAGGAGACGATTCAAGCTTCCTTCCGTTTACTTTTCGTTCTTTTTTTTCCAACAAAAAAAAACCAACATAATAGAGTATATTTATGATACTGAGTGGCATAGACCGAAAGTGGGTTATTTTTTAGGTTCTCGGTAACAAAAAAGACACTTATACTCAGAATCAGGAAGACACAGCTGAAATTTCTTGAATGCATAATAAGGAAGGGTGGCTTGGAAAACGCGACTCACACACGGCATATTTAGCGCAACGTAGGTAGGCAGCGAACTATGTACCAGACAAATTTGTGCGAATGGATAGTGAAACTGTAGGGAAGGTATTTGTATTTATGTTGAAACTTGACTAATGCATGGAATAATAATGCAACACAAAATGTACTTAGAACAAAATGTATTGAAGCAAGAAAGTGTACACAATATTTACATATAGTCTTTTGTATATTCCTGGGAAGACCGTTCCTGGAGAATGTGTTGACTAAGTCGCAGTCGGGCAGAGTCTCTAGTTGGATCTCTTGATTCGCTTCCCTGTCTTCCCGGTACCAACCATATTTATATCGTCGGTACTCCACTATTCAAATTAGGTGGATCCTACCACAACAATTTATGAATACAATAAACTCTTAAGAAAATATGTTGCGAATTATTATTATTTTATTTCGGTTAATTTCTGGTGTGTACTCATGTTTTCCAGGTCCCGCCCAGAGACCTAAGGTCTGAAATGGCATCATAACATTTTTCCACTGACCAATTAAAAAAAAGACAAAAAGTACATATATTTTACATAGCTAAAGCCCTTCTTAAGATATACTCGTGTGAACAATTTCTTTTTTTGTATTTCTTTAAGGCATGGTCTTCCAGGAATCCTTCTAATGACTCTATTGAAATCTTTTCCTTGAACTACAAAATGGACTGTTGGTGTTCTCATGTGTCACATTTTTGAGATTTCCATTTCAAGGTCCTTGTATTTTGATAGCTTTTTGAAGATCTTCAAAGATACATTGCAGTCTGCAGAGAGTGCCATATCAATAAGGAGGTTTTTTGTTTGCGGTCTCTAATAACAATGTCTGGGAGATTAGCTTTGATTGTTCTGTCTGTGTGTGTTGTGTAGACCCAGAAAATTGTCACAGGTCCTCTCTCCGTAACCGGGTCTGGGTGGTGTTCATATGTCCTTTGATTTCTAGTGTATACTCATTTCTTTCCGGGTTCCGACCAGAGACCTAAGCTCAGAAATGGCATCATTATATTTGCCACTGACCAGTTTTGAAAAAGAAATCACACATATTTTACATAGATAAAGCCCTTCGTAAGGTGTGGACTGTACCTCTGAGAACATTTTTTTTATATTTCTTTAAGGCATGGGCTACAAGGATTCCCTTCAATGAGTCTATTAGAATGTTTTCCAATCAATCCGAGGGCTACAAGTCCAACTAGGATTGTTGATGTCATCATTTCTCACAATTTTGAGATTTCGATTTCTCCTTGTATTATTATTATAGTTTTTTTTTTTTTTAAATATCTTCAAAAGATACATTGCAGTGTTCAGGGGCTGTCATGTCAATAAGAAGGTACATTTTGTTTTTGCGGTCTTTAATCACGATGTCTCGGTGATTAGCTTTGATTGTTCTGTCTTTGTGTATTGTAAAGTCCCATAAAATTGTGATAGGTCCTATCTCTGTAACCAAGTCTGGGTGATGTTCGTGCAAATTTCTAGCACTTTCCGTTCCTTAAAGTTGCGGATATTCCTGTGCCGATATTGGCCCATTTCGTCATGTCGTTAGGTGATTAAGTGAAAAATTATTACTATTATTATATTATCACCGTTATTAGGTGAACAATTTTACTATTATTATATTACTAATTTTATTAGGTGATTAGCTTAACATTTTCACTATTATTATAATACTAATTTTATTAGGTGATTAGGTGAACAATTTTCACTATTATTATATTACTAATTTTATTAGGTGATTAGGTGAACAATTTTCACTATTATTATAATACTAATTTTATTAGGTGATTAGGTGAACAATTTTCACTATTATTATATTACTAATTTTATTAGGTGATTAGCTTAACATTTTCACTATTATTATAATACTAATTTTATTAGGTGATTAGGTGAACAATTTTCACTATTATTATATTACTAATTTTATTAGGTGATTAGCTTAACATTTTCACTATTATTATAATACTAATTTTATTAGGTGATTAGGTGAACAATTTTCACTATTATTATATTACTAATTTTATTAGGTGATTAGCTTAACATTTTCACTATTATTATAATACTAATTTTATTAGGTGATTAGGTGAACAATTTTCACTATTATTATATTACTAATTTTATTAGGTGATTAGCTTAACAATTTTTACTAACATTATATTACTAATTTTATTAGGTGAGAGCCAATACTGCGCAACCTCAATTATTCCTGGAAATTTGTCACAGAATTTACATTTGGGAATAACACAATTTTTCAGTATGTGTGCTTGATAATTTCTAGTTAGCAAGCATTGGTCCTGTGCAGCAAGAATAAAGCCTTCGGTTTCAGCTTTCAACCCTGCACTACGTAACCACTGATGGGTATGGGGTTTGCCTATACCAACTTGTTTGAGTATTGACCGTGAAGCGGTTTATCTTGCCATCGTTTTTGTTTCTGGTCGGATGCATTTGCCTTTGCTTTCTTTTCTTAAATATGTTGCAGCCACAGTCGTTGTAATATGCTTTACTTGTATTTCTTCACCCACTTGAAACTCCATTTTGAACTTGTTGGCTTCCTTTATTACTGAATAAAATAGCTTACTACTTGACACATATCACCATCCACTCTTCTATAGTTTCCAGGTATCTCTGAAGGCTAATGGTTGTAGTTTTGTAAGACAGTTCTAGTTGAACTAATCCTCTGCCTCCTTCGGATCTGGGCACATACAGACGATCAACATCAGCTTTGGGATAATGCATACGTCGGCAGGTGAGAAGCCTTCACTTTTTGGTGTCCATTCGGTTAATGTCAGCTATGGTCAAGTCAAGGACGTTGAAACTACTACATCAGAGGGACAGCCAGAGGGCAGATATTTTGCTTTTTTGTTCAATTCAGCTAGGTATCCAGTACCAGACGCACACGCCTATAGTACTCATTTCTTACCTTCTCCTTCATTTGAGTCTGCTGTATTCCATCTCCTTCGTAATTCCTAGGTACTTATAGACTTATTCTCGTTACAGTTCCCTAATATTTGTGAAAAGTCTAAAGCTGTTGAGTGCGTTTCTGCAGTTTTCCCTTTCTTTCTTTCTTTCTTTTTCTTCATATTATTATTATTATTATAATTATTATTATTCCTGATTTTAGGTGATTAAGTGAAAAATTATTACTATTATTATATTATCAACGTTATTAGGTGAAAAATTTTACTATTATTATATTACTAATTTTATTAGGTGATTAGCTTAACATTTTCACTATTATTATAATACTACTTTTATTAGGTGATTAGGTGAACAATTTTCACTATTATTATATTACTAATTTTATTAGGTGAGTATTTTAACAATTTTCACTATTATTATATTACTAATTTTATTAGGTGATTAGGTGAACAATTTTCACTATTATTATAATACTAATTTTATTAGGTGATTAGGTGAAGAATTTTTACTATTATTATATTACTAATTTTATTCCGTTTAATCATGGTTTCTGTTTCTTCCTGAGCCCTGTTCTTTTATTGTCATTTCTTCTCACGAGACACTTCTAATCGCCTCGTATAGATGTCATGAATAGCTTCAAAATATCTAAATTCTTAGCTGTATACAGTCGCGTTCTAAGTTCACTGGTGAAAAATGGTTTTGAGCGAGTAAAGCCTACGGTTCTTGGTGAAGACCAAACTTCTTTGAACCTTGTCGACTGACGCTACAGAATCACAAACAAAGAACAGTTTCAAATAACAGAGACTACGTCCGATGCGGTCTACCAACATCAGTAACAACTTAAACGGGTTATACATGTAATATAGAAGAAAAATAAGGACACAATCAAGATGTTAACATTCCACATCATTTCAAACATAAGGTTAGGAAGGAAACCCCCATTATTACCAGAAAGAGCGATAACAGCTACTGGACTTGAGAACCCCATTTTCTTCAAAACTTGTTTTAAGAGAAAGACTTGATAAATTTCAGCCGACAGCAGTACTGGCTTCTCGGTCAATAAATGCCGAATGTTTCCTTTCTCACAGGCGGCATGTGGCGAGTCTCACACTGCAGCGATCGCTACATCCATGGAAAGTGCCCGGTTAAACTACATTCCTTGGTTCCGCCACGTGTAACCTTGACGATTAGGACCCACCATGCCACTTACGTAGTAGCAAACACCCCACATTCCCTCCGAATTCCACTCAAACAGCTTCTTCTCCGGAAAAACACTGCCCCGTGGAACAGACTCCCAAGAGGATGTTTCCCCGATCATTACAATCTTAACTTGTTAGAGTTAACCGTTATCTGCCCCTCCTATCCATAGGAACTACACCTTAACGTAACACTCTACATCGAGTACCCCCCCCCCCACGGGCCATGTACTGGGTGAACCTTACTCTTAAAAAAAGAAAAGAGAAAAGCAGCATTTAACATTACTATTATGATTCTCTTTTACAGAATATTAGTCCTGGCGTCTTAGTGACATTATCGCCTTGCTTTGGGTGAAAATGATAAAAAAATATATAATTTTATAAACAGTTTTATTTCGTCTTTTATTGTTGAGATTTTGAATAAACTTTTTCAATATTATTATTAGTTTTACTTCCTCAAATTATATTTTAAAAATGAAGCATTTTTACTATTATTTGTGCAATACTATATCTATATTTATCTTAGTATTGTTGCGTTTTAGATGCTTGTTTTTTTTAATTATTATTTGCATTATTATTTTTTATTAAGTGTTATTTGTATTATTATTTTCATTATTATTATTATCTTGTCATTAGCTTCGCCTCGTTTCTTTATTATCAGTTTCAAAAGAAACAAGGCTTGCTATTTTTTAAATAGAAAAAGTAAACAGTTTCTTATAATATTCATAATACTTTCACCAGTCATTTACACCGTTGTCCGGTGGAGTGATGGATAGCGGCTGGGATTGAGGAATGGGAAAGCAGAGTTCCAGTCGAATCCATTACATTCACTTACAGGCTAATACCTTTGGGAAAGGTATGAATCCTCTTCTTCTCCCAGCTATGGTTAAATAGCAGGACAGACCGGGTGGTCTGTCCTGATATTTACCCTGCAACTGGTCTACCGCAGAAAGAAATGGCAACCTACTGTGGGAAAAAATCTGCCTTGTCAGTCATGTATCGAAAGATACATGATCGCATAAATGTGTATCACGCATTGCACATAACTGACCGAGAGTTTATTATTTGTATTCTCAAATATTAACTTCAACAGAGATTCAATAGCTATATTAATTCTATTATTTTTTACAGGGCCCAGTGGGCACTCGAGGTAGAGACTTATATTAGGAGACTATTTGTGTAGATAGGAGTGCAAGATAACGGTTAAAACGAACCTTGAAACGGTTAAGATTGTAGTGATCGAAAACATAGCATCTTAGGAGTTGGTTTAACAGGGCAGTGGTTCGGAGGAAGAAGATGATGTTCTTTGAATAGAACTTACTTCTCACCGATGGAATACGAACAAATATGGGTGGTTTGCTATATATATATATATATATATATATATATATATATATAGTAGAGGTAATAAATCCGTTGGTATATAATCCAAGTGGATCCTAGTAATATAAAATATTAAAACTGATCCACAAAAACAACTCAATGTATTTATTATAACAGAGACAATAAACAGTATGAAATAACAAAATCGGAGGGTAATTTTGAAATTTGCTCTGTAACAATAATAATATATATATATATATATATATATATATATATATATATATATATATATATATATATATATATATATAAGTAAAAAGAGAAGCTGCAAACGTTTTGGGTTATAATATGGTCTTTACTTTCCATATATATTTTCAATAATAAAAAATCATTAATAAAGATATCAATATGGAAAATAAATATATAAAAAAACATATAGACAAAAACGTTTGCAGCTTCGCATTTTCCTTTAAAATTTACACTTATCGCTCGTTGGAACAACTATAATCTATCCCTTAAATATATATACATATATATATATATATATATGTATATATATATATATACACATACACACACACAAATATATATATATATATATATATATATATATATATATATATATACATATATATATATATATATATATATATATATATATATATATATATATATATATATATGGCTCAAATACTAATATTCCATGATTATAAATTATTACATTGAAATTGTAATCACTGTCCAATTCATCAGACCTACAGATTCAAAAAGCTTTTTGAATTCATAGGTCTGATGAATTGGATCGTGATTATGATTCCAATGCAATAAATTATAATCATGGAATATTAGTGTTTGGGCATTTGATATTATATTCTTGCTCTGGCGTGTACATAGAGTTTTTACCTGGATTTTATCTCTTTGGAAATATATATATATATATATATATATATTGACCACTAATATAACATATATAAATATATATATATATATATATATATATATATATATATATATATATATATATATATATATATATATGTATGTATGTAAGTATATATATAAGATGGAAATATACTTTTACTTTTATGCTGTATTTTTATACAAGGGGGTACAAACGTATAGTATTGATAATAATAAGATATCAATAATAAACAGATCGATAAAAAGGAAATCCGTCCCTGAAATAATTAAACTGTTTGCTTCCCTGATTCGCATACACTTTGTTTATCTACAAAATATGTATTATTATTATTTATTAAGAAAACAATGTTATTACAAATGTATTTGGATAAAAAATTATGAATATAAAAATATTAAAAATGATTCTAATGAATTAAATGAATTCTAGTATTAAATGAATAATACTAGTACTATTACAATACTGGTGGTAATAATATAATATTCAAATATATATATATATATATATATATATATATATATATATATATGCGTGTGTGTGTGTGTGTAAATGATGTATAGTTCCCAACAGTCGAGTTGCTAGGAGTGCAAACCAATAAAAATCTATGAACAAGTCAGTACACAGCTCCACTTCAAAGATTAGAATAATACAATATTCAAATTCGCCATGAGGACTTGCGTAAATACATATAGATAGATAGATAGATAGATAGATAGATAGATATAGAGCGAAAGATATATATATATATATATATATATATATATATATATATATATAAATATATATATATATATATATAAAGGCGCATTCTAACATATATATGTGTGTGTGTGTGAAGAGAAAGTTAGTGCGTACGTTTGTACACAAATATGAATATGTGCGTGCGTATGCATAAGGCATCTGGCAAAATTTCGCAAAGCTTTTGAATTTTTGAATTCTTCGAAAACATAATCCGACCGTTTTGACCGTTATTGCAAGAAAGAAAGAAAGAAGGGTGGGAGTAAAAAGAAGAGAAAAAACAAAATCATCCTTGATTTTCCGTGAAGCGCACAACCCCAACCTTGCACCCTTCCGTCCTCACCGACATCCTTTCTCCCTTTTCTCATTCCCCCGTAACCCACAAAACGTTAAGCAAGCCCCAGGCAGAACCATAATAACCACTGCCACTAAAAACGACCATAGCAGCAGCACGCACATCTTCGTGGTAATGTCAAAGCATTGCAAGCGAAACATTATTTCTCGCAGAATTGCAAACAGAAATTTCAGACCTATTAAAGTCTCACTTCATTTGTATTTATTGATATAAAACCAGTATTTACAGCTTAATTTAAATTACTTACACAAATAGATAGGCTACTACTTTCCCTAATTTATTTAGGGGTTAAAATATGTTTCCTTTTTTTTTTTAAATATTTTTTTCGCACACGGTATTATTTAAACTAGGTTTCCTGTTTTTTGAAGAAAGAATAGTCTTTACAAGATAATTCAAATCACTTATGCAAATTTAATATGACTCGAGGAAAGGAAACGAATTTTACAACATACTTGCAGCGAGAAAAGTCTGTTAATTTTAAACATGAAATGAAGTTAAAGACATTTTCAGTAAAACGGAAACGTTTTAAAAAGAACTTTAATTTGAATATTTAATTAAATATAAATTACATACCGCATCCATTAATAATTAAGACCGCGGCAATCACATGTTTTCAGCTCTTTCTTCGTTAGTTATTTGCCTCGGGTGAACTATAGATAGTCCTGAGTATGACGATGAACTACATCCGGCAGCAAGGCCGCTGATCAGGAGATTGAAGGTTTTGAGGATCGTGAAACCACCACTTAATTGCAAGTCCTGGGTATGACGATAAACTGCATCCGGCAGCAAGACCGCTGATCAGGAGATTGAAGGTTTTGAGGAGCGTGTAGCCAGCTCTTAATTGCAAGTCCTGGGTATGACGATAAACTGCATCCGGCAGCAAGGACTCTGGTCGGGAGATTGAAGGTTTTGAAGTTCTTGATTGCTATTCCTGGGTATGACGATAAACTACGTCCGGCAGCGAGACCTCTGATCGGGAAACTGAATATTTCGAGGAGCGTGAAACTACCTCTTAATTGCTGTTGTTCTCATGTCCCCCCTGACCGGGGGTGGTACCATCTGTTAGTGTCTCAGCTATGGGCAAATAGTGAACTCATCAGCCACACCAAACCAAAGCAATGGAAGCGGAGAGCCGAGTTCGAATTCCAGTTAAGATCCGTTACATTTACTTTTATGCAGAAATCATTGGAAAAGGTACGAATTAACCCCTTCGTCTCCTCCTAGCAATAAGTCTCCGCCTCCCTCTATGCCTTGCAGCTCTCAATAAGTTCCTTCCCTCTGCCGCCTCCCCCAGAACAATTTCTGTAAACCACTTGCTTAAGCCCATCAAGTATGTCACGTGTTGTTTTCCCTTGTCTCTCTTTCACTTTATTCGACCCGTGAGTATCAGATTCTCCCGGCCCTCCTTCCTCATTATGTGTCTCAGAAACTTCAGCTGCCTCTTCTTGATATTAAGCATAATCCTCCTCCTCGTTTGCATCCTCTCTAAGACCTCATCGTTGCTCACACGCTCGGTCCATGATATCCTTAGTATCCTTCTGTAGAACCAAATCTCCGTCGCCTCGAGTCTCTTCTCCATCTTTGAGGAAATCGTCCAACATTAGCTGCCGTAAAGAAGGACAGATGTCTCGTAACAGCTCAGTATTCTTTTCTTTGTTAGCAAAAGAATCCTCCTGTCTGTCTGCCCAGCTATTGGAATGTGTTCTTGGCCATCTCAATACGTCTACGGATCTCAATGTTGCACTTAGCGTTACATATATATATATATATATATATATATATATATATATATAGTTTACGAAAAACTAGGTAATCCGTATGGGTAGACCCAAGGAGGATAAAATCCAGAGAGCTGAATGTTAATCAGAGCTAATAATTTAAATAAAAATAAAAAGAGACCACTTTAAGGTTCCCTGTAATAAATTATTTCACCACAGCCCTTTTAAAGGAGCGCGGATCATCAGACTTTACTTTTTCATTTTTCGTTTCAACCTTTGGAAGTAAAGTCTGATGATCCGCGGTCCTTTAAAAGGGGTGGTGAAATAATTTATTACATGGAACCTTAAAGTGGTCTGTTTTTATTTTTATTTTAAAATATTCATATATATATATATATATATATATATTAATATATATATATATATATATATATACATTTCCAAGAGGATAGAATCCAGATAGAACTCAATGTCCAGGACAGAGCAAAAATATAATATAAAAGGCTCAAACACTAATATTCCATGGTTATAATTTATTACATTGGAATCGTAATCACGATCCAATTCAACAGACCTACAAATTCGAAAAGAAATCGGAAAGTTTCATTTTGAATTTGTAGGTCTGGTGAATTGGATCGTGATTACGATTCCAATGTAATAAATTATAACCTATAACTTATCAAGGACATTGGCGATCATGGCTCTCCACAGTTTCATATCCTTTGTAGCTTTTAATAAATGTTGTCTTTTTCATTTCTCCTAAACCTTGTTCCTCTATCCATACACTTAATTTCGCGAGAGATTATGTGTTATTTTTACCTGTCCCTCTTGCTTTCAATCTGTCCTGTGAGTATCAAATTTCCCAAGCTCTCTTTCCTCATTCTGAACCCTAGAACTGTCAACTGTCTTCTCCTGATGGAAACAAAATGTTTAGTTTGTTTTTGTTTCAATTTTCTGTAAAACTTCGTTGTTGCTCACGCATTCAGTCTATGGCATTCTCAGGAACCTTCTGTAGAACCACATTTCTGTTGCCTTCTCCATCTTTGCCCAAAATTCACTGCCATATAGGAGGAGTGATATTACATAACAATTCAATACTCTTTTCTTTGTTTCTACATAAAGCCAGAAAGTGACAGTTGAAACTTTTTGGACACATTATGAGGAAAGTGGTCTCGGAAAAATTAACACTCACAAGATTTACTGAGCGAAACAGGGCAGAGAGAAACAGCGAATGGATAGCAAATGGAACGCAAGGAAGCTGTGGCTAGTCATTATCCTCCATACTCTGAATGGACATGGAACACAGAAGTTTATAGATAAAATGACTCGTGTTCACTATTAATTAGCCTATTACATATCTCAAATTTGCATATAAGATTAGTGAGTATCTGTCTATATTTCTGAGATGACGTATTATGTACACTATTTACATTATTCGGACTATTGTCCTCATCTTTGCTGCCATATTTATCACAACGTTTCGGTCGTTGTACGCTCCGGCCTCCACTGCGTCATGTGTCCTTAAAGGCACGTGGCACAGTGGATAAAGGCGTTGGTTAAATCCAGTGACAGTGAGTTCAATATCTGGTTAGAGCAGTGGAGAACTTGAAGAGGTGAATTAACAGGAGATAACTGATAACTGACATCCATTAGACATGGCACGTGGAACTAGAACAGTCTACCCCAGCGAGCGAAATAAAGGGTTCAGTTCGACATTCCAACCACCTGAAGAAGGCCGGTGCGTCCAACGGATGAAACGTTGTGATAAATATGGCAATTAAGATTAGTGAGATATTTATGGAGACATGTTTAGGGGGCAAAACAATGGGTGTGTCATATACAATCAAATTAGTTTCTCTGGTCAACTATGAGGTCAACAATTTTTTTTGTGGCTAGTAGTTGGTCCTGTAGCTTACAGTAGTATCCCGTAGAAATACCAGTTCTAGCTTGATCACTGAAGTTAAGCATCGTTGACCCTGGTCAGTACTCAGACGGTGACTGCTTGGGTACACCAGCTGCTGTAAGCTTGAAAGTTCAGTCAGGTTCCTTAGATTCGCTTACGGGAAACTACGCTTGGAAAAGTTGTGAATTCATCTCTACTCTACCCCCCAGGTATGGGTTAAATATCAGAACAGACTAGATGCTATAGGTGGCAATCAGTCCAACGCAACAATTAACGGCAGCCTACCGTGGGAAATCTTCTGCCAATTCAGTCATGAATCGGGAAGAGCCATGATTGCCCAAACGTGCACCGAAGTAGGGAAGGAAGAAAGGTAGGAAGTGTAGGAGCAAAATGGCATGACGTTTTTCTCATTTTAAAACACACACACACCACCCGTCACAAACGAAATTATCTCTGCAGCACTATTATTTTTTCGGCGTTTATTAAATCATATAAAAATTCCCGGGTAGAATATAAATGACTAACATTTAGATACCCTCAGATATAATCAAACATTATATATCTATATCCCCGAACCAATTGAATGCTTAAAGACTCAACTATAAATGACCGATATTTACTTATTCCCGAGACAAATAAATGCTTACTGACTCGAATATGAATCACCAATATTTACCTATTCACAAAACCCGTATATGCTTACAGATTCAGATATAAGGATATAAGCCATCAATATTATGAACATGTTTCGACGGTTTCGGTCATCTCTCGTCCGATCATCGAATTTAAGCAACGGTTAGCTTGGTCAATACCTAGATAGGTGACCTCTATCAGCTGGACAACGACTCGCAATGAGAAGTCCGGGAATTTAAATTACAACAGGGTTCGTTACCTTTACTTAAGCGTTACCTTTTGGAAAGGTACGAGCTCACCTTTTCTCCCACCAGCTTTGGATTAAGTAGCTGTCCCAAGCCAAATAAATGCTTACTGACTCGAATATAAATCAGCAATATTTACCTATCCACGAAACCGGTAAATGCTTACAGATTAAGATATAAGGATATAAGCCAACAATATCATGAACATGTATATATTCGGCGGTTTCGGTCATCTCTCGTCCGATCATCGAATTTAAGCAACGTTTATCTTGGTCAGTACCTAGATGGGTGACCTCTATCAGCTGGACAACGACTCGCAATGAGAAATCCGGGAATTTAAATTACAGTAGGGTTCGTTACATTTATTTAAGCGTTACCTTTTGGAAAGGTACGAGCTCATCTTTTCTCCCACCAGCTTTGGATTAAATCGCTAGACAGACTAGGTACTATAGCCTTGGTTTGCAACCAGTTTACCGCAGAAAGTAACGGTAGCGTATTGTAGAAATTTTTCTGCTAAGTCAATCATATAACATAATCTCCCAAGCGTGTATCATGCATGGCACCCAAGGAAGAAAGGAAATTGGACAAGTATGATATTTTTTACAAAAGATTGGTTTGCTGGAAACGGCACTCACTTCTCTGTCAAACTCTGTGGCATACCCGTGATCATATAGTTTGATGAGATATTTGTTGATTCCATGTATCGTGTATACTACACTCTACATTGACAAGAACATTCAAGATCTACAAGCGCATCGTACTTGAAAAGACTTAAAATTTATCCGGGCTCACCTATTGAAACTCTTGCCAGAAGCTGGAAAAAGGCTACAAGAATTAGCATCATGTCAGCAGAGAATATTAGCGGAGAAGGTCCAGCGATCGTCATTAGGTGCCCCTATAATGAGCAAACAGTTGAAATCCTGGTTTGTATTTGGGCTCATAGCATGAATCTACAGGGACCCCCCGGAATTGTGTAAGGGTTAGCAAAGCTCATCTCGGAAGACTAATTACGACTGAGTAGCGAGGTTGATCCTCACTAGGTGCCCCATAATTTTGTCTTTATACTACGTCTGAGATACGCTTAGAAAATCACCATACCATGGATGTAACGGTTTGGAATTTGGTATCGGTTATGCAAGTTCAAGTGTCCAGGTTCGTCTCTTGCTTGCAATAGCGAATAGCTCATCCAGACAACATAAAAATAATTATAAAAAGGCTACAAGGAGTAGCACCCGGTGAGGATCTTGCTCTCTTTGACTGGGGAGCAGGAAGACGGAAGAGAGTTCCACAAGAAGATAGAAGAAATTATCAGCATAGAACTTACGGTTACATCTAGCCACTCCAACTGTAAGATGATGAGACTTTCCCGCTAATCTAGCACTGCGCTTAAGTTCATCATGTGTAGGCAGCGCCGGGGAAAGTTTATCAGCACAATTAGCATGAAGGTATTTATTGGAAAGGCACATGGAATCTGCATTACGGCGGTGGGAAAATCACTGAAGCAGAGATGGCTGGCCAGGACCAATAAGATTGCTGATTTTTCTTTGTATTTTATCAAGAATCTCTAAAGACAATAAAAGAAGCACTGAATCGGATGTAGAAGCAATATTCAAAGTATAAACGAATGGTAGAGTTATAAATATGTAAGATAAATGCTGGAGAGAAAAATTGTCTCGAACGACACAGTGGATCAACTTTCCTAGCAGCAGATCTGGCAATTGATTCAATATAATCTTTCCGCTTCATGTCAGCAGAGAATATTAGCTGAGAAGGCGCATAGATCGTCACTAGGTACCCCATAATGAGCAAGCACTTGAAATCCTAGCTTAAACCTACATGGACACTCCGAAATGGTGTAAGGGTTAGCAAGCTCATCTCGGAAGACCAATTACGACTGAGTGGTGAGTTTGATCCTCACTAGGTACCCCATAATTTTGGCTTAATACCACGTCTGAGCTACGCTTAGAAAATCACCATATCATGGATGTAACAGTTTGGAATTAATTTCGTATCGGTTAGGCATGTTAAAGTGTTCAGGTTCGTCTCTTGTTTGCAATAACGAAGAGGTTATCCGAACAATTAAGATGAAAATAATTATATAAAAGACAAAGATAGGCAACCTTACGGCGATGTGAAAGATCATGACCAATAATATTGCTGGTTCTTCTTTGGGTCTTAAAAAGAAGCTAAAGGTAAATACCAGGAGTAGCGGAACATATGCGGCAGCAACAATCTAAGCATGGACGAATGTTATGATTATAGATATGTATGATAGATATTGGAGAGAAAAAATGTCTGGCACGACACAGTGAAGCAACTTTTTTAGTAGCTGACCTAGCAATGGATTCAATATAGTCTTTCTATTTCATGTCTGAGAACGTGAGCCCGAGAAGGCACAATGAGTCACTTTCTTGGGGGTTAGCATTAGCCATACTGATGGTAGGCAGAGATGGTTCTCTCAGATGATTAATAGAGAGAAGTTCAGTTTTGGAGGCGTTAAAATAAACAAGCCACCTTTTCTTTCAGTTAACGACGGACTTAGACTTGGACATCGGCTGTCATTTTGATCTTGTAGGACTGATCAGCCTTACTATTGAGACAGGAGTAAATAGTTGGGTCATCAGCGCAGATAACAATTTGAGAGCTGATGCCATCGGGAAGGTCATTAATGAAAATTACAAACAAAATAGGACTAATGATAGTGCCCTGGGGACGCCTGCGTTAGTACGAAATAATCTAGACGAGTGGCCCTTTCTAGATAACCTTGATTTCACGATTTGATAGGAAAAACTGGAGCAGCTCAAAAATGTACCCGGAGATACCGTCACTTTTCATCTTCGAAAGACGATTTGTATGCCAAACACTGTCAAAAGCTTTCGAGATGTCTAAAGCTACAAGCCAGTGCTTCATCGTTCTTATCTAGACCATGATAAACTATTTGATATTCACAAGTTTCTCTCTCCCTCTCTCGCTCCCCCTCTTGTTTTCACTATAACCAAACAGCGTCTCGGATATGTCTTTTCCGGAATAGTTCGTTATTTATGAGATACTGGCAGGGTGTAATGGACGAATGGTAGGATTATAGATATGTATGATAGATTTGGGAGAGAAAAAAATGTCTTTTATAATAGCAGATCTAGTAATTGATTCAATATAATCTTTCTGCTTCATGTCAGCGGCAAATGTTACCCCGTGCAGGCGCAACGTATCACTCTCCTGGAGCTTAGCATCAGCTAAACTTATGGAAGGTAAAAAGGTTTCTCTCAGACAATGGAGAGATTTGAGAAACTAGATTCAGAAGAACTCTATCTACAACAAACAAGCCTAGTAACCACCAAACTGTCAACGTTCTCCTATGGAAAAAGAAATTACATGGTTCTTGATAATGACTGAGAATACTTTAATAAAAACAATAGAATAAACATGATCTGAGGACAGTTTATCCACAACTTCGAATATGAAATGAGAAATAGAATTAAAAAAATTAAACGGACAGACCTTATGCGATGAACTTAATAAAACATACACTTTAAATACTCAAATATAGTGCATGTGTTGATGATAATTTTTTTACGCAAAAAATAGAGGGTGACATTATATACAGGTAATTTTTTTGAATAGGTTAAAAATCAACCATTTTTTATTAAACCAAAACCTGAAGACGCATTGCAATTCAGAATGTCGCATTCCAAAATCTAAGCAACGTTTTAAACTTGCTTAGAAAGAAAGAAAAGTGTCATCACCAGAGTACGTAGAGACAATTGGTCAGTTTATAGTTAAAGATTTAAATACATACATATATATATATAGCTGGCCACTCGTATTCGTGGATACCCGTCTAATCGGGCGGCTATCCAATATCTATTGCAGGCACATTTTGTGTTTGCTCAACACCCCCAGAGCCAACCTGTGGTTTGTACTGCAACTATTCTGAGCAGACCTTAGTTACAGTTTCTGGGAAAGAGCGTGTTATCTAGCGTGACCAACAATTTGAACAAAGTCAGCACGCTCACGCCCTCGACCACGATGACTTGTAGCTTCGTGCTGGCAAAGCTATCGACGGCCCACAAGAGTTCCGTCTAACCAATTTCACTCACAAGGCTTAGGTCAACGCGTGGTACGGTTTTCAGGCACATTCCAAAGGTGTCGGACGCTGAGATCGACCTCGATCCAGTCCGATAACATCAGGAAGTCGCCTTCCTGACAAAACGACCATGGTAAGATTCGAACCCGGGTCTCATGGTCAGAAAGCGAACGTTCGATATGATTTGTTTTTTTATTTTAAAATATGTTTTATACTTTATTTTTCATAATTCTGCTCCAGGAGTTTCTGGTTTCGAGACCTTCCTCAAGATATTTCCATATATTATAAAAATGAACTTTTCGCGTGATAGTGATTCAAATGTCAATCAAATTGTCTGGCGATAAGAGTTTATATATATATAAAGCAATTCAAACACTGAAAAGAATCCAAGTGAACACCGAAAGTCATATGAAATTAATAAGTTAGAATATAATATTGAACATTAAATGTCCTTTATACATACATATATATACATTTATAATACTAAATTTATAAATAACAGTTTATTGAATTAGTGAAATAATTTAACCACCTTTGCCGTCATTGTCATAAAGTTTACATAAAATAAAATAAAATAAAATAATATTTACTTATACTCGATAAGAATAAATAATTTTAAATACTGTAAATAATCCTAATACATTTACTTGGTTTTTAACTAGGAGTATAGTATATTAAATATTAAAAATAACTTTTTAGAAAGGTGGATAAAACATATTCTAACCTAAACAGTCCCTCAAAATCTTTAAATATACAAATAGAAATAATACCATAAGAATTTTTGCCGTTAGAAATAAACCCAGATGACATGAATTTAGCGGATGTCAGAATTTGTTAAAAGATACATCCCTACCCATCCCTAAACATAACCCCGCTTTCAAATGTAACTATTAACTGAGACAACGAAAATTAAAAATTGAACCCTCTACCACCCCTTGTCTAGATGAATGGATTTATCGGTAACCTTGGAAACCCTCAAACTATGAATCTTTCCTGTGCCGTTAACAACCGTAAATTTTAAAAAGTAAGTTACTCCAAAATTCGCTTGATGAGGAAATGGAACTAATGTCTTTGGTTTAATAACAAAATTAAATTCAGGGGCCTTAGCTTCCATTTCTGAAACATGGTCATCACTGTGTAGCGGTAAAACCATATTTTAAATCTATTAATTTATAATATATATATATATATATATATATATATATTTTTTTCTTCTTTTTAAATACATACACACACACAAACACACACATACGCATATAGTGTAAGGTTACTTGTATCTGTATTTAATTCATGTGTATATATATATATATATATATATATATATATATATATATATATATATTTAATTTTAATTTTAGGTCAACGAATCGGTAGCGATTTATGCATCTGAAAATAATTCATATTAATCTGTATCTCACTCATTTGAAGCGTTATTTATCTCCTCTCTTTAAATCTTCTCTCTGTCAAATTTGAATCCCCACCTTCACCTTTAGGCCTTCCTGTTCTTCTTTCTTCTGTTACAGCTAGAGCTTTCATACATTTCCCTCTCACATTTGTCTCCCACACATACACTCTCACTAAAATTTTGTATTTTATCCCCGGAGTTATATTTTCCGATTTATTATTGAATTTGTAGGTCTGATGAATTGGATCGTGATTACGATTCCAATGTAATAAATTATAACCATGAATATTAGTGTTTGAGCCTTTTATATTATATTCTTACTCTGTCCTGGACATTGAGTTCAACCTGGATTCTATCCTCTTGGAAATTTATTCATATATATATATATATATATATATATATATATACACGTCACACCTCACTTACGTCACAACAATGTTTGTATACTTCACAACGCTCACTATTTTTCGAAAGTCTACCTACTCTGATGATGACTTACGAAATTCGAAAGCTTGGACCGTATTTATTATCTGTCTATATTTCTGAGATGAGGTATTATGTACATTATTTACATTATTCGGACTATTGTCTTCATCTTTGTCGCCATATTTATTACAACGTTTCGGGCGTTGTACGCTCCGGCCTTCTTCAGGTGGTTGGAACGTCGAACGGAACCCTTTATTTCGCTCGCTGGGGTAGACTGTTCTAGTTCCACGTGCCACGTTTTAATGGATGTCAGTTATCAGTTATCTGTTAACGCCTTTATCCACTGTGTCATGTGCCCTTGAGGACACATGGCACAGTTCAATTGTGAGTTCAATACCCGGTTGAGGCAGTGGAGAACTTTCAGAGGGAAAAGTGAACAGGAGATAACTGATAACTTGCTAAACCTATAAACACTGCTATATTATTTACATTATTCGGACTATTGTCCTCATCTTTGTCGCTATATTTATTACAACGTTTCGGGCGTTGTACGCTCCGGCCTTCTTCAGGTGGTTGGAACGTCGAACTGAACCCTTTATTTCGCTCAATGTGGTAGACTGTTCTAGTTCCACGTGCCATGTTTAATGGATGTCAGTTATCAGTTATCTCCTGTTAATTCCTCTCTCCAAGTTCTCCACAGCCTTACCCGGGTATTGAACTAACACTCTTTGGGTCCTGTCACTGAATTTAACCAACGCCTTTATCCACTGTGCCATGTGTCCTTGTGGAACTAGAACAGTCTACCCCAGTGATCGAAATAAAGGGTTCAGTTCAACATTCAAACCATCTGAAGAAGGCCGGAGCGTACAACGTTGTAATAAATATTCGACTATATTCCTTGTACTTTTCGTACGACATTTCGGGCAATTTATGTCCGCCTTGTCTGATAATAATTATTCTTAATAAGGAATAAGAAAATAAGGTAAACTTGCTGATTAAAATTAATCGGGCAAGACATGTTGTTTTTAATCGTATATATATATATATATATATATATATATATATATATATATATATATATATGTATAATACTCTTCTAATACGGTTCAGTATCTATCCATCTAATATTCCTCAGTATCTCTCTATCACTCTATCTATCTATAATTTTCAGTATCTATCTATCTATCTATCTATCTATCTATCTATCTATCTATCAATTACTCTCCAGTATCTATTTATCTCTCTATCTATCTCTCTGTTACTCTTCAGTATCTCTCTCTCTCTATTTACCTCTCTATTACTCTTCAGTATCTATCTATCTATCTCTCTATCTATCTCTCTATTACTCTTCAGTACCTACCTATCTATCTATCTATTATTCTTCAGTATTTATCTATCTGTCTATTATTCTTCAGTATCTATCTATCTCTATATCTCTCTCTCTATCTATCTCTCTATTACTCTTCAGTATCTATCTATCTCTCTATCTATCTCTCTAATACTCTTCAGTATCTCTCTATCTCTCTAATACTCTTCAGTATCTATATATCTATCTATCTATCTATCTATCTATCTATCCATTTATTACTTTTCCGTATCTATCTATCTATCTATCTATTACTCTTCAGTATCTATCTATCTATCTATATTATCTCTCTATCTCTCTATTACTCTTCAGTATCTATCAATCTATCTCTCTATTACTCTTCAGTATATATCTATCTATCTAGCTATCTCTCTATCTATCTGTCTAATACTCTTCAGTATCTCTCTCTCTAATACTCTTCAGTATTTATCTATCTATCTATCTCTCTAATACTCTTCAGTATCTATCTCTCTATCTATCTCTCTAATACTCTTCAGTATCTATCTATCTATCTATCTATCTAATACTCTTAGTATCTATCTGTCTAATACCCTTTAGTATCTATCTATCTATCTTTCCATCTATCTAATACTCTTCAGTATCTATTTTCAGTATTTTCAGTATCTATCTATCTAATACTCTTCACTATCTATCTATCTAATACTCTTCAGTATCTATCTATCTAATACTCTTCAGTATCTATCTATCTAATACTCTTCACTATCTATCTATCTATCTATCTAATACTCTTCAGTATCTCTCTATCTAGCTATTATTCTTCAGTATCTGTCTAATATCTATCTAGCTATCAATACTTTTCAATATCTCTCTTTCTCTCTCTCTCTCTCTCTCTATATATATATATATAGAGAGAGAGAGAGAGAGATAGATAGATAGATAGATAGATAGATAGATAGATAGATAGATAGATAGATAGATAGATATCATACTATTCAGTATCTATGTACGAATTCCATCTCAGTGGATTCTAGCGTCGACTTTCTTTAAACCCAGAAAATCGATAAAGCTAGATATACCCTTCACTTGAAACTCCGCAATTTCCCGTTTGTGTTATACACTCATAATTTCCTAGAGAGGAAATGGCGAAGTCAAGAGATTAAAATTAATATTTACCTAATATTTAATTAAAAAAAAATAAATGATTGAATTGTATAAACGATGCTACTTAGATTTTTATTCCTCTTGAATAAAAACGTCTTAAACAAAACACTTTGATTCGAAATGATTCTATTCCAACTCATCCAGACGAGCTCTTTGACATTGTCGGGCTTTATTTCGAAGTATTCTTCTACCATTATTAGGCAACACGTCTGACAGCTTTAGTGTCAGTCTCTGATCCCCAATAGTATATCATTAATAGTATTAAGCGTATCCCTGCTAAGGGATAGGGACACATTCGCGTACAGACAGTGGAATGCGTGCACACGAACGGAAGGAGGCAGGCACTCACGTGTCCTACCTTCACAAAGTGCAGCTGAAGAGGAATTCTGGGGTTGAATCGTTGCTTCGCATACAGAACAGTTGTGGGCGACGTGCGTTACACCAGAGATTGGTGGGCAGATTTGTTCTGTGCGATCATGCTCTCTCATTCTCAACCTCTCTCTCTCTCTCTCTCTCTCTCTCTCTATATATATATATATATATATATATATATATATATATATATATATATATATATATAATAAAAAGAAAGAACAGTAAGATATATAATCCGGTGTTCTTATTGATTTTTTATTTTTATTTTTACAAAACAGTGCTCAATGTAAATTTACAGAGCATAAATATTATAATTTAACTGATGTAAAATATTGTTTCTTCGCTACACAGAAATTATCATGTTTCAAAAACCGAAGCTAAAAATTATATAATTAAATTTAAAGCATTAGTTCTGTTCCATCATCAAGCAAGTTTTGAAAAAACTTATTTTGAATTTATTATTTTTAATTTACTGAGTTTTAAACGCACATACAATTCATAATTTTTTTTGTTTCCAAGGATGGAGAGAAATCCAATCAGTTAGACGGGCGCGGTAGCGTTTTCATTTTTATTAACTATTATTGTATCAATTACGGTCGAAAAAGAGGTTAAGTTTAGGGAGTGTAGGGTTGCATTTTTCAATGAATTTTGATATCCGTTCAACGCATGTCGTCTGTTTTTTGGGGTTTTTTTTAATCAACAAGAAAACGTTTATTGCCATTTTTTCCCATGTATTCATGAGCATTTTTAGAATTAAAGACCTAAGTGGTCTAATATGCGAAGAGAAACGTGAATGATAAAATGTTTTTACGAGGCAAAATACTTCAAGGCATTTTATAACCAAACAAACGCGGATCTTAAATACTTACACACACTCACCACACACATATCTATCTATCTATATTATATATATATATATATATATATATATATATATATATATATATATATATATAAGTCAACACTCAGAGGCAACAGTCTGTTTTATGCTAGATGCTGTTATTTTTCTCGGCTATTTATATATACGGGTCAGTGGTGCATTGTGGGTAGTCTATTTTGGCGGTTATTTTTACCGGAAGTCGTTTATTTGTTTATTTATTTATTTGTGTCAAATTATTTTGCTTGTTTTTATTTAATTTAATTTTTATTTTTATCTTATATATTTATTTATTTATTTATTTTATTTTCATCGGTGTTTTTATTAACGTCGTAAAAATTGTTTATATAGCTTATTGTTCACTTTTATGTTCGCTATGTTCACATTTATATTTACACACCCTCTGTCTCTGATATTGAGCACTTTATCCCATAAATATAGCACACTTTAAGACTATATTTCTTCATATATATATATATATATATATATATATATATATATATATATATATATACGTACGTTAGTCAGTCTGCACAACAAACCAAACCAAACTTGATTACTGATAATAACTTATTTCATGATCTTTAATATACAACTTACTAAATGAAAAAAAATGTAAAATTGATAGTTAAATAATTAAAATTTTCTTTTAAGCATTCAGTTACAGCTGTGGCTTTGATTCGTTCATAATCCTGTAAATAATATTTACCTTATTACACCAAGTCCAATACAAAGAGTGGGCTTTTACAAATTTTTGTGGGAGTGACATTCTAAATATACGCTGTATCATTTCTAATCATACCTTTGAATTTTTAATATTTTTCACAGATCTTCTAACAGATCTGAAGTAATTATTAAATTATTAAGTAATTCAATCACGTTAATTTATATAATATTTCCGATATCTGTTAAAAGAAAAATCGACGATAAACATTTGGGATCTTAGAACCAATATATGTTTTAATAATTGCCATGTCAGCAATATTAATGGTAATGGTGAGGTTAAGCGTTTGTTTATGAGAAAACATTCGACATTAATTCAGCGAACGGCGTTAATTCCAGTTGAAATCTTTAAATTAAAACAGTTAATCAGGAAATTAAACTTTTCCTGTCCCCTAACTGATACTTTTTATTCATTTCACACCAAGTAAGGCAATAATGCCGCTACGATGCAAGGAGGTTACTGAGTGTTAAGAACGTATGAGAAAAACTACTATTAATGAGAGAGGACAATAAAATGGAATAAGAATCAAGAATAATGGAATAAAAATTAAGAATAATGGAATGATAATAAGATTGAGATATGAATAAGAATGAAGAAAACAGACGATAACAATTGACATTGCATTTAAATTTTTGAAGATCAAAGTTGAGTTGGAAGCAAGAATATAATTCCGCAAGCGAGAAATGCAGCAGAAAAAAAAACTGTTATCATAGAGTTCCATCTAGTTATTTCAACTGTAAAATGATAAGACCTTACCGTCAATCTAGTACTGCGCTTACATTCATAAAATTTAGGTACCATAGGGGAAGGTTCATCAGATCAATTACTATGAAAATATTGATATAAAAAAACACAGGGAAGCTACGTTGTGGCGGTGAGAAAGTGACTGAAGCCGAGATGCCAGATTAAGACTAATATCATTACAGATTCTTTGGATTTTATCAAGAATCTCTAAATATATAGCAAGAGACCCAAACACGATATGACAGCAATATTCAAAGCAAGAACAAATGGTAGATTTATAAATATGCAAAATCGATTCTGGCGAGAAAAAAAACTGTCACCGCTCCTTCGAGCATTGATCGGCTTTTTTATTTAAATTAGTGAAAATGTCTATTCAGTTATAACCTTATTTTCTCTTTGAGTTACATTTGCTATCCATTTTTAATTGTTGCTGTTGCTAGAAGTCTTCAAGTGATGTCGTTTTTGTTAATTGATAAAGTTCTTTGTGGTTTGAGGGCGACAGTCTACGAGATCTGATGAAGGTATTCTTTAAAACCTGCAGAGTTCATTTGCTTTTTGAACCAATGATTTGGGAAAACGGTAGAATATAGCTTATACTTTATACATTTCTGAATGAGTCGTATGTCATTCATGGGATCAACATCAGTGTCTATATATGACAAGGTTATTTAAAAACATGACTCGTCTTCTTAGATTAATGTTCTGGATTTGTCGCAGATTGCAGTTTTGAATAAATCTAGCTTACTGTTGCAATGGATTCCAGTCGAATCCATTACATTCATTTACGTGCTAATCCCCTTGGTAAAGGTATGAATCCTCCTATTCTGCTCCCAGCTATGGGTAAATAGCAGGGCAGACCGCAGAAAGAAATGGAAACCTACTACTACTCAATTTACTTTATGTGTGTATGCAAAAAAACTTTCAGATTATATTAATATCGTTCCAAACTAAACAAAGTTTCCCTAGTAGTTCAAATAGGTTTTGTGTCGTACCTTATCAAATGCGTTTGCGTTGCTCGCTTTAAAGGCATTCACGGTGGAGTAATGGATAGCGGCTCGGATTGAAGAATCGGAGTGCTGAGTTCGAATACAGTTCGAATCCATTACATTCACTTACATGCTAATACTCTTGGGAAAGGTATGAATCCTCTTCTACTCCCCACTCCAATTATGGGTAAATAGCTGGACAGGTCGGGTTCTATAGACTCGGATGAGAGACCGCAGAAAGAAGTGGCAACCTACTGCGGGAAAAGAAATCTGGCTCGTTATTCATGTACCGAAAGATACATGATCACCTAAGCGTGTATCACGCATGGCACATGGCATAAAGGAGCGTATTTAATGATTGCAAGATATATTGAAGAAATGAGAATAGAAAGACTAGTGTATTTAAGAGGAGTAATGTATAGCGGATCAGATTGAAGAATCGGAGAGTCGATTTCGAATCCCAGTCGATCCCATTGCATTCATTTACGTGCAAATACCCTTGGGAAAGGTATGAATCCTCTTCTTCTCGCAACCAACTATGCGTAAATAGCAGGACGGGCCGGGTTCCATAGACTTGGATGGTAACTGGTCTAACGCAGAAAGAAATGACAAACTACAGAAAAAATGCCTCATCATTCATGTAGCAAAAGATACATGATCGCCTAAGCGTGCATCCCGTAATCCTTATTCGTTATACTCAATTTCTTTTAAGTTATGAATACATACACCATACATATTAATGCATGCACCACGGCAATTAAAATATTTAGTATTTAACCGTTAATGACAAATAGAGCTACACCCTTGTTCAAACTAATTCAAACAATCGCTTTAGTTTTCTTTCTTTCACCATACGGTCAGATATAGACCCACTGGAGTGACAGGGTGTAATCGATTTTTATTTTTTGCTCAGATTGTGTGGTGTGCAGTAATATTAATCTATTTTCGTGGTGTATGATGAAATCGGTTTGGCCTCATCTGTGATTGCATCAGATTTTTATCACGCCCTGACACTATTGTCTCGACTGTCGATTAGTTGTCCTACGGCTATTGTCTGCGATGGACGTTACTCCAAGCAAGCATAGGAAAATTGTAACGCTGCACTAACACAATGGCAAGCGTTACCAGTGAGCAAATCAAGGTACTGTAGATTGGCCCGGAAACTCTCCTGATTTAAATCCAATCGAGAATCTGTGGTCAATGTGCAAGGAACGCCTCTGTGGAATGGACATACGAAGTACTAACATGTGCACTGGGTCATGTTTTATTGGAAAAAATTGATAAAAAGTAAATAATAATGGAGTTATTGATTTTGTTGCAATTAATTTAGACAAAAGTGTCAAACATGATATCAAGATAAAAGATAAACGACAAAAAATAATGTGCGTGGGATGCATAGCAAGTGGGGTGCGGTTAAAAGATGCAGTAAAATGTCAGTTCAATCCCTGCCGTAGGCATATCAAGTGCGCCATGAAAAAAAAAGTAACAAGGAAGAGAAAAGAAGATAGAGGGGTTTACGGATAATACGTGTGTCGGAGTTAGCTCCTCCTTAATTCCATAATTGTTCACTAGGGGTCGCTCTCCCTACACTATAAATACTGGCCGACTTCTTGCCTCGTTCTCTTTTTCACTTTGCATTTCAGTGGTCACATTTAAAAATGTGATATCACGTAGAAATCCGTGTTTTCGCCCACTTGTGGGAAAACGCTATGAAACACACATACACGTACGTACGAACATTCACCAAAAGACAAACTCTTTACGTTCACACACAGACACAAATGTTGATGTCTTTGTCACTTGGAAATTTGTTGTTTAATACATATATTTGTTGACATACATACAGGGTGACCCCAAAAAAGGGAACTTTTAAACAATCCAATAAAACCAAGAGTGACGGAAGAAAGTTATTTAATTCATAGTAATTGAATCCTTAAAACATGCCGTTTAAGAAACAATGATGGAATTTTCATTTTTTTTTTAATTACGTCCTGTAGATGGCGTCCTCCTGTACGAATGCATTCTTGAAATCTGCTGTTGAAATTCCTCATTGACTGCTGCAACATCTCAGCTGGGATACTGTGAGTTTCATTCTCGTTACTAAAATGGCGAAATGTTTACTTGCTCAAGGTCACTGTCTCGCAGTGTTGCCACTTACTCATGTCTGGCAATACGCACTTCAATAATTCCCAATTTTTTGGGTAACCCTGTATATACACACACACACACACACATATATATATATATATATATATATATATATATATATATATTTGTTGACATATATATATATATATATATATATGTTGACATATATATATATATATATATGTTGACATATATATATATATATATATATATATATATATATATTTGTTAACATATATATATATATATTTGTTGACATATATATATATATCTATATATATTTGTTGACATATATATATCTGTTGACATATATATATATATATATATATATATATATATATATATATATATATATATATATATATATATCGATCTTGTTTGTTTTCTTTACACCTTCGGTTGGACTCAACTCGAGTCCGCATTGTTCTTGTAATTGGACCTTCTAGCAGGAATAAACAGCATGTGTCCCTAATTAAACTTAAATACACCGTCCTCTACACGTGAGAGAGAATGGGACTGTCACTGTCGTCACGGAAGGAATAGGGAAAAAATCTTTTGCTAGTAGTGTCCTTGCAATGACTTTTGTTGCAGATAGTAATTTGACTCACCTAAAGAAAGAGAAATATTAGGGATACATTCCTGTCTGAATTTCAGAAATGTTCACATTATTTATACTCACTCATAATCTGATTTCTTCTTTATTATTGTTCTTCATCCCCGCCCTAATCAAGACAATAAAGCCACTAAGACACAAGGAGTGTTAGAAAATATGAGGAAGTAAAACATTAAGGAGAGAGAGAGAGAGAGATGAGAATGATAAAAGAACAGTAATTAAAAAGACACATAACAATTGACTACTTGCATTATTTACATTATTTGGACTATTATCCTCATCTTCATTGAGATATACACAACGTTTCGACCGTTGCACGCTCCGGCCTTCTTCAGGTTCAGGTGATTGGAATTTCGAATCGAACCCTTTATTTCGTCCACCGGGGTACATCATTCTAGTTACACATGCCATGCCTCTTCCGGAGGTCTCAGTTATTTCCCTTTAATTCAACTCTCCAAGTTTTGGTTCACCACTGCTGTAGTCTGGTATTGAAAGAAAGCAGCGGTATTAAACTCACACCTCTTTGTGTTTAGTCACTGGATCTAACCAACGTCTTTAACCACCGGGCCCTTGAGAACAACTGCGTGTGAATTTTTGGGACTTATAAAACTTATGTCTCAGCAACCTATTTTTTACAAATGCTCATATTGCAATTTTTGTTATTATTATTGCGTTTTTTTGGGTGGGGTACCAGAGCTTATATTGCAATTTTGGTTGTTATTCATTGCTTTTGTCTAAGATTTAAATTTTTGAAGATCTAAGTTGACTGAAAAGCAAGAAATCGGAAGAGTTTGACAATCTAGGTGAGAGAAAAGAAAATGTTAGCATGGAACTTACTTATATCTAACCCTTTCAACTGTAAAATGATGAGACCTTACCTCCAATCTACGTATGAGAGATTAAGTCACATGTTGTCACATGTACGACCACAGAATTAGAAAACTTTCACCATTTCACCACAGGTAGGAAAATAAAGCCACTGAGACACAATGGGTTGAGAGTGTTAGAGAATATGAGGAAAACTACTATTAAGACGAGAGGAAAATAATGGATTAAGAATTAAGAATAATGGAATAAGATTTAAGAATAATGGAATGAGAATTAAGAATAACGAAATGAGACTAAGAATAATGGAATGAGAATAAGGAATAATGAAATGAGACTAAGAATAATGGAATGAGAATAAGAATAATGGAATAAGAATTAAGAATAACGGAATAAGAATTAAGAATAATGGAATGAGAATTAAGAATAATGGAATAAGAATTAAGAATAACGGAATGAGAATTAAGAATAACGGAATGAGAATTAAGAATAATGGAATAAGAATTAAGAATAATGGAATGATAATAAGAATAGGGATTAAGAAGACAGAAGATAAAGATTGACATTGCATTTAAATTTTTGGAGATCAAAGTTGACTGAAAAGAAACGAACCAGTAGGGAGATCCTCAAGCGAGAAGTGCGAGAGGGGTAACTGTTAGCATAGAAAATACGATTACATCTTGCAATTTCAATTGTAAAATGATGAGATCTGACAGCCAACCTCATAGGGGACGCTTACATTCATAAAGTCTAGGAACAAAAGAGAAAGGCTCATGAAAACAATTACCATGAAAAAATACAGAGAAAAGGAAGCTTCGTTAAGACGGTGAAAAAGTGACTGAAGACAAGATGCCTGGTTAGGTCCGATAACCTTGCAGATTCTTCTTTGTGTTTTAAGAAGGACCTCGAAATCAGTGGTTCTCAAATGTTGCGCCCTGGAAGATGTCTAGGTGCGCCCTGGCTTTCCAGAGAAATATGTGTCCAGATATAAGAAATAAATATATTTACTTTATTATATTGCTGTGCCCGTCTCGTGAATTATGTCTATGTAAATTAGGCTTTTTTGCTCTCGCCACAATTAAGTGCAAAAAGAGAGGAACTCTTCAATGTATTGAGGAGGAAATGGGAGTTTGCCTATCAAATATACGCCCAAACATTAAAGAAATCGCTAAGACTCATCAGGCTCATGTTTCTCATCAACACAAGAATGAATAAAGTTAAAGTATGTTTCAATATATATGTTTTATTGCATTATTTCTTTTCTGCAATATCTGAGTTCATTATATCATATTTTTATTGAAATTTGTATATAGTGCGCATACAATTATTGGTAAGATTTCAAGCGCGCCCCGACTTTAAAAAGTTTGAGAACTACTGTCCTACGGTATAAAGTTTATGTGATTATTTCTAGTTTCTGGTTCAGTTTAATCTCATCTGAGCATTTTCTACAAGAAAATAAGGGTGTTTCATTAAGACGGATTATATATAAAGGGTGTTTCGTTAAGACGGTTCAAAGTCAGCAGGAAATAAATCAGTGTTATTGGTAAAAATTTATTTATTTCTCTATTGGATCATGTTATTTAAGTCATGGCAATTATGTTTAAAGTATAATATCGCCCAAATACTCGCCAGATATTAAAGAAAAAGAAAAAATCATTAGACGCTTAAACTCAATTCACATTTAAAATTGGTCCAAGTTAATGGAACACCCTTTACTTTATACAAAATCCTTTGATGACACGGCTCTAAAATATATATTGTATAGGTTCCTTAAGGTGTCAAGACACTTGGAGCCATCTTAGAGAGATCTTTGTTTTTATATCTGATAAGTAGAGAATTCCACAAAGCTGGGATTTTCGGAATAAAACTCATATTGTCTGAGAGACGTAAAGATGTTTTCTCATTAACACAAGAATGAATAAACTTAAGGAATGTTTCATTTTATA
>OZ038500.1:77308177-77323177 GCA_964036315.1 Acanthosepion esculentum
CGGTTGATGCCGAAATCTACCGAGTGAGTCGACGGATTGTCGTACAAACATCGGCAGCAACGGGTAAAGGGGTTCGGTGTTGGCTCTTTAGGTAGTAGTCTTCGGCACAACTTGGCGCTGATTACTGCCGAAAGCAGCTGCGATTTGAGATAGCCAACCACAGACAGAACAGACAACGGCAGCAGCGGTACTTGTAGTAGTAGTAGTAGTAGTGGTGGTGGTGGTGATGGTGGTGGTAATAGTAGTAGTAGTAGTAGTTGTTGTTGTGGGAAAGACGAAGAAACGTCAGAAGTGGAGAGTGCGTGTGACAAGAAGTTGAAGAAGTTGTAAGAGAAAGAATACGATGAAGAAGAAGAAGAAGAAGAAGAAGAAGAAGAAGAAGAAGAAGAAGAAGAAGAAGAAGAAGAAGAAGAAGGAGGAGGAGGAGGAGGAGAACAACAATAACAAGAAGAAGACAAAAGAAAGAAAGAAAGAAAGAAAGAAAGAAAGAAAGAAAGAATACGGGTAGTGCAGAAAAGAACGCAAGGATGAAGACAGTAAAGAAAGAAAGAAAGAAAGAAAGAAAGAATGAAAGAAAGAAAGAAAGAAAGAAAGAAATAAAGAAAGAAAGAAAGAATGAAAGAAAGAAAAAAGAAAGAAAGAAAAGGGGGTAACGGAAAAGAATTCGGTGATGCAAAGAGTAGATGAAAATGAAAGAAAAAAGCAAAGAAAGAAAGAAAAAAGAAATATACAGAAGGAAATATGAAGATTAAAAGAAAGAAAGAAAGAAAGAAAGAAGGAAAGAAAGAAAGTAAGCAATAATAAGGAAGAGACAGAAAAGAAAAGAGCAAACTGCAAACAGAAAGAAGAAAATAACGAAGGAAGAAAAAGGAGATAGAAAGAAGAGCCCAGAGAGAGAGAGAGAGAGAGAGAGAGAGAGAGAGAGAGAGAGATAGAAAGGAGTGAAGAAGGCAGAGGGATGCGGAGAGTAAGAAGAGGGAAAAACGAGTTCAGAAGAAGGATGTGGCGTAGGAAGAAAAGGGTGTGTAAGGAAGAGGTGGAAAATGGCAGAGGATGGGAAAGACATACAAAATCATAAGAGGTGGAGGAGGAGAACAGGATGATGAAATGAATCCGAAGTGGAAACGGATGACTGCAAAAAGAGCATCATCCAAATTTACCCCTGCGGCAAGCAGGAGAGATACGTTGGATTATTTTCTCTCTTTTTCTTTTTTGAATTTTTGAGTTTTAAAATAATTTTCACTGTTCTTGGTCCTTAATAAATAAAAGTGCATGTAGTCCTTTTAATAAAAACCTAACATATTAAAAGACAAAAAGAAAGAAATTCGGTTATTTTAGTAATCTTAAACCAATCGATATTTTTCTAAGAAATTGTAATGGACACATGTTGTAGACTACGGGTCTATAATTTTAAAGAATGCAACCAATTTTGGAATTGGTATACACAATATTTAATACAAAATTGTCATATACCAGATGTCTAAAAGATACAAATCACTTGAAGTTAAGCAAAATACATCTGTTTTTAATTTAAAATATATGAGCAATTTAAGAATATATATATATATATATATATATATATATATATATATATATATATATATATATATATATATATATATATATATATATATATATATATATATATATATATATATATATATATATATATATATTAACATACAACGTGTGTTAGCACGTGCGATACCCTGTCTTCATCAGCCGCCGACCAAGGGTGATCTCACGGTTCACGCCTGGTCGGCGGCTGATATATATATATATATATATATATATATAGTTGGATCCAACTAAATATTTTAGCTCTGTTACTGATATTGAGTGTTTTCCAATAAGTACCGCACATATATAATATATAAATAATATATATAAAAAATTGCACTATGTACATTGTTCGGACTCTCGTCCTCATCTTTGTTGCCATATTTATCACAACGTTTCGGCTGTTGTACGCTCCGGACTTCTTCAGGTGGTTGGAATGTCGAACTGAACCCTTTATTTCATTCGCTGGGGTAGACTAATTTAGTTCCACGTGGCATGTCAAATGGATGCCAGTTATCGGTTATCTCCTGTTAATTCCCCTCCCCAAGTTACATTAGACACGTGGAACAAAAACAGTCTACCCCAGCGAGCGAAATAAAGGGTTCAGTTCGACATTCCAACCACCTGAAGAAGGTTGGAGCATAGAACGGTCGACACGTTGCGATAAATATAGCAACAAAGATGAGGGCGATAATCCGAAAAATGTAAATAGTGTACATAATACTACATCTCAGAAATATAGACAGATGAAAATAGCATATATATTTATATACATACACATTGCATATATATATATATATATATATATGGTCATCCACAGACAATGATTCGCTGTATAACAGCTCATCAGATTGACTAGACACACGATTGCTTCAAGTCGGGATCGAAACCAGATTGATTTGGCATCAGTTGGAGATTTTAACCCTGAGCTATCAGATCCCGGTATAGAGGAACATATATATATATATATATATATATATATATATATATATATATATATATATATATATATATATATATATATATATATATATATATATATATATATATATATATATATATATATATATATATATATATATATATATATATATATATATATATATATGAAGAAATATAGTCTATATTTATGGGATAAAGTGCTCAATATCAGAGATAGAGCGTGTGTAAATATAAAAGTGAACATAGAAGTCAACACTTAGAGGCGACAGTCTGTTTCATGCTAGTTGCCTGACCATTGTACTAGCATGAAACAGACTGTCGCCTCTAAGTGTTGCCTTCTATGTTCACTTTATATATATATATATATATATATATATATATATATATATATATATATATATATATATATATATATATATATATATATATATATATATATATTCTTGCAGGCAAAAGAACTACACAAAATAGTAGTAATATTTACGATGGCGTCGAAGAGTTTGGAAAAATGTCTGGTAAAACTCATTAGTTGAAAATTTTTTTTTAAACATACGTTGGCTCCCACGCGACCCACCGGTGGGTCGTGGTTGTATGTCTACGACCCACCGGTGGGTCGTTTCTCAATTTCTTTTCTATGTGAATTATTGGGAATTGGATGATATTGTTGATTGCTAATGAGGTCATGGCCCTTCAGATATATATTTTTTTTTAAATTAAATATTTTGAAATATTTTTTTGTCTTTTATTTCGTTTGCCTTTTGGAATCGCTACAGTTGCTTTTTGGGGTCATTTTTTTTCTTTTTACACAGAGCTGTACTATGTATCCCTGTGGGATTTTGGGTTATAAAATGGACTCAAGTATCGAACGACACACCGGTGGGTCGTGGGTAATAAATATTACCTATGATATCCTTGCCTCATATATGAGACAATGTTAAAACAAAGTCGCTTGTACCAAAATTAATTAAAATATAGTGTTGGGACCCTGGGTCGACAAGAGAAATGAGGTTTGGGAGTTAATGTTAAGGTAAACTCTTAACAGAAACATTTACAGAGAGTTCACTAAGGGCCTACTTCGTTCCCATTATTTTTTCTTTCATGCGCCATGCCTTTTCTGAGAGAGGGCGATCACAGCTCTCCAAAATTCCTGATATTAGCTTACACTAACGCTTGACTCTAACATCCATCTTCCTCCTTACTTGGCAATCCGTTTAAACAAACTAAGGGGAGTCGCTGGTTTTCTCCATCGCCTTCAGTAATTCCTGTGAGTGTTACATTCTCCAGGCCATCTTTCCTTATTATATGCCTAAGAATCTTCAGCTATCTCTGATTATAAATATGAGTTTCCTTGTAGTTCCTACTCTCTTTTAAACTTCCTCATATCCCATATGCTCTGTCCATGGTATTCTCAGCAATAATCGATAGAACATTTCTATCGCTTAAAGTCTGTTCTTCATCCGTGAGGAGATTATCTCGGATTAACAACTACAAAGCAAATTAGATATTACATAGTAGTTCCACAGTTTTGACTTTATTCATAATGACATTTTCTTTACAATAAAAAATCTACTAAAACAAAAAGTATAGATTAAAATATGTGTATCTTTCATGGTTATCAAGTGACAACAAGTCTATTTATGCCCGCAGCATTTTTCTTAGCCTTCTTCAGCTTCTTCTTCTTCTTCTTCTTCTTCTTCTTCTTCTTCTTCTTCTTCTTATTATTATTATTATTATTATTATTATTATTATTTTCTTTGATATCTGGCGTTTACACATTTCTTTCCGGGTCCCGCCCAGGGACCTAAGGTTAGAAATAATATCATGACACTTTCCACTGAAAAAAAAAATTACATAGCTAAAGCCTTTCGTAAAGTGTGGGCTGTACTTGTCAGAATAATTTTTTGTATCTCTTTGAGGCATGGACTTCCAGGGATCCCTTCAATTAGTCTACTGGAATATTTTCCAACCAATCCTAAGGCTCCAACTACAACAGGGATTGTTGATGTTCCCATGTGCCACATTTTTGAGATTTCGATTTCAATTATTATTATTATTATTTATTTATTTATTTATTTATTAACACTATTTATAATCTGACTATTGTTGTTATCACATATGTACGAAACCGGAGCCAAATCTAGCAAAGAAAAGCAGGAAGAAAGGACTAACCATCAATTAAAAGTAGGTCATTAGCAAGAGAGACGGGTGCCTTTTAGGAAAATGTAAATATTTAGAAAGTCCGTTAAGAGGCAACAGAAAAATCCGAAGACATATTGGAATCGTACAATGCCTTTCAGAAGCAAAACAAAGTATTGAGCTCAGAATTTCTATGATGAGGACTTATCATTATTTAAAATATGTATTCGGAATATTGCCCTCACCTTTTTTTCTTATCACACCGTTTCGGTCGTTGTACCCTCAGGCCTTTATCAGGCGTAATCTCTGGGTCGGGCAGTGTGTACTTGGATTCAGTGCGAAATTGGCGAGCAATAACTGAGCAGTACCAAAACTATGAACTAGACGATATCGCTAGACATGGACAGAGAAACGAGAACAGTCTACCCACGTAGATTAAATAAATAGTTCAGTTCAGAATTTTCTGTGGGCTATCCACATCGATATAGACCTGAGGAAGGCCGAAGGGCACAACAGCTGAAACGCTGTGATAGCAACAACAAAGATGAGGACAATAGTCCGAAAATAATTACTGTAAATAAGGATAACTCCTCATCCCAGAAACCCAAACATAAATTATTATTATTATTATTATTATTATTATTATTATTATTATTTGTGTATATTATGCTTCCTGCTTTGTATCCTGTAGAGCCGGGTCCAAACTATGATCCTTAGGCCCTATAGGAGAATTGTCATTTAATTGATAGTACTTTTCTTAGTATATCGGATGTTCCTAGTAGGGCGATCTTCTGGGCAGTCGCTCTCTCACAGAACGCAACGTTGCCTCGCTCTGTCTTTTTTACAAATACTTTCACGGTAATTGCTCCGATGAGCTGCTTTCGCTGGTTCCTAGGCCTCATGAATTTAAAGGTCCTACGAGGCTGGCATCCCGTTCCAACCCCTTCACCGTTGAAACTGTTAGATGTAGACGTCTCTTCTACTCCAATAGCTTCATGTCTCGCACATCTCGCCTGTGGAACTCCCTTCCTTATTCCTGTTTCCCTGACAAATACAAGCTCCAACTATTTAAGTGTAACGTCAATCGACATCTCCAGTTGCCTTGATCTATCCACTTCCCTTCTCCACATCCTTTCCCCTTTCATTCCTATCTGCTCTCGCTCCAAATCTTCTGTAACCCCCTTGCCTTGATCGATCCACTATCTTTCTCCACATCCTCTCCTTTACCACTCCTATCTGCTCTTCCTCCAAACCTTCTGTTACGCCTTGCGTGCTAGTGGCTTCCAGCCTTGCTTGGGGTGATAAGCTTAAAAAAAAAATATTAAAAAAATATGTTGATCTTACCTGGGACACTGTTAGCAAAACTTTTTCTCAGGAGGCCCAGTGTTCCGATTACTATTGGGACAGTCTCAGTCTTCATTGCACAAATCCTGTTAATCTCCAGGTCTTTGTATTTCGACTATTTGTCGATAATTTTCATGGAGTTGTTCCTTTCAGATGGTACTGCTCTGTCAATAAGCATACACATCATGAATTTCTTGTTTTTTATGATAATATCAGGTCCGTTCGCTTTTATTTCCCTGTCAGTTTGAATTAGCACGTCCTAGAGGATAGTTACATCGTTATTTTGTGTAACTGTGTCTCGTTGGTGCTCATACAAATCTCTCAGTGGTTTCGATTTTGTGCTCTTTGCATACATTCCACTGCACATATGCCGCTACCTTTTTATGTCTGTGGGTATATTCATTTTTTGCCATTTTTTATCCCGAGGTAATATGGTCGACAGTTTCATCATATTTTTCTCATATCCAGCATTTTTGGGTTAGTTCCATTCTTTATGCAACAGTGATAGGATCTGATTGCGAGGCCTTGGTCCTGAGCTGTGATAATTAGGCCTTATGTTTCAGCTTTCAACCCGGTTTTCCTCAGCCACTGATGTGTTTTCTGTTAGTCCACATCTGCTTCTTTCGTTCTTTTTCAGTATTTGCCATGCAACGCCTTGTCCTCCCAATTTTTCTTTGGTAATATCATTTGGCCAAGTTGTTTTGCTTTCTGTTTTACTCGTTTGGCGTAGATGGTATTCGCTTCGATTTTTTTGGTAGGATTTCGTGTATATTAAGCTGTTTCTTAATGAGTACAGCTTCTTTGTTAGTGGAGTGGATTTGGTGTTTTACTATTTGTAGGAGAGGGTCATTATTTTTTGTGAGGTATGCTTCCAATCCGATTGATGTAGTTTTTAGTGTTAGTTAAAGTTGGAATAGACCTTGGTCTACTAAAGCGCTTGGTACGTACAGTCTATCAACATCTGATTTCGGGTGGTGCATCCTTCTTTAAGTAAGCATTTTTCTGGTCTTTGATTCCAATCATTTAATGTCATTCAAATTCCATTTAATAATGTTTTAGTTGTATGTTACTATAGGTATAGTTAAGGCGCTAATAGCCTTCATTTTATTGCCCCCCCCCCATTAAGTTTGCTTTCTAGTATCAGACGCACTCTCCTATAATATTCTTTTCGGATATTTTGTTTTTCATAATTGAATTTTATATTCCGTTTCCTTTATTCATTCCTAAGTTTTTGTATATATCATCTTGGTCTAGTTCCTTAATCTTGTTTTTGATATTATAATCTAAATCTGTGGTTTTCGTTAGTTTAGCACCTTTGAAGGTGGCTTTGGCACATTTGTCAATTCCGAACTCCACCTTAATGTCTTCGCTGAAGGTTTTGACAATTGTCAGTAGGTCTTTTTGTTGGTTCCCATAATTGGCAAACGTTTTAAGATCATCAATATAGAATAGGTGATTCAGTTTGCCATTCTATGACTTGTATCCGGAGCTACTGTTGTTCAGTAGGCAGCTGAGGGGCGCTAATGCAAAGCCGAAGAGTAGTGGTGACAAAGAATCTCCTTGGAAGATATCGCTTTTGATGTTTATTGGTCACGATGTTAATAAACCGCTTGTATGATTTAGGTTTAGTGTACTCTCCTAGTTTTTCATGCACTTCGTTATAAATTTAACCATTGTGGAGCATACTCTGTATATTTTGGGGATCTTCTCTATCCATGAGTGTGGTGCACTGTCGAACGCCTTTCTGTAGTCGATCCAAGCTAGCAATACGTTTCTTTTCCTTGTTTTCACCTCTTCCAGTATTGTTTTATTGATAATTAGTTGGTCTTTGAACCCGTAATTTCCTCTTTTACATCCCTTTTGTTCTACTCGGAGTAAATTGTTTTTCTCAAGGAAGTTGTATGTTCTCTGGATTATGATATAAGTGAGGATCTTGTACATTGTTGGTAGGCAGGTGATGGGTCTATAGTTCTTCGGATTCTGCATCTCTTCTGTTTTGGGGAACAGGTATGTTACCCCCCCACACGTGAGCCATTTGAATCATTGGGGGGGTTATGATTATATCCTTGTATACATGTGCGAGGTTTTGGTGAATGCTATATATATATATTTTTTTTTATCCAAGAATTGACTATTTGGTTTATTCCTGGTGTTTTCCGACTTTTTGAAGATGGCAGCGCTCGTTTCAGTAATATTGATATCCGTCCTTTTTGGCATTCTATATGTGTGTGTTGTTTGTTGTTACACGATCCATGTAGCTCTTTCATTGAGCATTTTACTGTTTTCACACATCTCACACCAGAAATCCTCGACTTTATGGATATTAGGTAGGTCATTTATCTCTATTTTATTATTGCCCAGTTTTCGATATAGTTTCTTGGCATCTTCTATAAGATCTTGCTTTACCAGTTGAATCTGTTTCTTTTTTTTCATAACGACTGATTCTTAGTGCTTTTGCTTAAATTTGTTGTTTCAGCTTCTCTAAATTTTGATACGTCAGTCTCATTTTTTATGCCAAGGCTTCGTGTCAGTTCTCTCCTTTTCTTTCTTTCATTTTTGAACCCTTGTCTACTTAACTCATAAATGACAATTGTTTATTTATTTTGGTTTCTATTTTTACTTTCCAGACTGGCATTTTTCATTTGCGTTTACTTTGAGTTTCTAATTTTTTACTTAAGGTTTTCTGCGATCGTTGCCGAAGCCGCGTATATAAGATTATAAATTTCTGTCAGGTTCATCGGTCTTTCCATTTCGTTCATTATTTATTTTCTAATTGCTTGGTTAGTGAGGTTGATGGTATCCTTCACCTGATAGTTATTTCTTACTTTTGGAATTGTCAGCATTTCCTCGAAAGACATTATCTTTAAATTCTCACATTTATATCGGTTGTTTTTGGTCATCTTTGTTTCTCTATCATATACATCATTATCTTCTTCGATTTGCCTCTGTACTTCAGAGGGATTAATTACAACAGGTTTCTATTTCTGTCTATATTTCTGAGATGAGGTATTATATACACTATTTACATTATTAGGTCTCATCTTTGTCGTCATATTTATTACAAAGTTTCGGCCGTTGTATGCTTCGGCCTTCTTCAGGTGGTTGGAATGTCGAACTGAACCCTTTATGCTAGGTCACAAAAATCTCCTCAGCCGACCAAGCATAGAAATGAATACACTATGTGAACCAATAATAAGGAGTGCCAGAGAAAAGCGATAATGACAACATAAATTGTAATATGAACTCTGGTAAAAATATGGATAGATAACAGCAAAAAATTACAATTTGAGCACATGTAAAAAATGTTTGCTGAAGACATTAGGTTTATAATGCCCAGAAATTCATACACAGAGGTCCTCAAGGACACATAACACAGTGTATAAAGGCGTTGGTTAGATCCAATGACAGGACCCAAAGAGTGTGAGTTCAATACCCGGTTAAGGCAGTGGAGAACTTGGAGAGGGGAATTAACAGGAGATAACTGACAAGTGGCATCCATTAGACATGACATGTGAAACTAGAACAGTCTACCCCAGTGAGCGAAATAAAGGGTTCAATTCGACATCCCAACCAGCTGAAGAAGGCCGGAGCGTAAAACGGCCGAAACGTTGTAATAAATATGGCGACAAAGATGAGGATAATAGTCCGAATAATGTAAATAGTGGTTGCTATTTGTTCTTCTGCATGTGTCTCCTATATATTGTTGGTATTTATCCCCTCGATGTTAAGGTTCAATATATTTTATATGTTTTATCGGATGCTTTCGAGTTCTTTGTCAGCTATTCTTTCTTTTATTGACATTGGATAGTTTGTTGGCATCAATGTTTACTCTGTTTGAGGGCTGTTTTTCCCGCCAGATATTATAGATGGCTTTCGTCGTTGGTGTCCTTGCTGGATTTAACGTAGCGGTGTCAAATGCTATCATTACTCCTATATACTCTTCCCCAGACAATTCATTTATTGTTATTTTTGTGGGATTTCCTTTTAATGAATACAGAGGGCCGCTTTGAGGACTGTCTTCGGCGTGGTTTTCTTCTAGTTCTCGTTGGGTTTAGTTTGTTCCAGTTGCAGACTTTTCGATCTCAGTCTGGTTCCTTACTGGGGATCGCGGTCCAGCGTGACGACCGATGCTGTTTAGCAATATTTGTCCTTGTGACAGCATTATAATTAGTTCGTATTTAAACAGACATCTGGTTCGTGAGCCCCAGAGCATATCCATACCATGTTGAGCCATGCCTCCTCCTTCTAATTTTTACTATTGCTATTAATAATAACAACGGTAGAATCTACATTTATAAGCCTTATTATAATTATTATTAGTAGTAGTAGGAGGATGAGGAGGAGAAGGAGGGATAAGATATATAAATCGCAATGGACTCTTCTTGATACCATGTCTGATGAAGTTATGCCAGACATATTCATAACAGTGAAATATGCGCGATGTGATAAATATTTTGGGATACAATTATTAAACTTTATTTTTATTGAATGTCGGAGTACCAGGGCAACAAAATGACACTGGGTTACAAATATATGAAGACCTATATACCCATCATGACATCTAATCTGATGCGCCCTATGGTGACAGATTTTGATAATCGTGGAGGCTGGACCCATTTAGAAATATCTTCATGTCGAGAAACCCAGTCCGCACGGACGCTTTTCAGATTGAATATGTTCCCCAGTGTCTAAATCATTGACTCTCAACCGCCGTGCCGCCGCACACTAGTGTGCCGTACGATCTTCTTAAGTGTATCGCGATAGTATGATTGAATTCGAAACCCCTTCATAAATGTTCCTTCTACTATTGAACTTTAGTTGTGTGAAGAAGTATGATTGAATTCGAAACCCCTTCATAAATGTTCCTTCTACTATTGAACTTTAGTTGTGTGAAGAAGTATGATTGAATTCGAAACCCCTTCATAAATGTTCCTTCTACTATTGAACTTTAGTTGTGTGAAGAAGTATGATTGAATTCGAAACCCCTTCATAAATGTTCCTTCTACTATTGAACTTCAGTTGTGTGAAGAAGTATGATTGAATTCGAAACCCCTTCATAAATGTTCCTTCTACTATTGAACTTTAGTTGTGTGAAGAAGTATGATTGAATTCGAAACCCCTTCATAAATGTTCCTTCTACTATTGAACTTTAGTTGTGTGAAGAAGTATGATTGAATTCGAAACCCCTTCATAAATGTTCCTTCTACTTTAGTTGTGTGAAGAAGTAGAATTAGCCACCATTTTTAGAGATCGAGGGCTGAAAATAAAACATCCGACACTGATGCATTTTGGATTTCAATACAAAAGGATATCCCACATTAACTAAAAAGGTTTTATAAGTTTTATTGCAATTTTCTACTTATTTATGTGAATTAAGCTTTTCAACCCTAAATAAACATCAAAAATAAGAAGCGAGAAAGACTACGATCAACTGAAGAAGAAATGAGGGTCTGCTTATCGCTCATTCGACCAAACATTGAAAAAATCGCGAAAAAAAAACAACAGGCATGATTTTCACATTAAATAATCTGCACAAATAGTTGAATAGAATCCTTGAAATAAAGTAAGTTTATATTAGTGTGTGTGTATATTTTGTAATTTATGGCTTTATTTCATAACATTTAAATGTATACCCTTTTAAAATTTTGCTAAGTGTACCGTGATATTTTCATTTGCTTCTAGTCGTGACGTTGCTTAAAATGGTTGAGAAACACTAATATAACGTCGTTTTAAATACGATTTTGCAGTTCACGGAAAACATTTGCCAACTGATTTACAGTAATGCCAGAAATCAAATTCGTTATTTTAGCTATACTAAGTACATCAAACTTTATAACATTTTTTACAGATTATTTCTATCGCAACTACAAATAAAGTTATAATTTTTTTAAAGTGCACACGAACTTTACGGACACTCTGTATTAAACCTTTTATACGACATAAGCTAAAAAAACCTTATCAGTTTTATGATAATTTTCTGCTTATTATTTATGTGAATTAGGCTTCTCAACCCTAAAAAACATCAAAAATAAGAAGCGAGAAAGACTACGCTCAACTGAAGACGAAATGAGGGTCTGTTTATCGCACATTCGACCAAACATTGAAGAAATCACGAAAAAATACCACACAGAATAAGATGCACAAATAGTTGAATAGAAACATTGAAATAAAGTCAGTTCATATTTGTGTGCGTATTATTTTTAAAAAATCTATGGTGTTATTTCATAGCATTTAAATGTAGACCAATTTTAAAATTTTTGCTAAGTGTGCTCTGATATTTTCTTTTGCTCTTAGGTGTGACGATGCTTAAAACGTTTGAGAAACTCTGGTCTAGATGCAATTCCTAAGGCGCTATAATTATCTAATTATTCAAAGTTAAATAAAATAAATCTTGACTTGGCCCACCTGGATCATCTCGTTTAACTTTTGACTCTATTATTTCTCGTTAAAAGTCCATATTTCTTTACATAGACTACAATGAACTTGGTACGTAACTATGTTATGGTAGCAATTATATTCTTTCTGTGCAAGTATTTCCTAAGCGCTAATGATGCTGGTGAAATGTTCCACCTGCTTGCCACACATTATTATTATTATTATTATTATTATTATTATTATTATTATTATTATTGTTGTTGTTGTTGCTGTTGTTGTATGAGTTCTAACATCAGCTAAAAGACAGTTTACACTGTAGATTGGCTTACAATTTTCTGTATTCTCGCCGTTTCTAATCATGCTTCTGTATGGAGACTCTCGAATTTTCCGCCTACTTCCAATTCTTGCCTATTTTCTCTTTTCGCTAGACTTACTGCCATTGCCAGCGCATCAAGAAAGTTTGGCGTTTCTTATTCCGATTGGCTGATCCGTCTCTGAGAATGTTCGGCCTTTTATTCTCTTTGATTGACTCTGACTTATGACAACATCGCTTTCAATGCCTTTATAATTGTCATCTCGATTAAAATTATGAGAAAATTAAAATTTTCTTCTTTTTTTTTAACCATTTTATCCCAAGCAAGGCAATAAAGCCACTAGGACGCAAGAGGTTACTGAGTGTTAGAGAATATGAGAAAAAAAATACGTTTAAGGAGAGGGGACAATATGAGAAAAATAATTAAGAATACAGAAGATAACGATTGATATTGCATTTAAATTTTTGAAGATAAAAGTGTGACTTGGAAGCAAGAATCCGGAAGAGATTTCCTCACGCGAGAAATGCGAGGGAAGAAACTGTTAGCATAGAACTTACGGTTACATCTAGCAATTTCAAATGTAAAATGATAAGACATTGCCGCCAATCTAGTACTGCGCTCAAATTCATAAAGTCTGGGTACCATAGAGGAAAGTTCATCAGAACATTTACAATGAAATATTTATCGAAAAAGTACAGGAAAGATACGTTACAGCGGTGGAAGAATGACTGAAGCCGAGGTGCCAGATCAGGGTCAACAACATTGCAGATTATTTTTTGCCTTTTATCAATAATCTCTAAAATATGCACTTACGAATATACATTTTCATCTGAATCTGACATAGAAAAACTAGAATTATTATACACTTACATACATAAATCAATGTATATGTTTTTTCTATAGAAAAGACACAGGGAAGATAAAAAAATAAAATTACAAGACCTAACTGCCAATCTAGTATTACGCTTAAATTTCTGAAGTCAAGGTATCAAAGAGGTGCAATTGCCATGAAAATATTTATAGAAAATGCATAGGGAGGCTACGTTACAACGGTGGGGAAATGACTGAAGCCGTGATGCCAGGTCAGAGTCAACAACATTGCAGATTATTTTTTGCCTTTTATCAATAATCTCTAAAATATGCACTTACGAATATACATTTTCATCTGAATCTGACATAGAAAAACTAGAATTATTATACACTTACATACATAAATCAATGTATATGTTTTTTCTATAGAAAAGACACAGGGAAGATAAAAAAATAAAATTACAAGACCTAACTGCCAATCTAGTATTACGTGTAAATTCCTGAAGTCGAGGTATCAAATAGGTGTAATTTCCATGAAAATATTTATAGAAAAGGCAAAGGGAAGCTGGGTTACGGCGGTAGGAAAGAGACTGAAGCCGAGATTCCAAGTCAGGACCAATAGAATTGTAGATTCTTATTTTGTCAAGAATCTCTAGACACTTAACAGAAGCACCAGACAGCACGGATGCATAGTAGACTTATAAATGTCCGAGATAGATTCTGGCGAGAAGTAATGTCTAGCACCACAGCGATTGATTCAATAAACGTTCCACTTCATATCAGGGTAAGACATTACATCGAAAAGTCGCATAAAGTTGCTCTCCTGAAGGTTGTCTACTGGCAGGCAAAGGTCTGCTGAGACGGTTGAAAAAGAGCAATTCCTGAAGTCGCGGCATCAAAGACGTGCAATTGCCATGAAAATATTTACAGAAAAGGCACAGAGAAGTTACGTTACGGCGGTGAGAAAATGACTGAAGCCGTGATGCCAGGTCAAGACTAATGACAATGCAGGTTATTTTTCGCATTTTATCAATAATCTCTAAAGATATAGGTGTTGTAACCTAGGGAAGGTTACTGAATAGAATAATCAAACGAAGGTTGGTAATGAACGATAATACTTTGGACAAGAACAACACATATAAGATTCGCCAGCGGCGCGTAGAAGTAGTCACCTGCTAGAAGTGAGTCAAGTGAATACAAAAATGAATCTCCAGCTGTAGGATATCTACCAACCGCCCCACGCGGTCAGATGTGGCACAAGGCCGAATTTAATGTGGAGTATCCGAGCCCGTAGGCTCGGCCGAAAATATAAGTATAAAACGGGGACGGGTAGCTGTTTCCCGAGACGAGACTCCGCCTTTTGACTTAGCCTCGTCTGTGGATCCTCTCTGCCCGGAGGCGGAGAGTTTGACCAGCACAACTGGAGACGAATCTACAACTGCAGGATATCTACCAACCGCCCACGCAGTCAAATGTGGCACCAGGCGGAATTCAATATGGGTTATCCGAGCCCTTAGGC
>OZ038500.1:77325677-77343177 GCA_964036315.1 Acanthosepion esculentum
AATAAAGTCACTATACATTTATTATAATATAAAAGCAAAGCATTGAAACAATTTTACAGTTCGAAAAGTATCACTTATTAATTTAATATTGTTTACCATAGCATTTTATAGCTTTGAATTCGTCTTGCACTCTTGGGGGTAGAAACTCCGACTGATACCAAATCGGTCGAGTTTCGATCTTGGCTCGAAGCGTTCGGTTGTCTAGCCGCACTGATGAGCTGTGATACAGCGAAACATGCCTGTATGCGAATGACATTATACACACACACACACACACACACACACACACACATATATATATATATTTTAACAATTTTTTTTTTAAATATAAAAAAATAATTATAATTATAAATTAGGCTCTACTTTTGTATCGAGCACTGTATTTTAAAAATAAAAACAAAAATACTAAAGAACTTCGGATTATTTACCTAACGAGTTCTTTCCTATTTTTCTATATATTTGCACGCGCACACACACACACACACACACACACACACACACACACACACACACACACATATATTAATTTCAGTGTCAGTAAATTACAGCAATTTGCCAATACTCTCCTTATTACCAAATTAAACCCTCATTAATTTCTTTACTCTTACGTGGCAGTAAAAAATAATTGTATAATTCTGCCGGCTTAGTGGTAAAATGCCGGAAAAAGAATCACCAAGATTATTGTGCAAATTTTAGTAGCAGAGCCAATTTCATTATGGAAAACAGGTGTAAGACAAGGTAGATTTTCTTGCTGGATTTATTTAACCGCTAATACCTGGTAACACTAAGCGAACCAGAAGACCTGCAAAGATGTATTATCGCCGGCTGTTATATTAAAATATTTAGGTACAGATTTTAATGGCATTCGGTTGAAAATCGGTTCGAATTCCAGTGAGTTCTTTGCATTTGGAAAAGGTATGAATCCAATTCTTCTCCTCTTGGCCATGTGTTTAATAGTAGGATAGAATGAGCTGTTTAGTTATATCTGGTAACTGGTGTAGGCGAAATAAAGTGTCGCTGCAGACACTTGTGATTGAACCAGGATCGCCAGAGAGCAAGCACAGTGGACCTCATCTTGAAATAATTAGATTACGTGACGGGTAAAGGAAAATATATATATGGGAATCAGCAGCGTCTGACCGAGTAATGTTCGAAGGCGTTACTCTTATTGTATGTGTGATTTACAAAATCTCCCCTACAAGCGGGCATTACAAAAATAACTCTGAATGGGGATGAGGCTAGAAACCTTATCCTACAAAACCCTAAAAACGAGTTGCTATGGAAACCTGAGCAGCAATATCTTGTGTTCTATGAGCAGTAAACACATAGTCTTGAGGAGTGTGGGGCTACAACTGTGGTCTCGTACTCCCCAGAAAGTCTACTCTTTTTGGCTCGCGATTGTCAAGCTTTCTGTCTTCAGGGTGTGACTCAGTCGGGATCCTGTTTGCGGATGGAGACTCGGCTTAGAAGAATAGACTCAGTACGCGATCGGGTTCCCCACACTAAAGTAGACTTTGTGCCACATCTCGTCTCAGTAGGAAGACTGGGTAAATACCAGTCCTTTGGAGTCAATCGGGAAGAATTCTAGTGATGTCACGGCGAGGAGCCTAAGCAAGACATAATATTATAACCACTCGGGGTTAGTTATAACAGAAACAAAGAAACAAAAGCCGAACTGTTATATCATAGCTAATATCTTATACGGCAGTCTCCACAGATTGAGATTAAGAGATATTGTTCTACGAAGGAATGCTAAGAATAACATGGATAGAACATATGATAAATGAGGAGGTTTTTAGGAATACAGGAACTAAAAAGAAGTTTACAAGCATAAAGGGACAGTTTAAATTACTGGGGTTATATAATGAGAGGAGAAAGAATGAAGAATCTAATGCTTGCAGGCGATAAAAATGCTCAAGCTTAAGGGGATTTTTTAACTGTATATCAACCCTTTTATACCACAACTGATTTATTTTGTTTTATATTTAGGGAAAATGGACTATTTTTGTTTTATATATATATATATATATATATATATATATATATATATATATATATATATATATATATATATATGTAGCGAGAGAGAGAGAGAGAGAGAGAGAGAGAGAGAGAGAGAGAGAAAGAGGGTGGACCCAAAAGTAACCGGAATAGTGTTATATAATTTTATTCATTTATTGTTACATGTTTATATTCTTATCAGCTTCAAAGTATTCTGCATTTGAAGCAAGACGTATTTATCCATTGTTCAAAGCAGTCCTGGAACTCTTGTGAAGTTATGTTTTTTAATGACTCCGTTGTTTTCTTCTTAACCTCTTCTGCATCTGCAAAACGTTTCCTTTGAGGATTTTCTTCATTCGGGGGGACAAAATGTCGCAGGGGGCGAGATCGGGGGAATAGGGAGGGTGGGGAAGTGGGTTCATGCCATTCTTGGTCAGAAATTGTCTCACACTCAAGGCGGTGTGCACTGGTGCATTGTCATGTTGCAACCACCACCCTCCACTTTCCCACAGGTCAGGGCGTTTTTGTCTCACCTTGTCTCGCAAACGCTTCAGGACTTCCAAGTAAAAAGCCTGGTTAACAGTTTGACCAGGAGGAACAAATTCTTTGTGGAGAATTCCTTTCACATCAAAGAAACAAAGCAGCAGCATCTTGACATTGGACTTCACTTGACGCGCTTTTTTTGGGTCGTGGTGACATTGGATACTTCCAATGAGTTGATTGCTGCTTTGTTTAAGGGTCGTAGCCATAGCACCAGCTTTCGTCACCACTGATGACCTTCGAAAAAAGGTCTGGATAAACTTTCAACTGCTCTTTCAGTTTACGACAGGCATCCTTTCAGTCATGGTAAAAATAGACGAAAAGGCTTGAAGCACTTCAAAACAAATGTGAACCACGGAGCTGTACGTCTTCCAACGATGACACCAGTTAGCACACTGATGCCTGGGGGTTGTCGCAAGTGGCATCTAGCGGTGGAAGCCTGAACTACAACGGGCTTGTCACGCAGAAAAAGATTCCGGTTAATTTGGGTTCACACCTTGTATATATATATATATATATATATATATATATATATATATATATATATATATATATATAGAGAGAGAGAGAGAGAGAGAGAGAGAGAGAGAGAGAGAGATATGATATAATCTAACTAATTACAGGAATGTTATTATATTTATTTTAATATTTTCAAATAGTTCTTTTAGGTTGTTTGCCTTGAAGAAATTGTGTCTTTTTGAATCAAGATCAATGCATTCAATGCCAAAATGTTTTACCGTTTATTGGGTTTGGCATGTAGGACACCATTTTGGTTCTTCTTGTTTCAGTAAGAATTGAATGCGTAATTTTAGTGTGACCTATTCGTAGTTGTGCCAGAGTAACATCTTCCCTTCAGGATTTTCCATAATGGCTGGGTTTTTTTTTTTTTCCTGAGGATTGGTACGATTGTATTTAGATTATTTTACGTTTTTCTAAACCATTCTCCTTGCCGTTGATTTTGCACCTGTTTCTTAATTAATGATTTTGGATCAGTCGAATCCGTTACATTCACTTACGTGCTAATACCCTTGGGAAAGGTATGAATCCTCTTCTTCTCCCATCGCCCCCACCAGCTAACGGTAAATTATATTTTATATATTAAGAAATAATATTACACTATTGTATAATAAGGAGGCACGATAGAGTAGTGGATAGAGGCTCTGATTGAGGATTCTGAGAGCTGAGTTCAAATTCCAGTCGAATCCATTACATTCACTTACGTGCTAATACATTTGGGAAAGTATGAATCCTTTTCTTCTCTCCGCAGCTATGGTTAAATAGCAAGAGAGACCGGGTTCTATAGCCTTGGATGGCAATTGGTCTACCGCAGAAAGAAGTAGCAACCTACTACGGGAAAAAATCTGCCTCGTCAGTCATGTATCGAAAGATACATTATCGCCTAAGCGTATATCACACATGGTACATAAGTGCCCGATATGGGATCTGGTAGATTTCAGGAACTAGTCTTAATGCCTGTTTACACTTTTGTTCGTTCTATTATTGCCCTTAATTCCTACATGGCGAGAAAGACAGACGAACAGATTTTTTTTTATAGTAGAGATGGCATGGATGTTTTCCAATATTTTAACTATCGAAAGGTTTTCCAGCTTTTTAGCTTTGATAGATTCGCCCTTGCATGGAGTATTGCTGCCATATATGGTCTGGAGCCCCTGCTGTTTGCCTCAGGGTTCTTGATAAGATCCAGAGACGGATATGCAATGTAATTGGCCCTGATCTGTCATCTCGTCTGCAGTCGCTCTCTCACAGACGCGACGTTGCCTCGCTCTGTCTTTTTTACAAATACTTTCACGGTAATTGTTCCGATGAGCTGCTTTCGCTGGTTCCTAGGCCTGATAAATTTAAACGTCCTACGAGGCTGGCATCCCGTTCCCACCCCTTCACCGTTGAAACTGTTAGATGTAGACGTCTCTTCTACTCCAATAGCTTCATGTCTCGCACATCTCGCCTGTGGAACTCCCTACCTTATTCCTGTTTCCCTGACAAATATAATCTCCAACTATTTAATTGTAATATCAATCGACATCTCCAGTTACCTTGATCTATCCACTTCCCTTCTCCACATCCTTTCACCTTTCATTCCTATCTGCTCTCGCTCCAAATCTTCTGTAACCCTCTTGCCTTGATCGATCCACTATCTTTCTCCACATCCTCTCCTTTACCACTCCTATCGGCTCTTCCTAAAAACCTTCTGTAACGCCTTGCGTGCTAGTGGCTTCCAGCCTTGCTTGGGGTGATAAGCTTAAAAAAAAAATAATATTAATACTTATATGTAATCAGAAAAGATTATACATTATGGAGATGTTTCTTTGGTGATAACATCGAGGATTATATCTAAGAAGCTACAGCGATATGGTAAATAGAAGCAGGTGTAAACAGGGAATAACATTTGGTTGTTAGTATCTTTTACACAGTACAAGGCCCAAGAGCCAGTCAAGGTAGAGGGTTATTAATGTAGTTGTTGCCGAGCAAACAAAGAAGGAGAACACCATGCCTGAGCGGGCGGTCCAGATACCAACACAAGCTAGTACCTTCGAGAAGACTAAAGTATTAAGAGAAGCCATTTTGGTTTTATGGTTGGATAGCAGCAGTAGCAAAAAGGATAGATAATAAGTAAACAAGAAAAGAAGTTGTGGAGAGTCATGAACAGGCACGTCAAGATGTATCACAACACGTAGAAGATTTGTTTTTGGTTTGGTTTGTTTTACGGTTTATTATCCTCAATGCCGACAAGATTTTTATTGTTGGTCAAATTTAGTTTCCAAAAATGTATTGTTAGTAATATTTTTTTTTTCAAAAATATATTGCTGGTAATATTTTTTCTTCAAAAATGTATTGCTGGTATTAAAACCTATTTTTACACTTTCATAGTTTTTTTTACCCCAGTTTGGTGATTAATTATTTACCCATAACTTGAACCCCTAGCAGGTGCTACCACCCCGGGAACACCAGCAATTAAGAGGTGCTTCCACGCTCCTTAAAACCTCCTGATCAGAGGCCTTGCTGTTGGACGTAGTTTATCGTCTTACCCAGGACGGCAAGAAGAAGAAGAAGAAGAAGAAGAAGAAGAAGAAGAAGAAGAAGAAGAAGAAATGATAACAATATGAAAAGAAAAGAAGCGGAACGTCATCACTAGCGAGTCTTGCATTTGTTCATGTGAGGCGACAGTTGAACAAAAATCAGCAGTAGTCATAACAACTGATGTCGAAACAGTGACGAGGAGGTCAAGTAACAGAAAATAGAGCCATACTAATAGGCATAACTATACTAGCATCAGCAGCAGCTGTATGTGAAGACGAAATTTGAGAAGTATTATCAGTAGTAGTAGTAACTTAAAAACTTTACTAGGAGTACTTGTAAGAATAGACATGTCTGATGCGAAGAAAACTTCGAACAACTAGAGAAATAGTTTTCTTTTTCTATGTAACGCGCCCATTCAGGACGGTGGTTATAAGGACTCTCCACATCTTCCTGTATTTACTAACCCTTAGTGAATTTCGTCTTTTTGTTATCTCTCCTAATCCACGTTCTGCCAAAAGCTCGTTAACAAGGTCATGCACCGCTTTTCTCTATCCCACTTCGCTTCCCTACGCCCTGTGAGTGTAAAATTTTCCAAGCCTTCTTTCCTCAATAGCTATCTTCTATGTAAACTTAACAGGATTTCGTCGTTGATGGTGAATATCTTTGTTTAAATATACGCATGACCACTCTGAAGATGGCTCATATGAGTCGAAAGCTTAGGAACAGCTCAGTAAAAGTTATCCAAACTTTGGACATTTTGTGTCTTTATTTTCACCCGAAATTAAAGCAACTATACGTTTAGAATAGCTCATGATCAAACATAATATATGTTTGAATAATGTTCTTACACACACACACACACACACACACACACACATATACATATATATATATATATATATATATATATATATATATATATTTAAGTAATTCATCGAGTCTGAAACCTCAACAGAATGCAGTAACTGCTGATGAGTCCCAAATACAGAACGAAACTGCCGTCCAGTGCTTTCTGCATTCTGTTGAGGTTTAAGACTCGATGAATTACTTAAATATATATATCAATATAATTATCATTCAGTTCATCTTTAGCGTTACAAGGAGTTTTGTTGGTCTCTCGCTCAACTGCACCCACACATAATAATCAAGGGGGTTACAGTCGGGGGAGTTGGGTGGCCAGATGTAAGGTGTGATGTGGTCGCAGAAATTGTCTGACATTCATGACTGGGTTTCTCCTGCGAGTGTAACATGGTGTAGAGTCCTGTTGCCAGACATAGGGTCTCCCAGGAGCCACCCTCTTGACACACGGCAGCAGTATCTCGTCAATGCACTTGATGTAGGCCTCCGGTGAGTCTGATGCACTGTGGAAAGATTATAACGTCGCCATCAGTAGTGATCACTACAAACAATTTCGTCATCACGATTAGACTCATTTCCGAATCCTCTGATTTGGATTGACAACATAAACACACTGAAATGTTCGTATTAGAGCTTCCGGCGCGAATGCCAAGCAGTACAGCATAAAGTATCCAAATTTCTGGCGGAGTGAATTGCCTCATCGTGCTCTTTCTCTCACAGACGGTGCCCAACTAACCCTACTAAACTGTGTAGTCGACAAAATTAACAACAACGCGCATGCGCGAATGTAAAAATATATCATTATTATACCTAATGCAATATATATATATATATATATATATATATATATATATATATATATATATATATATATATATATATATATATAATGGACTCTGCCGTCGGTTTCGACGAATGACAATCTGACAACTTAATCAATTGATTCAGTTATGAATTTTGTGCGATAATCTTAAGTGATATTTAAGATCCGTAAGTGATTATATATGTTTGCCTATGTGTGTTTATGTATATATATATATATATATATATATATATATATATATATATATATATATATATATATATGTGTGTGTGTGTGTGTGTGTGTGTGCTAAAAGATTAGTCAAAAGGATAATTTTCTTTAATAAGACTTTCGGTCCCTAAGCTGGTAAATAATGACTTCCACTAAATGAACACTAAGAGGAATCTATTCAAATAGGAGTCCCCGCTAAGTATAAAGTTTACAGTAATTGTATATATATATATATATATATATATATATATATATATATAGAGAGAGAGAGAGAGAGAGAGAGAGAGAGAGAGAGAGAGTAAGAGATAGATAGTGAGAGAGAGAGTTTTGAAAACGTATTGCCATTTTCCTTTTCATCTGTATTCTATATCATGTTGATATGCATTTATAGATGGAGAGAGAATGAGAGAAAGAAACACAGAAAGAGAGCTAGAGAAAGGGCGATGAGTGAGAGATAGATAGATAGAGAGGGAGAGAGAGAGAAATTGCGAGAAAGAGAAAGTATGTTTCTCTGTGCATAGATATCTTTTGTCCACAATGTGCATATCTATAAATGTTCTGTCTCCAATGATGATCAATAATTATCTATAAATAAAATATATCAAATTTCGACAATATATATATATATATATATATATATATATATATATATATATATATATATATATATATATATATATATATATATATATATATATAGCTCTGTTTCATAACATAGGGATAGATAAATATAAAATCTGAAGGTGGCAACAGTTTATTTCATGCTTGAACGCAATCTTCAGGATATATAAATATATATATAAATATATATATAGTCTTAAGGTGTGCTATATCTATGGGCTAAAGTGCTCAATATCAGAGATAGAGCGTGTGTAAATATAAAAGTGGTCATTGAAGTCAACACTTAGAGGCGACAGTCTGTTTCATGCTAGTGCAATCGTTAGGCCTGACGATGCGTCTAGTATGACACAGGCTGCCACCTCTAAGTGTTGACTTAAATTACCACTTTTATATATATATATTAAAAAAAAACATTTATTCTACATTCAACATACTTATGTTATAATATTTAAATAAATGACTATATATATATATATATATATATATATATATATATATATAAGTGGTTCTTGGCCATGAACCTCAGGCTTTACTCGCTCAAAGACATTTTAACCCTTGATCCTAGGAAACGGTTTTATACAACTTACAGTTTAGATATTTCTGAATACGTTGGGCGGCGTTCATGCTATCCGTATGGAAATCCCGATCCGACGAGACTATATGAGAATATGATTCGAGATTTCAAGTTGACCTTTTTCTTTCTTAGCTACATCCATCACAGTCTATTCTATGTTCTATATCTGATTTTTGTCAGATATATTTAAACCATAAAATAGAAATGTCATCAGTCACTCACTTTATATATTTATATATATATATATATATATATATATATATATATATATATATATATATATATATATATATGGTATAGGGATGCACACGGACAGACAGATACATAGTATCACTCTGTGAACATATTTAGATATAAAATTTTGAGACAAGCATATAAATACAATGTGATAATAGGTTGACAAGAACAGACTGAAATAGATAGATAAATCGATAGATAGATAGATAGATCAATAATGAAGAGATAGATAGATAGATAGATAGATAGATAGATAGATAAATGTGTCAAATTCCATGATTTATATATATATATATATATATATATATATATATATATATATATATATATACAAAGGGAGATAGGGGAAGAAGGAAAGTGACAGGCAGGCAATCGTAGATAGATAGATAGATAGATAGATAGATAGATAGATAGATAGATAGATAGATAGATATGGACATCGCGATATATATAGAAAGAGACGGAGACGGAGATACTGACATGCATACAGGGAGACAGACAGAAAAACATAGATAATGAACAGAATGAGATAGATAGATAGATAGATAGATAGATAGATAGATAGATAGATAGATATGAACAGACTGTGATAGATTGGAATGAACAAACTGAAATTGATAGCTCGATAGATAACGAACAGATGATAGATAGGCAGAAAGATTGATTGATAGATAAATAGATAATGAACAAGCTACAAAATAGATTGATAGATGTGTGTGTGCGTGTGTGTGTGAGTCTCTGTGTGTGTGTGTGTGTGTGTGTGTGTGTGTCTGTGTATAAGTGATTTGCACAGAAATCTCTGGCGTTATTCCCCTAAATCCACCAAGTCGCATCCAGTAGATTTTCTAACCCAGAAAACCTCCATTTCCTATTACTTTTCTATTCATTGGTTGTCTGATTTTTTGCGTTTTTTTTTTCCTGGACATCTTTACTGTCCTTCCTCATCACAACTTGTATTACACTCAATATTCGCCCTGCGGAACAGTCTAGCTCTGTCGGCATCCACTCTCACCGGTGTCAGTTTTCCATTTTACGCAAGAACCTGAGTGAATCAGAGAACGAATAGAAAGCTAGATATTTTTCATAGACCAGACAGTACGCCCTCAGTTACTCAACCAATCATCTAATACACACAAACACCTATCTGTGCTAGAACTCGCGCGCTCAAACCACGCACACACACAGAGACACACACACACACACATACACACACACATATCTCTGTTAGCGTATACAGTGCTGTTCGATAAAAGTGACTCACCTGATTTTTTTTTTTCTTAAAAATTTTTCCGCCTATTATTTTTGGGGTCAAACTAATTTTTAATCTTACTAATATAAAGACACCTTCCCGACCACCTAGTAAAAAAGTTTACTCACCCTAAGGTATTCTATTGATAATTATAATTTTGGATATAAATGAGATTTAGGGAAAAACTCTGTGCAAAAAAAGTGACTCACTTATTTCCTGCAACTAGTAATCGATAGAAACATAACCGAACAGCTTTAAATAAAGAATAATAGAGGTATAATTTATTTATAATAGGTCATATAGTTCGAAATATTTAATAATCTATGGGTCCTCCTTTATTTTGAATAACCTTTTCAACCCTTTTTGGCATTGACTTGATTAGGTTCTGGCAAATCTCATCTCCAAGCATTGAATTCCATTCGGATATGAAATTCACAATCATTTCCTTTTTGTGGCTCAACTGCTTTCTCGAGAGCCTGTACTTTATAATGCTCCATAAGTTTTCTATGGGGTTGAGGTCAGGAGATTGGGGTGGCCATGTCATAACACTCACCTGCTTCTCATCAAAGTATTCCTTCATCAATTTTGATTTGTGACAGGGAGCATTATCCTGCATAAAAATGAGCTTGGTGGTGTCGATTTGCACCCTTTCAGCAGAAGGGAGCAGCCAAGACTCTAAAATTCGTTTGTACTGCTCGCTCCTGAGGGTCTTTTCAATAGGTTTTAAGAAACCAGTTCCATGAAAAGAAAAGCATACCCTGAACATTATACTGAATGGATGCTTGACAGTACTTACTGCTAAATTCAAAGAGCTTTCAAAGCTTCAGATTTTAGATCGTTTATCCTTTGAATTTAGCTCAAATTTCGTTTCATCGGAGAAGAGAACATTTAGTAAAAAAAATCAGGTGAGTCAAGTTTATCGAACAGCACTGTATATACGTAATGCTGTCAATGAAATCGCTTACTCACTTGTAGCATACCATTCCATCAGATCGCTGCAAAGATCGTGTCTGATTTTCAGTGTTAATATAAAATAACTGCCACTTGAAACGTTTGTTTTGGGGGCCGATTTCTGGTTTGTTCCAGAGTGAATCCTCGCATTGTTCAGATGTTTGTAAAACATTGTTGAATTTTGATATGTTGTCAACAAATGCATGCCTTAAAGATGGAGGGTGAAACGTTGCACTTTCGCCATATTATGTGCTATGAATTTCGGAAAGGGCTCAGTGACAAAATCATAAATATTCAGAAGGTTTATTTAGATAGCGAGCCAGCTATCCGGCCTGCCAACAAGGGCTTTGGCAGATTTCGCCTGGGGGATTTTTAACGATTTTAATTTTTCAATGAAGTCTCTCTACTTGCCATCGTGGAGAATAAACCGAAGATTACGACGTAAGAGATTGCGAAGAGTTTGAAAATCCATATTTCATCAAGCATCACCATTTGAAGTGACTTTCCAAACGCGAAAGGTGGTTACCACATTCTTTAACGGAACAGAACAAACTCTGTCGTGTTTTTGTGGCGATTTCTTTGCTGCCAGGCCAACTAGAAGAGCTGCTCTTGGACACGATATAAACGCCAGGGGAGGTAACTAACTTTTGAAACGCTCATATCTTATTTAAAAATAAAGGGATTTGCTAAAACCTCGATATTTGAAACTATCCACTGTAAACATTTTTTTAAAAAATTGCAGTATTCATAATTAATTTTATTAAGAGTTGGTTTCAATTTTTTTAATATAGCGTTTTTCACATCACAGTTAAAAAAATTAACTTTCGGATGAACACAACAATTTTGTCTCAGAAAAACAACAATACCCTGATGATGTCCTTGCGCTAATGTCAAAAGTAGTTGGAATAAATGAATATGTATCATCATGATATATATATATATATATATATATATATATATATATATATATATATATATATATATGTGTGTGTGTGTGTGTGTGTGTGTGTGTGAGTGAGTGTATGCTTTGTGTATTTATGTATATATTTATGTATATATATGTATATATTTATCTATCTATATATATGTATATATATATATATGTGTGTGTGTGTGTCTGTGTGTGTGAGAGTGTGTGTGAGAATGTGTGCGTGTTTGTGTGTGTGTGTTTGTGTGTGTGTATTTATGTATATATATATGTGTATATATTTATATATCTGTATATATGTATGTATATATATATATAAATATATGTGGTTTGTGTGTCTGTTTGTGTGTGTGTGTGTGTGAGTGTGTGAGAATGTGTGCGTGTTTGTGTGTGAGTCTTTGTGTGTGTGTATTTATGTATATATATATATATATATATATATATATATGTAATATATATATCTATATATATGTATGTATATATATATATAAATATATGTGGGTGGGTGGGTTTGTGGTTTGTGTGTGTGTGCTTGTGTGTGTGTGTGTGAGTGTGTGAGAATGTGTGCGTGTGTGAGTGTTTGTGTGTGTGTATTTATGTATATATATATGTATTTATATATCTATATATTTTGAAATCTATTTTCATTATCTGTCTATATCTCTCAGATGAGGTATTACGATTACTTATATTTTTTGCATTATTAGGACTGTTATCCTCATCTTCATTGCCATATTCCAAACGTTTTGGTCGTTGTACGCTCCCGCCTTCTTCAGGTGATTGAAATTTCGACCAGATTTGGTTCACTACTTCTGTAGTATGGTACTGAACTCACAACTCTTTGGGTCTAGTCACTGGATCTAACCAACGTCTTTATCCACTGGGTCAATAACTGAGACACCCGGCGGAGGCATGGCACGTGGAACCAGAACAAATTACCCTGGTGGACTAAATAAAGGGTTCGAGTCGAAATTCCAACCACCTGATGAAGGCCGGGGCGTACAACGGGCGAAAATATTTTGACGTATTGAATATAACAATAAAGGGAAAATAAAATTAGAAAGATTTACAGGATATGACTTTTTCGCTTTAAAATTGTGAGATAGGCCGAGGAGTAACTGCAAGCCATTATCAAAGAATTTGTTTCTGCATAAATAGCATGAAAATAATATGTCTAGATGTTTCATTTTAAGGTTAGATTTTATGTCATTTTTGCTTAATAGCTTTCAAGTCTCATGTCATCACACATCACGTCGGGGATGCTTCTTGTCTCGTTTTTGAAATATGGTATTGTTACGTGTCAGCTTGTGGTATTATAACATATTGTTTTCTTTTAGTATCAGTTCTTTATCGTTTTTTTTTTCTAGTGTTGTTCCTAAAGTAAAAGAAATGTTCTTGATACACCGTTAGTTCTTTAATAATATATATGGTTGCCTTTATAATGTATTTACAGCCTGTTTTATACTTCAAGGCAATGTTGAGAGCATCTGCTAAGCATTAAACAGTCTCTCACCAATCTGTGTTGACCTCACTGTCTACTTATTTATATACATACGCTCTATCCCTTACATTGATCACCTTTACCTATAAATATATAGCACACATTAAAGCAATATTTTTATCATACACATATATATATATATATATTTCTCCACTGACCCTTATATAAATAGCCGAGAAAAATAACAGTACTAGTCGCCTGACGATTGCACTAGCATGAAACAGACTGTTGCCTCTAAGTGCTGACTTCCATGTCCACTTTTATATTTACACACGCTCTATCTCTGATATTGAGCACTTTATCCCATAAATATAGCACACTTTAAGACTATATTTCTTCATATATATAGATATATATATATATATATATACATATATATATATATATATATATATATATATATATATATATATATATATATATATATATATATATATTATGGTCCAGGTTAGGACCAAGGAAGAACAACACGAACACAAGAGTAGAAATAAGATATATTACACGGAATAATAATACAAGATGTGGAAGGTGTTAGTATGACTGTCAGTCTGATTTGGAGTGAACTACTATCGGCTCGACTCGATTCGTCTCTCTCTCATTCTTGAGAGGCGTAGTACACATAGTTCATTCTGTAGTTATAGGTAATGACCCATAACAATATAAAATAAATAAAAGGTTAATGGTCAGAGTCGAATCAGGCCTGGAAACCTTCTTTTTCTTTTTATGTGTCATGTAATTTCAGGGCGTAGGCAATCATGACTCTCCACTTCCCCCTATCCCCTGCAGCTCTCAACAAGTTCCTTCCCTATGCTTCCTCTTCCAGATCACGTTCTGTCATTCACCTCTTAAACCAGCCAGGTATGTCACGCGTTGTTTTTCTCTTGCCTCTCTTTCCCTCGTGAGTTTCTCCAGGCCCTTCTTCCTCATTATGTGTCCCAGAAACTTCAGCTGCCTCTTTCTGATGTTCAGTATAAGCCTCCACCTTGTTTGCACCCTCTCTAAACCTCATCGTTGCTCACACGCTCGGTCCAGGATATCCTTAGCATCCTTCTGTAGAACCATATCTCCGTCGCCTCGAGTCTCTTCTTCATCTTTGAGGAAATCGCCTAAAATGTCTCTGCTGTAAAAAGTGCTCAATACACGTGTGAAAAACTAAAATAAAAAGTAAAAATAACATATAGAGCTTTTTAACTTTAAAAATCAAGAGGTCCGTTGAATCCGCAACGTTGGTTTGAAACCTCGGGCGATTTTTATGGTGGTGGGTTAATTGAAATGTACATTACATTTTTTGTTTCACATTTCAATTAACCCATCACAGATATATTTACAATACATTTGTTCTTGTTCTTGTTGTCTGTCGCTGAAGGTAACCTTCAAGAAATTTCGAAATGGAGCCTTTATTTTATCTACGAGGATAGATGCTTAGTTATTGCTTGTCATGTTTTCACTGAGTATGAATCGTCAATAATCAAACGAGGGATTCAACTCAAAATTACTATGCCACCAAATTTCAGAAACAACGCTTGAATCCAGTACGATATTGTTCTGAGCTTTACGATCTAGAACAAGGCAAGATATACCCAAGGAATGAAGAAGGAATTTTATGTACCTCATACTCCCCCACGTTCACCAGATTTAAACCCCATTGAACACTTATAACTCATGTTGGAGAACTCGGTTAATTTCCTGTCATTATATTACACGCAGCAAATATAAACCACTGATGAATAGATTTGACATATACTTGGATACATACACCCGACATTAGCACCTCGGAGACCCTATACCATGTCAGATAACTGTAATTATTCAGGCCAAGGACGTGATTTTTACCTCTTTTATTAATTTAAGAATGTTATCCGCATGTGCTTGTGAAGTGGTCTGATATGAGAATGGGTGAGATAATTGATACTCTTATCAAATGTCCTATACGTTTGAAGAGGCCAAAGATCCATCGGTGAAAATCTAGTGTCAAAATCAATAGTTCTGTAGTTTGTATCACTGTTGCACTAACTTCATTGCCTTTAGTCGATATTTGAAATGGCTCATGGCTGAGTTTGTTTTTATTTACTAAAATTCACTAAATAAAAGAAACAAGAGCCACTCAAAGTAGAGGCTTAATCTTAAAAGGATTTGGCTTGGTTTGTTTTGTTTTACGGTATATCTCCACTCAATAGTTTATTTAATGCCGACATTTTATCTATCTATCTATCTATCTATCTATCTTCTATCTATCTCTTTTCGTATCCATATCTATCTATCTATCTATCTATCTATCTATCTCTTTTCGTATCCATATCAATCTATCTATCTATCTATTTATCTATCAAACTATCTACCTCTTTTCGTACTCATATCTATCTATCTATCTATCTATCTATCTATCTATCTATCTATCTATCTATCTTGGTTTGTAATGACTTTGAAGAACTGTTTTTGAAAGAACAAAATTACCACATAAACTACATACATGCTGAGTCATACGAGACAACGATGTTCTTTAGAATGAGTTGATAGATAGATAGATAGATAGATAGATAGATAGATACTGAAGAGTATGGGATATATATATATATATATATATATATATATATAGAGAGAGAGAGAGAGAGAGAGAGAGAGAGAAAGAGAGAGATATTGAAAGGAGTATCATTGTCACTTTAATAAATAAATGGAAAGGAATATACTGTTATAGATAGATAGATGTTCATATTTACATACGTTCTATCTCTGATATTGAGCACTTTATCCCATAAATATAGCACACCTTAAAGCTATATTTCTTCATATATATATATATATATATATATATATATATATATATATATATATATATATATATATATAGCACAGCACAGACACAGGCCTAGAAAGTGCTTTAAAGAGTGCATCAAAACCAATTTCAAAGCTCTTGGTATATCAGTTGGTACCTGGGAACCGGAGGCTGAATGTCGACCTTCGTGAAGAACGACAGTTCATCCATGTTGGAAGCAGCCAGTTAAAAGTTGACAAGGTGGAATATGCTACGGTTAAGCGCAATCTTCATAAAGGTAATCTTGAAGCGTTATCTTCCACCCTAACCTTACAGCATTTGGCTCTTTCAAAAACACTTCTTTAAAGTCACTTTAGGTCTTAGGTTAACAATGCTCATTGTTAACTACCTCATGAGACGAGTTAAACGTCGAAACAAAACATACAATTTTGTAGTAGTAACTTGCATGTTCTAATGTAACAATTGATAATACATACATATATATATATATATATATATATATATATATATATATATATATATATATATATATATATATATATATATATATATAATGTAAATGTCTATTGATTTCAGTTTCACATACACACGCAGAAAAAAAGAAAAAATTCTGGATTTTAAAATTAAATACATATAAACTAGGGTTAAATAAAGACTTGGGTATTTTAAATCTTTATAAATATTTCAATAGTTAAACAAAAAATTAGTAACTAGCATTTTCTAATATAACAGTTTATAATAAATATTATATTTATTGCTCTATTTAATTTTTAATTTCACGCATTGTTTGTTTTTTATTTTGTCGGCTGCACAGTATAGTAGGGTCAGTTGGGCACCGTCTGTGATAAATAAAGAGCATCATAACGCAATTCACTAAATCATAAATTTGGAAACAGCATGCTGTACTGCTTGGCATTCGCGCCGGAAGCTCTAATGTGAACATTCCAGATATGTTTGTCTGTCAATCTGATGACAGTGCTGAGGATTCGATAAGAGTTGGATGAGTCTAATGGTGAATACGAAGGTGTTTGGGGTGATCACTAGTGATGGCGAAGTTATACCCATATTAATCTTCCCCCAGGGCCTCAGACACAACACGGAGGCCAACATCAAATGGCTTGAGGAAATAGTGCTGCTCTGGGTGAAGGGGATTGTTGCTGGAAGACCTTATGTCTGGCAACATGACTCTGAACGA
>OZ038500.1:77348177-77358177 GCA_964036315.1 Acanthosepion esculentum
TTTTTCGAATGAATGATTTACGTTATATAAATTGAACATGCACCACATAATTGATATTAAAATAACTGATCCTACGTGCGAATTCCTGATAATAACTGTGACATTACTCTAATTATTGAACAATTTAGTTCCTGCCACCGTTACTACAAAGTTCCTACTTCTACAGTACAAGAACGCACAATTTTCAAATTTAAAAAAAATTCAACCTCAGCGTCGTGACTGCACGCTCCAAAATTATTCTTACAGTTAACAATATCACATTTCTAAAAAAACACGTCTTTCGGTTTGCACTATCTTTCGATGTCTCGTTATTACCTGGATTTAAAAAAATAAAAAATAAAAAATGAAAAATAAACTTACCTAATTTCCTACCTGATGATGGTCGTATGAAAGGATTGAAAGCCGAGCTAGTAGCAAAAATAAGACCTGATAAAACCGGAATTTATAAACAAGGATCAAACCATTCATTAACGGATTCGAGGTTGATTGTATTTTATTATTAAATATTGTTTGCGAGAGTGATTCTTGCCATATAATTAACTTCATTATTTGTTTTTCGTATGAATGATTTACGTTATATATATATATATATATATATATATATATATATATATATATGAGGTTTCGACGTCTGAGGTTCCGACGATCACAAACTTATTATCTGCATGCCTATGACGGGCATGACTTTTGAGACCGGCTCGAGATTTTTTTTTAAGCATTTCACCCCATGCAAGGCGGGAGTGCCACTAGAATGCAAGGGGTTACAGAGAGTGGAAGCAAGAGTAAAGATTGTCATTTGCATTTGAATTGTTAGAGATTATAGCAAGTAAGAGGAAGGGAGTTCCACAGACGGAAAGTGCGAGACATGAAGCTTTTAAAGTAGAAGAGACGACTACATTTAACCGTTTCGACTGTGAAAGGGTGGGACCGAGATGCCAACCTAGTAGCACGTTTAAATTCATGCAGATTGGGAACCAGCGAAAATAGCTCGTCGGAGCAGTTACCGTGAAAGTATTTGTAGAAAAGACAGAGGGAAGCGACGGTACGTCTGTGAGAGAGCGAGTGTAGACGAGATGCCAGATCAGGGCCAATCACATTGAATATCCGTCTCTGGATTTTGTCGAGGACCTTAAGACGAACAGCGGGGCCTCCGGACCATATATGGCAGCAATATTCCATTGCACAAAAAACCACAAACAGTACAGGAGAATGTATTGTATCCAAGTGCAAAAGGAATACTGTTGTCTTATTTTGCTCTCGTGTTTCACGCAGTCGAATGATGCTTCTTGATTGAGCATTATTCCTGAATGGCATTCAGAACGATGCTCTGATCTCTTCATAGCTACAAGCTACAACTATTTAAGTGTAACGTCAATCGACATCTCTAGCTGCCTTGATCTATCCTCTTCCCTTCTCCACATCCTTTCCCCTTTCATTCCCATCTGCTCTCGCTCCAAATCTTCTGTAACCCCCTAGCCTTGATCGATCCACTATCTTTCTCCACATCCTCTCCTTTACCACTCCTATCTGCTCTTCCTCCAAATCTTCTGTAACCCCCTGCGTACTAGTGGCTTCCAGCCTTGCTTGGGGTGGTATGCTTAAAAAAAAAAAGCTACCTCTTCAAATTCTTGAATGGATTGTTGACCCAAGAAAGGTTCCTCTTCAGATTATCTTTATACCTAAGCCAAGGTCTACCAACATTTCTATGACCACTATGGAGGTGACTGTATAAAAGAACTTTTAGCGTGCGATCATCACCCATTCTTGCCACATGGCCAGCCCAACGTAGTTTTGAAGGTCTCGATGGTTAGTCAGTCAGTTATGTGCCATGGGTGATACACGTTTAGGCGATCATGTATCTTTCGATACAGCACTGACGAGTTAGATTTTTTCCCGTAGTAGGTTGCCATTTCTTTCTGCCGCAGACCAGTTGCCATCCAAGGCTATAGAACTCGGTCTTTTCCGCTATTTACCCATAGGTGTGGGGAGACGATGAGCATTCATAACTTTCCAAACGTAAGTCAATGTAATGGATTCGGCTTGAATTCGAATTCGGCTCTACGATTTATCAATCTGAGGCGCTATTACTCCACCGTGCCTTTCGATGGTACCAATCTTATGTTTCTCAAAAACACACACACACAAAGATATATATATATGTGTGTGTGTGTATGTGTGTGTGTAGTGACACAATTAAATGGTTAAAGAAATAACAAAACACGTGTTACAGATATATCATATATTAAACAGTAAGTACAACAGAAGAGGATTACACGACTAGTGAGTGTGTGTCGGTTGACCCAGCGTTCAATCTATGCGACTGTTTCCGCAAGGCCTTCTCTCCTACTAATTTTATAGTAGGCGGAAGAGTCCAACATATACTCTTTAGAGGGAGGACGCCACAACAAATAGATAGATAGATAGATTTAAAAAAGCAGCCCAAAAACCAAACACCTACCTAAACAGTAAATTAAAATGCTCAACGCCTAGACGATCTAGACAGTGCATAAAACGCTTCACAACGTCAACCCTCAACGAAGAACAGCTCGAGTCGCTACTCAAGTTTAACACTTTCGCGATCTTCAGGCGACTAGAACAGGTATTGAAATAATCTCCAGTCGCGTCAATAAAACAATACTGGCTTCGATCTTTGCGTTGAGTGTATTCTATATTTCAGTTCCGATTTTACAGTTGGCTATTCTGACCAAATAATGTGATCGATCAAAGGCAGCTGAAATCTCCGTTATGAAACTTCTGAACGATCTCTATCGATCTACGCTGCGACTGTTTCTTCTATCCAATGTTATGGTAATGAGACATTGCTTAAGGCTCAACAAAAGGCTTTGTTGACTTTGAGATATTGTTTCGCACTTACGGTGTCTTCGTCCACCATTTAAGAAAACAATAGGAAATAATTATTTCTTTACAGTTATTTACCAGACCCAAGAGTCACTCAAGATAGAGGGTTATTAAATTAGGTTACTTGGAGAGATTAAAGGGAAGACGTAAACAGTGCATATTATGAGGATATGTAGGATAGATGATGGTTGGATCTAGACTTGAAGAGTTTAAGATGGTAGAGATTAGGGGAGCAACCACTCGAGCGTCTGTTCCACAAAATAACAGTTCTAGGTGAAGAAGCTGTCAGTTCATATTCGTTCTTGTCAATAGATCACGAAGGAAATGAGGAAGAGTCGACCCTATGTTTGTGGCATAGCGGGTCATAGATGTGTATGCCTGAGCCGGGGGAACTAAGGAACGGTGCTCGTCTGACCACTGACCATGAAAATAACAATAGAAGAAGCTAGCAAAGTTTCGTTTGTGGGAAAGCGTTCGTAGAGTAAGAGATATTTCATCACCCACATGGCCGCGGAAACGTTTTTGAATTCTCTCAAGTTTGAACAGAGCGGATGGAACAACTCCAACCTAAATACTGCAGTGACTTTCCATTTTTGGTTTCATCTTCTTGTAAAGTTAGAGTATAACAAGACTCAAGACGTTTACCACTATATACCTACCCTCGACACATACACATTCGCACAAGGTATTATTATTATTATTATTATTATTATTATTATTATTATTATTATTATTGTTGTTGTTGTTGTTGTTGTCTGCATCCCCTTATAATTGTCTCAAGGTCCTTGATAAAATCCAAAGACGGATATGCAATGTTATTGGCCCTGATCTGGCATCTCGTCTGCTGCCGCTCTCTCACAGACGTGACGTTGTCTCACTCCGTCTTTTTTTACAAACACTTTCACGGTAACTTCTCCGATGAGCTGCTTTCGCTGGTTCCCAGACTTCATGAATTTAAGCGTTCAACTAGGCTGGCATCTCGCTCTCGCCCTTTCACTGTCGAAACCGTAAAATTTAGCCGTCTCTTCTACTCCAATAGCTGCATGTCTCGCACTTCTCGCCTGTGGAACTCCCTCCCCTTTTCCTGTTTCCCTGATAGCTATAATCTCCAACTATTCAAATGTAATGTCAACCGACGTCTCCAGATGTCCTGATCTATCCCCTAACCTTCTCTTCATCCTTTCCTCTATCACTCCTATTTGCTCTAGCTCCAACTCTGTAACCCCTTGCGTGCTAGTGGCTTCCCACCTTGCTTGGTGTTGAATGCTTAAAAAAAGTCGATTTCTGCTATGGTCATATGACCTACCAAATCTGCGGGAAGACCTACGGCAGGTATTGGTCTGTTGTTATGGCTACATTTCATGATTTCTTTTTCTGACTCCCATAACATCACTAGCGTTACATGGACAAAGTTATTCTTAGTTTATGTACTGTACTTATCAAGACAATTTTTTGGGGATTTTTATGTATATTTTTGTTGTGTTCCTTTTTTATCATTCCAAGCGCACCTACTATGACTGGTACTATTCTTCTTTTCAGTTTCCACATTTTTTCTATTTCGATTTCCAGGTCTTTATACTTCGAAAGTTTTTCTAATTCCTTCGTTGTTATGTTACAGTACGCTAGGCAAGGCATATCTAGGCACGTTTTTTCATTCTGGTTTTTGAAAAATTACGTCCGGCCAATTTACTTCAATCTTCCTGTCTTTAAAGACAGTGTAATCCCATGGAATTGTGATGTCTTCTATTTCTATAACCGGTGCCGGGTGATGTTTATACCATTGTTTATTAACATCTTTTCCAAAATGTTTGCACATTGTCCAGTGTCAGTTTTGCCCCAATCTATCGTGACGATTTTTATATTCATTTGAAGCAAATACAGAACGTCCTGAGATTAGAAGGTTTATGATTCCCTGATATTTTTCACCGAACATGAATTTTGGATCCACACTATTATGAATTTGCCGGAAAGTTATTATTATTATTTTTATTTTCTTTGATTTCTGGCGTGTACATGTTTCTTTCCGAGTCCCGCTCAGAGACCTAAGGTTAGAAATGGCATCATGACGCTTTCCACTGACAAAAAAAAAACATATATAATTTACATAGAAAAGCCCTTCGTAAAGTGTGGGCTGTACTTGTGAGAATAATTTTTTGTATCTATTTTAGGCATGGGCCTCCAAGAATCCCTAGTGCTCCAACTACAACAGGGATTGTTGATGTTCCTATGTGCCACATTTTTGAGATTTCGATTTCATTATTATTATTATTATTATTATTATTATTGTTTCTGGTGTATACTCATTTCTTTTCGGGTCCCACCCAGAGACCTAAGGTTAGAAATGGCATCATGACACTTTCCACTGACAAAAAAATAAATTATTATTATTATTATTATTATTATTATTATTATTATTATTATTATTATTATTATTTATGTATGTTATGTTTCCTGCTTTGTATCCTGTAGAGCCGGATTCAAATTATGACCCTTAAGCCCTATACAAGAATTGTCATTTAATTGATAGCCCTTTTTTTAGTATATGTGATGTTCCTAGTAGGGCGATTTTCTGGGCAACTTCTATGTTGATGTTACCTACGACACTGTTAGTAAAATAGTTCATCTCTTTTCTCACGAGTCCCAGTGCTCCGATTACTATTGGTACAGTCTCAGTTTTCGTTCCCGACATCCTGTTAATCTCGATCTCCAGGTCCTTGCATTTGGACAAGAAATTTTTATGGAGGTGTTATCTCAGATTGTTCTGCTATGTCAATAAGGATAAACATCCTGAATTTTTTTGTCTTTTATGCTAATAGCAGTTCTGTAGGCTTTTATTTCCCTGTCTGCTTGAACTGGTACATCCAAGAGGATAGTTACATCGTTATTTTGGGTAATGTGACTGGTTGGTGGTCATACCAATTCTCAGTGGTTTCGATTTTGTGCTTCTTGCATATCTTCTAGTGCACATATGTCGCTACCTTGTTATGTCTCTGGGTATATTCATATTTTTACCAGTTCCTGTCATCCTGAGATAATATAGTCGACAGCTTCATCATATTTTCCGCAGATCCTGCATTTCGGGTTAGTTCCATCCTTGATTATGTGACAGTGATAGGATCTGGTTGCGAGGATTTTGTCCTGAGCTGTATTAATTATTATTCTTTAACTGCAATAATAATAATAATAATAATAATAATAATTATTATTATTATTATTATTATTATTATTATTATTATTATTATTATTATTATTATCCCTCCTCCTCCTCGTCTTCTTCTTCTTCATTTCGTTCTTTCTTGCGTACATTCCCCTTTATTTCCGTTAATTATTTTTCAGCCGACTACATTCGTCCGTCAGCGACTTCTATCTTCTCTCCTTTCTCAGCCTGGTTGCGGATTTACGAGTCTTGCAGCAGTCATTCATTCATCGATATCCGCCCACAGTTCGATTATCTATTCGAACAGACCCACACACACCATACACTCTTGTCACGATGTTCAGCGGAGGCGGGGGCGAGTAACAATTATTCAAGGGAAGGGCTCGAGGCTTGGCCGGTCGCAATGCTGAAACATGTATTTTCATAAGAAAATGCCAGTGACACTTGCATCAAATAAAGACTTTATAATCAGCAGGCCATTGTCTTATTGATATACATAAATATATATAAAGAACCAACATGATGTGCCCGTTTAATTTCTTCTCATAATTTTCGATTTTTCGATTCAGAAATGATATATTTCCACAATACTTTCTGGCATAAATTCTCTTCAACTTGGTATACTATGTATTATATAATTTCATGTATACCAATCGATGATGGCTATCATTATCATTTTAGATTGATCGATTTGCTTTTTTTACGACTTGTCAACCTTTTGTAGGTTATTTAAAGCCAGAAACTATTTATAGATTATGAAATCTTCCTGAAGATAATAATGATTTACTGATACAATTCGTATTAATTAACCCATAGCTAGGGGTTGAAGATGTAGGTTCATACATTTCTCGAGAGTCTTTACACATAAGTGAATATAAGGAACCTGACTGGGATAGAAAATCGGCCACCGATTTCCATTTCCAATCTGTTATCCAGTACACCACCCGCACATCCAATGATACCTGATATTACCAAGCGGTCACCCATCTAGGAACTGACCAGGCTCGAAGTTGTTTAACATCAGTGGCCAAGAGAGAATCTGTGTTTTAATGTAATATGGCCGTATACACACACATTCTCTCCCCATATATATATATATATATATATATATATATATATATATATATATATATATATATAAATATATATATATATATATATATATATATATATATATATATATATATATATATATATATATATATATATATATATAATGAAATGGACGGAGACCGACAATTATTTTCAGATATTTTTATGTTTATACATTCTGGGACATTCAGGCCAGTAAATGTTATAATACTGTTTATTATAAACAAATCATTTACTTAAATATTTGTATCTATAAAAAGAATGTATAAACATAAAAATGTCTTAATATATATATATATATATATATATATATATATATATATATATATATATATATAGTGTCTGCGTATAAGCATGTGCGTGTGAATTTCTCGTTAAATTCTCTCTCTCTCTCTCACACACACACATGCATACATGCAAACAGACACAATATATATATATATATATATATATATATATATATATATATATTTCTCATTAGACTCTTTCTCTCTCTCTCTCTCTCTCTCTCTCTCTCACACATATTCATAAACATACAGATACTATATATTGCATGACTCTTCGGCAGAATTGAGTCACTGTCAGTCACTGTGTGTTTATCTAAATCTAAAAATAAACACGCTAAAATTCACCTTCATACCTGCCGTGCGCGGACGGCTTACTGGTAGAAGTTCCGACTGACGCCAATTCAGTCGGGTTTCCAACCGGACATCTAGCGACACTGATGAGCTGTGAAACAGCGAAACAGTCTGTCTGTGGATGACAAATATATATATATATATATATATATATATATATATATATATATATATAGTTCTCGTTAAACTACTCTCTCACACACACATTCATAAACACACAATATATATATATATTATGTGTGTGTGTATATATATACATATATATATGTGTATATACACATAAATATATATATATATATATATATATATATAAATATATATATAAATATATATATATATATATATATATATATATATATATATATATATATAGTGTCTTTGTGTATGTATGTGTGTTTGTGAGAGAGAGAGTGTGTTTAATGAGAAATTCATTTATACCATAATCATCGAACGATAAAACGACTTATATTGTATTTGGGAGACAAATTTTCACTTCAAGAAATTTATGCCCCATTCTTGCCCATTTCAAATTTCGGGAATTGCCCTCCCAATCATAATACCAACATGTGTGCTAGTTTCATAGTTAGTAATATTTTACTTATTTAAATAGACATCTTAAAAATATAAAGAAAAATATTGCTATGGTATAGATATGTCAGGCTTAAGGCTATTTTTGGTGCTCTCAGTAAGGAATAAATGTATTTATATTAATTCGTGAGTATAGAATAGGAATTCTGTAATGTAAAAATGATAGAATGTTTTTTCCATTATTACTAGAAGACTAATGTACTAAGTTTAGTTGTATAAGGATATCCTACTCAGCATTAAAAATCAGTGATTGAAATAGTGTAGTTTTGCGATATAAATTATCAGTTGATATTTTGTTAAATCTGAAAGGTGTTACAGAAACCGTTTTGACAGTTATCGTCTTAACAAAAGCTCACTTGACTGAAGTGAACCTCACAAAGACCATGTCAAAAGGCCCTGAAAAAAAGGATCAGCTGAGTGGAGCGAACTTGACGAATTACTTTTTAGACGATAGCTGACAGGACAAAGAACGATTAGGAGATAAGACAGTGCTCTTTGGCCGCCGAAGACAGAGACCGCTCGGCCTCTACGCGAAAAGGAAACGCCGGTTGGACTGTTCGCCACCTCAATTCTCTTCACTCTGCCTCGCTTGTCTGCAGCCGTCACTTACGAATGGTTTGGGACACAATAAAATTTGCAAACTGCTAGAATTTCATCTCATGGTTTTATTTCCTGGCTAACGATCTGGTCAAAGAGGTATTTTCTATCTTTGAAGACACAAGCATTCGACTGGATGAAGCCCCGCCCCCTGAGAAAGAACCTGGTCTCTGTATTGATCTACAAAGTTACTGGGGTTTTTATTAATAAAACTCTTCTCCTTGGGTGTCATGTTTCCTAACGACGTGGATGATCATGGCTCTCTACAGCTTCTTTTATATTTGTATTTGTAAATAATGTGATTGCTTACGGTAAAATGATATTGTTCTTTCCAGCTGCTTTCTTCACGGTTTTATATATAGTTCTATCATTCTGCTTGATTGGTTGTCAACCCAAGACAAGAGACCGGATTATCGAGGTCGGGGAGAAGATTGGGATTCAGGATTTTCCTAAATCCATTAGAAGGAAATAAGCCCAAACTTTCTCGGTCGAATTTTGAACTCGATTCGCTTATTCCATTTTGGGCGATCTTAACGATTTCTGCAAATGAATCTCAGAGAAAGTAGCGAAAACAATCAGGAACAGGGATGGTAACCAATCGAGTTCTGGAATTGTCGAAAGTCAGGATAAATGAAAAGAAACAAGTAAAGGAAGAATTTAGTTAAAAGGAAGGAAAGAAAGAAGAAAGGAAGTAAATGGGTAAAACAAAAACAAGAAAGAATGGAAGACAGAAGGAAATATAGAGATGTAGAAGAAGTAAGGCAGAGTAGAAAGAAAGAAAGAAAGAAAGAAAGAAAGAAAGAAAATGAGAGAAAAAGAAAAGAATAGGCAAGAAAATTAAGGAAAGAATAGAAGGAAAAGAAAGAAAGAGCAAAATAAAGAAAGATATTAAAGAACGAAAGAAATGAAAACAAAGAAGGAAGAAAAGTAAAGAGTAAACAAAAGAAAAAGAAAAAAAACAAACAGAGGATAAAAGAAAAAGAAATGAAATTAATGAAAGAAGAAAGGAAAGAAAAGGTTAAATATAGAAAGAAAGAAATGAAAGGAAAGAAAGAACGAAGGAAAGAAT
>OZ038500.1:77363177-77395677 GCA_964036315.1 Acanthosepion esculentum
AGCGAGCCTACATCAAGCGCTTTGAGGAGGTAGTGCTTCCTTGCGTCAAGAAGGTGGCTGCTGGAAGACCCTCTGTCTAGCAACAGAACTCTACATCATGTTACACTCGCAGGAGAACCCAGTCGTAGCTGTAAGACAATTTCTGCGACCACATCACCCTTTACATCTGGCCACCTAACTCCACAGACAGCAATCTCTTTGATTATTATGTGCAGGGCGCAGTTGAGCGAGAGACCAACAAAACTCCGTGTAACACCAAAGATGAATTAAAAGCAAGGATGATGGCAGTATACACGAACATGAACAAGGAGATCGTCTAGAAGAGTTGAGATTCCGAAGTTGTCTGGATGCCGTTGTTGAAGCCAATGGCGATTTTATTGTATAAATTTACTCTTTAGTATTTCAGTATATTTTTGTGTAAAATGCAGGTGTCAGTGTTATTTTCATTTTTGCGTAATGTAGACGACAATTTATTCATCGCAAACTTTCGTCAGCATCTTGTTGGCCTCATATATATAAATGACATAAAAGAGATATTCAAAATTACCCCATTTGAATAGCCATTTAACCCTACAATAGCTTCCCTGCATGATTTGTCAACACCAAGGAGTTAAAAGATGCAATATGCTCTGCTATAATAAATACAATGAGCTCTCTTTGTGGATCAGTTTTAATATTTTATATAATTAGTATTCACTTGGATTATATATCAACGGATTATTACACACACAACACACACACACACACACACACACACATACATACATACACATATATATATATGGCTCCCGGGGACACACTCCTATGGTTACAGAGAATCTCAGTTGGGTTCCACCACGGAATAATGTGAGTGAGCGGCGCTATATTGAGTCTGATTTGCTACCTCTTCGTCACCGAGGCCCGTAGAAAAGTTCGCTTGATAACCTAACTGTCAGGGTTTCAATTCTCGGTAGTGGATGCGCACTGCTGATGAGTCCCAAATATAGGACGAAACGGCCGTCCAGTGCTTTCAGCATTCTGTTGAGGTTTCAGACTCGATGAATTACATTTATCAAATCCTCCTAATTATTACTTATATATATATATATATATTGTGGTTAGAACGTTCGGTTTCTGACCATGAGTACCGGGTTCCAATCACACCAGACGACTTCCGATAATGTCAGAAAGTGGCCTGGTGAGATTCGAGGTCGATCTCAGCGTGCGGCACCTGTGGAAAGTGCCTGAAAATCATACGATGTATTGACCCAAGCCTTGTGAGTGAAACTGGGTAGACGGAACTCTTGTGGGCCGTCGATAGTTGTGCTAGCATGAAGCCACAAGTCATCGTGGCCGAGGGCTTGAGTGTGCTGGTCCTGTTCAAATTGTTGATCACGCTAGAAACTGTAACTGAGGTCTGCTGAGCATAGTTGCAGTATAAACCGCAGGTTGGCTCTGTTGGGGTTGAGCAAACACAAATGGGCCTGAGCGAGCGTCTGCAATAGGGATTGGCTAACCACCATAGCAGACGTGTATCCTCGAATACGAGTGGTCAGCTATATATATATATATATATATATATATATATATATATATATATATATATATATATATATATTGTTTCAACAACCACAAACAAGACATACGTCAAAACAATCCGTATTCCCCCATAGCTGAACACTTTAAACAATCAGGATACTCATTAGACAACTGTAAATGTATATTGATAGACTCAGGTTTTAGTACAACATACACACGAAGAAAAAAAGAGAAATACTGGATTTTAAAATTAGACACATATAAACTAGGGTTAAACAAAGACTTGGGTATTTTAAATCTGTATAAATATTTCAATAGTTAAAAAATTTCTTTAGATATAGTTAAAAAAACCTTTTTAAACAAAATCTAAAATACTATCGCTAGATTTACGTTAAAAAATTCAAACATTGTTGCATTCCACACCACGTGACGTCTGCGTCTAACGACGGACGCTGTAAAGTGTAAAGAAAATACAATAATACAGTAATTCAATTAATTTCTGAGGAAGGACAGAGGTGATCTGAAATATTAAATATGTATAAAAACATATAAATAAATACTTTCGCAAAAAAATACCCAATTTTTTTTTCAGTTATTTTATCCATATATTATATACATATCAAGAAAGTATACGTGGCTTCTCATTATGCTATATATATATATATATATATATATATATATATATATATATATATATATATATATATATATATATATATATATATTTGGGCAGATCAGATCAGAAAAAAAGAAGAGTGAGATTGCCAAAGGCTAGTTCCAAATTGTCTGAAATCCAGGGAAGAAAAATGTTAGGTTAACTTGATAATATAAATGGTCCACTCCTCCTATTTTAATGTTTATTTAATGTTTTGAAATAATACATCTATTTGGTAAGGCAAAGAATAAACAAGAAATGATATACTTTTTGGCCATACGTCGTATTGTCATATCATTGGTTTTACAAAACATACATTCGCAGTTCACAAAGTTTCTCTTTTCCTCAACCATATCGACGCAAGCAGAATTTACTCTTGGGATATATCTCATTAAAGACATATTCCGGTGATTCAACAACCAAAGGGATTTCATAAGTTGGTTCAGACTCTCAACTCCCATCTTAACGAAGAGCGAGTATAGAGAACGTGACAACATTGCCCGACAACACCGAAAGCAAGAACGTGATAACATTGTTACGCGACATCCTTATCGTGAAGAAAGATGAAATCTGCCGGGGAAAAAAAGCGAGAATATAAAATGTGTACATGGAAAGGATATTGAATCACATGTATGACGGAAACAGAACGAATAAGCAATTGTGTGCTTCTTTTCATAGTGACATAGAGTGCGTGGCCGTATTTAATGTTGGAAGCCAAAAAGATATATACATTGAGAGATATTTACCAGATTAGCTTAAACTGGTAAAACAGAGCATAAAATAGGATCATCCAAATAAGGTGTAGAACAATAAAATAGATTCTCCTTAGTCTTTGTACCGTGTTTCTTCAGTGTGTGGGCTGTCATGTCTCTTCACAGCTTCCTAACCTTCGTCCCACTTAGTCTATTTTGTATCCTGTTCTCTCAAGCTTGTTGGGTAGGTTATTGGGTGTCCCTCTTGCCATCAATATCATGTGAGTGTCAATTTCTCCAAGCCCTCTTTCCTTATTATGTGGTCTAGAAATTGTAGCTGGCACTTTCTATTTCCAGGTTGAAGCATCGTATTTCTTTCCATTTATCTTAAAACTTCCTCATTACACGCATGCTCAGTCCATGTTATTCTCAGAATCCTTCTGTCGAACCAATTTTTAAAGGATATTTCTCTCTCTCTCTCTCTCTCTCTCTCTCTCTCTCTCTATATATATATATATATATATATATATATATATATATATGTATATATATATATATATCGAGAGAGCGAGAGAGGGAGAGAGAGAGAGAGCGATCCTGGAAATTTGATCAGATAAAACCAGATAAAATATGATCAATTGAATTTTTAGGTTGTCTCTTTTCTAATTAAATTGAATTAATAATTGGTCTGGTTTGACATTGAGCTCTCTGGATTACATCCTCCTTGGGATTATCCATACGCATTACCAAACTTTTCATTAGCTTCATATATATATATATATATATATATATATATATTGGTTTATACGTTATTTTTATAAATACAAATATTTAAGTAAATGGTCCCCGTCGGAGGACATATATTTTCTAGGAAATATCTCGGACATTCAGGCCGGTAAATGTTGTTAATACTGTTTATTGTAAATAATTAGTATTAACAACATTTACCGGCCTGAATGTCCGAGATATTTCCTAGAAAATATATGTCCTCCGACGGGAATTGAATCTGTATCTTACACAGAACTGTCTGACGTGCTATACTATTTAGCTACAGGGAAATTTCTTGTTTAAAAGCAGTAATTTGATTTTGTTAACCAGACGCTACTTCTACCATCAGGGCAGTAAATGTTGTTAATAATGATTATTATAAACAGAGCATTTACTTAAATATTTGTATCCATAGAAATAACGTATAAACAAAAAAAAAATTAAGATAATTGTCGGACTTAGTCCATTTCATAATATATATTTATTTGTGTGTGTGTGTGTGTGTGTGTGTGTGTGTCTCTGTGTGTGTGTGTGTGTGTGTGTGTGTGTGTGTGTGTGTGTGTGTGAAGAAGTGAACACAGAGGAGGTCAACATCAAACGGTGACAGTATGATTTATGCATGAAACAGACTGTCAACCTAGCCGCCGCAAACGTCGGTTGCACTCACATTTTTACATAAAAAAAGAAAATAACTCACTCAGAAGGAAAATCCTAGAGAGTGCCGCCATTGAATATTACCAAAATATTTATCTATGCCCAGGCTTTCTCCCTGTTTCACCTTATTTAACACAATTACTACTCCCCCAAACTAACGTACAGAACAGTATCAAGAAATTAAAAGAAAATAGTTGAATCCGCCAACACAGCAATAAAAACAATATCTCCACACGTGATAGTAAATGACGTAATTTCAGTTAACAGTATGAAAATAGCGTTCTCTAAATTCTTCCAGTTGCTAGGAACATTTTGTTTTGTTATTATTAGTTACGTTGTTTAATAAATTCATTAGGTTTCGTCTTGAAAAAGTCCACGTCGGACGAAACGCGTCGGCAACTATTACAGTTTTCCTACTGTCTTTTACACACACACATATATATATATATATATATATATATATATATATGTGTGTGTGTGTGTGTGTGTGTATGTGTGTGTGTGTGTGTGTGTGTGTGTTTATACATTCTATTTATAGATACAAATATTTAAGTAGATTGAAGTTTAAAAGCAGTAAAATCGACTTTGTTAAACGAATGATCTTCCGTGGCTCTATCGGTTAAGGCACGTCAGTCTAAATGACGGATTCCGTATAGGGTACACGTTCGATTCCAAGTCGGAGGACGAAAACTTTCTATGAAAATTTCTCGGACATTCAGGCCGGTAAATGTTATTAATGCTGTTTATTATAAGATAGAGCATTTACTTAAATATGTGTATCTACAAAAAAGAATGTATAAACATAAAAAATATTTTAAAATAATTGTCGGACTTTGTCCATTTCATTAATTTTTTATTTTTATATATATATATATATATATATATTGAAAGCAATTTATACCTTCAACTACAGAAAAAAATGTATTGTTGGTCATTTTCATATTAAATGTTTTGTTGGTAATTTTATATATATATATATATATATATATATATATATATATATATATATATATATGTGTGTGTGTGTGTGTGTGTGTGTGTGTGTGTGTGTAGTTGAAGGTATACATTGCTTCCAAAATATATTTAGTTGAAGCCATATAATTCTGTTCAGAAGTTTTGGATTTCACCATTAAATAATCCATCTGCTTCTAAACCAAATCAACCAACCAAATGAAGGATATGGAAATGAACTCTTTAAGAAAAAAATATAGCCTCAGGAAAGCATTTGAATAAAGTCAGAAATATTTTATATCTCAAAACCAAGCAATACATTGTTATTCACGGATATTTTACAGGCAGTATTTGAATATAATGTTACACCATTTCATTATATATATGTCTAAACGGCCGTAAAATTTTAAATATCTGCCTCAATTGAATCAGTCAAGACATTTTTTAAGTCAAACAGGTAATGGCTTTGTCCATTGGCAGAATATCGATATATTATCGACCCTCCCTCAATGCTGTATTGGATGTCGCATGGCTTTCTGTCTTTTTTCCCTTAAAAAGGAGTGCACGAAAAGTCCTCGGAACACAATACATAATTTCGGCAAGATATCCTTTCTCGCAAATTTAAATTAATAGCTTGAACGTTGAACATAAAGCAAATACATTAAATGAACATAGATATGGGGAATATGGACATAGAAGAATTGCTCGCAATCTCTTCACTCAGATCAGTCATTGTTTATTTTCTTTACCGTTTTATGCTCACTCCGTACAAGGCCATTCGATTTAGAGCGTTACAAAGTAACAGGTGCAGCTTATGAGGATATGTGCAGAAGATAACGGTTAACCCTAGTCAGGTTCAGATTGTTGTGATTGGATAAGAAGCTTCTCGGTAGTCCGAGAAATTTCCTAGAAAATATATGTCCTCCGACGGGAATTGAATCTGTATCTTACACAGAACTGTCCGACGTGCTATACTATTTAGCTACAGGGAAATTTCTTGTTTAAAAGCAGTAATTTGATTTTGTTAACCAGACGCTCCTTCTACATTCAGGGCAGTAAATGTTGGTAATAATGTTTATTATAAACAGAGCATTTACTTAAATATTTGTATCCATAGAAATAACGTATAAACAAAAAAAATTAAGATAATTGTCGGACTTAGTCTATTTCATAATATATATATAATATGTGTGTGTGTGTGTGTGTGTGTGTGTGTGTGTGTGTGAAGAAGTGAACACAGAGGAGGTCAACATCAAACGGTGACAGTATGATTTATGCATGAAACAGACTGTCAACCTAGCCGCCGCAAACGTCGGTTGCACTCACATTTTTACATAAAAAATGAAAATAACTCACTCAGAAGGAAAATCCTAGAGAGTGCCGCCATTGAATATTACCAAAATATTTATCTATGCCCAGGCTTTCTCCCTGTTTCACCTTTCACGAGTCTTCTTCTTTTAAGTGATCATGGCTCTCTACAGCTTCCTTTTTTGCCGCGAAGTAATTATTGACTCTTTACCATCGGTCTTCCTTATTGTTTTGCCATCCAATCATAAAGTTCTGATCAAGAAGTATCGGGACTTTTGCTATGGTAACGGAGCTAAAGAAGACAAAGACATACCGCTTGGAACAGAGTAACATTGAACGCTGTTGCGCATGCTCACTAAGTTGTAAAGTTCTCGCTCATTTCTGTTGTTTATAGCAGTGCTCGAAAGGAAAATGCGTAGAGTCTGGCCGTTTCATCACACCAAGGAGGTTCCAACAGTGACCATGGTTCAGCAACCACCATATTTCCATGATATCGGCCCCTGCGACATTTTCCTCTTTAAAAATTGAATCCCATTCGAAAGGAACAATATTTCAAGACGTCGAGGATATCTAAAAGAATAAAACGAAACTGTTGCACACGATCTAAAAATAAATAAATAAATAAATAAATAGTTCCAGGAATGCTTCTATCAATTTAAACGAAGCTGGATAAAGTGTGTGGCTTCGAGGGAGATTAAACGCCGGATAAATATGTGTTGTAGTTTTCTTTTTATAACACCAGTCCCGATACTTTTAGATCATTCTCGTGCAATCTCCAAAAATAGATTAGTTGCTCTTTTCCCTGCTTGTCTTGCCTTGCCTTCAGAATGTCCAGGGAGCATTAAATTTCCCAGCACCATTTCCGGAATATTTTTAACATATATTTCGACTGCCTATTTCTGATTTTGAATAGAAGTGATTTTGTCGTCCCGCTTTTCCTTCAAACTCTCTTGTTGCTTGCATGTTATATCCGTGATATTCTTCGCATCCCGTCGGTAGAATCATATCCTGTCGATTCAGTCGTCTACTGGGCAACGCCAGCAGCCACTACCGTATAGAAAGTTAGATATTAGATCGCAGTTTAGCAGTTGCTTTGTTTCTCACGCTATTTAACTAAGACCTACTAATTAGCTTATTTTCTGGAAGACGTCATTCACTATTCCTGTGCGTCTACGTGCATTTGTGAAAAGGACATTATATGAAGTGTGTGGCATCAGAAGGGGACTATTTCGAAGGAGATTAAATTCCGAATTGATATCTGGTGTAGTTTTCCTTATTTAGCTCCAGTATAGCTTATTATCAGACCTCGTATGAGGAAAACTAGAAATTTGAAAATGAATTTAAAAAAAAAACATAAAGCCGAAATGAAAATTATCGAGAAAACAATAATGAAAGGGTCTACTTCGAAGGAGATTAAATGTCGAATTGATATGTGGTGTAGTTTTCTCTTTATGTAGCTCCAGTCCCGTTACTTATTATCATGTCTCGTATGAGAATAAATAGAAATTTAAAAATGAATTAAAAAATAAACATAAAGCCGAAATGAAAATTATCGAGAAAACAATAATGAAAGGGACTACTTCGAAGGGGATTAAATGTCGAATTGATATGTGGTGTAGTTTTTTTCTTCTTTGTATAGCTCCAGTCACGTTACTTATTATCAGACCTCGTATGAGAAAAACAAGAAATTTAAGGATAAATGACAAAACATAAAGCCGAAATGAACCTTTTCAAGATACATTAATGAAAGGAAAGGGCTAAATAATTTCTAAATTATTATTTATTATTATTGCTACTTTTGCTCATGTCTCTGGTTAGATGAGGGACAAGCATTCCATGAAGAAGTTCATAGCCTAAAACGTTTTGGAACCCCTCTCGCACAGAAATCTTAAATCTTCGTCTATTACATTTATAATTAAAATAAAAACAATAGAAAATCTTTTACAGCAAAGGCTCCCTAATCGAGAAAATAACGAAAGAAATGGGTTAAAGAAATTTCTTAAATTATTATTTCTTATTGATATTTTTTGCTCACGTCTGTGGTTATATGAGTGACCAAGGATTCCATGAAGAGGTTGATAGTCTAAAATGTTTTGGGACCCCTTACATCTTAAAACATCGACTATTACATTTATAATTCAAATAAAAACAATTGAAAATCATTTACAGCAAAGGTTCCCCAGATAAAGGGTAAAGAAAATAAGATTTTGGAAGGGAAAAAAATTTGAAACAAATTGGATATTTCGATATGGAATGATAGAGAAATCTCACTTATCATTGAATGAGTAAAAACATACCCTGTCGATTCAGTTGTCAATTGGATAATGGCCAGCAGCCACTACCTTGCGTCTTTGTGACAAGTTTTTCCCTCGTCTGTTACGGCACTGTCCAGATACCGTAGAAAATCGTGTAACGCGCGATCTCGCGTATTGTGTGATCCCCAAATTTTCATTTATCTTCGAGTTAAATAAATTAGCTTAGGTGTGGCACAAGGCCAAAAGTATGGGGCACCCCGTGAGGATCTAACTCACTACTCATGTTCTAGAGAGACAAGCTTGTTAACCATTACACCACCTCGAGGTGCCCAATACTTGCATTTTATAATACGATACAAATATGTAAATATTACATGCAATATTATTGGATACAGTTAAGTCAAACATCAGTTTTGTCGAAGTCATGTTTATTTTGAATTGGGCTGTACTTTTTGACTACAGCAAATGGATAAATAGTTTAGTCAACATCGTAGTCAGGGTCAGCACTACATGTGCTAATTTTATATCTCGTGTATGATGCGACCCCCTTAAAATTAGCTTCAAAATTAGGTATTCAAAAGTCGCATGATACGCGAGTATCTACGTTAGTTGAATTACTTACTAAAGCATCAATATCGTACAACTCATATCAGGCTCTGCTCGCAAATAATTACTTCCGCTTTTTCTATATGCCGTGTCCTTTCAGGACGTTGACGATCATGGCTCTCCACAATGTACTCTATTTACAGTATTTGGACTATTGTCCTCATATTTGTCGCCATATATATTACAACGTTTCGGCCTTTTTACGCTCTGGCCTTCTTCAGGTGGTTAGAATGTCGAACTGAACCCTTTATTATTTCGCTCACTGGGGTAGAATGTCCTAGTTCCACGTGCCACGTTTGTAAGATGAGGACAATAGTCCAAATAAAGTAAATTGTGTTTAGAACTAATTTCTAATGAAATTTTCATGTTTCTTAATACTTTGCTTAGCTTTTAGATATCACCTTTTGCTTAGTTAAGGGTGGGGGAGATTAGAATATAGGTTATGGTTTGGCTTTTCACTCCAGACCAGAGTTTGTAGATAGAAACAATTGTTTTAAAAAATTAGAGAAGTGAATGTTTTGTTTTAATCTTCTAAAATACAAAATTATTTAGACAGAGTCCTTGGATCTTGAAAACGTGCCTGCAAATTTTGCTTGGATCTATTGTGCGAGCTTACGGTAACAGAAAGACGAAGTTATAGAAAATTAATGACATATATCTTTCAGGTAACTAGTCACCGACTTAATTATTCTGTGAGAATGAATGGTAAAACCCTAGCAAAGAGTGGTGATAAAGGAAGAAATGGTACTTGGAGCAAGAGAAGATAAGAAACTGTGGAGAGCTATGATCGTCCGTCTGCTGAAAAAAAAAATGCCCAGATAATTTCCATTTATTCTTCGTTTTGCAGCCTTTTTACAAAACTTGTTTACACCGTACGAAAGTCACTGATCATGATGTGTCCGAATGATGCTTTCAGGTTCGACAATTTTACTCTCGCAAAGTGCAAATATTTTTCCCAACCTATCGCTTGTTCTTGTCTGCAGGAACAGCGCCAGCCATTCTATGGTATATTTTCCGGTTTACGTTATTGGATCATGTAATCCGATCGGGATTAAATGATCGATTTGAATTTCGGAGTCCCAGGGGAATTTCTAGTATATTTTATTCTTCCTGAGAACAGTTTCTGATTTGAACAAGTGCCATTAACTTGCACGGTCAAATGAAACTCATTTATATAATCCCCAGTGAATTACCTTACGTCTACACAAAGGTCTATTTTTGTAGTAATACTAAAGAAATTTACCACTTTCGGTTTTACATGATGTGTAGTCTCATTTCTGGATTCGAAGTCAAGAGTTACTACTCTATTGTATATTGTCCATTGCGGTCTTTATGCACACACCATATATATATATATATATATATATATATATATATATTAGAAAGAGTTAATCATACCTTGAATCAATTAGCACTATTAATGCAATTATTGGCGGAATCCCTTCGCTAGTAGACGTAATTATAAGCATTATACTACTGATAATCCATTGAATGATGAGATCCTTATGTATAAAATGGATATGGTGTATTTTTTAATTCAGCTAGTACTTTCAAATGCTTCACGCATTCATCTTCAGGCTGTATTCTTTTCCTTTAGCATCAAAACTGGAAGACGAAATAAATGTGTTTTTCCGACCGAAAGATGTTTTTAAGAATGAGCTATTTATTAACGGCTATGTAGTGTTGGAGCGTGCAAATCGCAACGCTAAAGTTCAAATATTACAAGTGAGAATTTTTTTGAATTTTGTAATTTGGTAAATCCACGAATTTTTTATTATAAGTGTTTTTCGGTTAAGATGACATGAACTAAGTAGATAGTTCAATTAACAGAGTGATATGTCTTAGTAGTTTTTTTCTCAGGAATTCTTTACTGCGGATCAATTGTTTTACATGAACATAATAAAATAAGCAGCATATAATTTTATATTACAAAGAGTTAATCATACCTTGAATCAATTAGCAATATTAATGCAATTATTGGCGGAATCCCTTCGCTAGTAGACATAATTACAAGCATTATACTACTAATAATCCACGGAATGATGAGATCCTTATGTATAAAATGGATATGGTGTATTTTTAATTCAGCTAGTACTTTCAAATGCTTCACGCATTCATCTTCAGGCTGTATTTTTCCTTTAGAATATATATATATATATATATATATATATATATATATATATATATATATATATATATATATATATATATATATATGGACTCTCCCGTCGAACTCGACGTATGAGGGTCAGACAAATCAGGTCCCAGAAACTGAAAGCCCGACACCCGCACAGGATTTGATTATAGTGGTGAAGGCTTTGTGCAGAGCCATCCACACTTTTTGGAGGGACGAATACAGGGACCTGGTGCAACGGATGCCACAAGGTCCCCAAACGACCCTCCGCAGGTTTTGAATTCAGAGTTGTCCTTCTCCTAGACCAGTTGCCATCCAAGGCTATAGAACCCAGTCTGTCCTGCTATTTACCTATAGTTGGAGGGTGAAGGAGAGGATTCACACCTTTCCCAAAATATATATATATATATATATATATATATATATATATATATATATATATATATATATATATATATATAGGGTATTGCAGCAACATCCGACACTTGACAAAAAGAAAACGAAATAGGCAATAAAAACAAAAGTTGTATATGCAGAGACCCGACAGTTTGATAACTAACTAACATTTTTCTCTCTACCCTTTTCCAGGATAGAATATGAGCGCAGAGCATCGGTAGTACCTTCTTTTCGAGACGGGAAAAATCCTGCGGAACTGATGACCTGGTTTGGGTTCAAGAGGAGCATGGTTATGGAGGAAGTGGAAGGCGTGTGAGAACAAGGACAAGTTTACTGCCAAACGAAAGGCCCACAACGTTCGTTCTTCGGCCGTTGGACCGACGAGTTCGTCGCCGCCGTCAAGGAGACAGTCGACAATGACGGAAGACAGAGTTATGCCAGGATCGTCGCTGACATGAACTGTCACAAGTCGACAATCTTGCCGAACGATCAAGAAGGACTTTGGTTACTCCTCCTACCGCAAGTCTCAGCGCAAGGAATCGAGGAAGGTCGAGGCGGCGGCTTTGCTGAACGAGCTCAAGCACAGGTCCGCCGGGATACCGAGGTTCTTCTCTGATGAAAAGAATTTCATCCAGGACCAGACGAGCAACAGTCAGAACGACAGGTGGATCTGCAAAGACATCGAGGAGGTTTTCGTCGTGAAGCATACGAAGTTCCTCTCCTCCGTCATGGTCCTTGGCGTCATCTCCAGCGAGGGGGACGTCATGCCTCCGTTCTTCTTTCAAAAAGGCCTGAGATTCACTGTTGAGATCTACCAGAAGGTTCTAAGGAGCGTCGTCAAGCCCTTGATGGACGAGATCGCCACCGGACGCCCCTACGTCTTCCAGCATGACTCCGCTCCTGCACACAAGGCCAAGACGATCCAGGCATGGCTGCTCAATCATGGTGTTCCTCACCACTGGTCGCCGGACTCGTGGCGGCCCTCCTCACCTAACTGCACCCGCCCCCTGACTATTTCTTCTGGGGCGTGATCGAGGCCAAGACCAACAAGCACCCCAACAAGACGGTTGACCCTCTGAAGGCTGTCATCGTGGAGGCGTTCGCCGCTATGGACAAGGATATGGTCGCCAAAACGTGTGACTCATTTCGCGCCGGCCTTGAGATGGTCATCGCCGCCAGCGGCGATTGCATTGAAAAATAATGTAGTATGTATCTCCAACTGTTGCTAAATAAACTGTCGGTTCTCAGCATATACAACATTTGTTTTTATTGCCTATTTCGTTTTCTTTTTTAAAGTGTCGGATTTTTCTGCAACACCCTGTACATATATATATATATATATATATATATATATATATATATATATATATATATATATATATATATATATATATATATATATATTGAATAGATTGTGGGAGGTACAAAACTGGAAAATAGCTAGAAAGACAGAGAAATTATTTCTAATAGGCATAATGTTAGATGAAAATAAAAAATAATAAATGAAACAATCACGAAACAGACCAACCGGTTTCGTTCCCTAGCTTATCAAGGTCAACGGGGAACATTTATTTCATAATAAATAACTTATTGATGACGCAAACAATCTTCATACAATTAAAACATTAAAAGGGAAAAATGAATAATCTGTATGAAGGTAGGAAAAAAAAAATTATAAATAAAATTATATATATTTTCTTCCACCGAATATCGCAATTTTCCGCCAAAAAATAAAAAAAATAAAATTATTATTATATATAGCAGGAAAAAAGAGATGGAAGAAGTGGGGAATAGGAATAAAGAACACTAGAGCGTGATAATATGGAGACCAAGGAGGCAGTCTTTGTATATATATATATATATATATATATATATATATATATATATATATATATATATATATATATATATATATATATATATATATATATACAATAAATATTTTTATATATAAAAATAAATATTTTTTATTTATAAATATTATAAATACAATATAAGTCGTTTTATCGTCCGATGATTATGGCATAAATGAATTTCTCATTAAACTCTCTCTCTCTCACACACACACACATACATACGCAAAGACACTACACATATATATATATATATATATATATATATATATATATATATATATATATATATATAGCCTGATGATTGCGTCTAGCATGAAAGTCTGTTGGCTACTTATTTTCAATTGGATCCTTTCATATTCACGGTCAAGCTTTTTGTTGTCATAATTAAAGGAAGAGAGAAAATCACCGTGTTGATAGATACTATTTTATTCCGAGTACTTTCGACATAGCATTATGTCATCATCAGGTTGTTATTTATTTCAAGACAAATGTTGTAGTGCTTATCGGTTTCAAAGACAAAATTGCTGTGTTCACCTAGAGTTAAATTTTGTTGCTTGCGGAGTGAAGAAATCTGAGCGAGCGCGTGATTGCGTGACACCGCTTAAGGGGAGGTAATTAAGTATCGTATGTCGATAGGCTTTTAAGAAATAAGTATTAAAGATAATAGTATAAACCTTCATATTTTAAACTATCTATTGTACACATTTTAAAACATTTGGGTGGTATTCATAATTAATTTTATTTTGATTTGGTTTCAATTTTTTAATATAGATGACGTCGAGAATTTTTACTTCCTGTTTATTATTTTCATGAAAAAGTATAAATGTATTTTAAAAATTAATTTTTTCGAATTGCGAATGAGGACAGGTATGCTATTGTACATGTTTAGAAATGTTGGACGCATCATTCAAATAAAAACTCAGCCGCCAAGAAAACGTGATCGTAGTGTGTCCAACATAAATATTATTTTTTCCGCTATGGGATACAATCCCAAGAGGACATTTAAATTTATCTAAACATTTAAATGTTGGTTTTATGTAGCACGTTAATATATGGGGAAGAGTCGTTATGAATGATTGAATTAGATTTAGAAGATTTAGTGTAGTATATAATTATTTTTTTTTGTTTACTAGAATCTGTGGTGGATATATTAGTATTTATTAAGTTTTTAGAATATTTTCGTCTTGTTTATACTTAGAATATATTTGGTTGGCATATCAAAAATTACTATGTTTAGGGTTAGCTGAAGACGTATTATAGACTATTGGCTTAAAATACTATGTATCAACATGGCGATTTTCTCTCTTCCCTTACTAATGACGCCAAAAGGCTAGTCGGTGAATATGAAAGGATCCAACTTTAAATAAATAGAAAAAAACTTGTTTCAATTTTTCCAATGAAACATGTCTCAGTGAAAACATGATGCGAAAATAGGCGCAATTATATATATATATATATATATATATATATATATATATATATATATATATATATATATATATATATATATGTATGTATGTATGTATATGAAGAAATATAGATTTAAGGGGTGCAATATTTATGAGATAAAGCGCTCAATATCAATGATAGAGCGTATGTAAACATAAATATATAAGTGAACAATGAAGTCAACACTCATAGACTTAGAGGCCTCTGAGTGTTGACATCAATGTTCACGTATAAAAAGAATGTATAAACATAAAAATGTCTTAATATATATATATATATATATATATATATATATATATATATATATATATATATTATATCATATAAAAGGCTCAAACACTAATATTTCATGCTTATAATTTATTACATTGGAACTGTATTCACGCCCCAATTCACCAGACCTACAAATTCAAAAAGAAAATAGAAAATTTTGTTATCTTCTGCCATAATGTCATAAAGGAGGGATGTCACGTAACAGCTGAGTATGCTTTTCTTCGTTACCAAAGAAATCCTCCTGTCTCGCAATACTCTGCCCTGCAATAGGAATGTGTCATTGGCCATCCCAATGCGTCTACGGATCCCAGTGTCGCATTTAACGTCCTCTGTCAGAATGCTTCCCAGATATTTAAACTTCCGCGTCTGCTTGATTCTAGTGTTCTCATCCTGCAAATCGCATTTCGGGCTCATTCTTTTTCTGATGACCATGCATTTTGTTTTCTTGTAGTTTATGCTTAGTCCCTTCTTCACACTCTCCGTCGCTACCTTCTGTACGAGATTCTGTAGTTTCTTTTCCGTCGTCTGCTATCAGTACTGTGTCATCTGCGTATCTCATGTTGTTGCGATTGTGGCCGCCAATGCTAAATCCCGGTAGGGTTTCCATTTCTCTCAGAATTGCATCGATGTATAGGGTTAACCAAGCAGTATGCAGATGGTTAAATCCAAATTCTAAGAGACAAAGATCCGAAGAGGAATATGTAACAATTGGTATTTTATTTTTATTTTTAGATATCTAAAACCGCAATGAGAAAAGGTATAACTACGAAAGAGAAATAAGATATTGAGTGTTGGGAACGATAAAAAAAATTTGAACGGAAACCACATAATAAAAACATCTTAATAATAAAAACATCTTAATAATAAAAACATCTTAATAATAAAAACATCTTAATAATAACCATGATAATAAGAAAAAGAACTGACTCGAATAATAACACAAAAAGAGAGATGAAAAAAAGATATTAAACCAGTAAGTTATACGCCAGAACTGATACACGCTTAGACGATCTTTCGATACATGACTGATGAGGCCGATTTTTTCCCGCGGTAGGTTGCTATTTCTTTCTGCGGTTGCCATCCGAGGCTACAGAACACAGTCTATCTTGCTATTTACCCATAGCTGGGGGAGAAGAAGATGATTCATACCTTTCCCACGGGTATTAAGTGAATGTAATGGATGCGACAGGAATTCGAACTCGGATCCCCGATTCCTCAATCCGGGCCGCTATGCATTACTCCACCGTGCCTCCATGTCAAGCTATAAAAGTTAACTGACCAGAAAAAATATTTGAAGAGACTGATTTTGTGAAGTCCTTACACTATTTATATTTGGACTATTGTCCTCGTGTCCACACATGGGCACTGAAACGAGAATAGTCTACCCTCATAGATTGAATAAAGTCTTCAGTTCAGAATTCCATGTAGGTTACCCAGGTCGATATACACCCGAAATAAAAACGAAAAGTTGTGATGACAACAAAGGTGATTACAATAAATTGCAGAACAAATCCTGAAATAGGGAAGAATTAGTGTGACTACATTAAAGAGACTGTTATATGTAATCTTATCAGATTGATCTCACAGCAAGTAATAAAAATTATTTCAGCGACAACGCCAACATCATTTCATAAGCTATGACACAAATATCTATTTGAACTGCTATGAAAGCTCTATTTATTTAGGAAATACGTAAAACTTCCGGAGCATTTACTGCATGCGAAGAGAAAATGACCTGCAAAAATAGAAAGGAACGTGTGGCAATGATGCGCCTCCCCACCTGATTTATTTAACATCCACGCTGAGGAGATCTTAAGAAAACTATATGTTGTATCAGAATTTATTATTGGGGAAAACAGTCTTAAGGACATTCGATATAAAATTGGCATCGTGTTGATGGCGGACACCGAATGACAAGTCCAAGAGAAGAAGAAAAGGAGAAAGAGAGAAAGGACTAACAATCAGATATAATAAAAAAAGACAGAGTCTGTAGTCGTTAGCAAGATGAATGGTAGAAGATGCGGACTACGGATTTAAAACGCAAAATAGAAGCAACTATAGAAATTTCACTATCCTGGAAGTGTTAAACTAGACAACGGAAAATGTTACTCTGAAATCGGAAGGTTCACTGGAACAGAGAAAGATGACTTTCAGAAGCTCATCAAAGTATTAAGTGATGCTGGAAACAAAGAAAACAAATGTTAAATTTGTATATATTATCAATCCTCCAAAATGCTAGAGAATACTTCCGAATTTCCCCACAGATGTAAAAGCGACTTAACGCAATAGAGATGTGGTTTTACAAAATTATGCTATTTTAAAATCATTTCACTCCAAGCAAGTCGATAAAGCCACTATGATACATGGGGTTACCGTGTGTTAGAAAATATGAGGAAAAAAAAACTATTAAGGAGTTAGAAAAAAAAAAAACAGGAATTAAGAAGACAGAAGATAACGACTGACATTTCGTTTAGATGTTTGAAGATTGAAGTTGACTGGGAAGGAAGAAGCGGGAAGAGAGTTCCACAAGTGAGAAGTGCGAGAGAAGAAACTATTAACAAAGATCGTACGGTTACATCTAGCCATTTCAACTGTAAAAGGATGAGACCTTGCCGCAAATCTAGTACTATGCTTAAATTAATGAAGCCCCGGTACCAAAGGAGAAACTGAATCAGAATAATTACATTGAAAGTATTAATAGAAAAAGATACAGACAAGCTACGTTACGGCGATGGGAAAGTGAGTGAAGCCGAGATGCCATGTCAAGACTAATAAAATTGCAGATTCTTCTTTAGATTTCATCAAAATCTTTAAATATACAGCAAGACGACCAGACCTGATGTGGCAGCAATATTCAAAGGAAAGACGAATGGTAGCCTTATAAATATGCCTTGCTTGGGGTGATACGCTTTAAAAAAAAAATGTAAGATAGATTCTGGTAGGGAAATTACTGGGAATACCGTAGACATAACAATTGAACAACCTGGAAGTTTTGAGGAAACTGAGCAGAAAAAAAGGACACTTATTCTTGGGATCAGAAAGAAACTTTTGACATTTCTGAAACTCATAATCAGGAAAGATGATCTGGTAGAATGTGATACTTACAAAGTAAAAAGCAAACGATAACAACGAGTAACATACTCGATGCTCTTGTTCTCATGGATGACAAAACAGAGAATGCCAGGGAGAGCAAGAGGATCAACATTGCTCAGCGCTTCAAAGATTGAGAATTTCGGGAGAGCCATAGTAAGCGAACAAGAAATGATTAAAGGTACAAAAGATAGGAAGTCCTAGAGAGCCGTTGTTCATGTTTAATAAAATTTAATATGTTCTACTCTAATAGCTTCATCTCTCGCACCACCCGTCTGTGAACTTCCCTTCCTATTACTTGTTTCCCTGATAGCTATAATCTCCAACTATTCAAATGTAATGTCAATCAACATCTCCAGATTCCCTGTCCTATTCCCTGTCCTTCTCTTCATCCTTTCCTCCATCACGCCTCTTTACTCTCTTCCCCATCTCTGTAACCCCTTTCGTGCTAGTGGCATCCCGCCTTGCTTGGGGTGAAATCCTTAATATATATATATATATATATATATATATATATATATATATATATATATATAAATAAAAAGAAAGAACAGTAAGATATAAAATCCGGTGTTCTTATAGATATTTTTATTTTTACATAATAGTGCTCAATGTAAATTTACAGAGCATTAATATTATAAATTAATTGATTTAAAATATGGGTTTTTCGCTACACAGTGATAACCATGTTTCAGAAATGGAAGCTAAAGCTTTCGAATTTAATTTTGTTATTAAACCTAAGACATTAGTTCCATTTCCTCGACAAGCGAATTTTGGATATATATATATATATCGTGCTACTAGGCTGGCATCACGGTCCAACCCTTTCAATGTCGAAACGGTTAAATGTGGCCGTCTCTTCTACTCCAATAGCTTCATGTTTCGCACCTCCCTTCTGTGAACTTCCCTTCCTATTACTTGTTTCCCTGATAGCTATATTCTCCAACTATTCAAATGTAATGCCAATCAACATCTCCAGATGCCCTGAACTACCCTCTGCCCTTCTCTTCATCCTTTCCTCCCTCAAACCTCTTTACTCTCACTCTCACTCTCTGTAACCCCCTGCATACTAGTGGTATACTACCTTGCTTGGGGTGTAATGCTTAAAAAAAAATTGCTAAGCCTATAGGGCGGCTTTTAAGCTAGTACATAATAAAACAAATTGCTTTATTTTTTGAGTCACTCGAGTAAATACACCATATTTTAGTGTTCACGTTTGTATCTTCTACAAACACAGTATTACTTAATGGACGCAAAAAAAATTAAACATACACTAATAAGTAATAATTCCCTAATCGCATAACTGAGAAACAAATTACACTAACTTTAAAATAAATACAAACAATGAAAGAAAAAATTCTATTAAACTATTCGGCATGATACTACACAGTAACAACAAAAGAGAAAAACCTAGACGATATCTAATACACAGATATATATATCATATAATGACAAGAATAAACAAATTAGACTTAACATCGTCCCCATGGACTGTCCTATCACCAAAAATGTCGCAGTTTATACACACTCATGCATACACACACAGACACGCGCGCGTACACACACAGACATACACACACACATATATATTCTACCATGAAAATAAAAACAAAATCTTCAAATTCTTGTAGACCTCTATATAAGAAAAATACAATCAACATTAAATAAGATTAATTATGTTTATATCAACAATGTTTTTAAATGTCTATAACGGCAAGGTTTTAAAGTACCTAAGTTGTATTTTTTTTAAATTACAATTATAACAGCAATGTTTTAAAATATTTAAATTGTAATTTAAAAACAAATTACAAATATAAACTAAGTTACCTCCCTTAGATAACGCTATTTTTTTTATTTAACAGAGTGTGTTTCATTCGCATTTAGCTAAAGGAAAATTCACAAATGTCAAATACATGTTTTTTTTTTTGTTTTAGCACTTACCCCTGAATATGATTCTTGATGTGGTCGAAAGTACTTGGGAAAATAAAAGAAATGAAAATAAATTACTACGGTACCTTCCTTAATATCTTTAATAACAACATTACTAAATTGGACCGGGAATTCGAGAGGATTAAAATTAAAATAAATAAACATGTCTACATTAATCAGCCAGACATGCTTGAATGAAGATATGCTGCCTAGATCTATCTATCTATCTATCTATCTATCTATCTATCTATCTATCTATCTATCTATCTATCTATCTATGCCAATCTGTTCATTATCTATCTATCTATCTATCTATCTATCTATGTTGTAGCATACCTAAGAACGATAACCACATACATATAAATACAGTAGTAAATACTGTATGTTGTTCCATAGTTGGAGATTCATTCTGGAATTCACTTGACTCACTTGTAGCAGTTGACTAATTCTACGCGCCGTTGGCGAATCTTATATGTGTTGTTCTTGTCCTAAGTATTATTGTTCATTACCAACGTTCGTTTGATTATTCTATTCAGTAAACTTCTCTAGGTTACAACAATATATGTGTGTGTTTGTGTGTGTGTGTGTATAAAGAGAAATACAGACTGACAATCACAAATACCTTTCGTTCGACATGAATATGAGAGACTGAAGCAGAATGGAGACTTTCGCCAGTTTTCGAGTCAACCGGATGACGTATGTGTGACGTATTAGGTAAAGATGCAGTGTAGCTGTGACTGGTTGGCAGCTAGGACACATGAAAGGATTTTATACCAGTTTACTACAGAATGAATTTTTGAGCCCAAAAGGTGGTGAGGGATTGCTATACGTATTATTCCGCAAAAAGTTATACGAGGAATACATAACTTTTGGACAACCATCAGTGGTACGCGAAACAATAGGAGTCTCCAGGAGATTCAAGAATAGAACCGCCTGCGACCGACGATTAAGGACCTAAACTAAGGGGAATATTATATCAAATCCGTTCACTATTCAAATGTGCAGCCGATCAACTGAACAGTCAATGGTGATTTTCTAAGCGTAGCGTAGATGTGGCACAATGCCGAAAGTATGGAGCGTCCAGTGAGAATTGAAGTCACTATCTAGTCGCAACTGTTGTAGCGAGATGATCTTACCGTTATACCACATCGAAACATTACATCACGTCGAGGTACACAGTCTCGAGGTACCCAGAGTACACGGATTTCAATGAGTTTTTTTTTTTATCGACCAAAATAGGTACCATTACTGCATCAGTTAATCCGTATACCTAGAGCCAGAGGAGCGTGGAAGCGTGGTATAAGATTTCCTGGTTTAATGAACAACGTCCATAGATATACCAATACAGATTGTTATATTTAGATGGAGTAATGGATAGCGGCTCGGATTGAGGAATCGGAGAGCCGAGTTTGAATTCCAGTCGAATCTATTAGATTCATTTACGATCTAATACCCTTGGGTAAGGTATGAATCCGCTTCTTCTCCCCCTTCTCCTCTTCTATGGGTAAATAGCAGGACAGACCGGGTTCTATAGCCTTGGATGGCAACTGCTCTACTGCAGAAAGAAATGGCAACCTACTGCGGGATAATATGCCTTTCGATACATGATTGCCTAAGCGTGTATCACGCATGGCACCTAACTGACTCTTGGGAAAGGTATGAATCCTCTTCTCCTCCTCCCAGCTATAGGTAAATAGCTGGGGGACAAGTTCTATAGCCTTGGATGGCAACTAGTCTACCGCAGAAATGGCAAACTGCTTCTGGGAAAAAATCTGCCTCGTCAGTCATGTATCGGAAGATACTTGATCGCTTACGCGTGTATCACGCATGGCACATAACTGACTGACCCTTGAGAAAGGTATGAATCTTCTTCTTCTTCTTCTTCTTCTTCTTCTTCTTCTTCTTCTTCTTCTTCTTCTTCTTCTTCTTCTTCCAGCTATAGGTAAATAGCAAGACAGACCGAGTTCTATAGCCTTGGATGTTAACTGACTTACTGCAGAAAGAAATGGCAACCTACATCGGGAAAAAATCAGTCAGTCATGTATCGAAAGATACACGATCGCCTAAACGTGTATCACGCATGGCACATAACTGACTGATCAGGGAGAGTGTAATAGAGAGAAGCAGGGAGAGAGTAATAGAGAGAAGCAGGGAGAGTGTAATAGAGAGAAGCAGGTAGAGAGTAATAGAGAGAAGCAGTGAGAGTGTAATAGAGAGAAGCAGGGAGAGTGTAATAGAGAGAAGCAGTGAGAGTGTAATAGAGAGAAGCAGGGAGAGTGTAATTGAGAGAAGCAGGGAGAGTGTAATAGAGAGTGTTATACAATATAATTGTAGTCTGTGAAATGTACTGGCTTCGACTAAGCAAGATAACCAGCTTAGGTTTCGGTGAACTAACAGTGTTGCGTACAAATAAGCTGTTGAATTATGTTCAACATATTTAACCCAAAGGTCCGTTTATCCTTCCCCGGCCAGGGATTAAACAAGTAGGAGGGAAAACGTAGAGCTATGAGATGGACTGCAGATTTAAGCTGATCAGAAATGGATTTAGAAACACATGCTGGTTACGAGAACTGCACCTGCCTGTGTAAGGCGACGGAGCCAACGTCTGTACCGACAGGACACGGGAGGAAAAAAAATCAATATGAATCTAACTAGAGTGTGGTAGATAGAGAAATACAAACTGACATGTAAAGAAAGGCATGAGAAAACAGGGATTGATAGATATAAAGTAACTGGAAGCGGAGAGAGGTGGAGTTAAAACAACAACAACAAAAAAAATTAAACATTTTCAAAAGGCCAAGAACGGGGGGGGGAGATTTATTTGATGGAGATGTAAGCGGGTGTAAAGTAAAATTTCTCAGCTCGACTAAATTCTGGACTTCTCACCAGTTGAGAAAGTATTGAAATTTTGAGAGAATTACTTTTAGATCGCGAGGTGAACTTTTCATACCTCCAACGTGGTTTCTAAATTAGCTAATGGAGATAGCCAGCTGAGGTTGAGATGTATAGATAGATATGAGTGTGGTGACACATGATCTAAAAACATATATAGAAAAGAATTTTGAGATTTCTCTTACTATCTCATATATATATATACATATATACATATATATATATATATATATATATATATATATATATATATACTTATGTATATGCATATATATAAGTATATGTATGTATATATATATATGTATAAAACGATATATGCATATGTATATATAGATATATGTACATATATGTATATATACATATGCATAAATACATATATATATATAAAAATATATATGTAAAATGTGTGTGCATATATATATATATATATATATATATATATACATATATATATATACTTATGTATATATATACATGTATAGAAAAGGATTTTGCCATTTCTCTTACTATCTCATATATATATATATATATATATATATATATATACTTATGTATGTGCATATATATATAAGTATGTATGTATATATATATATGTATAAAACGATATATGCATATGTATATGTATATATACATATGCATAAATATATATATATATAAATAATATATATGTAAAATGTGTATATATATATACATATATATATACATACACACATACACACACACACACACACATATATATATATATATATACATACATATATATATATATATATATATATATATATATATATATATATATATATATGAAGAAATATAGTCATAAAGTGTGCTATATTTATGGGATAAAGTGCTCAATATCATACATAGAGTGTGTGCAAATATAAAAGTGAACATAGAAGTCAATACTTAGAGGCGACAGTCTGTTTCATGCTAGTGCAATCGTCAGTTGCCTGACGATTGCATTAGCATGAAACAGACTGTCGCCTCTAAGCGTTGACTTCTATGTTCACTTTTATATATATATATATATATATATATATATATATATATATATATATACATAAATGGCTCAAAAACTAATATTCCATAGTTATAATTTATTACATTGGAATCGTAATCACAATCCAATTCATCAGACCTACCAATTCAAAAAGAAATCCGATTTCTTTTTGAACAGGACATCTGTGTATGAATTTCTGGGTATTATAAATCTAATGTCTTCAGCTTCTTTTTTTACCAGTGCTCATATTGCAATTTTTGCAGTTATCATTGCATTTTTTTACCAGAAACTGTTTATAATACCCAGAAATTCATGCACATATGTCCTCAAGGACACATGGCACAGTGGATAAAAGCGTTGGTTAGATCGAGTGACAGGACCCGAAGAGTGTGAGTTCGATACCCAGTTAAGGCAGTGGAGAACGTTCTGAGGGAAAAATTAACAGGAGATAACTGATAACTGACACCCATTGAAAACATTGCACGTGGAACAGTCTATCCCAATGAGTGAAATAAAGGGTTCAGTTCCACATTCCAACCAATTCTGAAGAAGGCCGGGGTGTACAACGACCGAAACGTTGTAATAAATATGGCGACAAAGATGACGACAATAGACCGAATAATGTAAATAATGTACATAATACCTCATCTCAGAAATATTGTCAGATATATATATATATATATATATATATATATATATATATATATATATATATATATATAAAGACGAAATTACTCGTATAAAAAGACCTTATGCAACTGGAATTTTTAAAAATCAGGGATCATAACATTCATCTACAGGTTCATGGGTTAATGTATCTTATCTTAAATTTGTTTGCGAAGATGTATTCTCGCCATTTATATAATTAACTTCACTATCTGCTTTTTGTATGAATGATTCATGTAATATAAATTGAACTGCACCACATACTTGATATTAAAAAAACTGATCCGACGTGCACCTTTCGGATAATAACTGCGACATTACTCTATTTATTGAGCAATTTAGTTAATGCCACATCGACTGAAAAAAACTATTACTACAAAAGAATTCTCCTATTACCATATTAGTAATAAAACGCACACACTTAAATTTAAAAAAAAAATACAACCTCAGCGTTGCGACCGCACGCTCCAAAATTTCTTACCGTTAACAATAACATATTTCTAAAAAAACCTATTTCTGATCACATCTAATTTTTCGTTGTCCCGTTATTACCTGGATGTAAAAAAAACAAATCTATTTCCATACCTGATGATGGGTGTATAAACAGACGAAAGTACTCGTATAAAAAACCTTATGCAACTGGAATTTATTAAAAACAGGGATCATAACATTCATCTACAGGTTCGTGGGTTTAATGTATGTTAATAAATTTGTTTGCGTAGATGTATACACGCCATTTATATCATTAACTTCACTGTCTACTTTTTGTATGAATGATTTATGTAATATATATATATATATATATATATATATATATATATATATATATATATATATATATATATATATATATATATGGTAGGGTGGAACATCATATATTTGGAAATACGCCTAAATCATATATTTTGGAAATACTACTAGTCAGTAATTGAATGACAAAAGATTAACAGGATTCAAGTATATAGAAGATGGCGATTGGTGTTGCATTTAAATCTTTGAAGATATTAAGGGAAGTGTTTAAACTGAAGGGATTTCCACAGGGGGGAAGTGCGAGAAAATAAACTTTTGGAGTAGAATTATCTGGTAACGTCCTACTGCTATTCATCTCGAGGTTCTTGACAAAATCCAAAGAAGGATCTGTAATGCAATCGATCCTGACTTGGAATCTCGATATCAGTCACTTACTCACCGACATGATATGGCTTCCCTCTGTCTTTTCTACAAATGTTTCATGGCTACTGCACTGACAAGTTTTTTTTCCCTTTGTACCAAGTCTACTTGAGTTTTAGCGTGTTACTAGATTGGCATGTAGAGTCCCACCCTTTTATTGCTGAATTAGTAATTAGATAACGCGGTGGTTACATATAACTAATTTAACAGTAAAGAGAGAAAGACAGAGAAAGAGAGACAAAGAGAGAGAATTGTCAGGTAAGATTCGGGTTTGACTGAAGCCAGTTTGTACTATTTTTTCTATGTGCCCTCTCCTTTCAGGATGTAGGCGTTCATGTCCTCCACCTCCCTCTATCCCTTGCAGCTCTAAACAGGTCCCTTCCCTCTGCTTCCTCTCCCAGACCACGTTCTGTCATCCACCTCCTTAAACCCGCCAGGTATGCCACGCGTTGTTTTCTTTTGTCTCTCTTTCCCTCTATTCGACCCGTGAGTATCGGATTCTCCATGCCCTCCTTCCTCGTTATGTATTCCAGGAACGTCAGCTGCCTCTTCCTGATATTAAGTATAAGCCTCCTCCTTGTTTGCATCCTCTCATCGTTGCTCACACGCTCGGTCCATATCCTTAGCATCCTTCTGTAGAACCATATCTCCGTTGCTTCGAGTCTCTTCTTCATCTTTGAGGAAATCGTCCAACATTCGTAAAGATAGGCGGATGTCACGTGACAGTTCAATATTCTTTTGTTTGTTGCCATAGAAATCATCCTGTCTCGCAATACCCTGCCCAGATTTTGGAATACATCCTTGGCTGTTTGTACTAATGAATAAAATTATATACATACGTATATTTTTTTTTTTACGGCAATTTACCAACATGTTTTTTCCTCATTCATTCGACCAACCACCCTTCCCATCCATCCGGTTTGTACCCTGGTGCGTATTTCGGGTACAGTCTCAACCACTGTTTGGTTCTTATAAATGGAAACGAAAGCTGCGCAAAGAAGCTTTTGTCGGGAGAGAAGTAAAAGTCGCTTTTATTTTTGGTCCACGTCTATTTCTATACTGGTAGGTTTTGCACGAATGAATGGACGCTGCTTTCCTCATCTCGTTTCTTTTTCTAAACCATACAAGTTATCTCTCAACAATCCCTCGTTCTATATATGTAATGAGCTTAACTCAGTAGAAACCAATAGGTCAGAACCAGACAAATTCATATAGGATGATCATTCGGTGAACAGGACTGCTTCGAAAATCAGCTTTCGAAATAATTGCTTTAACCAAAGCACGAACACCCACCGAAAAGGACACATATAAGAAACGGAAGCCTTGAATCTAAATATAAGTTTCTACTTTATCGCTATATCAATTTATATATCTTATGATATTTATATATGTTATGAGGAGCCACGGTGTAGTAATGTAATATGGCTTGGATTGAGGAATCGGAGAGCCGAGTTCGAATTCCAGTAGAATCCACTACATTCACTTACGTGCTAATAACCTTGGGAAAAGCTATGGGTAAATATAGAGTAAATAGCAGGAAAGACTGGGTTATAGAGCCTTGGATGGCAGCTAGTCTAGGAGAAGGAAAACTCTGAATTCAAAACCTGCGGAGTGTTGTTTGGGTGCACGTAGTGCACCAAGTCTCTGTATTCGGCCCTTCAAAAAGTGTGGATGGTTCTGCACAAAACCTTCACCACTCTAATCAAAATCTATGTGCTGGTGTCGGGCTGTCAGTTTCCTAGGAACTTATCTGCTTGACCCTCATACGCCGAATTCGAATATATATATATATATATATATATATATATATATATATATATATATATATATATATATATTGTTTGGAGTAAAGAGGACACCCCCGATGACTTTATGAACTCGTCCAGTTCTACAAAAATGGTATAAGGTCTGGAGTAGTCGTAATGGAATCAAGTATTTTGTTGCCATGCTCGCGACAGACTTGTTGAACTGTCTGCCTTCGGACAGATGAGGGTATGTCTACGGGCAGAGTCTCGAGTGGGGATGTAGACAAACCCGACTCGTGTATGCGGGGTTTGAGGGCAATTTTGCCCGAGTCTATGGGCACGGAATCGCCCCAGATAAAAACCGGCCTTGTACCAAATCCCGCATTGTGGGGACGTTTGGGTAAATATTAATCGTACTGGAATTAGTCATTTCGCTGCCAGGCTTGTTATAAACTTGTCAAATTCTCTGTCTCCCGGCAGAGAGGAACCCAGACGAGGCTATGCCTACGGGCAGTGTCTCGTCTGGGGAGGTAGACAAACCCGACTCCATTTATGTGGGGTTAACGGGGTATTTTTGCCCAAGACTACAGATTTGCCCCACATAAAAATCGGCCTTGTTAAATTCAACAACATCAACAGGAGTAACGACAGCAAAATACCAAACAGTTGCTACTGTTACAAAAACAACAAGAGTTGCTGGAAGTGGTTTTAAAATAAAATGCTTCCAAGTCTCTTACGCCAGACGCGGTGCAAAACACCGTATCAAAATTCGTATACAATCCTGATGATGGTTGACATTTCTACGTATTTTCGCAGACATGAAGAAATATTTAGTCAGGAATGCAGCGGATAAAAACAATCAGGTTGTTGCTAAGAAAAATAGTTCCAATAGAGTACGAAAAGTACTGGAATTATATTTTACCGAGAAGACTAGGCGAAATAGAATTTGAAGACAGTACAAATTCTGACGAAAATCTTTAGCGACAAGCGCTCTCTGTTTCATGATCTTTGGCGCTGCATGCATTTAACCACAAAAGACGATGAAGATCTTGTCACGGATGTGTGTCCCGTCAGCAGAGAATGTGAACAGTTTAAATTGAAGGAAATGGCTCCAGGTATGTTCAAGGGATTAATTTTCATGCAAGGTCTAACAGCGGAAATAAAGATGATGAAGTACGAACGATAATACTAGCAAGGATTGAACATAATAATAAGGAAACACTACAGGAAATATACTTGTTTCTTCGAGAACAACTACTAAATATACGTGTTGCTTCGAGTGACGACAAAAATTTTAACCACGTTGGTTTAAAAAAAATTATCCTGTGTGTAGAAAAAAAGATTCTTGCGAATATAGAGAATTTTCACTTCCACACTTGATATTCAACAACAACAAGCCATAACATCAAAGTCGACAGTTGTTGGAACTACAAAAACAGTAACTGGAGTTGTTGGATGTAGTTCGGAAGAAAACCGAAAAATTCTTCAATGGGTCTTACGCCAGACGCAGTGCAAAACACCGTAAGAGTGTTCGCATTCAGTCCTCATGACGGACTGCGTATTTTCCAAGACACGAACAAATATTTAGTCAGGAATGCAGCGGTTGGTAAAAAAAATCAGGTTGTTGATAAGAATAAATAGTTCCAAGAGAGTAAGTACTGCAATTATATATTTACCGAGAAAACCAGGCGAAATAGGGTTTGAAGACACAGTAGAAATTCTGACGATTGAGGACTGAACATAATAATAACAGGAAATAATGGATGATTGCCAAATAATGCAAGTCTGAAGCATGATTCTGAAAACCTTCAGAATAAAGAATGGGCATTGGCAAAAGCTAAGGAAAAATGCCCAAAAATGAATATAAAACCTTATTTCAGATGTGGAAAATTGCATCTTGGAAGAGACTGTCCATGAAAAAATGCAGAATGCTATTACTTGGATAAAAAGGACATAACAAATTAAACTGCAGAACTAAAACAAAGGAAATATTTTCTCAGTAAGAATTTAATGCACATTATTGCAAAGGAAAATAATTTATTAACGTGCAAATCATTAATATGGGCGTAAAAAACGTTACTAGATACTAGAGACAAAACCTCATGGAAAGAAATTGGTTTGGTTTGGTTTGTTGTGTTTTACGGCATATCAACCTCAATGGGTTATTTAATGCCGACAACTAGTTTTTTTCCTGGTAATATTTTGTTTTGTCAAAAATCTATTTCTGGTCATATTTTTTTCCTCAAAAATGTAGAGCTGGTAACACTATTTTAAAGTATGTATTGCTGGTAATACTTTTTTCTCTTCAAAAACGTATCGATGGTAATTTTTTTTTCAAAAATATATTGCTGGTAATAGTTTGTTTTTTTTAAATATATTGATGGTAATTTTTTTCTTCAAAAGCTTATTTCTGGTAATAATCTTTACAAAGTAATTCTGGTATTAAAACCTATTTACTGTCGATGGTTCGAGGTAATGCTTTCTCCATCATAGCGGCTGGCAGAGGATAGAAAAATTGTTTATAGTTACGTTGTTCTGGAATTATCATCATTAGTCGACTGAACTTGCTTTGTTTCAATGACTATTGTTTTGTTATTATTAGTTACTTTGTTCAATAAATACGTTAACACAAAAAATTCAAATAAACCTATTTTTACACTTTTATAATGCATTTTATCTCAGTTTCGGGGTTAACTATTTGCCCATAGCTGGGACCCTAACAAGTGCTACCACCCCGGGTCAGGGTGGACCTGGGAACACTAGCAATTAAGAGGTGGTTCCACGCTCCTCAAATCTTCCTGATCAGAGGGCTTTCTGTTAGATGTAGTTTATCGTCTTACCCAAGACGCGGATGTAGTTTATCGTCATACACAGGACGCTGGAAAGAAATTGGAAAAATGTTATTAAAACAGTCTTACAAAGTCGGAATTTCTGTTTCTGACGAGAAATTACTTTTGGGGGCGAATTAGCATTATTTTCGAGATAAGCAGGTAAAAACAAAAGTTAATGTTCTGTGAATTTCGACGAATCTATTCGGTATGGACTGGATGGAAATATTCGATCTGGGATTTGCCGATAAACGTTGATTGTAAAAAGGACAGTGAACAAGCGACAAATTTAAAGTCAGAGCGGAAATCTTAAGGAAGAATTAAAAATATACTTTCCTGATGATCTGTCTAATGAAATGGGTCGATGTTTAAATTTCAAGGCCATTTGTTAAGTTAAAAATGCTGCGACACCATTATTTAAACCAAAACGGAGCGTACCATTCGCAACATTCAACAAAGTAAATGAAGAGTTGAACAGACTAGAAATAATTGTAGCATTGCAGAAAATAAACTATTTGAAATGGGTTGTACCAGTGAGGTACGTAAAGAAAAAAACAAAATTCGTATTTGCGTGGATTTCTCGACTAGATTAAATTGTTGTCTCGAAACACACAATTATCCACTACCAAATTTCAGAAGAATTTTTTTTCGAAGTTGAATGGTGGAATAAATATTTTCAAATCTGGATCTCTTTGAAGCATATTTATAAATTTAGATTGAAAATCAATGCTCTGAATTAACGACCATAACTCCGCACAGAGGTTTATATAATTTAAATCGACTTTCTTGTGGTATAAAGGTTGCAACAGTTATTTTTTAACAAGCCCTGGATACCATGATGGCGGATTGTGATTTTGCAATGGCGTAACTGGACGATAATTTGCTCAAGTTTATGCCGAATGAAGAACACGTTGGATATTTCAAAACAGTTATGCAAAAAAAATAAGAGAATACGGATTCAAGCTTAATGAAGAAAAATGTTAATTGTTTGTGCCAAAAATAGAATACAGTTAATAAAAGTTACACCAATACTTTCAAGGTCGGTGATAAAGTATTCTTTAGAGTAAGAATGGGAAGGAACATGGGAAGACTTCATAATAGCAGCTAGAACTGGAAAAGTGGTCTACATGATGAAAGAAAAAAATGCAAATTATAAAGCACCAAAATCAGTTAAAGAAAAGATTAACTAATGAAAGACACGAAGGACCGGTTAAAATGTTGCACGACATTTTTGATGTGCCAGTACCAAAACAATTCGTGGAACCAACAAGGACAACTTCAAGATACGGAAGAACTAGAAGTGGATCCGAGACGGAAACGCTAAAATGTAAAGTATGTTAGCAAACTCTCCAGAAAGAAGAGGAGATATACTAATATGAAATAAAAACAGAAAATATATTTATTTAATAAATTAGCAATTGCAAAAGGGAGATGTTGTGGAGTAAAAAGTCTGACTTCATAATAATAAAATAGGTGTTACAGTAATAGCCTAAGAATTACGTAGAGAGAATACTTTAACGAATTACGTTATACCAATTACGAGTATATGCTATAAAAATAACAGGAACAATGAAATAATCTTTAAGGGATAAATGGAAGAACAAAGCTGATGCATATATATATATATATATATATATATATATATATATATATATATATATATAT
>OZ038500.1:77398177-77425677 GCA_964036315.1 Acanthosepion esculentum
GTGTGTTAAATAACAGAGCAGATTTTGGTCTCTTGCCTTGAATAGCAACTAGTCTAGGTGAAGGAAAGCTCTTAAATAAAAGTTTCGAGAATAATAAGTTACTTTGAATTCTTTAGTATTCGTAGAACAACCAGTCTTTGAGATAACGCAAATACAACATTCAGCCTGACGAGTGATGTTCAACATCAGGCTATCTTGCCTTAGTTGCAGCCACCGCTTCTACGGCTTCTCCAACAAACCAAAAGGTTTATTGGTCATCCACTTACGTAATGAGTAGGCTTAAGTAATCGTACGATAACCGGTGTTTATGTGGTCGTTAGCCATGACTTTATGTGAGGCCGTGGTCACTTTACTGTAACGTTTAAATCAACTAACTACTCATCTCCAACGTTCTCACAAAGTTATGGTAACATTATGAAGTAGTTGGGCTGAAAGAATGTCACTCCGGTCAAATAATATCTAAATATCTTACTTCTCTCAACAAAATGTATAGAAACTATAAGATGTCTCTTCGTATTTTTTTAAATCCGAGAATCATTAATTTAGATTGGTTTGGTTTGGTTTGTTTTATGGCATATCAACATCTCAATGGGTCATTTAAAGCCGACAAATTTTTTTCTGGTCATATTTTTGTTTTATAAAAATCTATTTTTGTTAAAATTTTTTCCTCAAAAACGTATAGCTGGTAATGTAATTTTTTCAAAAACGTGTTGCTGTTAATAGCATTTTTCAAAATCGTATAGCTGGTAATATTATTTTTTTAAAAACTTATTGCTGGTGATAGTTTTTTTTTCAAAATCGTATAGCTGGTAATATTATTTTTTCAAAAACTTATTGCTGGTAATAGCTTTTTTTCAAAATCGTATAGATGGTAATATTATTTTTTCAAAAACTTATTGCTGGTAATAGCTTTTTTTCAAAATTGTATAGCTGGTAATATTATTTTTTCAAAAACTTATTGCTGGTAATAGCTTTTTTTTCAAATTGTATAGATGGTAATATTATTTTTTCAAAAACGTATTGCTGGTAATAGCTTTTTTTCAAAATCGTATAGATGGTAATATTATTTTTTCAAAAACTTATTGCTGGTGATAGTTTTTTTTTGCAAAAACATATTGCTGGTAATATTTTTTCCTTCAAAAATTATTTCTGGTAATAATTTTTTACAAAGTAATTCTGGTATTAAAACCTATTTTTACACTTTTATAATGCCTTTTACCTCAGTTTCTGGGTTAACTATTTGCCCATACTTGGGACCCTAACAGGTGCTAGCACCCCGTGCTAGGACCCTAACAGGTGCTACTAGCAATTAAGAGGTGGTTCCACGCTCCTCAAAGCCTCCTGATGAGCGGGCTTGCCGTTGGACGTAGTTTATCGTCTTACTCTGGACGCCATTAATTTAGATGCTAAACGCGTGTTCTACAATCTTCATACAATATACCATCCGTTTTGAGTTTATAAAACTGTGTAAAATAGATAAAAAGAGAATAGACAGAAAAAGAGCAGGAAAGTAAGAATGAGGGGAAAAAAACAAATTAAGAAGAGGGAGGAAAGAGAGATCAAAATAATGATAAAGAGAGAGTGAAACAATATAGGAAACGGAAGTCAATCAGTGAGGGTAAGTGATGAGGAGAAGGGGGAGATATATAGTTATAATAGAAAGAGAGTAGAAACTAAGCCAAAAAGGCAAAAAGAGGGGCTTTATTGGGAGAAGCTGGAGAAATGGAAAGAGAGAAGAGAAACTACAGGAGAAGGACAGAGTGAAAAGGTTATACAGGGTAGAGAAGTAGAAAGAGACAAGAGAAACTAAGCTAGAGGGAGAGAGAGGAAGGATTATAGAGAGATTCGAGAGAAATAGAGACGAAAAAAACTAGACGGACAGAGAGGAAGTGTTATAGCGATAAATAGAAAGAGAGAAGAGAAACTAAGCTAGATAGACAGAGAGGGGTCTTTAATGAGAGAAGCAAGAGAAATGGAAAGAGAGAGGAGAAACTAACCTAGAAGGACATAGAGGGGCCGTTATAGAGAGAATAGAGAGAAATGGAAAAAGAGAAAAGAAACGACGCTAGATAGACAAAGAGAGAAATAAGAGAAATGGAAAGAGAGAGGAGAAACTAACCTAGAAGGACAAAGAGAGACCGCTATAGGGAGAAATGGAAACAGGAGCGAAACAAAGCTAGAAGGACAAAGAAGTATGGGGAGGAAGGTTTATAGAAAGTAACAATAAAAATAGAAAGAGAGAAGAGAAACTATGGTGTGACAGAGAGGAAGGTTTATAGAGAGAAGAGAGAGGAATGGAAAGAGAGAAGAGAAACTAAGCTGGGATAGAGAGGAAGGTTTATAGAGAGAAGAGAGAGGAATGGAAAGAGAGAAGAGAAACTATGCTGGGACAGAGAGGAAGGTTTATAGAGAGAAGAGAGAGGAATGGAAAGAGAGAAGAGAAACTAAGCTAGGACAGAGAGGAACGTTTATAGAGACAAGAGAGAGGAATGGAAAGAGAGAAGAGAAACTATGCTGGGACAGAGAGGAAGGTTTATAGAGACAAGAGAGAGGGATGGAAAAAGAGAAGAGAAACTATGCTGGGACAGAGAGGAAGGTTTATAGAGAGAAGAGAGAGGAATGGAAAGAGAGAAGAGAAACTAAGCTAGGACAGAGAGGAAGGTTTATAGAGACAAGAGAGAGGAATGGAAAGAGAGAAGAGAAACTATGCTGGGACAGAGAGGAAGGTTTATAGAGAGAAGAGAGAGGAATGGAAAGAGAGAAGAGAAACTAAGCTAGGACAGAGAGGAAGGTTTATAGAGACAAGAGAGAGGAATGGAAAGAGAGAAGAGAAACTATGCTGGGACAGAGAGGAAGGTTTATAGAGACAAGAGAGAGGGATGGAAAGAGAGAAGAGAAACTAAGCTGGGATAGAGAGGAAGGTTTATAGAGAGAAGAGAGAGGAATGGAAAGAGAGAAGAGAAACTAAGCTGGGATAGAGAGGAAGGTTTATAGAGAAAAGAGAGAGGGATGGAAAGAGAGAAGAGAAACTAAGCTGGGACAGAGAGGAAGGTTTATAGAGAGAAGAGAGAGGTATGGAAAGAGAGAAGAGAAACTAAGCTAGGACGGAGAGGAAGGTTTATAGAGAGAAGAGAGAGGAATGGAAAGAGAGAAGAGAAACTAAGCTAGGACGGAGAGGAAAGTTTATAGAGAAAAGAGAGAGAAACTATACTCGGTGTAAAATGACGGTACCGTTGTGGAGAGTCCACGAACAAGATTTTTGCAACCGCTATGTAACATTGCCCAAACGTTGTAGTAACGTCACTTTGTCAACCGAGAAGAGACAGATCTATGTTGCAACGTTACCTCCAGTTAGCAGTGCCACTGATATGATCGCGGATTCCTTTTTTGGAGTACGGACTGGCCGATTCCGTAACAGTGTAGAATACTACAATTATGATTGGAAAAAATATTTTTTAGCTTCAACTCCAAAAATATTTTATTAATAGCAATACTGTGGGGTCTGTAACACTTAAGTCACTGGAAGGGTACTCAGTATATTGAATCTATTTTAAAATCTTTTCGACAGTCCCAGTTTTTGTTGATTCGATCTCGTGCGATTTATTCTACTGTTCGAGGTGTCTACCATCTCAGAGGGCTGCATTATCGTAGCGCTTTGTAGAAAAAGTGATTGGTAGAGACGGGAAGATATAGAATAGAAAGTGAGACAGATTAGAAAGAAAAAAATATGTTTTAAAGTACCAATGATTTTTTTATATACATATGCTGCTGTCAGTAAACGAAATGTGCCGACGTTTTTCAGGAACCTTATATTTTATTCATAAAATCGATACCCTTATCGCTTCACACACACACACACACACACACACACACACATATATATATATATATATATATATATATATATATATATATATATATATACGCTAAGATATATACGCTATCTTGGGTAGATTCTCCGACTGATGCCAAATAAACCGTGTTTCGATCCCGACTTGAAGCAATCGGATGTCTGGTCACACTGATGAGCTGTGATACAGTGAAACAGTCTATTGATGACTATATATATATATATATATATATATATATATATATATATATATATATAACATAAATCATTCATACGAAAAACAAATACTGAAGCTAATTATATGGCAAGAATCACTCTCGCAAACAATATTTAATAATAAAATACAATCAACTTCGAATCCGGTAATGAATGGTATGATCCTTGTTTATAAATTCCGGTTTTATCAGGTCTTATTTTTTCTACTAGCCGGGATTTCAGTCGTTTCGAACGACCATCATCAGGTAGACATTCAGTGTGTTTTTGTTTTTGTTAAATTCCAGGTAGTAATGAGACATCGAAAGATAGTGAAGACCGAAAGAAGTGTTTTTTTTAGCAATGAGATATTCATTAACGGATTCGAGGTTGATTGTATTTTATTATTAAATATTGTTTGCGAGAGTGATTCTTGCCATATAATTAGCTTCAGTATTTGTTTTTCGTGTGAATGATTCACGTTACATAAATTGAATACGCACTACATAATTGATATATATATATATATATATATATATATATATATATATATATAATATTTTACCTAATTTTTATAGATATAATTTATTTAAGTAAATTTTATGTTTTTTAATTAAACAGTATTAATTACATTTACTGGCTTGAATGTTCGAGAAATTTCGTAGAAAATATGCCCTCTCTTATAGGAATCGAACCTGCAACCCATTTGATCTGACGTGCTGTTACCCACTCAGCCGGAGAGAAACGTCCGAATTACTGTTTATGGACACACACCTGAGCGGATATGATCGATCGAGAAAAATTGAGGAAGGTGTGTTTATAAACAGTAATTCGTTCATCTGTGACTGAATGGTTAACAGCACGTCAGACCCAATGACGTTTCCCATTAGGGTTACAGGTTCGATTCCTGGCAGAGAGCGCGTATTTTTTACACAATCTTTCGAACATTCAAGCCGTTAAATCTAATTAATACTGTTTAATTAAAAACAAAGAACAAAGATATAATTTATTTAAATTATATCTATAAAAAATAAAGTATAGACAGAAAACATTAAATAGTTGCCGGACTCAATCTACTTCATAATATATTTGATTCATTTCACAGACAAGTCTGCATTCAAAGAAGAACCTATATTTAATGATGAAGACTATATATAAATATTTGTACTCATTTGATGATTTTCGAAACGTAGCTTAGATGTCATACATGGTCGAAAGTACGGTACACCCAGTGAGGATCGAACTCACTACTCAGTCGTAAAAGATTTATCGCGACAAACTTAATAACCATTACTCCACGGCGAAGTGCCCTTTGCTGGCTTCTGGGTTTCTAATTTGTTCTCACAGATAATTAAAGAAGGAATCTCTGGAGAGAAACAATAACCTCTGTTCTGAAGACTTCTTCAAATCAACTTTTAGCCGATGTCTTGTTTTTACCCCTTACGACTACCAGTATAATTATCCGATACCAACTGATTTGGTTAAATATCTTGTTGCCTAATAAAGCTTACAGAGGCCTACTATTTGGAATTTTTTAACCTGCTAAATAAAGAGAGTATCGAAAAGTGCATTTTGGTCGAAAAGTCTTTTTGTCCTGTGATAATTTTGCTTTAGGGTCACTTTCTGTTCTTTCACCAATACTCTTTTGTAAAAATGATTCACTTTTTTCTGCACATGCGCAGCTTTAATTCAATTAACTTCCGTTATTATTTCCAGTGCTAGAGGAATAGTTCGTTTTGTCTATTTCGACTTGCTAGACCAACAATTATTCTTCTCTATGTTTAATCCATCATGGCCACTGAGGAAACACATCAACATCAAATAATGGAGATGCTTCACCTATAACGGGCAAAAGTGATAAAATAGACATAAAATTAGATATGAAACTGGAAGCGTTATAATGAATAGATATTATTGAATCACTGGTCGTTGTAAAGCAGAGGTCCCTAAAGTGTACGATATCAACCCCTGGGGGTCGAATGCACTATCTAGGGGATCGATAAATACCAGGAGATTCAAAATGGCGTCAATAAATAAATCTTTTTGACTTATGAGTAAAACACATCAATTTCCAACCGAATATGAATGCCCTAGTAACTGCTTATCAAACACACACTTCCCGTTAAAAATATGAGTCAATTCAATGAAATGGTATATTAAATTAACTTTAAAGTGTTTATTATTACCTATATCATAGTTTTTTTCTCATCAATATCATTATTATCATTATTATTATTATTATTATTATTATCTTTTGAAAATTCTGCGTATCCTCTTCTTCCTTACTTGGCGTTTTCGTATGTTACGTGCTGTCAATACCTCATAAATAATGCACTGTTTCGTTTTGATCGCGAGAAAAAGACGGAAAGTCATATCAAAGGCACTTTTTATTTCAGTGAAATGAAGAAAAAAAGAAAGAAAGAAATGAAGAAAGAAAGAAATGAAGAAAGAAAGAAAGAAATGAAGAACGAAATGAAGAAAGAAAGAAAGAAATGAAGAAAGAAATGAAGAAAGAAAGAAATGAAGAAAGAAATGAAGAAAGAAAGAAATGAAGAAAGAAAGAAATGAAGAAAGAAAGAAATGAAGAAAGAAGGAAATGAAGAACGAAATGAAGAAAGAAAGAAAGAAATGAAGAAAGAAATGAAGAAAGAAATGAAGAAAGAAAGAAAGAAATGAAGAAAGAAATGAAGAAAGAAAGAAACGAAGAAAGAAATGAAGAAAGAAAGAAATGAAGAAAGAAAGAAAGAAATGAAGAAAGAAAGAAAGAAATGAAGAAAGAAATTAAGAAAGAAATGAAGAAAGAAAGAAATGAAGAACGAAATGAAGAAAGAAAGAAAGAAATGAAGAAAGAAATGAAGAAAGAAAGAAATGAAGAAAGAAATGATGAAAGAAATGAAGAAAGAAAGAAATGAAGAAAGAAAGAAATGAAGAACGAAATGAAGAAAGAAAGAAAGAAATGAAGAAAGAAATGAAGAAAGAAAGAAATGAAGAAAGAAATGATGAAAGAAATGAAGAAAGAAAGAAATGAAGAAAGAAATGAAGAAAGAAAGAAATGAAGAAAAAAGAAAGAAATGAAGAAAAAAATGAAGAAAGAAAGAAATGAAGAAAGAAAGAAATGAAGAACGAAATGAAGAAAGAAAGAAAGAAAGAAATGAAGAAAGAAATGAAGAAAGAAATGAAGAAAGAAAGAAAGAAAGAAAGACATGAAGAAAGAAAGAAAGAAATGAAGAAAGAAATGAAGAAAGAAAGAAAGAAAGAAATGAAGAAAGAAAGAAAGAAATGAAGAAAGAAAAAAAGAAATGAAGAAAGAAATGAAGAAAGAAAGAAAGAAATGAAGAAAGAAAGAAAGAAATGAAGAAAGAAATGAAGAAAGAAAGAAAGAAAGAAAAAGAAATCAAAATGTAAACAAAAAATCCGTGAAATTTTCATGGGTACTACTATTTATTGTATGTACAAAAACGAAGAGATATCATCAAAAAGTATCGGGACTTTTGCTATGGTAAGGAATATACAAAGAATGAAGCCGCTTGGCACAGATTGACCGTGAATTCTGTCATAAGTTATAACGTTCTCGCTCACTTCCGCTGTTTATAACCGTGCTTGGAAGGCAAGTGTGTAGGGTGTGGTCGTCGCACTACACCAGTCCATCAGTGACCATGGCTTATGCAGCAGTTTTGGGCTGAGAACCACATTCCTCAATTCTGACAACCGCCATATTACCAAGATCTCTCCTCTTGCGACTGTTTCCTCTTGAAATCTCACATGAAAGGAACAAGATTTCAAGACGCCGTGGAATTCCAAGACAATACCACTAGCCAGATGCTCGCTATCTCAAAAACAGAATTTCCAGGAGTGCTGCCATCAACGAAAAGGACCCTGAATAAAGTGTGTGGCTTCAGAAAGGGACTATTTCGAAGAAAAGTTGGCTCCCTGTGCCGCGCCAGGAATTTTTTCTCGCCGGAGTCGATCCTTCAAATCTACAAATCAACTATTCGCCCTTGCATAGAGTATTGCTGCCATATATGATCTGGAGCCCCTTCTAATTGTGTCAAGGTCCTTGATAAAATCCAAAGACGGATATGCAATGTAATTGGCCCTGATCCTGTATCTCGTCTGCAGACGCTCTCTCACAGACGTGCCGTTGCCTCCCTCTGTCTTTTTTACAAATACTTTCACGGTAACTGCTCTGATGAGCTGGATTCGCTGGTTCCCAAACTTTATGAATTTAAGCGTTCAACTAGGCTGGCATCTCGCTCTCACCCTTTCACTGTCGAAACTGTTAAATGTAGCCGTCTCTTCTACTCCAATAGCTTCATGTCTCGCACCTCTCGCCTGTGGAACTCCCTCCCCATTTCTTGTTTTCCTGATAGCTATAATCTCCAACTATTCAAATGTAACGTCAATCGACGTCTCCGGATGTCCTGATCTATCCCCTAACCGTTTCTTCATCCTTTCCCCTATCACTCCTCTTTGTTCTCGCTCCAACTCTGTAACCCCTTGCGTGCTAGTGGCTTCCCGCCTTGCTTGGGGTTGAATGCTTAAAAAAAATTAAATGCTGAATTGATAGGGTGTGTAGCTTTCTTTATGTAGCTCCACTACCGATACTTATTATCGGACCTTGTATTAGAAAAATGCAAATTTAAAAATGAATAACAAAACGTAAAGCCGAAATTAAAAGGGTTAATGAAATTTCTACTCTTATATTCTTTGTTTTTTTTTACTATTATTGATATTTTTTGTTTCAGTCTGTGGTTAGATGAGGAACCAAGGTTTCCATGAAGGGTTTGATAACCTAAAATATTTTGGGACCCCTTACGTATGGAAATCTTAAAACATCGACTATTACAATTATATTTAAAATAAAAACAATAGAAAATCTTTTACAGCAAAGGCTCCTTAATCGAGAAAATAATAACGAACGAAAAAGGTTAAAGGAATTTCTTAAACTATTATTTCTTATTATTCATATTTTTTGCTTACGTCTGTGGTTAGATTAGGGACCAAGGGCTCCATGAAGGGGTTGATAGTCTAAAATGTTTTGGGACCCTTACGTATAGAAATCTTAAAACCTCGACTATTATATTTATAATTTAAAAAAATACAACATAAAATGTTCCTCAGATAACGGGTAAAGGAAATAAGTTTTTCGAAATGTTTGAAACAAATTGGAAGGTAGGCTCTGTATATGAAATGATAGGTTAATCTCACATACGATTGAGTCAATCTATGATGGTTACAAAGAAAAGCATATCAGTTCTCTGCTGCAACGAAGTGGGCAAAATCGTCAAGTATTTTACCGCGAGCAGGGGCCATTTCATAAAGAGAGCATACGTCTACAAATAGCTAGCGGAACAAAGGAGAGATAATTGTCAATGATATGTTACGAGCAGAAGCTATTTTGAAAAGAGACGAAGCGTTTCGGATAGTTAACGTCACAAAACTGAACTGGATGTCAAATGTTTGGTTACGAATCGAGCCTATTTTAGACGCAAAATAAGGAAGAAAAAGAAAAGGAAACTGATTCAGCTATCGATCCCAAGAAAACGGAAATATTTTCTAACCGTATTGCCAATATAGAAACGACTTCAGATACTTAGTGGAGAAAAATGACATAAATACTGACTAAATAATATCAAAGAAAATAAATAAGTTTCAAAGAAGAAAAATATCTTCAGATATCTGTCTATATTTCTGAGATTAGGTATTATGTGCACTATTTACATTATTCGGACTATTGTCCTCATCTTTGTCGCCATATTTATTACAACGTTTTGGCCCTTCAGTATCTGTCTATATTTCTTAGATGACGTATTATGTACACTATTTACATTATTTGAACTATTGTCTTCATCTTTGTCGCCATATTTATTACAACATTTCGGCCTTTTAGTATCTGTCTATATTTCTGAGATGAGGTATTTTGTACACTATTTACATTATTCGGACTATTGTCCTTATCTTTGTTGCCATATTTATTACAAAGTTTCGGTCCTTCAGTATCTGTCTATATTTCTTAGATGACGTATTATGTACATTATTTACATTATTTGAACTATTGTCTTCATCTTTGTCGCCATATTTATTACATTTCGGCCTTTTAGTATCTGTCTATATTTCTGAGATGAGGTATTTTGTACACGATTTACATTATTCGCACTATAGTCCTCATCTTTGTTGCCATATTTATTACAATGTTTCGGCCCTTTAGTATCTCTCTATATTTCTTAGATGACGTATTATGTAAACTATTTACATTATTTGGACTATTGACCTCATCTTTGTCGCCATATTTATTACAACGTTTCGGCCGTTGTACGCTGCGGCCTAGTTCAATGACACATGGCACAGTCGATAAAGGCGTTGGTTAGATCCAGTCACAGAACCCAAAGAGTGTGAGTTCAATACCCGGTTAAGGCAATAGAAAACTTGGAGAGGAGGATTAACAGGAGATAACTGACAAACATCCATTAAAACATGGCACGTGGAACTAGAACAGTCTACCCCAGTGAGCGAAATAAAGGGTTCAGTTCGACATTCCAACTACCTGACGAAGGTCGGAGCGTACAACGGCCGAAACGTTGTAAACATATGGCGACAAATGTGAAGACAATAGTCCGAATAATGTAAATAGTATATCTTCAGATACTTCTCATAGTCACCAATCATTTTCTGTGAACAGCGGCTATTTCAAAATTTGTATAATTGTTTGTAGCTACCAATTGTGAGATTTCTCGAGGTGAGTCACTCAATACAAGGCATAAGAGCCACTCAATATAGAGATTACTGAATGGTGTTATCCTAAAGACGTAAGAATTATACATTATGAAGATATGCAGAATAGCTTACAATAGACCCCAAGACTGTAGTGAACGAGAAATCATCCTCTGATGAATCTCTTCCACAAAGCTGAAACACTCGAGAAAAATTCGTCCAAATGGAACTTCCTTTCTACAAATAGAATTAAGACAGTTCTCCCTGTGTACATTGCATGGTCGGTCTTAGAAGTAAAGGTCTGAATTGGTGGAACTAGCGAATGTAAGTTGTCAGAACATTTTCCATGGGAACGCAGATGGAGTAGAGACAGGCTTGCGATGTTGCTTCTGTAGGAAAATAATTGTAGTGTAGGAAAACTAATCACCTGCAGGGCCGCACAGACACCTTTTTGATATTGTCAAGGATGGAACGAAAAGATTGTGCAGCTCCAGCGCGTTACTCTGTTTTTGATTTGATCTGTCGTACATTTCGAAACAGGAATGTAAAAGTGTTAGGTCAACTTTTCGAGTTGAAAGAAGCAAATATTTTTACCTGGAATATTTGCCAAAATATTCGACGTTTGGCCATTTGTAGCTCGAACTTCTTCGAATTCATTTATCGCCGGCAAAGGTAATTTTTCTGTTATTTTATTTGTATTTAATTTAATATTTAATATTTAATTTTGTTTTATTCTGATAACGAGGAGAAGGAAAACGGTCGCAAAGGTTTTAGTAAAATATTGCCTACGTATCAATAAGATTCTATTCAAGAATTGGATGCGAGCAGAGGTTATTTCAAGAGAGGAATAAGCCTCTCTAAATAATAACTGAAATAATTTTTTTCTTGTGTTTAGATTCTTACTGGAACATCTTGTGATGTCAAGGAACACTCGTTGCCACTTTTGTAATGCCAACGAATTCTCGTTGTCAGTTTGGTAATTCTTGTTGTAGTAGAGACTTTATAATCACAGATACAACTATAGTAACGCCGTTGAACAATACTTGTGTCAGACGCCTTCGAATATCACTCTTACTAATAGTACTTACCCGATAATACTCGCTCGAACAGTAATCCGTATAGTGATCCGAATAGAGAAATAGTATAGTAAACAGAGTAGAGAATAGCGGTCCTTATAGTAATATAGGATAGAGGAGAAATAGCCATCCGAATAGTAATAGAGGATAGACTAGATATAACGATCCGTAAATTGATAGAGGAGATATGAGATCAATTAGACACACGCTATCTCCCATATATGCATTTCCTCTATGGTCACGTGATCCACTTAATTCAATAATGGGATCGCCTATGTTTGCTCACTGGTGATCTATGTTCAAACTCAAGTGTCGGCAACGGCAATTTATTCCTGTACAGAACAAAGAGCATGTACTTGTCCAGAGCGAGTCTGAGGTGTTTGGAAAAGAGAAGGAACATGATTAGATACGTTACTTAACTTCGGTTATTGTACGGGAACTGCTGTTACAACGTGATATGGCCGTAAATTTACAAAATTCAGTTTCTTAATATTAAATGTTACGTTATTTGTTATATAAAGGGGAGTTTTAACTTTAACGTAGGTATTTCAGTTAATTCGTCGGGAAACAGCATAGAATGATGAAAAATAAATCCCCAAACTTAATAAAAAAAAAGAGGTTTTATCGTCAAAATGCTTATGTTAATATTAAGAGATAAGTCTAAAGTATTTTTTGATTATTTTAACATTTTATAAAAACGAGAGAGGTACCTATAATTATTAGGTACCGATCTTATTTATGAAATTTTATGTTTATATTATTTCAGTTGCGATTTTTTTTATAACCGAGAATAAAAAATTAATAATAAATAAAAAAAATACCATAAAATTTCATAAGAGATGGGCATAAAAATTACATACCACTCTCATATTCTATCTCGCTATCAGTTATGGAATTTTAAATTTATTTTATTGTTAGTATTTTAAATCTTATTTTTCCAGAAATCTTCAAACGTAAAGAAATCAATAAATTTACCTAAAGAAATCAATAAAATAATAGATTGTTGAAAGTATTTAATTTTTTAAAAATTACTGTGTTGTTAATTAATTTGAAAAAAAATTGTCACTTCGTTCCTTCCATCCAATAAATTCTCTTGACCATAGCTGTCAATTACTGATGCAACCATCAATTCTTACCTCCAAAACAAGTCACCACGGTTAAAGTTACGATATGCTTCTATTATTTCCAATTAAAGTTTTCTGCAAGAAAGTAAATAGCATTTAATTCCCATTACATTGAGTAACCTTTAAATTTACTAATTTTCCTCAAATAACATTTGGAAAAAGTATAATTGTTTTTTACAAGATTTTTGAACAGAGGATTTAACTTTTGTTTACAAAGTCTCAAAAATGTCGGACATCATCGATTTTATAGCAATTTGGCTGACTAAAAAAAACAAGATTTTTAACTAAAATTTCGGACGTGCTAGGAAGGATTAAAAATATAAATAAATAATCAAAAAATACTTTGGTCTTTGCTCTTAATAATAACATAAATATTTAGACGATAAAATTTGTTTTCATCATGTTTCATTACGGTATGCACTTTTATAGCGAATTAGTAGAGATACCTACTTTAACACGATTATCGGCGGGGAAAATAAAATCAGGAAGCCGAGTTCAAATTGCAGCCCTGTGTGTTACGATCACTGTCGCACTAATACTCTTCGGAAAGGCATGAATCTCTCCTCCCTGCTAGCTTAAATATCGCGTTAGACTCAACTCTCCGATTAAAAATTCCGACGCATTATCCACTGCATCATTCGCACATCTAAGCTTACAACACCTGGTGTTCACAAACGGTCACTTATCTAGATACTGACCAGGTTCGACGTTGCTTAACTCCGGTGATCGTACGGGAACTGGTGTTTCAACAGGATGTGGTCATAAGCCACAATCCCTATTTAAACAGAAAAGAAACGTTTTCAGTTCCTTACTGGAGCAAAGCGGAGATACTTGTCAGTTGTGGGGTACAACGGATAGACCTTTTAAAAAGAGAGGAAACGTTTTTAATTTCTCACCGAAACAAAAGGTCCGTATTTGTCTAATATTGTCTGCGAAATATTAGGGGTTTGGAAAAGAAAAGAAACATGATTAGATACTTGCTTAAAGAATGCTGGGGTCCGGAGAAATGTTGGGTTCGAGAAACAGGTCTTTTAAAACGATAAGAAACGTGTTTAAATCCTTACTGACACAATGGAACAGTTACGGCGAGGCAATTCTGAGAGAACTGAGAGAATTGGAAAACCTGTCGGGATTCAACATTGGCGGCCACAATCTTAACAACATAAGATACGCAGATGACCCAGTACTGATAGAAGACACGGAAAAGAAATTACAACATCTCCTACAGAAGGTAGAGACGGAGAGTGAGAAGAAGGGACTAAGCATAAACTACAAGACAGAATGCATGGTCATTAGTAAGAGGATGAGCCCGAAATGCAATTTGCAGGTTGGGAACACTAGAATCAAGCAGACGCGGAAGTTTAAATATCTGGGAAGCGTCTTGACAGACGACGGTAAGTGCGACACTGAGTTCCGTAGACGTATTGGGGTGGCCAAGGACACATTCTAAAAGATGGGCAGAGTATTGCGAGACAGGAGGATTTCTTTGGTAACAAAGAAAAGAATACTGAGCCGTTATGTGACATCTCTTCATCTTTACGCCAGCGAATGTTGGACCATTTCCTCAAAGATGAAGAAGAGACTCGAGGCGACGGAGATGCGGTTCTAAGGAAGGATGCTAAGGATATCATGAATCGAGCGTGTGAGCAACGATGAGGGAGAGGATGCAAGCAAGAAGGAGGATTATACTTAACATCAGGAAGAGGCAGTTCCTGGGACACATAACGAGGAAGGGGGTCTGGAGAATCTGATACACACGGGTCGAATAGAGAGAGAGAGAGAGAGAGAAGGGAAAACAACGGATGACATACATAGCGGGCTTAAGCAAGTGGATGACAGAACGTGGTCTGGGGGAGATACCAGAGGGAAGGAACTTCTTAAGAGCTACAAAGGATAGAGGGAGGTGGAGAGCCATGATCGCCTTGAAAGAACATGAAAAACTTGTCAAATATTGACTGGGTGACGCAGGTATTTAAAAAGAAAGGAGATGTGTTTAGGTGCTTACTGGAACACAAAGGAGGTACTTGTTTAATACTGGGTTCGAAGCAATGGTCATTTGAAGAAAGAACGTGTTTATTTCCTTATTGGAATAAAGCATAGTTATTGGTCAATGCTGGGGACGAAGCGTAGGTTGCATAAAAAGAGAAAAAATATATTTAGATCGTTACTGAAACAAAGGGGCGTTACGCATTTAATACTGGCTTTGACCTGGAGATACTCGTTAAATATTTGTCTATTTTGAAAAGAGAAGAAACTTGTTTCAATTCTTGTTTACACAATGCGAGGATAATTATTTGCCGGGAGCATAAGCTGCTTCGAAAAGAGACGCTTCTGCGGGTACTTAAAAACCGGGCGCGGTACTTGTAAATCAGACCCTGTGATCAGAGGCAATTTAGAAATGAGAAGATTCGTGGTCTGATGAATAATTCATCAGAGTGGTGATATTCGTAAAACATTGTCTTTTAATCAGGGCTTCTTTCAAATAGAGAGAAACCGTTTCTTTTATTCCTACAAAACAGTGATATTGATCTAACCTTGAACTAAAGCAGAGGCACTTTCTACATGGGAACACGCGACTTCAGATATCCACTGCAGTGATATTTGTTCAATATTTGCTTTCATCAGAGGATATTTCGATAAGTAACTTCCCTCGCAGGGCCACAAAGTGCCGTAACTCTTCAAATATTGGTTGCGAATCATAATTGCAGTAGAATCCCTCATATACGGAACCCCTCATATCCGGAACCCCTCATATCCGGAACCCCTCATATCCAGAACCTCTCATATCCGGAACCCCTCATATCCGGAGTGCCTCATATCCGCAATCCCGCATATGCGGACATAATTTTTATGTGTACAGTTGAACTATTTGGGTGATATGTAACATGATTTGATATTTCTGTTTTTCAGGAAATTTCCTTTGGATAATTGCTGATGCTGATTTCAACCTAATGGCTTGTATTGGTGCAAAAGATGATAGGAATAAGAGGAAAGAATGACAACGAGACACACCTGCACAAGATATCGACGAGATGCATGATTGTGATGAAACCTAGACTAATACTGAAAAAGCTGTTGAAAAGGTTATCAGTTTTATGGAAAGAAAGCCAGCATTCAGCTATGACAAATGCAATAACGTACGCAGAGTTAAAAAGTCTCTTTCGTTTAAAAAATTTCAAGAACAAAAGCAAAACGAAATGCAGAAAAAGTTGAGAATGACATTAGAAGAGAAAGAATCATTATGCAACAGCGATTAAAAAACCTTCGTTACATTATTTGTTTTACATACGTGGCATACTTAATTTAATGAATCTTCATTAAGATTACATAATTTATTTCTTTTTCATTAAAATCAATTCCGTTATATTTCACTCAACATTAGCTTATTTTGTTTACTATAAAACATTGAAAATAAATGTTAAACCTGATTTAGCAAAAGAAGGAGAATCTACGGGCGTCACATTTTCATGTGCCCCGAAATTAAATGACCAAGCCGTGTTAATATTTCCATATCGGAGTCACATCATCCTATTATAATTATACTTTTCCCTCCCAACGTTGGTTCGCACGGTCGTTACGCCCTGCCAATACCTCGTAAATAATGGACGATTCCGTTTTGATCGTATGGAAAGAGGGGAAAAAGAATCTACTTGGTCTAAGTAAGGAAATAAAAGAAAAATAAAGTTAAAAGTGTTAAACGTCTGTTTCAGTGAAATGGAAAAAAGTTGTCAATTTCAAATCTTTTCATTTCTACCCGCTTCTTAAAATAACGACCAGCATTCAAACGGCCTCTATATCTCTGAGATGAGGTATTATCTTTATTTACATTATTCGGACACATCGTCATTGTCATATTTACAACGTTTCGGCCGTTGTACGCTCCGGCCTTCTTCAGGTGTCATGCGTCTTCCGAAGAGGCATGGCACGTGGAACAAGAACAATCTACCCTGGTGGACGAAATAAAGGGTTCGGTTCGAAATTCCAATCACCTGAAGAAGGCCAGAGCGTATGCTGGCCGAAACGTTTTGAATATTTCAGTGAAGATGGGGATAACTGTCCGAATAATGTAAATAATATATATGATTCTCGGTTTTTAATCATATCAAGTCGATTTGTCATGAGGCTGACCTCGATAATATCGACCTGACGAGGTGACCCTAATGGCCGACACTGTCTGAAAGTGCCTGAAAACTATACACAACTTGATCCGTTCTTTGTGAGGGAATATGGGTAGTTGAAAGTATTTTGAAGACGGAGATGGTTGTGTTAGCCATGAATTCACAAGTCATCATTCAATTTCGCCAGATTATGAACTTTTTTTTTTTTTTAAATAATTTCACCAAAGCAAGGCAACACATCCACTAACACGCAAGGCGGGGAGGGGCGGTTACTGGATGTGGATGAAGAAAAGAAAAATATTATAAATAGATAACAATAGAAAAACAGGAACTCGGAAATCAGAAGATAACTGTTGGCATTGCATTTAAATTTTTAAAGATCAAAGTTGACTGGAAAGCAAGAAAAGGGTTCCACATTCGAGAAGTGCAAGAGAGGAAACTGTTAACGTAGAACGTCGGGCTGCATGTAGCCATTTCAACTGTAAAATGATGAGACCTTGCCCCGAATCAAGTTTTACGATTAAATTCATCTGCCAGAAACAATAATTAAGAACCGGTCAGTATATACTTGTTGCCAGTTCGTATCCGAATGTACAGGTCTACTAGGGCGGCTTGACAATCCCTGAGGCAGACGCCTTCCCAGGCACATTTGTGTTTGTTTAACACCCACTGAGCCCAGCTGTTCTTTATACTAAGACTATGCAGCACAGACCATAGTTTATGGGTGGGAGCGCATTATAATGGCGTTATCAACAGTCTCATCAAGGTTCGTAGGCCCAAATCCTCGGTCCTGATTATTTGTGCCCAATTTACTAGCACAACCATCGACGTCTCCCAAATCGTTTCGTCTACTAAATCGTCTATCTCTTGGGTCAATCCGTGGTATGGCTTTCCGGCCATTGACAAGGCTGCCGCAAGCTAGACTCGCACCCCACCTCGCAACCGATGACATTAAGAAATCACCTTCCTTCCCGGGTATCATGGTCGAAAAGCGAATCAATCAATCAGCCATATGTCCATATTATATATATATATATATATATATATATATATATATATATATATATATATATATATATATATATATATAAATGAACATAGAAGTCAACACTTATAGGCGACAGTCTGTTTCATGCAATCGTCAGGCCTGACGATTGCATCTAGCATGAAACAGACTGTCGCCTCTAAGTGTTGACTTCTATGTTCACTTTTATATTTACACACGCTATATCTCTGATATTGAGTACTTTATCCCATAAATATGCCACATCTTAAGACTATATTTCTACACACACAAACATATATATATATATATATATATATATATATATATATATATATATATATATATATATGGAAATGGAGGGAGAATTCGATATACTTAGATAAATAAACAGATATTTAAGCTGATGAATAGGTATGTACAATAAAAAATATTCATAGATTTTCATATTTAGAGATTTCTTCATATGTGTGATTGGTTGGAAATACGTGCACACTCCCACATATACACATACACCCACCCCCGACATATATATATATATATATATATATATATATATATATATGAATAAAGATAAAAAGAAAAATTAGACGACGTGTTTCGTCCTCTGGGGTTCTTTATCAAGGCAAATGTCGACATGTGATTTGATAAAATCTCTGAGAGGACGAAACGCGTCGGCTAAGCTAAGTTTCCATTTGTCTTTATTCATATTGTCCTTTTACAAACATACTATATCTGAAATTGTTACATGCACACACAAACTACGTTTATAAATTAGTATTAGTATATTATATATATATATATATAGGGTGGTACTTTATATATATATATATATATATATATATATATATATATATATATATACATATATATGTTAATGTGGACATTGAAGTCAACACTCAGAGGCGACAGGCTGTTTCATGCTAGACACAACCAGGTGCCCTGACGATTGCGTCGAGCATGAAACAGCCTCTCGCTTCTGAGTGTTGACTTCAATGTTCATTTTTATATTTACATACGCTCTATCTTTGATATTGAGCACTTTATCCCAGAAATATAGCACACCTTAAGTCTATATTTGTTCATATATATATATGTGTGTGTGTGTGTGTGTGTATTTGCATAATTTAGACGATAATTTATCCATCGCAGCCTTTAACTAGGTTCATAAATTAGTAAACTTAGACCACTCTCACTCTCTCTCTCTCTCTCTCTCTCTCTCTCTCTCAATATATATATATATATATATATATATATATATATATATATATATATATATATATATATGCATAATTTATCCACGGCATCTTGTAGGTGCAATGTAATCCATAGGAATTTATACCTTTACATTTATATATGGGAGATTTTTCTTTTCCTCGACGGATTGCCTTCACTTCAACTAAGGAGGTTCATTTACTCCATATTTTTGTCCTAGGTCAGTGTTAGTCTGAAATCGGCAATTTGCTTCTAGAATATGCAAAGCCCTTTCCAGGAACCACCCTCTGAAACTCCGTATTCCAAATGTAAGGAAACATTTCCATTCAGACAGCTTTTTACTTTTTCATGAACTACAACATTGTGGAATGCTTCCCGGAAAACTAGTCTTTGACTCTTCAAGGAAAGTGGCAATAATTATCTATCCGACTTTATATCCCTTACATTCTATTCCCACCACCGCCACTCTCACTCATATTACGCCTCCATCCTTCATACTATCTCTATTTATCAACCTCCAACAAAGCAAGATGTGTCACCAGGCCAGTTTTTAATGTGGGGCGTTCCGAGCCGGTAGTCTCAGGAAATACACGGGGTCGGGTTTCTTTACCGTCCCAAACGAGACTATATTCTTCGGCATAGCCTCATCTGTGTTCCTCTCCGCCCAGAGGCAGAGAGTTCGACAAAAGAGGAAGAGGACCCATTCTAACAGTAAAACCCTGTAACATACAAGCCTTGTATTTGTTGAAGTTTTTCATGAAAAACCGCATTTTTGTAGACTCTTTTCCATCTATTCAAACTTAGAGCACCTAGTTTTCCCAGGTGATTCCTAAACCGTCTAAGTACTGACCACGTTCCATTTCGCTTAATTTCGCTGGCCGGAATCAAAAACACGGTATCTAACGTGATATTACCGTAGATTTAAAGCAAATATACTCGTCAAATTATTCGCGGCTGGCGGAGACAATTTCAACGAGAAGAAAGCAGAGATACACTTTAAATATTGGTTGCGAGAAGGCTGGTTTTCAAACAGAATATACCTATTGTCAATTCTGAACGCACCAAAACCGATTCCCTTCTAACTATGGCTGCAAAAAGTAAATATTTCGAAAATTTAATAAGCGCCTTGAGGTACCTTATGGGACAAAACGGAGATATTAGTCAAACAATGTTTGCATGAGTCAGTTGAAATTTCCCAAAGCTCAAATAATCTATATCGAAAAGAGATCCGTTTTTTAATACCTACTGAATCAAAGAAGTGTTCTTCTTCTTCTTCTTGTGTGTCATATGTGGGTGATCAAGGCTCTCTACAACATTAAGTTTTGTCTTCTCAGTCCCTGTACCTCCAACCATTTTGGTTGGTAAATAGGTAGGTTACTTGTTTCTTTCTCTGTACATCTTGCTTTCAATATGTCCTGTGAGTGTCACATTCTCCAAGCCCTCTGTTATATGTGGTTATGACTATGAACTACATCCGGCATCGAGGCTTCTGGTCTGGAGACTGGAAGTTTCTTAATTTGTGTTGTTCCCAGGCACATCCTGACCCGGAGTTGTAGCGCCAGTTAGGGTGCCATCTATGGTCAAATAGTGAACCCCCAAACAAAAATAAATTTTTATTGTAAAATTATCCACAATATATATTTGTAATAAAATGACTAAAAATACATTTTTCTGTAGTTCAAGTCATACAATCTCGATCAAAATATATTTATACAATTTCGATAAAAATATATTTATTTTAAACCATAAAATTAAGTTAAAACTATTTAGATTTCAGCAGTAAATAACCCATAGAGGTGTTGATATACCGCTAAATAAAATGAACCAACCAACATGAAAGAACTCTTTTATGACATTAATTCATATAATATCCTACAGTTTCTTAAAGAAATCAAACAGTATTACAAAATATAACTTCAACAAAACTGCAACATAAAATGGTTGCGAAAAAAAGTGCAAAATTCACAGAGACGAATGGAGTCACGGTCTAGGGGCCTTATGCTTTTAAGCAAAGAAAATGCTCAACACTTCTTGTATATAAATCCAACATTGTATATAAATTTACATGTCCCTTGACAAAAAAATGAACACTAATTCATGGAAAATATGGCTTTAAAAAAACTTACCCTGGAATACAAAAAAGAAGACTTCGAGAAAGAATTCTCTAACTTAATGAGAAATCGAAAATTGCATAAACAATGTCTTTCAGGAGAGAAAAAACTAAAGCAAGATATAACTAAAATAAACAATTTGTCTAACGTATTTATTGCAACGGACAAAACTAGAAATGAATACGAACTAATCCCCCAAAACACAACAAACTCCTCAAGAATAAGATAAATAAACATACAGAAAAGCATTAAAATCAGTAGAATATTAATATGGAAACTAATAAAAAATGCCCGAACATTCGACCAACACGACCGAATAAATTGCATCGCTAAACCACAAGCATTTATCGCATTAAAAGACTACAAAGAAAACTTTAAAACAAACCCAACATGCAGACTAATAAAGCCAACTAAAGCGAACTAGGTAAAATAAATAAGATAATACTTGAAAGCTTTAACTCAAAAATAAGGAAGAATTTAGGAGTAAATTAGTGGGAAAACATAAAAACAACTACAGACCGGTCCCGGAGTCTAAAAAAAAAATAATAGCTGATTTATATAACTATATAAAAAATAATTCTACTCTTCTATAACAGAAACCATGATTGATAAGGCCATCTCCTTAGCTCAAGAACAAAGATAAACACAAACGAAATAAAAATCATTAAAAACTCAACGCCGAAGACGGGTGAATAAAGAAAGAAGCAACCTTTAATACTACAGTGGGTAGCTACGATGGTGCTTGAGCTTGCAGATATACTTTTGCTATTTAAAATCAGTAAAATAATCGATAAAAATGATAAAGTCCTCCACAGGGACGAGGGTGTCATAATTTTAAGAAACTGTAAGAAACGAAAAACCGTAAAAAAACAGAAAAAAATATTCATAAAGATTTTCAAAAATATTGGATATGATATAGACATAAAAACTAATCAACAAGAAGTAGGTTTTCCTAGATGTAAGAAAAGAAACATATCAGCCATATAGAAAACCTAACGACCACTTCCCATACACCTTCCAACCACGCATCATTAATGATCAAGCAAATCCCACACTCAGTTAACTGCCGGTTATCTGACAATAATTCCAGTGAAACCATCCTCAACGAAGCTAATGAAACAGCTCTCAAAGACAGTGGATTTTCCGCAACACTCATATATACACCACGCATCACAAAATAAAAGCCATTAGGAATAATAATAAAGTATAAATCAACTGTACAACAAAAACGTAGGAAAATATTCATTAAACCCATACAAAACACTTCCCACATCAAGTACATTCTACAAGATATTCAATAAAAACACAGTAAAATTCAGCTACAGTTTCACCAAGAACATGACACAAAAATAAAATATCACAACAGGAAAACAACCAAAAAACCACCCGCAAAAATCAAGCTCACATGTGACTGCAGAGCAAAGAACGAACGTTCCTTAAAAGCAGATAACGAAGAAAAATATACAAAGGAGTAAATGAAGGAATTTGGAAAATACGCGAGCAGCACAATGTTTTCTAGACATATATAGGAAATTAAAACCCAAATCATATAAAAAATATCACGGAAAATAAGAAAAACTGCATCAGCCTACAACAATTTAATTCAAAAAATATAAACTCTCTCTGGAGAAGAAAATAGTGATAATTGCCTTCCATACCAATACAAATTACTAAATAAACGATCAGAGCCCACCTCAAAATGCAGACATGAAAACAAATTTTACTACGTTAATTAAAATTCCAAAAACGAAATTAAGAAAACAAATAAATAAAAATGATAAAAAAATAAATAAAAATAACTTCGTATAATAAATTAATCCAAATCAATAAATACGTAAGCAAATTAATAATTAACAAACTACGAATGCACACATAAACACAATTAAACTTAATAACAACCAACTATAATTGACAAAGAACCTATAATAAAGTAAACAAACAACCCAATAAAATATCCACAATACTGCATTCGTATTCACAATTATTTCCACTCAATAAAACCTAGAATAATTTGAAAACATAACCGTTACAGTCCACCCAGTAACCGTCGGAATAATATAATAGACGTACCTCTAATTCTCTACTGATTAGTATATGTAAATAACCGAATCAAAATACAACATACATGGCCTGATGATTGCGTTTAAGCTTGAAACAAACTGTCACTAAAGAGTGTTAACCTTTATATCCTCTTTTAAATGTACACACGTTCTACCCTTGATATTCAGCACCTTAAACCATAAATATAGCCTATGCTAAAACTATATTGTTATCATATATATATATATATATATATATATATATATATATATATATATATATATATCGAAACGGCCGTCCAGTGTTTTCTGCATTCTGTTGAGGTTTCTTTCAGATTCAATGAATTACTTAATTATAATTATCAAATCCTCTTAACAACTTCTATCATGTGTATATGAATGCTTGATCTGGCTTCTAATGCTTCAGTTTAACTGGCTTGGTGATAGTAGTCGTGGCTCCAGGGGGCACAGTCCTATGGTTACAGAGAATTTCAGTTGAGTTCCACCACGTAATATGTGAGCAAGCAGCGCTATATTGAGTCTGATTTGCTATCTCTTCGTCACCGAGGCCCGTTCGAACAGTTGGTATGACGTTTGCTTGATAGCTTAACTGTCAGGGTTTCAATTCTCGGTAGTGGATGCGCACTGCTGATGAGTCCCAAATATAGTACGAAACGGCCGTCCAATGCTTTCTGCTGAGGTTTCTTTCAGACTTAATTATATATATATATATATATATATATATATATATATATATATATATATATATGTAATGGACAAAGTTTTTTTTTGTTTTTTTATAATAAACAGTTTACTGTTTATTATTTTTTTAAAAAACCCAGAGCATTTACTTAAATATTTGTATCTATAAAAAGAATGTATCAACATAAAATGTCTTAAAATAATTGTCGGACTTTGTCCATTTCATAATGTGTTACGTCATTTGTTTACATTTGAATACGCTTTGAGGAGATATGAATGTACGTGAGAGATTCATGGTAGATTGTAGTTTAAAAACAGGAAAATCGACCTTGCTAACCGAACGATTCTCCGTAGTTCGATCGGGTAAGGCACGTCAGGCTAAATGACGGTTCTGTATAGGATACAGTTTCGATTCCTCTCCGAGATCGAATATTTTCTATGAAAATAAATGTTATTAATACTGTTTATTGTAAACAGAACATTTACTTAAATATTTGTATCGATAAAAAAAACGTATAAACGTAAAAAATGTCTAAAATAATTATCGGACTTTGTCCATTTCATAATGTGTGACGTCATTTGTTTACATTTGGATACGCGTCGAGAAGATATGAATGTACGAGAGAAAATCATTGAGAATTGTAGTTTAAAAACAGGAAAATCGACCTTGCTAACCTCTGTGGCTCAATCGGTAAAAGCACGTCAGACTATATGACGGTTCCTTATAGGATACAGGTTCGGTTCCTTTCGGAGGACGCATATTTTCTATGAAAACTTCTGGAACATTCAGGCCGGTAAATGTTGTTAATACTGTTTATTATAAACAGAGCATTTACTTAAATATTTGTATCTATAAAAAGAACGTATAAACATAAAAAAATGTCTTACAACTACACACATAGTAAAAAGAGAACCAGTGAATAAACTTATACCAAAACATTATTGCACTTTACTCTGACTGCTCGTCTACTGACGTATTAAACCGGTTGCTTTCTATACCTCCTAGATCTTAAGGGGAGGTAACTGATGATTTATCAGTACAGGATAATTACGTAGGTTTTGGCTCAAAAAAACTTTAACGTTTCCGAAAAAAAAAAAAAATTCGTATCACTATTTACCATGTGAAACCCCAAATTTTAAATTGATCACAATACCACGGCTCCAAAATCGACCTATCCTAATGTGGAAGTGTTCTGATGTATCAAAATAAAACTTTATTTCTTTACCTATGTTACCTGAGTCATAATCTTTTTTTTGCAATCTTTATATTTTTTTTGAACACCTTGTATATCGTTTGACATCGCAAACTAATATTTAGAAGGATTTATTTATGATTCCGCCCGCCTATGAAAAACAAGTTCTTTCGAGACAGCTGCAGAGGTTCTGTCAACCGGAAATAGTCCTAGTTCCGGTTTAAAGACCTGTTGATGGCGGCCATATTTGTTTAACGATAACGATTCACAACCACGCCGCATATTACATTTATGGCATATATTTTCATTTTTTTATCCACCCCCACATGACCATATACGATTATTTATTTTCGATAACACTCACCGAAAAACAAGTGTCTGTCTATGCTTGCGTACATTCTTATATATACACTCTTAAAAATTCTGTATTATTTGAAAACACACATTTCTGTTCATAGATACACGTTTATAAAATAAATTCTTTATATATGCCTTGATAAAGATCATCAGAGGACGAAACGCGTCGGTAAAGAAATTTTGCCCTTCTGTCGTTATACATATTGTCTTTTTACAGCGATATTTCGTTTATAAATGAATTTTTACACGCATATATATTGCTGAAAATTTGATATATTTAACGGGAAGGGTGCTCGTTATCGGAGCTCGATCTTTTATACATATAAACGATGAGTATTCGTGCGGGATCTATATGTAGGTCACCGGGAGTCTTTGTGAAGAAGTGGAAAAAAATGGTGCTTCGCCGCACTTTGTTCTTATTTCTAAGTTAATTAAACGTTAAGCTATATCCATTTATCGGAAAGAAACTCGAGAAAAAAGAACACATTGGGAAAAATTTCAGAAGAACATGAATGAAGCTGAGACAAAACCGAGCAAAAATCCGATTGAAACCGCACCACGTAGAACTGCAAGTAGAACATGAACCGCTAGATAAACTCAAATTCGGAAGGCCAGTTACTGCGAGTCTTGACTGCACTTGTCTTCTCAATACATTTTCTACATATTGAAACAAAAATCGTATGGTCTAGAGACACAAAAATTGAACTCTAGGGTGGAAAACGTTCAACAGAATATCGAGAGACGAGAGATCAGACGCCATGATGGATGAATTTATAAATTGTTTTATATTACTTAATATGTTTTCATTGTTGTGGAGTTACCATATTGTATTGTAGGATTAATGTCGATATGCTTGTTACTTTTATATCGTTTCGGCCAAAGTGCCATACGGCCTTCTTTAAGTGAAGTCCTTCCGGGGAACCTTCTGGAAATTTTGATGTGAAAGATTGATATTATCTGCAAGAGTCAAAGTAGATTGTTCTAAATAACATACTCCTATAGCTAGAATAAAGAGTACGCCAGACAACTGAAGAAAACGGATAGGAAAATGGAATAGTCGAAACGTTATGAAAGTAAAAACAAAGATTACACCAGCTGTAAATAATGAAAATAATGTCTTCATTCAATTACACATTTGTGTGTGTATATATATATATATATATATATATATATATATATATATATATATATATATATATATATATATATATATATATAGATATATATATATATATATATATATATATATATATATATATGAAGATGCAATCGTCAGGCGGCTTGAAGATTGCGTCTAGCATGAAATACATTATATATATATATATATATATATGTGTGTGTGTGTGTGTGTGTGTGTGTGTGTGTGTGTGTGTGTGTGTGTGTGTGTGATAACAACATAGTCTTATGGAATGGTATATATATAGGTTAAAATGCTCAATGTCAGGGATAGGGCGTATGTGTATATAAAAGTAGATATAAAGATCAACATCTAGCGGCAACAGGCCACATGCGTATATATATATATATATATATATATGTGTGTGTGTGTGTGTGTGTGTGTGTGTGTCACACATTATGAAATGGACAAGTCCGACAATTATTTTAAGACATTTTTATAAAAAGAATGTATAAACATAAAAATATCTTTAAATATATATATATATATATATATATATATATATATATATATATATATATATATATATATATGGTTAGTCAGACAAACCTACCAAGGTTTCACCTAAACGGATCGTCAGGGAAAACTAGGTCTCCTCTACTTAGTGTATTGAGCACTTTATTTAGTTAGTT